>CM064865.1:7989876-8608768 GCA_032719365.1 Prinsepia uniflora | reverse complement strand
ACATGACCTTTGTGGCTACGGATCCAAAATTGTCGATGTATCAATGGAGAGTTGTAGACATAGCTATTAATAAAAATCCGTATGACGGAATTATTTATGTGTGGGGGTGGGAATGGGAGCAAAAATGACATTTGGTATCTCGTTTAAACTTCAGTGTAGACTGTAGAGTAACCAATTTTAGTTTCCCTTTATTAATAATGGAAAGAGTAATGTTGCTGGAAATGTAAGGAGCTGATGAGGAGTACTGTGTGACACTGACAGAATGTTGGTGGGAAGAGACGGTGAAATTGTGGAGAATTGCAGCTCCGGTGGCATTTACATCTCGGTTGCAGTCATGGAAGTAAATATCGCTGGAATCGTCAATATATCGACCGATATATCGCGATTTCCGACCGGCGGCACCTAACAAGGGGGGGAAGAAATTGGCCGAAATTTCAAAATGATTTCTTGTTTTGAACCCGCAGATCTATTTCTGAGATCAAAACAATGAAGATGCACTATTAAAACGTGAAAATCGGACGTAAAACGAAGGTTATTTCATCGGGTCATGCCGCCGGGTCGAAAAACCCAAGTTGCAGACCCGGCGGGAGGTAAGGGGAGACTTTATTAGCAGATGAATGTTTATACATATATAATTAACGTTAACATATATAATTAACGTTATGTAAATTAATAAACTGAAGCCCAGCAGAGTTAGCATGGGCCTTTTTGTCCGGGGGGGGGGGGGGGGGGGGGGGGGGTCTTAGGTTCGACATGTACTATTGTAGGGGGGGATTTATTGTGAGGTTGATGAAGTCATATACCTGAAATTGTTAAGGTAAAAATGAGCTTTGGGTGAAACGTTTATTCAATGACAATATACATAAAGAACTAGACCTAAATTGGAATTGATTTTGTTATTTGTGATATTATCCAGTTACTTTTCAAGCATGTATTAATTAAGTAATATGATTTAGGGGAAATGGAAGAAAAATATGTGAAAACATGTAAAACCCCGAATCAGTCGATGCTTTCGCATTTATATATGAAAGGGTAGCTTCTGAGTCACCTTCAAGTATAAGAGTACGTCGACTTATATACAACTTGATAGGAATATCTTTCATACTAAAACCAACATGAACATAACCCTCGACTTGATCCACCATATATTCATAGCATCTACTTGTTCTTATACAAGTTTGTTGCATAGAATTGGCTTGGGCGATTTCAGGCTCCATTACCTGCGTGTGAGGAACAAGATAGACTGAATGTCGTGGGCTTTCCAAATCATGGCTATGCTCTCTATGGAATTCACCCACTATGTAAAAACCACTTTTAATTGACAAGTTAATCCTCATACATGCACATCAATTCTCCATGGTCTCTGGTAGAGGTGTATTAATGCGTCCCTCTAGTTGATTCCACTTAGCTTGTCTTTACCCTCTTTCGAACACCACAATTTCCTTCTAGTCACTACATTTTGCTTGTTCCAATCCATGAAACCCCTAACTGAAAACCCAACAACCTTAGCATAATGAGTATAAAATAGGTTAACATCTTCTACACTTTAAATTCCTTTTTCCACCATGTCTTCGTAAGTCAGCTCATCATATCTTTTTCCTTCAAACACCAATCCAACATAACCATCACCGTCCACTATAGTCCCACCGCCTGCATTAGTGGGTGTAAATGATTCATTCCCCTTGTACATAGGCACGAGATACTCTAGATCTAATCCAACATTCATTGGGATTGAATTACAAATCCGGGTCCTGGATGATTGCCCCGCATTCATATTCATTCATGTTTCTGCATTTAGCTATTATAATTTTGCATTTTTGCTCTATAACTAAGTTATCATACCATTGAAATATCGATATCGACGGATATATCACTAGTCAAATTTACGGATATCTCGCTCCAAATATCGATATCGTTTGCGGTTAACAAATATGACAGAAATTAGGTCTAAAAGTTGGAAATTTGGAATAAAATTTTGGGAAAAGCTTAAATTCCCAATAATGGTTATATATGACTAATAAAAATTATAAAATGACTTTGATATAATAAATATATGATGAATAATATGGTACAATAGGATTCTGCTGATGACCAATAATATAAATTTTTAAACATAAACATAAATTGAAGTGAATTACTATAATTGAATGTTAATATAGTTAAAACATGGAAATAAGCATAATAATGGAGTTTACATTTACATAATAATTTAGAAAATTAGACATTAATTAGTGAAAATTAGACGTAAAACGAATTCTTATTAATCATATGTTCATCTCTTATTTTTCTAAAATTCATTAATATTCAAATTAACCAATCAACATAATTTGCTTCAATTCAAATAACAATAATAATAATAGATGTTAATAATGATGTAGTAATATTTCATAAAAACTGTAATATCGTGATACTTTTATTTAATAATAATTAGAAAGCTTTTGAAGTCTCTTATGCCATTAATTCTAATTTTATATACAATTGAGACAATTTAACAAGCCAACTCAGATAGAGAAAAAATAAAATAAACCCAAAAGCTCCTCCGTAATATACTAATATTTAATTAAAAATTATAATAATATTGATATTTTTATTTAATAATAATTAGAAGGCTTTAAAAGTCCATATACAATTTACAATACTGAAGATCCATATACAAATTATCTTCAAAAGGCTTTAGAAGGCTTTAATAATAATTATAATAATATTGATATTTTTATTTAATAATAATTAGAAGCTTTAATAATAATTATAATAATACTGATATCTTCAAAATGATTATAATAATTATCTTCAACTCTTCATTCCTTCCGAAACCCATTTCGACCTTAACACATCTCTTGCCTCTCTGCCCATTTCCCTCTCACCGTCTCAATCTGCTCGCTAGTTTGAGATCATGAGACTGGGAAGATCCGTGGAGGAAATATTGAAGATCAGCACTGTCATCGTTCGCCGTTGATGCTGCTCGCCACTACTGCTGCCTCTCACCGTCTTAATCAGTTGTTGCTGCCGTACTGCCGCTCGTCGCTGCTGCACTGCCGCTTGTCGCTCGCCACTGATGATGCTGCCGCACTACCGCTCGTCATGGAGGATATACTCAAGAATCCAAGCCTAAATCGGCAAGTGCGATGAATCTGAAGGAAAAAAAAACATCTTTGGTAAAAATTCAACTCGTGCTTTGTTGATTTCGCTGGATTTCGGCCATTATCGGGTGATATCGTTGCTTCAAAATTCCGATATGTCGCCCGATATTTCGGCGATATGTTCGATATTTCAATCCATGATCATACCTCATCGACTCCAAGTCTGACAGCTCAGCAAAAAAAATGAAAACCATTTCATGGTATTCCTTCATCTGCGGAAACAAAATATTATTTAAATAGAGTGCTTTAGGAACTTGAACCATAAGGAACAACCATTCATTAGATCATAAAGAACATGAACGCCAAATTTCATTTACATTTACACATTTAACTATTTACTAAAATTCCTCTACTCCTAACATACCAATTTATAAAAAATGATGCAAAACAGAAGCTTTTCAAACCTAACATACAATGTCTTCACAATTTTTACCCACTTTTAAATTCCATTGTAATCTCACTGCTAGATACTCTTCATTACTCAAACCAACGACATTCATTCAAATGACCCAGCTCACTTATACCCATTCCCCATCACTACACCATCGTTTAATATCTTTTCACCCATTTAAGGTTTTCAATTTCATTTTCAAAATGCCACCATTCAAGCTCACAGAACTTGAGATCATAAGGGAAATCAGTTAAATAGAAATGGATTGACTTGACCGAAGTAGGTAACCGGTTACATCGAAATGGATTGACTTGATCAAAGTAACAAAATTTATAGGAAAAAGATGGAATTTTTTTTGTTTGAGCTTGAAACAGGTTTAATCAAAGTTCTAAATTAACAAGTTAGAGAACTATTGTCACTGTTGATACGATGATGTTGTCTCATCGTACGTGGTTCACCAAGACACAAGAACGTACGTGGTTCACCCAAATCGGGCTACATCCATGGTGTTGTCTCACTCTTATTAATAATATGATGTTGTTTGTACAAGTATAGGAGGTTTAGAACTTTAGAGAGAGAAAGTAGCATATGTAGAGAGAAGGAAGAGGATGAGTGTAGAGAGAGAGGTCCCTTTTAATGGGAGAGTGACTCCTTATTTATAAAAATCATCTAGGGTTAGGTCATAGCAGTGATGGGCTTCTATGGGCCTTGTGTGATTTTTGAAGTCTTCCGGTGGGTTTGTCCTGTAGTACAGTCTAATATTTTGGCAAGTCCGTTGCTTGATCAGACGTCACGTCAACATACACCATTCTTAGTGCCCTACAATTACTAATGCATATTCAGACATTAAAAGATATGAAACAAGTTCAAGTGGAAAAATGAGTGATTGAAAGTACTTAATAGACGGAGACCCCCATTGAGCGCGCAAGATCCAAAATGGAAGGTAAACAACATTAAAGCTTATCTTTTGGGAAATCAAGAACATTGCGAAAGCCATAGCATGACGCTTCCTATTGGGTGTCAGGGCCACCAATCAAATCGAACTTCAAATTCAACTCACACTCGCCGTGGCTAATAAAAAAGACCACAGTCATGAAGCAATGAAGGAATTTGAATTGGATATTAAAACACACATTTCCTAGACATATATTAACTTTACAGACAATAGGACTCACCGTTCAAACCGGAGGCTGGCTAAACCCTCAGCTTATCACATTCCTTCACCCATACTCGCTCAAACTCACCCGACGTTCAAACCTCTTCCAAACACTTTTATAGAGACTCTAGCAATCCGTTGAAGTCTTAGCGTTAATCTTGCGTCTTTGACTTTCAAGTATTCACACTTAACGAGGAGCAATGAGCTATGCTTGCTAGCTTCTTCCTTGTCGTTCTTCCATATCGCTCCAGCCCAAAGGACATGCGAAGACCATGTTGTGAGGAGGAAGATGCCGAAGTCTCCTTCTATATGATTTACCGCACTACCCACACTTTCATATGTAACAATGAGTAGTCTACAGTGCGCTCAGTAACAATAATTTTGGTAGGCCATCCTCATTTTTTGCAGCATATTATTCACAACCCTTGGATCACTTTGGGCAATTTTCATCAATTAGATGTCCAGACCATTCAATAGTACAAACTATTGAAGCCTAGGCGCATTGTTGCACTTGCACATACTACTATGTTATAATTATAAATGAAAAATCTGCAATATTCGTAAAATTTTCCTTGATATATCCATATTTTGGGGTCTGGATATTAAAATAAGGGATGAAGAAATATCCGCGATATTTTCATAAATATATCCAAATTTAAGAGTTTTGACATAAAAATAGGTAGGGAAAAAAATCATCCCTCAAATTTGAGGACAAAATTTCACCCCAGAATTTTGACCCATGAACACTGTTTGATCTTGAAATGGACCTAACGTGATGAGACCCGCTGGGGAATTTAGGACCAGTCACGTGGTGTTTTGGGCCTGCTGAAGGCGTCGTCGTTCCCTGGATTTCCTCTCGGCAAGCAATCTGCAAGATATATGCATTTGACATCGGTGAGGTGTCGATCGAATGGACTCTGATGCTTAAGTCTATAAGCGTGTGTCGAATGGCTTGGGAGTGAGCATAAGTAATTGGCCGGGAGAGAGTCAAACTTTGTGAAGGATTTGGGAGTATTTATAGCAACCATGAATGTGGTGGTTGAGTCACTGTTGAGAGCAGGTCCCATGTTGCGGCTGGGATTCAATTGCGGCTCCCTGGAGATCATGGGTAAGTGCTAGGTGGTGCATGGCCTGTTGGTGTCAGGGATTTGGTGTGGCAGGGAGTTGGTGCTGTAACGACCAGTCCCGAATTCTGGGATTAGATTAGTGACTAATCATGATTAGTGAGGTTAATCGGTGATTAGTCGGGCGAAATCGGACGAACGATGCAAAATGACCGTTTTACCCTTAGGCGTGGGCAAAATGTTGACTTTTTGTTCAGGCGATCAAATGGACTTTGACCGATGACCGTGACGTAGTTCGTGACGTCACGAGTTCATAGACAGGTGGCACGTTCAATTCCGACATTCGAGGAAGAAGTTATGACGTTCAGAAGTTTAAGGGCAATTTTGTAATTTTAGTTAAAAGGGGCAAATAGTTGACTTTTGAATTGAGAGGTCCGATGGCCGAGGGCCGAAGACCGTTACGTAGATTGGGACGATACGAATCCATACACGGGCGACATGCTGAAATCGGACTTCGAATGGGGAAGTTATAGGTCACGGAAGGTCGATTTCGCTATGCACGTACTTCGAGCCGATGATGATTGGCAATATCTGATTGGCCAAATATTTAAGTGGGACCCATGGATGAGTGAAACTTGTCACTCATCCCATTGGCTAATTCCCCTAAATTGTGGATCTCACTAATTAAATAATATTAAATTAATTATTTATAATCTAATCTTTCAACATTCAATCCTAGGCATCCATTTCAACTTAATCTCTCAATCCTCACCACTCATCTCATCTATTTCTGTTCTCTCATCAGACAACATTTTTTTTTTTTTCATAACTCGAAACCCCATAACCCATATTGCTCCATTTTTCTTCAAAACACAAACCCCACCCATCACACCATCACTCTACTTACATCAACATGACCGTGTGAGGAGTGATGAGAGGCTGAGGGACTGAACACGACGGCCAGAGCCACGGTGGCTCACCGTGGGGGAAACCCGAAAGCTTGGGTAAGCTTTTAAAAATTCAAGTTTGAGATTTATAAGTTTTTAGCTAATTCTATCGATTGGGTAATGTTTCTGGGGACCATAGGAGGCTAATAGGATGGGTTTTGAAGGTTAGAAAGGCCGGGAAGGACGGTGGACGGCGGAGGAACCCGCCACTGCCATTGTCGACGTATGAAGGTACGGGTTTGTGGTTGTTCTTCGGTTTTTAATAGCTAAAAAGATAAGAAATAGGATTAGGATGAGATTAGGATTAAAATGGGACAAAATGGAATAGAAATGGACGGGTTTAGGCCTTGAACCGGTCCAGACCGGTTAGGCCGGTTCAAAACTAGCAAACCCGGTTCAGCTGATTGTAGGAGACGATGAATAGTACCGCATGTGGGCTACACACGCAGTACCTTCATTGGGCGCATGGGGGCGCGTGTCCAACATTTTGAGAGTGCTTTCAACACGTGAAGTCTTATATTCGATGTAACGAACATTTTGGGACTGATTTTGTGTCGATCGGACATCGTTTCGATAGGTTTCGGGGTGTCCGAAGGTTTAGGTTCGACTTTAAAAATAGTTAAAAATTCCAAAAAATTACGGGAATTTAGTGGGAGGTTAATTAAGTATTTAGTAACCTTATATTACGATTTGGATAGGTTTGGGATTTCCGGTGACAGTGATTAGCTCGGGAGAACTGTATGGCACACAAATCGAGGCGGCAGCTCGGACGGTCTGTGAGTGGACCTTGTTTTCTAAATTGGTGCATGCATAAATGTTTATTATATTTTTTAAATACTTTTTTGTGATGCCATGAGTGCATTTGGATGTGTGGTTATGTATTGGCACGTATTTCGAGGTTACGGCCCTATACGGTGCCAATACGGGTTTGTATGTCTTTATTGGTCTAAATGAAATGGTTTTTGATTTCAAATGGATAAACTCGGGTATGAGACCCATTTGGTTTTGTCTCGGGCATATGACGCTATTGATGGCCTTCGGGTCTAAATCGTGGTCGCGGCTAGTGCTATGTGTACGGCGACCGACGATACCACGCTCGCCTTCCGATTGGGATGTGTTCCTTCCGGAGAGGTCACAGCGTACGATTCGTTGTCGGGTAGCCGAGGGAGGCTCGACTTCAGAGTGCTGATGGTTCAGGATATCGATCGGTGATGGATGCACCATGATCTTGTGATGGTCGCGTCGGTTGATACTTTCATGGCGACATACCAGGATTGATGGCGATCCTGGATGGATGGTTGCACACATCACTACGATCGGAGTGGTGACTGACCCTTAGACATTGGGCACGATGCCCAGCTGATGTCATATGTTCGAGCATGAGACCCAGACGTTTTACATTGATAATTTCGGGTCAGGGACCCTAGATGGATTTCCAAGTTCATGGCGGTTTATGGGAACCGGCATGAACCTTGGAAAGGTTATTGTGGTACATGACGGTTTATATCAAAGCCGGACCCTGACCAGAAGTGTGTCAGCGAGGACGTTGGGCCTCAAGGGGGTGGATTGTAAGACCTGGTCTTGGAAGCAAGAACGGTGAGCAAGACCCGTGAGATTGGAAAGGTAAGATCGGTGAACGATCCCATATCGTTCGGGGAGGGAAAGGTGAAGTACCTTATATGTGTGGGCACGTATCTATCTAACACAAGGCTTTTTGGGAGCTCAGTGGTTTTGGGGGGATTGGAATCCCAAAGTTAAGCGAGTTGAGGCTGGTGCAATCCCACGATGGGTAACCCCCTGGGAAGTTGCACCATGAGCTCCCGAAATCAAAACTGTGAGGGCGAGGCCCAAAGCGGACAATATGGTGCTAGATGAGTCGGGTCCTGACCGAGGAGGGTTGGGTCCTGACAGTTTATGGGAACCGGGCATGAAGGATGTTTTCTATATATAGGAAAGGCATGGATATTATGGATCATGACGGTTCAGGGGGACCAAGCATGAATGTGTATGTTATATGTATATATATATATGTTCATATACCTTCCTTTACTTCTATTATCTTCTCCGGAGAGGGTCGTTGGCCTGGGTGGACCCCGGAGGAGTCACGAAACACCGACTGAGTAGAGTCACTCCCTAGTTGGGTTCTTTACTCTCAGGAAGGCATGGATCGTAACCTCAGGACGGGTCATTGGTCTACGGACATTGACCTTGGACTCTGAGAGACTTGGGTTTGAGACCCCGGGTAGCACGCGCGTAGCTTTGGAAACCGTGACAGGATTGGTTGTGTGAATTATATGTATATATGTATATATGATATGTGATATGCATAGGTTTTGGGCAGTGGCCCGTGTACTTGGTTTCATGATGGTTTTGGGCTGAGTTCCTTATGGATTTGGGCAGTGTCCCATATATTTGATTTGATTATGGTTTTGGGCTTATTTCCCATAAATGGTTCCATTTGGTTAAATAGTTTTCGAATGCATGCATGCATGCTTTTTAGTGAAGGGTACAAATGTCTTCGTTAAAATGTTTTTATAAACTGGTTGTTTTGTCCACTCACAGCTTTTAATGTTTAGACTGCCCTTCAAGTTGACAACGGATGTGGACTGTAGCAGAGACCTAGATATCACATTCTTCCTCCGGATCCTGGCGTACTCTGATAGCCCGAGAGGGCAAAGGTTGGAAATATCCCTTGTCTAACACTTCGTGTCAGACGGGAGCAGGGTCATCCCGCGTTAATCCCGTGGGGATTGGGATGGGTCCTGTCAGGTGCGACCAGCTGGTATGAACAGTAAACGGGTGTCGGCTAGCGGGACTGTCTTGGAATGCCGACCAGCCAAGACCGAACTGCCGAGTGAGATTTGGGGCTGGGTATCGATTAGTTGGGTCATCTTAGGCCTGGCAGTTCCTGTGTTCGGACCGTGGTTGGTCGATATGGTATCAAGGTTTCCCATTTTGAACACGAGTTGATCTTGGTTAGGGCAGTCTGGTAACATGTAAGAGCAGACTGCTAGTTGCCGCGCACCTGTTCGGTGCCCATGATGGTAGGGAACTTCATGAGTAAGTGTAATGACCCATCCCGAATATCGGGATTAAATATTAATTAATTATGGTTTAGAATGACTAATCTGGGATTAGTTGAGTGAAATCGGACAAAATGTGCAAAATGACCGTTTTGCCCCTAGACGTGGGTAAAATATTGACTTTTATTTCAGACGGTCAAATGGACTTTGACCGATGACTGTGACGTAGTTCGGGAAGTCACGAGTTCATAGACAGGTGGCACGTCCGATTCCGACATTCGAGGAAGAAGTTATGACGTTCAGAAGTCGAGGGGTATTTTGGTAATTTGGTTGAAAAGGGGCCAAATGTTAACTTTTGACCCAGGAGGTCCAATGGCGGAGGGCCAGGGACCGTTACGTAGATCGAGTCGATACGAATCTATAGACAGGCGGCACGCCGAAATCGGAGGTTCAACGACGAAGTTGTGGTCACGGGAGTGAAATCGATTAACCGAACGAACCGAGATTTCGATTAAAATATTGAATAGTGATAAGTGTTTGTGGACACTTGGATTACTTGTCACTCATCCCTTGTTTTGAGGCCCTAAATTAAGGCATGTTTCCCGTGAAACATAATCATCATGCCTTATCATCTTTAATCATTCTCCATCATACTTAATTATCCTCTTTCATTCTTAATCAGCATCAGTCATCTTCTGTTTTCTTTGAGCCGTGAACAACACAGAAATAGAGCATGAGAGATGAGAGAATTGGCTTCCTTTCCACAGCTGATCTTGAGAGAAAATTGAGAGAATTGAGGATTGAAATTAGCTAAGGAAAACACGAGGGACAGTGAGGGTAACTGGAAACTCAGAATCGAAATTTTGGAGATTGGTGGGAAAATTCGAAATTCGAGCTATGAGCTCTAAGGATCAAATTTGATCTTGAGTTAAGCTTTCTGGGATTGCCACGATCAGAATCATCTAAAGAATGAAGCAATTTGGTGTCCAATTGGCTATGAACGGACAAGACGACAGTAAGCAAATTCGAAGGTTGAGTCATGATCTTGGAGAGATCAAATGATGAAATTGAATTGGGAAATGAGTTTATCTTGGTCCACTGAAGCTTCTGGGTGGATCAATTGAAATAAATCAGATGGGACTGATGAACTTCGAAGATGGAACAGTGCCCAGGTGTTCTTTGAATGTTCATCTTCGAATTGACGGATTAAGGTAAGAAATGTAACACCCCGGAAATTCGAGGATTATAATAATGTAATTTAATGTATGAATTGACGTTTTTACCCTTGTGTATGGTATGGCCAAATTGTTGACTTTTTGATTTATGGGTCAGATGGACTTTGACCAATGACCGTGACGTAGTTCGGGACGTCACGAGTCCATAGACAGGTGGCACGTCCAATTTGGACGCTCAGGGAAAAAGTTATGACTATCGGAAGTTCAGGGGCATTACCGTAATTTGGACTTTAGGGGCGAAAATATTGACTTTTCGTTTGGCAACTAATTTTCACATGACTCAAGGACCGTTAGGTAGGTCTCGATGCCCTGAGTCCGTAGACAGGCGGCACGCCGAAATCGGACTTCGTATGGCTGAGTTACGGGTCTAGAAAGTGAAGGGCATTTTGGTAATTATTGAACCAGGGGCATTTTGGTCATTTTACCCCTGGTTACTGTAGCAACCGCGGGGGGGACCATGGGCGGCACCACCATGTGTGGTGGTTCTGAGTCCCAATTGTTTAATCAATGTATGGGTTGGAAAGCTGGGATTTGTTTAAGCCCTATAGGCATCAGCACATGACTGGATTCATCCAGCAAAGCCACCATTTTTAATTTGAAGATTCGAAGATTTTCGGGGGGCAAATCTCAGTGGACAGTTTGGACTTCCACGAGCAGCTGGGACGGCTCAGTTGGTTTAAACAGAATGGAATTTGAGTGAACTTCACTCTGCTGTTGAGGGAGCTGGAAATTGGAGAGAAAAACAAGAGATTGAGTTTCGGGAAAATTGGAGGGAATTTCGTATTTCAATTTATACGGTCTGTTGGACCAACCTAAGCACTGAGTGAGCTTTCTGGGAGTGTTTAGAACACCTCCATATCGAAATCGAGGGCAACCAGCCACGGTGGAGCTGGGACAGAGGCTGCAGTTTTCAGAGGAATTTCAGAGGTTTGGACGGCTACTTCCAGGTAACGTTTTGTTCAATTGATCATTCCTTATAGTTCGTATTAGCCCTAGGATGCTCCTTGTTAAGTTAATTGGACAACGGTTGGGAAACCAGCAAGTTATGGTGATCGACCCGTTTGGTTGATCGCGGGTCGAATGGTCGATTGGGGACTTGTCGAGGTAAATTATTGACTCAGAACCTAAATTAGATGTTTATGGAAGATAATAGAATCAAAAACGAAGGAAATTGATTAAGGATTGGTGGTTAATTAACCGGGTCAAGCCGCGGGTGGCAGGCCCGTATTACAGACAAACGGGTGAAGGTGATGACACTGTAGCAGCTACAGTGTCAGGCGCGTGACTTTCACGCGCAGCCACGTTGGGCGGCGCGTGAGGGCGCGTTGAGCCTTATCTCCAATCACGATCAACATGACTTTTGTTCCTCTCATCATTCTGAACATTTTTGATGAATTAACCATGTTGATCTGAGATAGTTAGGAGGGTCAGTTTAGGGCCGGTTGTCTCGGGAAACGTGTTAGACGGTTTCCCCGAGCCGGTTTCTATTTCGGACTTTTTGGATAAATGTTTAAGACTTGTAGTGACCCTTCCGTGTGATTTGGACTGACAGGAATTGTACGATAACCCCGGTACAAGTTCGTACGTGCAGGTTCACCGCAGGATCGTACTGTGAGTGGGCCCGATTTCATTAAACCTTGCATGCTTAAATATTTTTCCAATTTACTTATATGTTCACATGCTGGAATCAAGAAATGGTTTAGATGATATTGAAATTATGGTTATGGCACGTTTCACGGTATTTGGGTTTGAAACCCGTCTGATGAAACTTAACGATCGGTGGATTTTATCTATGTATATATATATATATATATGTGTGTTGCATGTGGATATCAATAAAATGTATTTGGTACTGCACTGTATAGATCCATTCTTATGATACTGTCTCCTCCGGATGTGGTACCCCCGGAGTGGTCATAGCGCATTGCCTGCGAGGGGTCATTCTACGGAGGAACCAGACCGTAAAATGACTCAGGAGCAGGATTGCTTATTTGACGTCAGGGACGTCGAGCGTCTAGGACGCTAGGCATTTGAGATGCCGTACCCGAACAGGGTTCGGGGATTGGACTCGGAATTGAGACCCGAGTGGCACGCGTAGCCTTGAGACTGTGACCTTATTGGACGTCAGGGACGTCAGGCATCTGGGATGTCAGGATTGGAGCGTATAGTGCAGTAGCTAAAATTTATCTTATGATTTTATTACATGCCTTATGGTTCATACTATATGATTTATGGTTTTAAATTCTAATGCATGCATGTTTGGAAAACGGAGGGGTAAATTATATGTTTTACTTATTAAATGGTTTTATAAACTTGAGTTTCGGCTCACTCACCCTTATTGTTTTGGTATCCCCTCCAGGCGGTGCAACTGAGGTAGAGGAGGATCCTGAGGTTGAGGCATAGATCTACTTCTGCGTACCTGAACCCCTGTTGGGTGGTTTACCCGCAGGTTTATTTTAGAGTCGTGCTCGCAACTTGTAATTTTGGATTTCATCCCTTGTCTGACATCTGTTTAATTCGGATTGATGTATAAATTTAATTTGGTTATTTATGCATTTGATTATTTGAGGTTAAAATTGGTATGTTGTTTTGGGTGTCAGACGGGAGCAGGGCACGTCCCCTTGTGGTCCCTGTGGGATCGAGACGGGTCCTGTCAAGAAATCCCAAAATTAAGTTTACAGAACTGTAATTGGACTTAAAACGAAGCTATTTGAATGTTCAATTGAAAGAATTGATGATGAATTGACAGAGAACAGATCCGGTCATCTCGCGGGCCAACCGGACCCGTTTTACAGAGATACGGGTTGGGACGAAGGTACTGTAGCAGGCGCGTGGGTTTCACGCACAGCCACTCATGGAGGCTAGTGACGATGCATAGGCACAAATTCCGAGGTGAGGTCAACATGACTTTTGTCCCATTTAATGTAACGAACATTTTGGTACTGGTTTCGTGTCGATCGGACACCGTTTCGATATTGTTGGGGATGTCCGAAGGTTTTGAGTCGAGTTTAAAAATAGTTAAAAATTCGGGAAAATTACTGGGCTTTAATAGGATTTTATTAAAGAGGTTAGTGACCCTCTAGTGTGATTTGGACAGGTTTGGAAGTCCCGGTGATAGTGGTGTGGCCTAGGAAGACCTATGGCACGCGTATCGAGGCGCAGCGTTGGACGGTCTGTGAGTGGACTTTGGTTTTATAAATACTATGCATGCCTAACTGTGTTATATGTTTTATATATGTGATTTCTATGATGATGATTGTGACTATTGATTTTACATATGTTACACGTATTTCGAGATATTTTTCGTATTGCACGTATATCGAGGCTGACAGTTTTATTGTGATTTTACGTGCTTGTGGTTTCATGTACAATGTGATGAAATGGTTTTGAAATTAGAAAGATGAACTCGGGCATGATGCCCATCTGTTTTGGAAACCTCAGACTTGGAGTCCATTTGAGTTACGTAATCGGGTCGGGGCCCAGTCACTTGATGAAATCGGGCCAAGGGCCCAGTTGTTTAAGAAATCGAGTTGAGACCCATTTGAGTTATATTATCGGGCCAGGGGCCCAGTTAATTTACCAATTCGGGTCGTGGGCCCAGTGGTTTGCAGAATCTGGCATGAGGCCCAGTTGAGTTATAAATGTGATTTCGGGTCTGGGACCCTATGTTTCATAAATGTGATTTCGGGTCGGGGACCCTAAATGGAATTGTGATGTTTTAGAGATTTCGGGCAGGGCCCATTGAAATGTTGTGAAATGATTTGATAAAACTGTTTTCCATATACCATCTTGATACGAGGATATGTGATGGTCTCCTCCAGGTGTTTGGGACACTAGGGAAGTCACGGTGCATTGCCTGCGAAGGGTCATTGTACGGAGCTACCGGACCGTATAGTGATTCAGGAGCAGGATTGCTATGATTAGAAGTTTGGGACGTCAGACATCTGGGATGTCAGAGATATTGACCCGGAGAGACCCCGGGCAGCATGCATTAATTATACCGTGAGATATGACGTCTGGGATGTCAAGCGTCTGGGACGCTAGGCATTTGGGATGCCAGAGATGATTATGTGGCAGTGTCTGGGACGCTATGCATCTGGGATGCCGGAGATGGTTATGTGGTAAATATGGACTATTGGATCTATGAAATGGTTTTTCGGTTGGATTTGTATTTATGGATTTGGGCAGTGGCCCACTTGGTTTTGTATTTACGGATTTGGTATTCTACAGTTTTGGACTGAGTTCCCACACTTGGTTTTGAGCTACGGTTTTTGGGCTAAGGCCCTAATGGCCTGTTTGAGTAAATATTTTGATTACTGGTTTTTGAGGCATGCATAAGTTTTAATGAAGGGCATAAATGGTTTGTGAAATGTGTTTTATGAGCTTGATTATTTTCGTCCACTCACAACCTTCGTTGTTTTAATGACCTTCAGGTTGATCACGGATGCAACTGCAGTGGCATACCTCCTCCATCGATCCTTGTGCACTCTAGAAGCCCCGTTTGGGTAGTGGCATCAGGTTATCCCTTGTCTGACACTTCGTGTCAGACGGGAGCATGACACATTCCACAGTAAATCCCGGGGGGATTGGGATGGGTCGTGTCAGTAAGGATCGAGTGGAGATGAGAACATTGAGCTGAATGAGGAGCCCCCTACCCAAAATGACGTTGTAGGCTGTGGGGCAGTCGACCACGAGGAAGGTGGTGAAAGTGGTTGCGATTATAGGATCACTGCCCAGAGAGACTGGCAAGGAGATGATGCCGAGGGGCATGAAAGAATCGCCCGAAAAGCTGAGTAATGGGGAATTAGTTTGGGTGAGCTCCTTGGAGTCGATTTCCAGCTGGTTAAATGTGTCCATGAAGAGGAAGTTGACGGAACTGCTGGTGTCGACAAGGATCCGCCCGACGTCGAAGTTGGCGATCTGTGCACAGACAATTAGTAGGTCGTCGTGAGGAAAGACTATCCCTCGTTCTTCTTCCTCGGAGAAGGTGAAGAGTGTCCAACTAGCCCGCGTCATCTTGGTAGCCCGTCCATCCTCGATGTGGAAGATCTGGTGGTTAGATGTCGCGGCTCGAATAATACTTTTATTCACCCAGTTGGAGGTTGTAGGCTGTGGGGCAATCGACCACGAGGAAGGTGGTGAGAGTGGTTGCGATTCTAGGAGCACTGCCCAGAGAGACTGGCAAGGAGATGATGCCGAGAGGCATGACAGAATCGCCTGAAAAGCTGAGCAATGGGGAATTAGTTTGGGTGAGCTCCTTGGAGTCAATTCTCAGCTGGTTAAATGTGTCCATGAAGAGGAAGTTGACGGAACTACTGGTGTCGACAAGGATCTGCCCGACGTCGAAGTTGGCGATCTATGCACGAATAATTAGTGGGTCATTGTGAGGAAAGACTATCCCTCGTTCTTCTTCTTCGGAGAAGGTGATGGGTGTCCAACCAACCCGCGTCATCTTGGTAGCCCGTCTATCCTCAATGTGGAAGATCTGGTGGTTAGATGTCGCGGCCTGAATAAAACTTTTATTCACCCAGTTGGAGATGTAGGATGAAGAGATGGTTGGGCCACCATTGATCATGTTGATTTGTGGCATGTTCTGCGCAGGGCGCGTATGTTAGAGAAATTGGTTGATCTTCCCCTCCTAGACGAGGGTTTCCACGATGTCGCGGAAGGCCACACACTCATAAATGGTGTGAACATTGAATCTGTGGTACTAGTAGTACAAATCGGATTGAATGCCAGGGTAGAGGCCCGATGGTCGTGCACGTGGCTTGGGGATGGTTCCTTCAATGTTCATGAGGACATTCTCGTTAGAGGTGTTGAGAATGGAGTAGGTCTCGAACTTGGATATTGGCCCCGTATAGGGCTTGTCCGATTGGTGATGATTGTTCAGTTTGTGTCTCTTATTTATGTACTTGTACTTCTTCCCGTTGTAATCATGGTTGTAGGTGTCTTTTCTCTTACCGTGGTAAGAGTCGATCTGATGGTTTGTGCGTGGGTTGTTGGCCATGGGAGGCGCTATCGCCTGCTGACTGCTCAATGGTGTGGAGTGTGCAAAGGTCGTGGGTGGTCTAGGTGCTACCTATGGGGAATTGAAGTGTTCCGCCTTGGCATGGATTATTTCCTGCCTCATGAGCTCGTTGTAGTCATCCCAACCTTAAGTGAAGGCGTGGTACTTGAAGGTGGACTCCCTTAAGCCGTTCTGGAATGCTCGGTAGGCTTCCTTGTCATCCGTTTTGTGGCACGTGGAGTACTCAAGGCTGAACCTGGCGGCGTATTGGCGTAGAGGCTCGTTCTCCCCCCGTCGGAGGGTGCCTAGGTCTTCGGTGGTGAGTAGTGGATCCGTTTGGATCATGAATTGGCTCAAGAAGACTGCGTGGAATCGGCCAAAGGAGTCGATCGATTGCGGCTCCAACCGGTAGAACCAATTGAGCGCAGCCTCAGTGAGGGTGGAGTTGAAGACCAGGCATTGGGCCTCGTTGGAGAGGTTACAGAATGCAATGACGGAGCTGGAGTTATTGATATGGATGTGTGGGTCTCCCCTTCTATTGTACAAGGCGATCTTGAGGGGCTTGACCTCCGTTTCGTGCCGATATTTCATGATTCGATCGGTGAATGGGCCAATGTTGGTCTTGCATTGAGGGGGGTGGTGGCATTGGTGTTGCCAGCTTCCAGCTCGTGGACACGCCGGAGGAGTTCCTAAACCACGTCGTTTGATTGGCGGGGTTTGGTTGCTGGTCCAATCTTGTCAGTGATGGGTCGATGACTTGTGTCGCTCATGCCCCTGCCGGGCAGTGCATGCTGTCTTGACTGCCGATCGGGAATGGCTGTTGATGAGTCGACGTTGTTCTCCAAGAGGTGTTGGCTAGTCGGTGGTGCTTGGCTTCCTGGCTGCTAGATCGGCACTTGCTTCTGTGCTCCTCGGTAGGCTAATTCTGATCGTGAGTGAGCGTTCCGGGACAGCAGTGGCAGGGGGGTTGCTCTTGAATCCGGGGGTCTTTGGCGGGGTAGGTCACCCTGGCTGTCTGGACTGGTGGCTGCCTCCGATAGAGCAATTCGGGGGCATCGCAAAAGATTTATGTTCCTGAGGGACCGGGGAGATCCGTTCGGTGGAAGATGGGGTGTCCAGATGTCTCTGGTCGGCAGGTCTTGGTGGTCTCTGCTTGGCCATCATCGTTCTCCTGCCGACCAGCTACAGCAGTTAGGGCCCGGTTGGTTGCCTTCGCTGCTCCTCTAGCTCTTCACGTGTGGATTGAATGATGGCAATGGTGCTTCCATGCTGTCCCCCCATACATGGTTCCGGCTCTTGATGTTAGCATTGTTTTTTCTGAGTGCAGCTAATTCCGATCGGAGGGTTTGTAGCATCTCTAGCATGTTCTCGGAGGGCCCACTAGTTCGGGCTCAATTGCAATATCCCAAAGGAGTGTTGTTGAGCTCACCATCATCCTGCTCAACAGACATTCTCGTCGGCAGGGGAAGTGAGTGGAGATATGTGAGCTAGTGGGAGGAACTTAATCAGAGTTCCCTCAGACGGTGCCAAATGTTTGATCCTGAAATGGACCTAACGTGATGAGACCCGCTGGGGGATCTAGGACTAGCCGCGTCGTGTTTTGGGCCTGCTTAAGGCGTCTTGTTCCTTGGACTTCCTCTCGACAGGAAATCAGCAAGATTGATGCATTTGACACCGGTGGGGTGCCAACCGAATGGACTCCGATGCTTAAGTCAGTAAGTGTGTGCCGAATGGCGTGGGAGTGAGCATAAGTAATTGGTAGGGACAAAGTCTACCTTTGTGAAGGATTTGGGGGTATTTATAGTAACCATGAATTTGGTGGTTGAGTCATTGTTTAGGAGAAGGTCCCATGTGGCGGCTGTGATTCGACTGCAGCTCCTTGAAGATTAGGGACAGGTGCCAGGTGATGCCTGACCTGTTGGTGTCAGGGAGTTGGTGTGCTAGGGAGTTGGTGTGACCAGCTGGTATGAACAGTAAACGGGTGCCGAGTAGCGGGACTGTCTTGGTATGCCAACCATCCAAAACTGATCTGCCAAGTGAGATTCGGGGCTGGGTGCCGATCGGTTGGGTCATCTCAAGCCTGGCAATTCCTATGTTCGGACCATGGTTGGTCGATATGGTATCAACAAACACGATTTGGGGACGAAACAAAAGTAAGGATGAGAAGAATTTTTGTCTTGCACATCAAGTTTCCAACCTATAAGTAATGCGAAGTACATGGGATAGATAGCATGAAACGACATCATAGGATGTGCATTGCTTGGCATGTACAGTCGGTTGTTAGTTATTACTGGCCCCAAGGCGAAGAAGACGAAGTAAGCTAAGGAAATTTACCCATATGCAAAGAAGGAGATCGAAATTCTAGGAGATCGAAGTCCTTCGACGTAGTTGCCTTCACATTTTCATTTTTCTTTGATCCTTATGTCTTCACGACCACTTCTTCAACGTTTTTTTCTGTGTTTTTCTTCTTTTTCGATCTTTATGTATTTTTACTCAAACTTTGGATAAATTGCCTCCTCAACTTAACAAAAGTCGGTGAAATTAGACGTCTAAGGGGCATATTGGAACGAGATCGTATTCATGAGGCATCTTGAGTAAAAATTGTATTCATAAGGGCATTTTGATACTTAATTTGATGTTCAACGTTATACTGAGTAAAAAACCTTGAAAGAATAAAAATAGATAACGAATCACAAAGATTCCAACAGAAGGGCATCCCCGTAATTCCACAAGTCCCCATTCTGTCGCGGTATATATACCTCAGAACTACAAAAGCTAGGTATAAAAAGCCCCAAATTTCTGCGCCCTCAAAGTTCGCGAAGGACCAACGTTCACAGAGCGAAGCTTTCACAACACAAACTCGAAAATCTCCTGGAGCGTCGCCTCCAATCCGTAAATCCAATTCTCTCTGGATTAAAATTCCTCAATCGATTTGAATCTTATTCTTATATCTTACACGCTTTATCAGATTTTATTTCCGAGGTATTCAATCCCTGAACGCTGAAATTTCGTTTCATTTCTGTGTAAATCTTGTGACAGATAGAAGATAATGGCGACTTTTGAGCTCTACAGGAGATCGACGATCGGAATGTGTCTAACTGACACTTTGGATGAAATGGTTCTCAGCGGTACTCTTACTCCTGATCTCGCCATTCAGGTCCTCGTTCAGTTCGACAAGGTACCATCTCTCTCTCTCTCTCTCTCTCTCTCTCTCTCTCTCTCTCTCTCTCTCTCTCTCTCTCTCTCTCTCTCTCTCTCTCTCTCTCTCTCTCTCTCTCTCTCTCTCTTTCTCTCTCTCTGTTTCGTTTTCTTATTATTTAAAACTTATGCGTTTGTTTATTTCTTTGTATTTTTTGTTATTGAGTTTCTGATGGGTCTGTGGATTTCGATAGTCAATGACTGAAGCTCTGGAAACCCAAGTGAAGAGTAAGGTCACCATTAAGGTACCTTTCTCTCTTACAGTTTTGTTTGTCTGATTTTTCCATGAAGTGTTGGACTCTGCTATATTAATGGACTGACTGTGCTTGTTTAGATATGCTTACTATAAACGTTGGTGTTTTTTTATTTTTATTTTTATTTTATTTTTTAATTGGATGATATCAAGTTTTGCATGTCTCCCTTGGAGACTAAACGTTGTTGTTTAGGGAAGGAAGCGTCTAATGATTATGTATTTGAATCAATTTTTCTTAGAACAATAATGGTTCTGGTGATTGTAGATTCTGATCTGCTTGTATTATACTTGTTCATATTATCAAAGTGCTTGTTTTATTGATTC
This sequence comes from Prinsepia uniflora, assembly GCA_032719365.1. NCBI lineage: Eukaryota > Viridiplantae > Streptophyta > Magnoliopsida > Rosales > Rosaceae > Prinsepia > Prinsepia uniflora. The sequence continues at coordinate 8,588,030 of CM064865.1, read as the reverse complement.
GTTAGTATTTTGTGAGCTGCAACTCGAATTTTCATTGTCCTGCCTGCAGCCGTATTTGAATCTGAGTTTATGTTAGGTTTACACACTAGTAACTGGGGGCATGGGCTTTTCTATTTTTATTTTATTTTTTATTTTTTAATTTCAATAGCTTCTTTAGTTCTTTGACAAGGTACGAGTATGGTGTAAGAAATAATTTGGGTGGAATTTTGGCATGTTTATGAGTATGGGCTTCTGTAATGAATTAATTGGGTGGAATGTCGGCATTTTTTGGGTATCAATTTTTTAATACTTTTGGGCTGTTATTTTTCTAATTCATGTTGATTGGATTGGGGTTACGGATTAGTATTAACAGTTATTATGTTATTTTTTCATTGTTTTCTGGACAAAAATGAAGAAGAGAAGGAAATTTGTTGGTTTATCTTGACTTTGTTTCTTACTCACAATGAAATCTTAATGTTAACTTCACAAATCTCAGTTATAAAAATATCAAATTTAATGTTAATAATAAAAATCAACTTTTGATGTCAAAAGAGTATTAATATATTTCAGGGCTTGTTGCGGAATTCAACTGGTGCTGAATTAAGCTATAAAAAAGGTTTTGTACTTGATAGAATTTTAATATTATTGCAACCTATAAATGAAATCATTGACCTAGCTGCCATGTTTACTAGATGCAAGGCACAAAGCTTATGTTGCAACATCAAATTTGAATTTTTGAACTTCAGAATGTTGGCATTCTAGACTATTCAGGACTGTCTTTGCAAGGTCCTTTTATCACCAGTGATTGTAATATTTTATCCAAGAAGGTGTTTTTTTTTCTTTTTCTTATTTGTACCCTTAACCGTAATAAGTTTTTCTCTACATAATAAATGAATGAATAAATGATTAAATATGTAAGTCAAAATACCAAAACAAAAGAGCACTTTTTCTTTTGATTAACTATATAAATCAAAATACCAAAACAAATGATTAAATTGTCAGCATACACACCTTAACATTAAAAGCTGTATGCGCACATGGTGCGATCTTGCTCGTGAGGGGCCTATGCTTAGATGGAGTCTACAAAATTGACGCTGGATGTGTTTGTAGATTTCCCCAGCTGTAGGCATTTAGTCAACATTGAATGATAATTCTATTTACCTAATAAGCTGTCACAATTTTTTTTTTCTTCATATTAATGTTATATAAATCATATTTGACTTGATTTAGTTCCCCTTGTAAATGTGCTTCATGGTGTGTCTCTCTGTTGGGTTTGGCCGTTTGGGAATGCTTAACTATCAAAGTTTGATTTGTGGTTTAGAAGAGTCTGGCGCATCTCTGGAATGTGAACATTAACTGATCCACCTTCTGGCTATTGAAACTTGAAATAGCGATATAAAAGGGAGAATCTGTGGTTTAGAAACCAGATTCATATTTGTCCTAATGTTTCTATGAATGGTCAAGACCACCTATCAAGCTATGATGATTTATCTTGATGTTATCAAATTCATTTCCTTTACGGATGTTAGAAGGCGTGTCATCTGGACCATAGTTAGGAACTTAGCATGAAAGATATTGAGTTCCTACCCTTTAGGAGCCTGTGAGCACATAAGAGCGTGGTCCTTACAGATATTATATCAAGTTTATCCTTTTTTTTTTAATTTTTTTTATCTTCATGTTATTACTGTCTATTTTGTTTGCTTTTGGAGTATGGTTTTCTGAGTCTCACTGAATTGAATTAAAGAAAATGAGTGTTCATTGTCTGAAAATTGCAGTCTGATGTCAACTGGTTCTCATCTGGATCATAGGATTCCTTCTTTATGTGATTTATATCTGCTTCTTTCATGCCTGCATACTTCAATTGCTGTAGTTTCTCCTATTTCTTATAAAAAAAGTTGGACGAATTTGAAGCCTGAACTATTCCTTCCAATTTGTTCGTCTTCTATTACAGGGACATCTACACACTTATAGATTCTGCGACAATGTTTGGACCTTCATCTTAGAAGATGCTTTGATCAAGAACGAGGATATCCAGGAACCTGTCCCCCGTATCAAAATAGTGGCATGTGATTCAAAGCTGCTTACACAATGAGATATCGGACGGACGATGATAATGTTAAATAAGGATTTTGTAAACCTGTTGCCGTGGAGGGTGAGGAGAATGTGGCAGTTATTCTGGTTTATTGCAGGAACTAGAACTGTAGGAGATTGAACATAAATCGTAAAAGCCCTCTATCTTGACAACTATAATTATTTGTTGTATTGAGGATGGTGTGTGCTTGTTCATAGATCTTCGTTCTAAGTTCTATTGTTTTGAAAAGACGAAACAAGTTGGAGATGATGCAGTTCGATTCTTGTATTATATTCATGAGCACTGGAATTGTTGCTAAACTCACCGCCCCTTTCCGATGTCTGAATGTGTAGATTCTGCCTTGTATTTTTGTTATTTACAAATCTCTTTTGTTTAATAACGTAGAAAAGAGTTGGTTGTAGTTTCTCTTTTAAATTAATTTAGCCCACATATTTCTTTGATTTCATTACTCCAATCGCATATCCCCCAAAATTTCATAATTTCTGTGTTAACCTCTTAATTTTCTTATTTGAATTTTTGTTTGGTATATTTGGGGGATAACGGTAATGGATTGCCATTTACATGGTAAGATTTGTGAATGATTTGCTACATTTTGGGAGGGACTCTCCTACATGCGCTCACACGCCACATCAGGTATTGTCCTAGCTTTGCAGAAGTTGTAACTCCACATTTTTATGAGAGAAATGCTTTTGCCCATTTAAAGGAAATTTCAACAATTTCGGAACATCCAATCGAGCCCTAATTGTTTACAATCTCCTCCTCAGTATGGATAAACGACACCATTCTTAGACCCCCACCCAAGGGCGCCAAGTGGAAGGGTGGCTAAGTTGCAAGTTGCTCCAAAACCGAAAATTGTCAGACAAGTGATAAAACCAACAACAGTCGCTCCCTAGGAGTCACCCCCCACTGACCCTATGAGCGAGGAAAACCCAGTTTGACAACCCCAAACTTAGTCGTGACCCACGACAATACATTAACTCAACAACTGATAACTCCATCAACTAATAACTATGACCAACTGATAACTCATCGGCTCCACTGCCTCCGCCTGAGTCCTCTTATTGAAACCTCGACTCATACTAGAGTCCCCTTTCGATACCCCAACTCACCTAGAGACCCAACTTGTAATCCCTACTCATCTAGAGTCCTAATACGTTATTCCAACTCGTTTAGAGTGTACCTCAAAAATTACCCCGTAAAGTCCGACCTGGTGATATTTAATACTAATTCCGGAGTATCGTGAGTCAAAATGCACTAGTGTCTAATCACCTTAGCCAAGAAACCACTAAGCTCACAGAACCTTAGACATACCCCATCACTTAGACTCCTTCTGACCTTTGGTCCAAAACCCACCCCATACAACGTGACCAATCGAGAATTTCCCCGAACACTACACCAAAACTGGGCTTTTAGGGTGCGCAGACGTGCGCCTTAAAAAATCATGTCGTAAAAGACTCTTATTATTCAAGGCACACATTATGCATCGCAAATGCTGCACGCCCTAAATACTCTTTTAAGGCGCGCATTGCACGCCCTAAATACTCTTTTAAGGCGAGCATTGCGCGCCCTAAATACTCTTTTAAGGCACACAATGCGCACCTTAAATATTATTTTAAGGCGCGCAATGCACGCCTTAAATACTCTATTTAAGGCATGCAGTGCACGCCCTAAATGCTCTTTTAAAGCGCGCATTACACACCCTAAATATTTTTTTAAGACGCACAATGTACGCCCTAAATATTCTTTGAAGACGAGCAATGTACGTCCTAAATACTCTATTTAAGGCGCACAATGCACGCCTTAAAAGGGTTTCATACAAATTATGAAGGCGCAAATTACACATCCATTGCATTGTATTGTATTTTCAACATAAAAGAAATAAATAATCAATTTACAAGTACACAAACATAAGAAACAAATGCTTCATTGATTGATGGTAATTCAATAGAGAAGTAACAAGTTGAGGTATTTGAACAAAATATAACCAACCATAATCAAATTTCCTTTGAATCCTAATGAATATAATCTCCAAACAAAAACCAAGTTTACCACCTCATATTCCTTCCAAGTAATACAAAAAAATCTTCAAACACAAGGCTTCGAGTTGGATAATCTTTTGCTCATCTTCCAATTAGAAATTTATGGATCTCTTTAATTCATATAGCAACTGCAAGCATACATTTAGCATCATGTGACTCATTTTAACCACAAGAGAGAATGCAAAATTAGATGAAGTGAATAATGCTAATAGAAGTAGTTGAATGAAAATTGACCTAAGTACTAATCACAAATTCTTCTAAGAATGCCATTTATGTCATAGAATAAAGTTCAAGTAATGAATAGAGGCTCATAGATGAAAGAAACACAAGTTGGAAACTTGCTACAACTCGACATCTTCATATGTATAGGTCACTTGAACCCATCAAAATATTTCACAGATCGTTCCAAATGCTTTCAATAGAATCAAAGAAACCAGTTGTGCCCATCTTCTGTGGCTTAAAGGGATTACCCTGCAGAAATTATAAACTTCACTAGTTCATTCATCATATAAATAAATTGCCAAAATGTTTATGATATTATCTAACAAGAGCATACATAATACAAGTCATCAAGAGCATGTGTAAAATCATTGACAAAATGTTTATGATATTATCTAACAAAATAAAATGCTTAATTTGCTTTGCACAAAATAATTGACATATTCCTTCTTGACTCTCTACTAAGCTGGCATACATAAAGAGAAAAAAAAACATAAATAAGATATTATCTAATAAGAGCATGTGTAGAATCATCTAACATAATATAAGCCATCAAGCACCAATTAAATCCACCTATTCACAAACCCAACAAAGTTCGCACTTTTTTCAAGAAAACTTCTAAACTTCAAAAACAAAATTCCTAGAATCTTGAGAATCTTCAATCGTTCACCAAAATAAGGTAAAGTCAGCACCAAATAGCTTGTAGATTTCAGTTCATGCACAAACAAAGCAAAATCTTGATCTAACAACAGTAGGCTTAGTTGACAATAAACAAAAACAAATCCTAAGGAGCCATTTTTAGCTACTTGCAATAGAATTATCAACAGATTTTTTTGGTCCAACTTTAATTCTGCTATATTTATACAATGATAAAGTGTTAATTGACAAATGAAAAAGAGAGTGAGTATCTTCCCAACATAAAAGGAAGAAACTTCAAGTATATAGATAGAAAAAACATAAAAGTATAAAAGGGAAAAATTTAAAACTTGAAAAACATAATGATTATCAAACGGCTATCTAGATGGTGAAGCTTATATATACTACTCGTAAGGGTGTTCTGTTAAAACTTCAAAAAAATTCATACTGAGCTAAGAAAGGTAAAAAAGCTCCAAACAACCCTGAAAGGCCTCGAAACCACCAGAAACAAATTTGGAAGGTTGAAATCTAAGGGTATACACCGTCGTGGGCTGTGGGACGACCCCATAAGGTGGAACGTTGGCGGCCTTCACACGTGCCCCTATGTGCAGTTACAGTGTCTGCACGCATGCCCACGCGCAACTACAGTGCCACACGCACGCTGATTGAGTACTAACATGGCATTGCCAACTTGATACCCTTTGCCACGTGGCGCTGATGTGGTAGCCACGTATCCTTGATGTGGTGCTAACGTGGTGCTAACTTGATACCCTTTGCCACATGGCGCTGATGTGGCGCTGATGTGGTGCTAACGTAGCACCTGACAACCTAACAACTTGATACCTTCACATGTGTCCCTATCACCCCCAGCCACGTGGTGATGATGTGGTACCTGACAACCTGACACCCTTGACACGTGTCCGTGTCACGCCCTACCATGTGGTGCTGATATGGCACCTGACAACCTGACACCCCCTGCCACGTGGTACTGACGTGGCATCTGACGTCATGCTAACGTCACCTGGTGAGATCATGTTGAAGTTACCATCCCACTGGAGAAGACAACCGGCGCTACAGCTGGTGCCACAGTCTGGTTCGCCGAAGACTGGCCAGAACTCACCAGCTCTAGTTGACCTCCAAACTTTTCAAGAAACCTCAAATCTCCACAATTTTTCGTGATCCATACCTGAATCTTAGCCTACTCAATGAGAGGAATCCAAAACTGAGTTCAGAATTAAGAACTCATACATGGTTTGGCTGGTAAATGGCCATGAACATCCCAGCTACCTTCCCGTCGACAACCCATCACGTCTAGCCATCATCTGACAGGACCCATCCCAATCCCCCCGGGATTAACGCGGGATGACCCTGCTCCCGTCTGACACGGAGTGTCAGATAAGGGATATTTCTAACTTTTTCCCTCCCGGGCTATCAGAGTACGCCAGGATCCGGAGGAGGCATGTGATATCTCGGTCTCTGCTACAATCCACATCCGATGTCAACCTGAAGGGCAGTCAAAACATTAAAAGCTGTGAGTGGACAAAACAAGAGTTTATAAAAACAGTTTCATAAGACATTTGTACCCTTCACTAAAAAGCCTGCATGCATTCGAAAACCGTTTAACCAAATGGAAACCATATGTGGGACTAAGCCCAAAATCATAAAGTTCAACCATACGGGCCACTGCCCAAAACCATGTGGGACTCAGCCCAAACCATAATAGAACCACGTACATGGGCCACTGCCCAAATCCGTAAGGGTCTCAGCCCAAAACCATCATGAAACCAAGTACACGAGCCGCCGCTCAAATCCTGTGTAACCACACATCACATATCATATATACATATAATTCACACAACCAATCCTGTCACGGTTTCCAAAGCTACGCGCATGCTACCCGAGTCTCAATCCGTGCCCCCACGTGCCCTACGAAGGTACTGCGCGTGAGCCACGCGCTGGGTGCACAGTGTCATCTTCTCCAGCGAGTGAACCGGGTTCACTGCAACTTGGACCGGGCCCAATCGGTCTGGATCGGTTCAAGGCCATAACTGGTCCGTTTCTACTCCATTTTGTCCCATTTTAATTCTAATATAATCCTAATCCTATTTCTAATCCTTTCTAATTATTAAAACTAATCAAAACCATAAAAACCCAACCATGTAACCAAGCTTCACGGCCCCTGTTTTTCCCGTCGATCCCCATGGTGGCTCAGCCACTTCCTGCTTTCCAAAACCACCCCTAGACCTCCCTACAGACCCAATAGACGTCACCCCATCAACCAACACAGCCTCTAACGTCTAGAACACAAAATGAAACTTGAAACACCATGGAAAGGTCTCGGGTTACCTTTGCCGTGGCCTTTCTCCGTTGTCCACCGCCGTGGCTTGCCATCACAGTCTCTCAATCCTCCCTCATGGTCACACACGGCACACAGGTTCATGGTGGTGAGATGTGGGGTGTGTGTTTGAAGAAAATGAAGAATGAAGGTAATAAGGGGGGGGGGGGGGGGGGGAGGTTCGGGTTTTGTGAGGAAAAACAAAGAAATGAGTTGATATCTGATGAGAGGAGAGAGATAGATTAGATGAGTGGTGAAGATTGAGAGATTTAAATTGAATGGAGGGCTAGGATTGAATGATAATTGGATTAATTATAAAATAATTAAAATAGTAATATTTTATTAAGTAGATCCACTTTTTAGGGATTCTAGCCAATGGGATGAGTGACACTTGTCACTCATCCATGGGACCCACTGAAAATATCTGCCCAATCAGCCTCGCCTCGAAGTACGTGCATAGTGAAATCGAACTTCCGTGACCTATAACTCTCCCGTTCGAAGTCCAATTTCAGCGTGCCTCCTGTCTACGGATTCGTATCGTCTCGACCTACGTAACGATCCTCGGCCCTCGGCCATCGGACACCTCAGTCCAAAAGTCAACATTTCGCCTCTTTTTACCAAAATTACCAAAATGCCCCTAAACTTCCGAACGTCGGGATTGAACGTGCCACCTGCTTATGAACTCGTGACGTCCTAAACTACGTCACGGTTATCGGTCAAAGTCCATTTGGCCGCCAGAATGAAAAATCAACATTTTGCCCACGGCCAGGGGCAAAACGGTCATTTTGCATCGTTCATCCGATTTCGCCTAACTAATCACCGATTAACTTCACTAATCGTGATTAGTCACTAATCTAATCCTGAAATTCGGGACGGGTCGTTACAACCTTCCCTCCTTAATTAATTTCCTCCTCAAAATTACAACCGACCTAATTCCAACCGTTCTTCCCTCCTTAATTTAGTTTCGTTCTCGAAACTTCAACTATTCTAATTCCACATCCACCTCGTGGAAATAATTCGATCTCACAACACGTGCACACTCGTACACCAACTAACCAAAACAATACTTACTCGTCTGCAACCAGACGTACCACTAACGCTTACATCACATCGATTACATTCGACCACGTCGAATGACAGTAATCACACATTCCGAACTGACACCACCTGTCAGTATCAGAGTAGCCCAAGTATCCTATGAGCTAACTACTTGTCAGACCTACCCTTTCACTGACACGAACAACTCTACGGTTCCTTGCTCAACACCAATCTATCCTGACGTCTGCTCCCACTGGGAGTCATCAGACCTCACTCAACGATCCACGCTGACACATCCGACAAACTGTCACCACTTGACAGTCGCCAGTCAAAACTAACACTATACCCACTTGTGGTTATACTAACCACAAAATTACTCAACCTGTGTGTAACTAGACCCATCAGAAACACTATGACCCAACGCACAGTATCCAATGTCCAGTCCACAACCTCAACTAATCCGATGGTATCGGAACTAAGCCGACTACCAACACGTTCGCCAACGTACTACTGGTATAACTTATATACCGTCACCAGGTATCACAACCTGCCCAGTATCGTACCTCGAACCACGTACATGGTACGTACATCCATTACCAACCAGACTACAACTACAACCTAAGTCGTAGCCAATCATGTTTCTAATCTAGAGTCCATCTGTCCAATCCAGTACTAGAAAAATTAAAACTCCGACCCATTATCCATTTCCATATTCGAAATCATCATTCCGTAGACTAGTATCAGGAATGACCATTCCGAACCCAAATCCATAAAAGAAAATCCACTGTCAAGCTCCAGAATCAAATCCTGAATCGTCACCCAGAATCCGATTCCAAAATCCAAATCCAGAAATCCACTTTCAAGTTCCAAAATCAAATCCTGAATCGTCATCCAGAAATATAATTCCAAAACTTGAAATCTCGTTCACGTCTACCAAGACGCGTCAAAACCGAACCGACAACATCCTGAAGACGATCCCAATTAACTGTCTCACGATCCAAACGCTAACGTACTATTACGTTCATCCTTTCCGTAGGGTCCCACACTGTCATCCTTGACAGAACTATGGCAACCCTGGTATCAAGTGCCGAACCAAGACATTCCACGATCCAAACTTACTAACTATCGTACCGGCATCCCAACTATCAGGTTGATAACGAATTGTAGCCCATTGAGATATCATATCCTCGACTTGCGTACTATCGTAAGAGCAAACCGCGCTCTGATATGCCAGCCTCGCTCTGATACCACGCTGACAGTATCAGAGCGTCATGGGTATCCCATAAGCCAACTAGCTCTGATACCACATTGACAGGATGACAGGACCCGTCCTCGAAGGACATAGATAACCGTGCCCGGTCCTGCTCCCGTCTGACAAGTCAACTGAAGTCTCGAAAGTACCCTTCAGCACCTGTTAGACAAGGGATAACTGCATTGATTTCCGCTCATGCCTCCGCCTCTCGATCAGCCCCAAACGTCGTGCCACGACCTGGAGGGTCATAAAAAACAAAGGTGTGAGTGGACAAAAATAATATCATTTAAAACGCATTTCAAAATAATCCATTTACCCTCTAGTTTATCAAACCATGCATGCATAGGGTAAAACATATGTATAACAATCACCGGCTTTCTAGCCAAATCACATAACAAATCAAATTCTGGCTCTCAAGCCAAACATATGAAAACATAATCACCTGGCCACACAGACCAGAAACCCGTACTCAATACCAGTACGTAATCACAATCAACATCAAACAGTACTACCCACAAGTGCACAAACAATCAATCAATCTGCATTATTCACAAGTGCACCAACAAGCACATAATCACATCCGCACTACGCGTAGGCCAATATCCAGCCACATTCTCGGGATCAGACACATCTGGGCTTAACCCTCGGGCTCAGTCCCATCTGGGCGAACACATCCCCAGGCTCAGACACATCCGAGTGGTACATCCAGGCTTAGTCGCATCCGAGAAGCTGGCTTACCATAACAACTCACAATCATACCATCATATCCCCCAAGCTCCGGTCGTCTGGGTGATCCCCTAGCTCCGATCGTCTGGGTATCCACAATCACAATGAAAACCATCCGGGATTACATCCCAAAACATTTCAATCAAATCCGTGACTTCAAATCAAGTCAAATCATTCTCAACCGGACCTCAAGCCCAAATACCATTTACACGCAAATTCGTAAAATCTCATTTGAAATATTAAAACAATCCATAAATCATCCTTTACTCATCAATAAAGTCAAAATATCCATTTTGAAACCATTTTGACTCCGGGCCTAGCCCAAAACATCATTTGCACATTTCTCGTAAAACGTGCCCAAAATACCGATTAAAATAATCATTAAATCACACATAATCATGCCACCTCATCAGGACATCATTGAAATTCAATTCATGCAACCAATTATGTAAAAAATTTAACTATGCATGCACAATGGTTTATAAAACAAACGTCCACTCACACACCGTCCAAATCGCTCGCTTTCCGAGCCACACACGTTTCCGTAATTTCTGACACTTTCCAGAAATCTTGAATCCTGTCCAAAATCATTACTCAGGGTCACTAAGGACTTAATTAACATCATACTAATTCCCCATAATTTTCCGGGAATTAAATATTAATTAAACACATAACATAAACCTTCGGACCCTCGAAACAATATCGAAACGGTGTCTGATTGACTCGAAACCAACCCCAAAATATTCGTTACATTGCATAGAACAAAATTCATGTTAACCTCACCTCGGGATTCCAGATCACACGGCCCCACGCTCCGCTGCAAGCGGCTGCGCGTGGAAGCCACGCGCCAGCTACAGTAACCAGGCCATTGTTCATCGTCATCTCTACCCGATTCCTCTGCAAATGGGTCCTGCGGTACAACCCGGTTCAATTCCTGTCCATTCCTAGTTAATTTTCACAATTGATCAATCCAGTAATATGGTTTTATATCCAATTAAAGTTCTGACATCTAAATTTCACTATCACTTACCTCGAACCATTGAAATCAACTTCACAATTTCCTCTCTATCGCAGACACTATTTGTAACAACCCATCCTGAGAGTCGGGATTAGTAAAGTGTTTAGTGACGGATTAGTACGCTTAATTGGTGGTTAGTTGGCTACTTTTGGACCTTGGGCGTAAAATGACGATTTTTCCCATAGAATGGGAAAAAAGTTAACTTTGAGTTCGAGCGGTCAATTGGATATTGACCGGTGACCGTGACGTAGTTCAGGACGTCACGAGTCCGTAGACAGGTGGCACGCCCGATTCCGACATCCGAGGAGGAAGTTGTGATGTTCGGAAGGTTGGGGGCACTTTCGTAATTTGGGTAAACGAAGGGGGAAAAGTTGAGTTTCTGCAGCTCCAACAGGGGAGTATGAGTGTGGCCGAGTACGAACAGAAGTTTCAGATGTTGTCTCATTTTTCTCCTGCGTTTGTGGCTACTGAAGCCGAGAAGTGCCGTAGGTTTGAGTTGGGCCTGCGAGGTGAGATTCGAGCCATAGTGACGGCTGGATCGTTTGCGACCCTCCAAGAGTTGTCAGATGCTGCAGTGAGGGTAGAAGCTAGCTTGCTGGTACGACGCCGGGATCCACCTTTTTCTGGATCTTCGAGCCAGAGGGTACCTAATAGGGGCAATTACGGTGGAGCATCGTCCGCGGGAGATGACCGTTTTGGCAGACCTGGTAGTTTTCAGAGTTCAGGGTTCCGTGGGCACCGAGCACAGCCGACTCCGCAAGCTAGTGCGACATAGAGATCGAGTGGAGGACCTATTCAGGATGTTTCTAGTGTCATATGTTTCTACTGTGGAGAGCGAGGCCACTACCGAAGGGAGTGTCCGTCCTTACTACTTGGGGGAGGTGCAGGTCGAGGTACCGCGGAGCCAGGACGGAGCACGGCCTCAGTATCAGGGACAACAGGCACTAGAGGAGATGATGGTGCCACTAGTGGTTCGAGAGGACGTGGCTGAACTTCAGGACCCCAGGCCCGAGTGTTTTCGATGACTCATCAGGAGGCTCAGTTAGCACCTGGTGCAGTGACAGGTACTTTTACTATCCATGATCGTGTTGTACACATTTTTGGTTGGATCCCAGGGTAGAGTTTAGGATTGTCCCCTAGGTGACTTGGAGTGACGAGATTGAGGATTACAGTGAGTTTCCGTTGAAGGATGATGGAAGGAATTGGAAAGGAGTGACTATAACTGATCGATATGAGGTTATTGAGAGAACCCATAATCTAGAAGTGCCTTTAGTACTTTGTTAATTTATTCCGACAGGGTGGTCGGAGCAGCAGTTGAGGACGTGAAGGCGAGGTAGTGAGTTGGTGGGTAGAATTCCCTTTTGGGTGAGTTGGGTAGTGGTGAAGTTACCAAGAGACCGGGAGTCTGGGGAGAGCTGGAGTTAGTTTCTGTAAAGGGTAGGTGGTTGTACGTGAGGATGTACTCTATGAACTCTGTTCGGGTACTCTATGTAACGTCCCGTCCCGAATTCCGGGATTTGATTAGTGACTAATTTCGTTTAGTGAGGTTGAACGGTGCTTAGTAGGGCGGAATCGGACAAATTGTTCAAAATGACCGTTTTGCCCCTAGTCGTGGGCAAAATGTTGACTTTTTGATTGGGCGGTCAAACGGACTTTGACCGATGACCGTGACGTAGTTCGGGACGTCACGAGTTCATAGACAGGTGGCACGTTCGATTCCGACATTCGTAGAGAAAGTTATGATGTTCGGAAGTTGAGGGGTATTTTGGTAATTTGCCATAATAGGGGGTCAAATGTTGACTTTTTGACTGGGAGGTCCGATGGACGAGGGCCAAGGACCATTATGTAGGTATCGTCGATACGAATCCAATGACAGGCGGCATGCCGAAATCGGAGATTCGACGACGAAGTTATGGTCAAGGAAACGAACTAACGAACCGAGGCCCCGATTAAAATAATAATATAATAATGAATAGTGACCATTGATTGTGCACATCCAGATGAGTGACAAGTGTCACCCATCCCTTGTTTCCATCTCCATGTTTCCCTCCCAACACCATCATTACAACATCATCATTCCTTCTCCATCTTTTCCCCATTTTCTTCTTCTTTGTTTCTTACCCGTGGACCTTCAAAAATCAGTGTGGGAGAATTGGCTCCCTCTCTCTGCCGTTCCTGAGAGAAAATTGAGATACTAAGATGATTGAATTAACGGGGAAACACGAGGGGTTGTGAGAGTACTGAATTTGGGATTTTGGATTTCGGGAAAATTGGGGGGAAAATTCGAAATGGAAGAATTAGGCCGTGAGGATCGAATTGGAGATTACCTTTAGCTTTCTGGGAGTTCCACGATCAGAATCGTCGAAGGAACGAAGGGAATTGGTGCTGTTTTGGCTCTGATCACACTTGGTGACAGAGGAGGAAATTCGACCTTGAGTCGTGAAGTTGGAGGCTTCGATGGACGAAATTGAGGTGGGGAAAATACTTCTCATGATCCCAAGATGCTTCTGGGTTCATCAATTGAAAGAAAACGGTCGTGGTTGACGAAACTCCATGGTTGCACAGTGGACGGTGTTCGAGCTTGTGTCGTGATCATTTAGTGATCAAACGACGAAATTGATGTGGGGGAATTGTTCCTCCTGGTCCATTGATGCTTTTGGATGCATCAATTGGAAGAAACCTGCAGCCATTGAAGGAATCCCATGATTGAACAGTGACCGGAGTGTTCTTCGTGTTCATCGTGGAATCGATGGAATCTGGGTAAGTGTTCGTGTAATTGAGTTTACAGAACTTAAATTAGACTTAAAACGAAACTAACTGAATGCTCAATTGAAGGAATTAAGGCTGAATTGATGGACATTGAACCGGGTCGTCTCGCGGGTAAATTGGACCCGTTTACCAGACATACGGGTTAGGACGATGCACTGTAGCAGGCGCGTGAGTTTCACGTGCAGCCACTCACGGCGGCGCGTGACGGCGCGTGGGCACGAATCTCGAGGTGAGGTCAACATGACTTCTGTCCTATTTAATGTAACGAACATTTTGGAATTGGTTTCGTGTCGATCGGACACCGTCTCGATAGTGTTCGGGATGTCCGAAGGTTTTAAATTAAGTTTAAAAATAAGTAAAAATTCGGGAAAATTACGGAACTTTGATAGGATGTTAATGATGAGGTTAGTGACCCTCTAATGTGATTTGGACAGGATTGGGAGTCCCGGTGATAATGGTGTGGCCCGGGAGGGCCGGTGGTACGCGTATCGAGGCATACCGTTAAAACGGTCTGTGAGTGGACTTTGGTTTTATAAATTCTATGCATGCTTAAATGTTTTATATGGATTATGGTTGTGATTGTATGATGTTGATTTGGTTGTTGGTAAATTGTACGGTTTCACGTATTTCGAGGCGATTTACGTGCTTGCACGTAAATCGAGGTTTCCGGTTTTACATGGAGATATAATATGATGAAATGGTTTTGAAATTGGAAATATGAACTCGGGCTTGAGGCCCACTTGTTTTGGAAATCTCGGACTTGGAGTCCATTTGAGAATCGGGCCGGGGGCCCAGTTGGTTAATGAAATCGGGCCAGGGGCCCAGTTGATATGAAATCGGGCTGAGACCCATTTGAGTTATGTTATCGGGCCAAGGGCCCAGTTGATTTACGAATTCGGGCCGTGGGCCCAGTGGGTTTATAAGTCGGGCTGCGGGCCCAGTTGGTTTACAAATCGGGCCGTGGGCCCAGTGGTTCATAAAATCGGGCATGAGGCCCAATTGGATTATAATGGTGATTTCGGGTCAGGGACCCTATGTTTAATAATTGTGATTTTGGGTCAGGGACCCTAAATGGAATTACGTGGTTTTATGGAAATTTCGGGCAGGCCCATTGTAATGATGTGATAAAAGGATTTAATAAAACTGTTTTCCATATACCATCTGGATACAAGGATATATGATGGTCTCCTCCAGATGTCTGGGACACTGGGGAAGTCACGGTGCATTGCCTGCGAGGGGTCATTATACGGAGCAGCTGGACCGTATGATGACTCAGGAGCAGGATTGCTATGATTGAAGTCAGGGACGTCAGACATCAGGGATGTCAGATATATGGACCCGGAGAGACCCCGGGCAGCACGCGTAGCTTATGAAACCGTGAGATATGACGTCAGGGACGTCTAGCGCCTGGGACGCTAAGCATCTGGGATGCTGGTGATGGTAATGGTAAAATATGGATTAATGGATCTATGAAATGGCTTTTCGGTTGGATATGTGTTATGTGGTAAAAATGGATTATTGGTTATGAAATGGTATGTCGGGTCAGGGACCCTAAATGGTTTTGGATTTATGGATTTATATTTATGGCTTTGGGCGGTGGCCCACATGGTTTTAATATGTATGGTTGTGGTATTCCACTGTTTTGGGCTGAGTTCCCACACTTGGTTTTTGGTTAACAGTTTTTGGGCTAAGGCCCTAATGGCTCGGTTGAGCAAACGTTTTGGTTACTGGTTTTCATGGCATGCATACGTTTTTATTGGAGGGCATAAATGTCTTATAAATGTATTCGATGAACTTATTGGTTTTTTTCCACTCACATCTTTTGGTTTTAATGCCCTTCAGGTTGATTACGGATGCGATTGCAGCAGAGACTGGGACATTGCACACCTCCTCCATCGATCCTTGCGCACTCTGGATGCCCCGTTGGGCAGTGGCTCTTGGTTATCCCTTGTCTGACACCTCTTGTTGGACGGGAGCAGGGCACATTCCACGGTAATCCTGGGGGGATTGGGATGGGTCCTGTCACTCTACAATGAGGTATTCTAAAATACCTTTGTTTCTTTCGTATAGTTTCCCTTGCGTACACCATGAAGTTCTAGTTGGTAGTACGAGGTGCAGGTACGTTCGACTTGAGGTGTCAGGAGTGTCGAACTGGTAGTAGGAGTAATGTGGCATACCTGGTGTACTTAGAACAGTTGTTGTTGGGCAAGAGTTAACCACCGGGTAGGAGACCTCACACTTAGGGTACAAGTTGTAGAATTTCGGGGACGAAATTCTTTTAAGGAGGGTAGATTGTAACGACCCGTCCCGGGAGTCGGGATTAGTAAAGTGTTTAGTGACAGATTAGTATGCTTAATTGGTGGTTAGTTGGCTACTTTTGGACCTTGGGCGTAAAATGACGATTTTGCACCTAGAACAGGCAAAAAGTTAACTTTGAGTTCAGGCGGTCAATTGGATATTGACTGGTGACCGTGATGTAGTTCGGGCCGTCACGAGTCCGTAGACAGGTGGCACACCCGATTCTTACATCCGAGGAGGAAGTTGTGATGTTCAGAAGGTTGGGGGCACTTTCGTAATTTGGGTAAACGAAGGGGGAAAAGTTTACTTTTTGCTAGACTTGTCGTTTTCACGTAGACAGAGGACCGTTCGGTAGATCTCGTCATCCTGAGTTCAACGACCGGCGGCATGCTTTAATCTGACATCGAACGGTTAAGATATAGGTCTAGAACGGTGAGGGGCAAAATGGTAATTTTGACTTATAGGGGTATTCTGGTCTTTTCGTGCCTTGGGAATTGGGCCAATCAGATAAGGCTAAGTGTACAGTGCTTATTGGATATTTTGAGTTTGGGACCACATGGCTGTGACACTTGGGGGTAGGCTACAGGTTTCTACAAGGTTGCACGATGTAAAATTTAAAGGGTTTTGTTGTTTGTGTTTGAGTCTTGTTCAAAGAAGAAAACAGAGAGTGAGGTTGAGAGAGGAATTGATCAATTGCAGAGTGTGTTGTGTGTTCTGGTGATCAAGAGAGTGAAGAGAGAAGGGAGAAATTGGTGAGTGGCTTGTGAGTGAGGACTGTGAAAGAAATCAGAGTGGTGTGAAGTTTGAGTTCTCAGGAAAACAGAGAGAATCGAGGTGGTGGTGCAGCCACAGACGATCGTATTGATCCAAACCAGTTCGACGGGAGGCTAGGATGGCTGAGGACCACTCTGTGGACGCAGAGGAGCACGGTGGCGAGAACGGCGGAGGTGAGATAGACGATAAGCCCTGTTTCCCCTGTTTTTCCCGTTTTATTCAATTCGAAAGTCGTGGCTTTTGGGACTGAGTCGAGGGCTTCTGCGAGTTTTGTGAGACTCAATAGGTTCCTAGGAGTCGTTTAAAATCGAAGCCGTGCAGGGGGATTGCGTGGTTGGCCGGGAACCGAAATAGAGGTGGTGGACAGGTTTTGTTCGAGTTTGGGGACGATGGGTTAGAGGCTTTAGTGTCTAGCTTTTAGGATTGGGAATGGTTGCTGGGAAAGAGACGAACCTAATGGGATTGAAAGGAATGGATTTGAGTAGGAAATGAGGGAGAACCGGTCACGCCGGTTCAGTATAGTTGAACCGGCTGACCAGAGGTTGAAGACAACCCTGTAGCAGGAGCGTGAGGCCCACACGCAGCCACTTTGGGCGGCGCGTGGGGGCGCGTGGGGAGGATTTCGACGAACCTTCCAAAATAGTTTTTGGTATAATTGTTGTAACGAGTCTTTTGGGATAATTTTCGGGACAATCGGACGTTGTTTCGGGTTAGTACTACGAGGTCGAAGGTTTAGGGTCCCGGTTTGTTCCGTTTGAAGTTCAGGACATTTGTGGGAAATTTAGGATACGCTTCGTTGATGTGTTAGTGACTTGTTTTGGTGACTTGTGACAGGATTGGGAATCCCCGAGGCGAACGAAGAACGTACGGGACGTACGGGACGCGAGTGACGTGCTCGAGAACTGTGAGTGGACTGTTTGTTTTCTAACTGAGCATGCATAACTGGTTTTACTTATATTATTTATGTTTCGACTATGCTTTTATGCTTTTGATATATGAATTTATGCTTATGATTTATATGCTTGCTTTACTTGATTTCACGCTTTATAAGACGAGTTATCGGATTTGCACGTACTTCGAGAATATGATTTCGGTGATGCTTTTGAGTATGGTTTTGGATGAATGATTATGTTTATACGCATTCTATTTTATTAAGATTTGTGGAATGATTTGAGGTTGGAAATGAAATTCGGGAGGAAGTTCCCTTTTTATCAAATGACATGTCGGTTTTCGAAGATTTCTGGTTTAGCTATGGTTTTTAGATTTTGATGGTTTTTCTTATATGTGAGAAATGGTTTTTAGTTTTAAGTCTCGGAAAACCTACTGGATCTAGTTTTGAGTTTAAAGACTCGGATTGATTTACGGGGGGAGGGCCTTGGATTGATGTTTTGAGTTTAAAGACTCGGTATGGCTTTGAGTTTAAAGACTCGGTGATAATGATACCCCCTAAGGCCTGTGATTGTGTTTTGAGTTTAAAGACTCGTTGATATCCCGAGAAGGCCTGGCTATTGCGCATTGTGTTTTGAGTTTAAAGACTCGGGCGCACTTGAGATCCAGTAAATGTGTATGATTGATGTTTTTCATTGGTTTTCGAATGTTTTGGGCTGTGACCCGAATCACTTGGTTTCTATGGTTTTAGTGCCTGAACTTTGGTTTGATTTCTGAGGATTTCTGCACGTTGTTTTACTTCGTACTACTGTTGTTTAAGTTACTTGGTTATGCATGCATGTTTTCAAAATGGAGGGTGTAACCCTGTTTTCTTTATGGAACTGCTTTTATAACTCTTACTTATTTTTAGTCCACTCACATTTTTAATGTTTTTGACACCCTCCAGGTCGTGGTGCGAGCGTTGGGGCTACCATTGAGGCAGAAGTCGAGGCATAAAGTCATCCGTTGCACGCATAGCTTACAGTAGGGCTTGTTTTGTTTTGTACTATGCTCTGTATAACGGTTGACTCTTGTTGGATGTTTTAAATTCTCCTTCGTCTGACAATGAAATTTGTAGTTTTCGTGAGGTTGTTTCGGTCTTTCGGGTTGGGTTGTCAGACGGGAGCAGGGTTCACCTCGGGTATCGGGGTGATATTCGGGGTGGGTCCTGACACTATTCACCCTTCAATTTCGATCAATTTCAATTGTTTCCTTGCAATTGATCCATCCAGAAGCATCGTGGGACACTTGGAAACATGTTTGAAATGTCAATTTCATCGTTCTATACCTCCAATCCATTCGACTCAAGCTCGAATTTTCGAAGTCTTCCCCTTCTCTATTCTAGACCAAAACAGCCCCAATTTCTTTCATTTTTAATCTGGCCCTGGTCGAAATGATCCCAAAAGACATAATTGAACCCCAATTTAAATCATCTCGAGCTCAAAATTCAAATTCGAATTTTGGAAAAGTATAAGTTTCACGGGTGTGGGTCTTCGAGTTCAGGGACCTATTTTCCTCAGTTCTCCCCTACTTCTCACTCGTTAATCTCTGTACATTTGTCCCACCATCTCAGGTTTTATCCTTGGCCTCATCTATCCGTCAATTTTGATCAATTTTAAACAAGGAATGGGCGGCTATTTGTTGTCCTCATCCTTGTTCATACACGATATCATCAGCCAGGGCCACTAATCTCCCAATTCCTTGTGACATGTGTCACTTAGGAAGGTAAGTGAGTCATCAATTGGCTGATTAATCAACCTGTCCATTAAAATTACCATTTTACCCTTCTATGCACAAATGACCAAAATGCCCCTAGCATTCCTCAATCCATAACTTTTTCATCCGGACTCCGATTGACGCATGCCACCGGTCTACGAATTCAGCGTCCCGAGATCTATCCAACGGTACTTCCGGAAAGTCCAAATAGGGTCTCGAACGAAAAGTCAACTTTCAGCCCTTATAAATGGGGGCAAAATCGTCATTTCCTTCTAATTTTTCCAAATTTTCCTTTTTTCGAATTTCCGGGTCGTTACACAGGACCCATCCCAATCCCCCCAGGATTAACACGGGAGACCCTCCTCCCGTCTGACACAGAGTGTCAGATAAGGGATATTTTCAACCTTTGCCCTTCCGGGCTATCAGAGTACGCAAGGATCCGGATGAGGCATGTGATATCTCGGTCTCTGCTACAGTCCATATCTGATGTCAA
This sequence comes from Prinsepia uniflora, assembly GCA_032719365.1. Taxonomy (NCBI): domain Eukaryota; kingdom Viridiplantae; phylum Streptophyta; class Magnoliopsida; order Rosales; family Rosaceae; genus Prinsepia; species Prinsepia uniflora. The sequence goes on along the minus strand of CM064865.1, from coordinate 8,567,719 downwards.
CCTGAAGGGTAGTCAAAACATTAAAAGCTATGAGTGGACAAAACAAGAGTTTATAAAAACAGTTTCATAAGACATTTGTACCCTTCACTAAAAAGCCTGCATGCATTCGAAAACCATTTAACCAAATGGAAACCATATGTGGGACTAAGCCCAAAACCATAATAAAAGAATCATAAAGTTCAACCATACGAGCCACTGCCCAAAACCATGTGGGACTCAGCCCAAACCATAATAGAACCACGTACACGGGCCACTGTCCAAATCCGTAAGGGTCTCAGCCCAAAACCATCATGAAACCAAGTACACGAGCCCCCGCTCAAATCCTGTGTAACCACACATCACATATCATATATACATATAATTCACACAACCAATCCTGTCATGGTTTCCAAAGCTACGCACGTGCTACCCGGATCTCAATCCGAGTCTTCTCAAATTCAAGGTCAATGTCCGCAGACCACTGATCCTACCCGAGGTTATAGTACCATAGCCTTCCCGAGAGTAAGGTGTAACGACCCGAATTTTCGTAATTCTTATTTTATTGTAAAATGACCGTTTTACCCCTGAGGGGGAAAGTTGACTTTTACCTCGGGAAGTAATTAGGACTTTGACCCATGACCGTGACGTAGTTTAGGATGTCACGAGTTCATAGGCAGGTGGCACATTCGTTTCCGACGTTCGAGGAAGAAGTTGTGACGTTCATAAGTCGAGGGGTATTTTGGTAATTTGGCCATTTGGGGGCCAAATGTTGACTTTTGACCCGGGAAGTCCAACGGACGAGGGCCAATGACCGTTACGTAGGTCCCGTCGATACGAATCCGTAGACAGGCGGCACGCCGAAATTGGACTTACGACGAAAAAGTTATGGTCAAGAACGTAACCGAACTAACCGAGACTCGGAATTAAAATAATATTAAAATAATGAAATCTGGTTACTTTATTCAAAATCATTCTGGACCCTTGGATGAGTGACACGTGTCACTCATCCCCACACTCCCTAGAACCAGGATCTTGGTCTGCCATGTGATTAATTAATTAATTTAACTTCCTTAAATCCTCACCCTTCTTCCTTAAGTCAGATTGAATCTCAGCCCTTCATTCCATTTTCTCCTTCTGTTTTTAAACTCATCAGAGACTCACTCTCACATTTTCATTCTCTCAAAACCGTGCACCCTCTCACTCTTCGAACAAACACTTCAGCAGCTCACCACCCAACCTCCCTCACCAGGCAGAACCAGGCAACCACCAGCAACCTCCAGACGGCCATCACCACGGCCACCCTGCACGGCCGGAAAACCCACAAACCCGAGAAGGAACCCGATCAACCCAAACTGTCCAAACCGTCCAAACCATGACTTCTGGGCTCGAACCAACCAGGGCTAGGACCATTGTGACGGCTGGACGACTCAGGACTGGACTGGGCAGCCCACGGCGGCGACACGGCGGCGGTAAGCCTGCAAACCCGAGAAGACCGATTTTCCTTCCCTGTCTCAAAACGTCCGTTTTTAACGTTAAACTTGTTTGGTTGTTTTTGAGACATAACCTAGGGGACTAGACGACCATTTCAGACCTAAGTACGCGGCTGGAAGCTTGACGACTCGCCGGAGAAGACGAACCAGAGCCGGCAGCAGGTTTTCTGTCGATTTTTAGGTAGATTTTCGAACCTAAAAACTAGTTTTGAGTCCACAGAACCATAGAACATGATTAGACGAGTTCATAGGAACAAATCCCATCGATTTTGGTGGTCGGGTTGATGAGAACCGATCGGGTTGAACCGTGGGTCTGCGGTAACCCGGTTCTCAGACCCGGTACTGTAGCTGATGACGTCATCATGCTGACGTCAGCAGTGACGTCATGCTGACGTCAGCATCATTGTAGCACCGTTGACCAGAGGGTTGACCAGCGCGTGGGGGGCGCGTGTGAACAGTATTTTGTGTGGGACCAGTGCCATTTTCAAGGTTTCGACGATACGGATCCAATGGCGGTGGTTTCGTGTCGATCGGAGATCGTTAGGTTGGTCAAATTAGGGTTTGACGCCTTGGGAAGCGTGTTCGGACGGCTTTCCCGGGCCGGGTCTCAGTCTAGGGTTTCTTAGTTGTTTAGTAGGGACTTAAAGTAACCTTTACGTATGTTTTGGGCATGACAGGAATTGTACTTTAAACCTTGGACGGGGCTTTACGCTCGTGATTGCAGCGGGATTGTACTGTGAGTGGGCCTTTGATTTCACTAAACCTCGGCATGCATAACTGTTTTACTTTCTATTATATCTATTTGTGATTCAAGTAAAAATATCTGTTTATCTTGAGTATGATTTATGGCACGTATTACGATGTTTGGGCCTGAGACCCGTCTGGTTGTTTATGAATGGTTTGGAGTCATGTATATGTATAATGGATATTGATATTATCTGTGGTACTGCACTGTATAGATCTACCCTAGGATTCTATCTCCTCCGGATGTAGGTACTCCGGGGTGGTCACGGCGCATTGCCTGTGAGGAGTCATTCTACGGAGGGACCGGACCGTAGAGTGACTCAGGAGCAGGATTGCTACTGTTGGACGTCTGGGACGTCAGACATCTTGAATGCCATGCTCGTACTAGGTTCGGGATTTGGACTCGGGATTGAGACCCCGGGTGGCACGCGTAGCCATGGGACTGTGACCTTATTGGGCTTCTGGGACGTCAGGCATCTGGGATGTCAGGGTTGGGATGTATAGTGCAGTGACTAAGATTATATTATGTTGATATTATTCTGCTTATGATTATATGGTTTTGTGGTTTATGATAATAATGCATGTCTTTTCGGAAAACGGAGAGGAAAAACTATATGTTTTCGAAATGGTAAACTATTTTGTAAACCTTGAGTTTCGGCCCACTCACCCTTGTTGTTTTACTACCCCTCCAGGTAGTGCTATTGAGGAGGAGGATCCCGAGGAAGAGGAGGAGGATCCCGAGGAAGAGGCATAGGTTTACGTTGCGTACCTGAACCCTACTGCTGGGTAGGTTGGCACGTAGTGTGTCTAGAGTCGTGTTCAATAAACTGTATTCGGGAACTATCCCTTATCTGACACTATTTGTATTCAGATATTTGTGTGGGGTGCTTTGTATGACTTAACTATGGATTTTCTTTATGCATTTTACTTTCAATAAGGGTAATTATGATATTTTAATGTCGGGTGTCAGACGGGAGCAGGGCACGTCCCGGATGGTCCCAGGGGGATCGGGGCGGATCCTGTCATAAGGAACCCAACTGGGGGGTGACTCCACTCAGTCGGTGCTCCGTGACTACTCCTGGGTCCACCCAGGCCAACGACCCTCCCCGGAGGAGATAGAATAAGTAAAGGAAGGTATATGAACATATATATATACATAACACAACATTCATGCCCAGTTCCCCTGAACTGTCATGATCCATAATATCCAAGCCGTTCATATACATATAGAAAATAACCTCCATGCCCGGTTCCCATAAACCGTCATGTACCACAATAACATAATCATGCCGGTTCCCATAAACCGTCATGTACCCCAATAACATAATCATGCCGGTTCCCATAAACCGTCATGTACCACAATGACCTGACAAGAGTTCATGCCGGTTCCCATAAACCGTCATGAACCTGGAAAGCCATTTAAGGTTCCCTGACCTGAAATCAAAACTGTAAAGTAACCTGGGTCTCGTTCCCGAACATAGGACATCAGCTGGGCACCGTGCCCAATATCTGAGGTCATATGCCCGAGACAAAACCAAATGGGTCTCATACCCGAGTTTATCCTTTTGAAATCCAAATCCAGTTCGTTAAAGCCAATAAAGAAATACATACCCGTATAAGCACCGTATAAGGCCGAAACCTCGAAATACGTGCTTATACGTAACCACATACAAATGCACCCATGGCATCATCAAACATGTAATAAAACATATAATAAACATTTATGCATGCACCAATTTAGAAAACCAAGGTCCACTCACAGACCGTCCGAGTTGCCGCCTCGATTTACCTGCCATACGGCTCTCCCGAGCCAATCACCGTCACTGGGATTTCCAAACCTGTCCAAATTGTAATAGAAGGTTACTAACTACCTTATTAACCTCCTACTAAAGCCCCGTAATTTTCCGGTATTTTTAAGTATTTTTAATCCCGATCTGAAACCTTCCGATGCCCCGAACATTATCGAAACGGTGTTCGATCGACATGAAACCAGTCCCAAAATGTTCGTTACATCGAATAGAGTGTTTCACATGTTGAACACTTCCCCAAAAGGTGAGGCACGCACCCCCATGCGCCATAGGAAGGTACTGCGCGTGAGCCACGCGCCAGGTGCACAGTGTCATCTTCTCTAGCGCGTGAACCGGGTTCACTGCAACTTGGACTGGGTCGAACCGGTTTGGACCGGTTCAAGGCCATAACTGGTCTGTTTCTACTCCATTTTGTCCCATTTTAATTCTAATATAATCCTAATCCTATTTCTAATCTTTTCTAATTATTAAAACCAATCAAAACCATAAAAACCCAACCGTGTAACCAAGCTTCACGACCCTTGTTTTTCCCGTCGATCCCCAAGGTGGCTCATCCACTTCTTGCTGTCCAAAACCACCCATAGACCTCCCTACAGACCCAATAGACGTCACCCCATCAACCAACACAACCTCTAACGTCTAGAACACAAAATGAAACTTGAAACACCATGGAAAGGTCTCGGGTTACCTTTGTCGTGGCCTTTCTCCGCCATCCACCGTTGTGGCTCGCCGTCACAGTCTCTCAGTCCTCCCTCACGGTCACACACGGCATACAGGTTCATGGTGGTGAGATGTGGGGTGTGTGTTTGAAGAAAATGATGAATGAAGGTAATATGGGGGGGGGGGGGGGGGGGGGGGGGGGTTCGGGTTTTGTGAGGAAAAACAAAGAAATGAGTTGATATCTGATGAGAGGAGAGAGATAGATTAGATGAGTGGTGAGGATTGAGAGATTTAAATTGAATGGAGGGCTAGGATTAAAGGATAATTGGATTAATTATAAAATAATTAAAATAATAATATTGTATTAAGTAGATCCACTTTTTAGGGATTTTAGCCAATGGGATGAGTGACACTGGTCACTCATCCATGGGACCCACTGAAAATATCTGCCCAATCAGATATTGCCAAATCAACCCAGCCTCGAAGTACATGCATAGTGAAATCGAACTTCCGTGACATATAACTCTCCCGTTCGAAGTCCGATTTGAGCGTGCCGCCTGTTTACGAATTCGTATCGTCTCGACCTACGTAACGGTCCTCGGCCCTCGGCCATCGGACACCCCAGTCCAAAAGTCAACATTTCGCCCCTTTTTACCAAAATTACCAAAATGCCCCTAAACTTCCGAACGTCATAACTTCCTCCTCGAACGTCGGAATTGAACGTGCCACCTGCCTATGAACTCGTGACTTCCTAAACTACGTCACGATCATTGGTCAAAGTCCATTTGGCGGCCAGAATGAAAAGTCAACGTTTTGCCCACGGCCAGGGGCAAAACGATCATTTTGCATCGTTCGTCCGATTTCGCCTAACTAATCACCGATTAACCTCACTAATCGCGATTATTCACTAATCTAATCCTGAAATTCGGGACGGGTCGTTACATCATCCCGCTATCAAACTACCACCATTCGACTCGCACGACCTTGAGGAAGCCATCCCTGGCCTCAGATTCGTCAAATTCGACCCAAAAATGGGTCACCAACAAAGTGGATGTTCGATGATTGCACGGGAATAGAGAGAAAAGGAAGAGACTCAAATTGGCCAATCGTGTGAGGAGAGAGAAACTCCACCTTTTATACCCTGGACTAATCCCAAAATTACCATTATGGCCCTACCATTTCAGACTCGTAACTTCCGTTCACGAACTCCAATTTTCGTATGTTGCCTGTCTACGACTTGTGAGCTCGAGACTTACGCATTGTTCAAAGGAAAAACTACAAAAGTGTTTCTGATAAAAAGTTCACCAACAGACCCCTCCAAAGTCGAGGGTAAAATCGTCCTTTCCACATAAATTCTTGAAAATGGCCCTAATTCCCGATTTGGGTCATTACAAAAAATGAAGATGATGAGAGCGAAATGAGGACTATGAGAGCGAAATGAAAATGATGAGCTTGTCTATGTAGCAAGAATTTGGGATGAAAAAATTTGTCACCGTGGGAGTTTGATTTTCTCTTCTCTTCTTTAAGATAAAGTTACAATAATACTTATATAGTATATAGATTCTTAAAAATATTTTAGGGCCCCTATTTTTAAGTACATTTTTGCCAAACATACCTATTTTCATCTATTTCTCTATTTTCGTACTGACGGAAAAGGGGTGGCTTAAGTGGGCTCTATCCCACATCACTCATCAATTTTGAAATTGTCAGTTTCATCCTCATTTGTGCAGCAAATCCAATACATCACCAGATCATATATATTATATATATTGCTAGTGAGTATAATTTTCCTATGCGATCATGTTTAGCTTTGTACCATGGTTGGCTTCTAATTTCGATGGACAAAATCGGGTTTAACAAAAATGAGATCAACAGATCAAATAAGACATTTATAAGAACCAATGAACATAATTGGAATCATTTTGTACATTTCTGTGCTTATAAGATTGGAAAAAAAGAAAATGACTAACTTCTAGTTGTACAACATTACAACAATAAAGAATGTAACTTTGTATGTGCTGAGTTTTATAGGATCAGAAACAGATTGACATGCTTCTACAGTCCTCCAGCACGAATCTCAAAGCCCGGTGGGGGTGCAATTCCGCAATTCTCGAAGCCCGGTGGGGGTGCAATTCTTGGAACAATGTGAGCAGATCCCAAACAGGAGGTAACCAAATTGGTGCGACGATGAGCTGCTGCTTTTGGCGGTTGGCACGGTTGCGCTACGAATGGATGAAGCAAGAGCTTCTGCGCAGTCAATCTATCCTCTGGCCTAATCGCAAGGCAACTCTTGATAAAATCCCTGGCCACACCTGATATTCCCACAGGGATTTTGGGAATACATGATTGATCAAACATCGTCCAACCGTTGAAATCCTCAACATCATCTTCATCATCATCATCGTCTGATTCATCATCAACATCACCATCCGATTCATGATCATCTGATTCATATTCATAACCACCGCCCTTCAAGTCCTGGATTGGCTTCCCTGTCAACATCTCAAGTATTACACAGCCTAAAGACCAAATATCCGACGGCTCCTCTTGTTCATTATCATTCAGGGCTTCCGGTGACAAATAGTCCCGAGTCCCTCTCCACGCACCAATATCCTCCTTCCTTTTCTTCGACAATCCAAAATCCCCGATTTTCGCCACATAATTACCACTACTAGTACTATTATCACCCACAAGAAGAATGTTTTCCGACTTCAAATCACAATGAACATAATCGCAATTGTGAATGTGATTAAGCCCTTCAAGAATTGATTTTGTATACTTCTTCACATCTTTCTCAGGCAAGCCACGACCATTGGATCTCACCAACGCATCACCGAGGCTTCCTCCTGCGGCATATTCCAGCAACAAGTTGTAAACCATGTCGCCGTCATCACTCGTCGTAATTTCTTCGCCGAGCCGCTCGATCACAAAAGGGCAGCCTTTAATCTGAAGTAGAATCTTTGCCTCGTCCCGCATGGAATCAGAATCAGATTCCTTCGCCGATTTCACTGCCATTACCGGAGGCAACTTATGGCAGTTGCTGGATTGCTTCTTTGGGGTGGCGAGGAAAACAGAGGCGGAGGTTCCTTCTCCGATCAACTCACCTCTCAGCCAGTGCTCTCCACCACCCCACATCCTCTGCCTATCCTCCAATTCAACTTCTTCTTCTTGGAGTTTCCTTTTCGTGATTTTCTCTCCTTCCTGGAATTGATCATCTTCGGTTTCAAACTTTCTCTTCATCTTCTTCTCAGCTTTTTGTTTTCTCGAGTTTCTGGAAATAATCCGTCCGGGAGCTGGAGTGAGATTTATATATAAGGAGAGAGAGAGTAGTGTGGAAGGTCGGTGTGGGGAACAATTCCAACGCTCAGGTTTCTTTAGATTTGAGCGCTCGATACGGCTTGGCTTCGATTGCTTGAATGCCAAGCTTCATATGCAATTCCAACTTGGTTTCGGAAATCAAAGCACCGACTTTGATACAGATCCTTCTCGCAGTAGGATTAATAACCGCCATCCAATAAAAAAACATTAATTGCTTTCTTTTATACCTAGCTCTCTGAAAAAGACATCAAAACCAAAAATAATTGTTTATTAATGATATAATTTTCTCAGAACTTCTATTATTCATTAATTTGTTAAACTATCATTGTTTAATTTTTTTTTATTGAAAAAGATATCATTGTATATCAAAAAATGGTACAATTATACTATCGAAATCAAGTTATGATAGTAAGATTCTGCCAAAATGACAATACTAGTGCAGACAAAGTCACACTAACAACAAATAAACTCATATCACTAAAATTATGCCAAATTACAAATCAAACCCACAAAACCTAAAACAATCAAAACCTCAATATCGCCTATAACCCTAAACAAACTATCTCTATGAAAAAAACAGTCATCGTCGTCAAATTCATCACATCTGGTCTTGAAGAACTAAAAAAAATATAGCAAATCTGAAGAAAACTTGATCTTCAACAATCCAGTTGTGTTGAAAAGCAAATAAAGGACAAAATGTCATAATCTAACTAATGTGACCAAAACTAACGAGAGATATTACATGACAACTCCTCCAACGGTAAGGTAGAAGATTTGAGGAAAGAAGAAATTTTGAAGAACGATTTTGGGCAAGGGGATGAATTAAAAAAAATAGTAAAATAATATGATGGGGAACTCAAATCTGAGCATAACTCAGATCAAACAGTCACCACAAAGGGACACTTATTACGAACCTAAAAGAAAAAGAGGAAAAACGATTGAGGGGAGGAGGGAAGAATATGACTTTCCCCTTCCTCCCCCTTAGTTTGTTTTTTCCTTTGGGATTAGGAGGAGAGAAAAGGCTAGGATTTTTCAAGTCTTTCAAATATATGTATCATTGTTTAATTTAATTTTTTTGAATCCCGTTTTGTTTATTTTACATCTCATTGTATGAATACCAAATGTGGTGCCGGTTTAGCAAGTTTATTTGATTTCCACTTTAGTAGTACCCTCACACATTGGGTAAATCACTAAATCCTTAACCTTTCCCTCTTACTAATATTTAAGCAATGAAATAAATTCTAAGGTTAAACATACCTTTAAAAATATAGGTAAGTTAAACCTTTTTTTTTTTTTTTTTTACCTTTTTGGGAGAAATAATGAAAAAATTGCCTAATTTGTCACCCTTAATATCAATTTACAAATAACGTGAAACATATTACAGCCTAATGCTGATGTGTTATTGAAAAAAAAAAAGGTTGTTCGGCATATTTCAATTTAAAGTAAAAAAGATAGGTTGAAAGGTCATCCATACTCTTGATATTCTTCTAAATTAAAGACGATGCCCATTAATACAACATACATTATTCATACAAATAACATGTGTAAATACTAAATATCAGTAAGTAATGGGGGAGGATCCATATTATTCCCAATTTGACATTCCTAATGGGAAACAGTTTGAAAGTCACGAAGTCATTGCGGCATTGGGTTGACCGATTAAAGCAGCCAGTGTGCCCACAAAAGCAGCATTCATATAAGTTGTAGGCTCAGAGTGAGAGTAGTCCGATCTTGCATCCTGGAACTGGTCATTTACATTTGGGCCCCCAACAATTGCACCCACATGAGTATTTGGGTTTGGACTGCTAGAAGAGTAATAGCTTGAGTAGCCTCCATTGCAATCCACCTTGGCTGGGAGGACTTTGATTGAAGGGATAGATGACCCTCTGTGGTGCAATTGTGTTGGATATTTGGCTCCAAACCCCACCATGTATGACATCTTCTTAGGGTTGTTTCCCAAAATGTAATCCACCTGAATACAAATCAACAAGCAATGTCGTTACCCATTTCATGTCGCGACGGTTTACCGTTACTTGATTTATTTTGGAGGCCAAATCTTATAGACGACAGGTTTTGAGTAAAAGTAGGATAATTACCTGGGATTTTGCGAAGGCTTTGATCTGGGAGGCGGAGAAAAAAGTAGAGCCGCATTGGACTCCGCCAATTTGAGCTGCCGTTAGGGTTTTGGAGTAGACGAATAGCACCAAAGTAGAGCTTGCAACATACTGCAAATTACTACTATCTCTAGTAAACAAAAGTCCACCTGACAAACAATAATTAATAATATTATACATTACTATCAGAATTTTAAAATATCAGTCTGCATTTAAGATTACGAATTCGTTATGAATTTATGCACCTGGAGTTGTTCTAATTTGTACCGAGCTACTTCTTGGCATTAGCGCGCATATAAACGACTCTATATCGTTTTTGTACTTGGCCAAATTCGTCTTTCCATTATGGAATTCCTGTGACAAAAAATCAGATATACAATGATTAATTAGTTTCCTTACTTAATTACTGATCTCTCTTAGAAGAAATTAAAAGAACAATTTTAATTACTGATCTCTCTTAGTGTACTAATTATAATTACCTTGGCTAGTAATGTTTGAGCTCCCACAAATTTGTTATCCCAACTGAACTCATTCACTGCCTGACTCCAGCCTTGGTTGCCCAACGCATAGTTCAAATACTTTGTGTCTGTACTTGCCTTGTAGAGCCAAGCTGCTGCCCACAACAGCTCATCCTAATACCATAATTATATTTAAGTAATTAATTTAATTTTCTTAAACCATATATCATGTATAATTAAGCCCAGCATCCTAGGTAATATTAGTAGAAAAAATATTTAATTAATTGGACCATATTTTAAACTACATTTCAATAAAGAAAGAACTTAATACATGGGTATAACATAATTATATATCGCGTCATCGCAGAGTCTTTATTAAATATTATAATTTTTGTGTTTTAATAAATTATTACCTGATAACCAGAGTAGGAGCAGTAAAATGGGCAGTAGCCTTGGTAAGATGCTCTATGCTGGTCAGCCAAGTCAAATAGCTGTACAAATATAATTTATAAAAACCTAATTATTTCAGTAATTAAGTTCAAAATTATTATCCTCGACATAAATAGGAGATGGTAGGACAAAAAAAAAATGATGGAGCCTAAATAAGTTGTGATTATTATTACTGATTTTGAATGGCTTAAGAGCCTGGCGGAATAGTTGGAATCAACGGTTCTGAAAACAATTGAAGCAGAAGCAAGGGCCGCGGCCGCCTCAGCTGCTGGCTCAGAGCCTGGAGAAGTAGAAGTGATCTTGTAAAGTGTTCTCGCCGTGTCCATGTCCTCCGGCCTCTCCCAGCACTGGTGATCGGCGTTCCCATCTCCGACCTATATATACATATGTACATTGAGATTATATATATTTCAACAAGTTTGGATGATAAAAAGAAAATAATTAATATTTCTGAATTCAAATGTAATAATTAATATTAATGCAAACATTAATATGCATGATTATTTGTGTAGCAAGGTATATACACATATAAGTACGTACTATATATATATATTAATAGCTAATAAGTCTTTTGTTTTTTCGACGCAAACACATATGATTTTGAGCATCCGAACACATGCATTTTGGCTAAAAGACATATTAAATAAATGTCTATATATATATATAGTACGTGTAGGGACCTGGGTGTAGAATGTGGTGGGCGAAGTGTGAGCTTTGAGTATGAAGTCAGTGCCCCATCGGATTGCAGCTTGGAGAAAGCCAATCTGGTTTATAGAAGATATTTGCTGCTGGTACTCCACAGCAGCCCAACTCAACAAGCTTACACTAAATGACATCGGCCACACAAACTTTACGTTGTCCCCGGCATCATAGTATCCTCCCACCAAATTCACCTATACATGCATGCACCGTATATAATATTCGCTTGTCAGACTTCAATTTAAAATAGACATAAGATATAATCAAAGTACATGATAAAAAAATATAATTGCATATATATATATATATATATATATATATGTGTTATACACGTACGTTTTGAGTTGCGCCATCAGAGAGTGCCGAGTCTCCTCTCCAGGTTACGCGTTGGCTGGCAGGCAGTTTCCCGGAGCGTTGCCCTTCAAAGAATAATATGGCTTTGCTAAGGGCATCCCCGTAGTTGTAAGCTACGGACAGCCCTTCAACTTTAAGGCCATCCTCCATGGCTAGGGTTAGGCCATTGAAGTCAATAGCCAAGGGACACCACAAGGCCAAAACCCATGCAATAAAGACACCGTGTTTCATAATGACCAAATAAAAATGATGAATTTTTTGAAGTTGCTTAATTAAATTTGTAGTTCAATGCACTCGAGGTCCTTTAAATTTATAGTTGAAGAATCAAGTAACTGTTCCATAATGTCAATATCAAAAGGGTTACAAATTCTATGACTTTATGCACATGGTATATATTGTAGCCGGGGGTCAGTAAGATATACATATATACTTATACATGTCACCAAGATATGGTACGCAACTCTTCAACGTCATTAGTTTGAATGGGTGGGTATTCTACTTGTTTAAGGTTAATTTCCGTACGTAGGAGAATAGTAATTTTCACAATTTCTCTAGTTCGTTTCTTAGATTATTTCATTTTTTTTCTAGCCATTAGATTGAGGAAACAATATGCGTAGAATTAATCAACGGTTAGAAAATAAAGGAGTGTGAAATCAGACCCACATATCTAGAGTAAACTATAGTTTCATTTCGATTTGTGAGTGAAAATTGTAAGTTTAATTCTCATAAATTGCAAAAATACATATTAATTATAACTGATTTATCCCCAATATATAGCATCCCTATTGTTGAATAAAAAATATACTTTTATTTATATCCAATGATGAAAATATTGGTATTCTTCTTATGGTATAAAAATGTTACAATTACATGCAAGCAATAAATCCAAAATTTTAGTAATTTTTACCTAATTATTTTTAGGGGCAATTAGATATTGGTCTAAAAATTTAAGCTAGTTCATTTCTTTATTTTAGTTAATTTTATTTATTTTTATGCCCATTTACCCTTTAAATAGATAGCAGAAACAAATTAATTTTTTTTTATAAGATAAGTTGAATTTTAAATTTAAAATTTTGAATACTTTTGTTTTTATTAAGAGTTATTATATGATTGAAATATCTGTAGTCAACAAAAATAAAATAAAACTTGTTAATTTTAGAAAATAAGTAAATTAACATGAAAAATAATTATAATGAAAACTACCTATAATATAGAAAGACAAATAGTATAAATGGACTAATATCTAATTTCAAACTACCTAAAATGGACTAATATCTAATTTCAAACTACCTAAAATAATAGTTTAAGATCAATAAGTGGACTAAAGACAAATACTATAAATGGACTAATATCTAATTTCAAACTACCTAAAATAATAGTTTAAGATCAATAAGTGGACAAATTTCAAAGTTGGCCATTATAAATGGACTAATATCTAATTAATTCTGTTGAATACTTTTATTTTTATTAAGAATTATTATATGATTGAAATACCTGTAGTCAACCAAAAAAACCTGTTAATTTGAGAAAATAGATAAACTAACATGAAAAATAATTATAATGGAAACTACCTATAATATAAAAAATAAATAATATAAATGGACTAATAACTAAATTCAAACTACCTAAAATGGAATCTAATTTCAAAGTACCTAAAATAATAGATTAAGATCAATAGGTGGACTAAATTCAAAGTTGGCCTATTCAAAATTTAAAATTTGAAATTCAACTTATCTTATAAATAAATAAAATTTTAATTTTTCTAATTTTAATTTGTTTCTGCTATCTATTTAACGGGTAATGTAGAACAGTGTACCATTAACCCAAAGATAGAGTCGGGAACATCTGTATCTAGGACTAAACTAGACTAGGAACATTAGACACTTGTGTCTAGATTAGTTAGACACCTGTCATCAGATGTTAGTTTATTGCAGTTAATTATACATAGGATAGATGTCCTATTTCAGACAAAGATGAGAGATAACTATTCTGTCTTATCTCCCAAACTCTCTTGTATAAATCTGCCTATCGGCTTGTAAATGAAATTAATTGAATCCTGAAATTCTACATGGTATCAGAGTCATGCAAACCAAGTATTCTGCCCTCATTTAGCAAAAGACATGGCCACTTATACCCTTGCCTCCTCATGTAAATGCCATAAGCTGCAAATAAGTCTACCGTATCAAGAGGAATCATGATGGCACCCCAGAACGATACAAAGCCCGCCTAGTGGGGCCAAGGGATTTCACTCATCTATTGATCCCTTAACATACATACATACATACATACATACATACATACATACATACCACCGTCCCTCTTCATCTTCTTTGTGCTTCCATGCCTGAAACCCACAAACACCAAACCACACCACCACCCCATCCCATCCCCACTGTGATGACTGAGTGACTGAGAGTGAGGCTGAGGGTGAGACAGCGATGGTGAGGATGGCTGAGCTGTCGTAGAAGGAAGAGGAAGGTAAACCCGAAACCCCCTTTAAATTCAAATTTTCGAATTTAAGGTTTGGACGTTGGGGGCTATTCCTAATGATTGGGTTATGTTTTTGGTGGTTGTACGAGTCTTGTGGGACTGGAATCGAAGGCTGTGGATGGTTGGGTGGTTCAGGTAGGAGGCTAGAAGTTGCCGTGCGGGTTCATGATCAAACAGGTAAATCCTAGCCCGTGTTTCATGATTTCAGTTTGGGGGATCAGTTTCTGAGATTGAGACGATGATAATGGAAGCAACGAGATCGATTTAGGTGGTCGGAACTGGAAGAACGGGTTGGGTCGGGTCCGTGGGTCTGCGTGACCCGATTGCAGAGATTCGAGTCGACCCGGACAGAAGACATAGACGAGATTACATCATCGATGATGTCATTAATGACGTCATCCTATCATACCTGACATGTCAGACTGACACGCGTCATATGACATCATGCTGACGTCAGTGTTGACTTTGACCGTTGACCGCTGACGTCAGCGTTGACTTTTTGGTCAACATTGACCAACCACTTTGACACGTGTGTGGGGGTGCATGGGCACGTATCTCAAGGTGGGACCAGGACCATTTTAAAGGTTTCAACGATACGAATCCAATGGTGGTCGTTTCGAGTCGATCGAAAATCGTTAGGTTGGTCAAATTGAGGTTTAAAGCCTAGAGAAGCGTGTTCGGGACACATTGACTTTTCTGGGAATGTTGGGAATTCTTAATATGGACTTGTCTAGATTGGTAGTGACCTTTGAATATGTTTTGGACAGGTCCGGATGATCCGGAGAGGTCGGATTAGCCCGAAGAGGCTTATGGCACGATTATCGAGGCGAAACATGGATGGTCTATGAGTGGATATTGTTTTATGAATATGATGCATGTATAAATATTTTATTATGTGTTTAGGAACATGTTTTGAGATGTCATGAGAGCATGTAATTTGAATATGAATTGTTTTTACACGTAGTTCGATATTTCTGTTTTATATGATGTTTGAGTTTCGACCGAGTATACTACATGCTTGTGTTTGATGTGATTTTGAAGGTTTTACGGAAATGCGTGAAACCGAGGAACTGATTTACGACTTTGGAGGATTTCACGGAGATGCGTGAAATCGAGATTTGGGCACGAGTCCCAGATGAACGACCTTGACTCGATTGAAGTCAAGGGTGATTCTGAAAGTGTTTTGGAAATGAGAAATGGTTTTCGGATTTGGAAATATCTTTCAGGAATATGACCCAATTGATTTGAGGTTTGACTTAGAGTATAGTCAAACGTGAGATAAGTCGGGCTGTGACCCAGTTATGAGTTTTACGAAAGATATTTCGGGAATGTGACCCAGTTATGAGTTTTACAAAAGATATTTCAGGAATGTGACCCAGTTGTGGATTTTATAGTGTAACGATCCGTCCCTGATTTTAAGGATTAATTAAAGATTAATGATGGATTAGCCTCGCTACTGGGAGATTAGCCAAGGATTAAAGGATGTTCAGGGCGAAATTACAATTTTGCCCCTAAACGGAGGCGAAAAATTGACTTTTGACCCGAGAGGTCCGATGGTCGAGGGTTGAGGACCGTTATATAGATCGGAACGATACGAATCCGTAGACAGGTGGCACGTCGAATTCGGACGTTCAACGAAGAAGTTACGGTTCAAGGAAGTTCGAACGTTTTATTGCAAGTTTTACGAGACAGGAGACTTTTGGCAGCAAGTGGGCCCCAGATATTTGTCCCTGGTCCAATGGATGAGTGACAAGTGTGACTCATCCATTGCACACTCAAACATATTCATGCATCTCCTTCCCCTTTTTCTTTGTTCGACCATTTCCAAACCAAAACCCGATCACCCATCCAACCCAATCCAAAACCCTTCCCCCTATGATCATGCTTGTGAGGCCCAGAGAGTGAGATGAGGGCAAGAGGATGGTGGTGGCTGGCTAGGAGCAGCGCCGCCGTGGACGGCGGAGGAAAACCGTGCAAGATACTCGGTTTTGCACATTTTCTTCCATTTTCAATTTTCTGCGTTATGGACCATTTTGAGTGATTAGAATGGGCTTATTAGGTTGCTAGGAGGGTTTTAAGAAGGTTTTGGTGGTGGTTCACGGCTGAGGAAGCCCTGGGGAGAATTTGAAAATGTTGAACCGTGAGGACAAAATCGAACCGTTGGGTTTTAAGTGGTTTTTGATGGTTTTAATTCCATATTTAGATTCCTAGGGTCGAATTAGGAAGAATAGTATAGATTAGGATGAAAAAGGACGAAGATTGAACGGTTTAAGGGTCTGGATCGGATTTGCAGGGAAAAGGGACTGGCCGATCGGCTGAAGATAGGAGACGACACTGTAGCTAGGAACGTGGCTCCCACGCGCAGCCACTTCAGGTGGCACGTGCGAGCACGTGGGGGAGATTTTGGGGAAACTTCCAACATGTAATTTCATCTATTCGATGTAACGAACATTTTGGGACTGGTTTCGAATCGATCGGACATCGTCTTGATATAGTTCGAGCTGTCCGAAGGTTTCGGAGCGCCTTTAAAAATAGTTAAAAATCCCGAAAAATTAGGGGGCTTTAGTCAGGGTTTAATTAAGTAGTTAGTAACCGTCTAAAGTGATTTGGACAGGTTTGGGAACCCCGGAGATGACGATTGATTGGAAAAGGCATACAGTGCGCGTATCGAGGCGGCAGCTCAGACGGTCTGTGAGTGGACTTTCTTTTATAAATCGATGCATGCATAAATGTTTTATAAGTATTTTAATACATGTTTTGTGATTCCTTGAGTGCATTTTTGTGTGTGTTTACGTATTGGAACGTATTTCGAGGTTTTTATTTTATACGTGGTTATACGTGTTTATGGTTCGGTTTTCAATGAAATGGTTTTGAAAAATAAAACGACCCATTTGGTCTTATTTTTTACTCGGGCATGAGACCCACTTAGTTTTGGTTTTGATTCAGGCATGTAGCCCTATTAATGACCTACGAATCTGAGTCGTGGTCGCGACGAGTGCTATGTGCATGGCGACAGACGATGTGACGCTCGCCTCCGGATTGGGATACGTTCCTTTCGGAGAGGTCACGATGCACGTCCCGTTGTCAAGCAACCACTGGAGGCTCGACTTCGGAGTGCTGAAAGTATAGGAGATCGATCGGTGGCGTGTGCACCATATCCTAGGGTTGGTCACGGTAGTGATTTGTTCACCGCGATATACCAGGATTGAGAGCGGTCCTGGACTGATAGTTGCACACATCACTATGATCGGAATCGTGACTGACCTTGAGGTTTCAGACTCGATGCCCAGTTGAAATCGGGCTAGAGGCTCCGTTGAGTCGTACGTTCGGGCTAAAGGCCCGGTTGACTTGTGTTATCGGGTGTGAGTCCCGTTTATGGTTTTCTATACTAGTATGTATATACCCTCCTTACGAGTGTATTGATTGTTCTCCTCCAGACGTCGACCTAGAGAGTCACGATCCACTACCTGGAATGCGTATTCCCCATAGGGAGCCCATTCTAGGAGTGGGAGTTATGATGTGGTTCCAGACCAGATCCGGATAGATGCTCGGACTGGATCTGAAGACAGAGCCTCCCAGATGGAGAATTCTTGGGAGTAGACTCAGAGTGAGATCCCAAGTAGTATGCATACTTATATATAGAGAAATCGTGAAATATATCGGAGATTTGTTCCCTAGGGGCTGTGTGCCCCTAGTTGACATCAGAGGATGTCTAGGATGGGTTATATATGTATATATGTATATATGTACGAGATTTCACAGAGGTGATTTTTGGGCTGAGACCCACGTGTGTCGGATTTGGGCTGCTTTCCCATTTGATTTAGTTGGGCTGAGGTCCCAAATACTTTGATTGGATTTTGGGGCATGGCCCCGTGTTCAATGTTTCGAGAAATGGTTTTCGAATGCATGCATATATTTTTAGTGAAGGGCATAAAGGTCTTTTTGATGAAAATGTTTTTATAAATCTTTGTTTTGTCCACTCACAGTTTTCGTGTTTTGAATGCCCTTCAGGTTGATCGCGTATGCAGGCTGTAGCAGAGACGAGACATCACATTCCTCCTCTTGATCCTGGCGCCCTCTGATAGTTTCGGTTGGGGCAAAGGAAAAAATTATCCCTGGTGTGTCAGACGGGAGCAGGCGCATCCCACGTTAATCCCTGGGGATTTGGGACGGGTCGTGTCATATAGGATTCGAGGAATCCCGGGATATGAAGTGTCGTTGGACACTGGATTTTCGGGCTGTGACCCGTTTGGTGATGTTCCTTCTTGAGGCCCTATTGATGATAATATTTGGGTGTGTCCCGGATGATGTAACGCTCGTCTCCGGACTGCGGATGTATTCTTTTTAGAGAGGTCACCATACACTGCCTGTTGTCGAGCAGCCACGGGATGTAATGACCGAGGGAGGCTCAACTCAGGAATGCTGATGTTATCCTCTGAGATCAATCAGCGATGTGTTCGCGATGATCTAGAGACGGTCGCGACGAGTGACGTGTTCACGGCGACATGCTAGGATTGTGAGCGGTCTTGAGCTATATGCATATGTGCTAGGATTAGAATCACGGCTGGCATTGAGGATGGGATGTGTTTCCACGTGTTTTATGATTTGGGCTGAGGTTCTGTATGTGTTTTCTGTTTGGGCTGAGACCCGTACTTGTTTTCTATGATCTGGTTTTGGGCGAAGACCTTACTGAGGTACATGCTTCGATTGAGAAGCATTTTTCACTGTGTTTTGATTTGGGAAACAATATGTCTTTCTTTCAAAAAATTATTTGAAATAACTGTTTTATTATGCATGCATGCTTTTACTTGAAGGGTATAAATGTCATTTCGATATAAATGATTTTTAATAAACTGTTGTTTTTGTCCACTTACAGCTTATATGGTTTTAATACCCTTCAGGTTGATCGCGGATGCGTCTGTATCAGAGATTGAGACATCACATGCCACCACTGATCCTGGCGTACTCTAGCTAACCCCGAACGGGTGACGAGTTTATCCCTGGTCTGACACGCGGTGTCAGACGGGAGCAGACACGTCCCACGATAATCCAGGGGGAGTGGGACGGGTCCTGTCACCCAACAACCCCAACTAGTCTGTCTCCTGCACAAGTCCATCTATGGCCTCAAACAAGCATCCAGAGCCTGGTTTGACTGATTCAGTTCCTTCATTCTCCAACAAGGATTCATAAAGAGTCGAGCTAACTTATCAATGTTTGTCTTTCGACATCAACACTCACTAATGTTTCTTCTCCTATATGCAGATGATATTGTGCTCACAGGTAATTCCCCATCAACAGTTTCATATTTCATGTCTACATTAGCCAGGGAGTTTGCTATCAAGGACTTAGGTCCCCTTCACTACTTTCTTGGCATTGAGGCAACTCAAACTGTTGATGGCCTTCAATTCACCCAGAACAAATACACTACAGATATTCTCCGTAGTAGTGGCCTTACTGGTTGTAAACTAGCCCCCACTCCGGTTGCTGTGAAATCTACGCTCTCTGGCCATACTGGATAGCCCCTTGACAATGCCTCAGTCCATCGCTAGCTTGTTGGTGCCTTGCTCTACCTAACCTTGACACCTCCTGATATCTCCTACGTTGTACAACATGTTGCTCAATTCATGAGCAATCCCACAAACATTCACTTCACAGCCGTTAAGTGAATCATACGCTACTTAAAGGGCACCTTGGGTACTGGTCTTCTCATTCAACGTTCTTCTTTTCTTCTAACTATACAAGCCTATTCAAATGTTGATTGGGCAGACTGCCCAGACACACGCTGTTCAGTCACAGGTTTTTGTATCTTCCTAGGCCCCAATCTCATTTCTTAGTGTGCATAGAAATAGAAAATTATCTCCTGCTCCAGCTCAGAGGCAGAGTACCGTGCTCTTTCCTACACATGTGTAGACAACCTATGGGTTCTCAGTCTTCTAAAGGAACTTCACATCCTGCCACATCTTCCTATTCTCCTACACTATGACAACTTAAGTACAACATATATGACCAGCAATATAGTGTTTCATGCCCGTACCAAACACATAGCACTAGACTACCACTTCTTGCGTGAAAGAGTGACCTCTGGATCCCATCAAGTCAAGTTTGTGCCCTATCATCATCAGCTAGTGATTTTTTTGCCAAGGGCCTCCTAGTTGCACAACATTACAGTCTTGCCTCCAAACTAGTCACCCAAAAGGTCCCTAGTTTGCGGGGGGATGTAGAACAATGTACCCTTAACCCCAGGATAGAGTTGGGAACATCTGTATCTAGGACTAAACTAGACTAGGAACATTAGACACCTGTCCCTATATTAATTAGACACCTGTCATCAAGTGTTAGTTTACAATGTCCTATTTCAGACAAAGATGGTAGATAACTGTTCTGTCTTATTTCCCAAACACTCTTGTATAAATCTGCCTATTGGCTTGTAAATGAAATTCATTGAATCCTGAAATTCTACAAGTAAAATGGACATAAAAATAAATAAAATTAACTAAAATAAAGAAATGAACTAAATTAAATAATGGCTTTAATTTTTGGACTAATATCTAATTGCCCCTTTCAAATTCAACCTTTTTTTTCAAAATTTTGAAGTTGAGTTTGGAACTATAAGATTCAAAATAACTCTAACGTTCTACATTAGAGATAGAAGAAAATATCTCGAATTTTCTCCTATTTGAATTGAATTTTCTATTGTAATTAATATAAACTCTTACAATATGAGATTCGAGCTTCTCTATTGTAATTAATGTAAACTCTTACAATATGAGATTCGAGCTTCGAAAAGATTTTATGTCCACTTTTAATTTCATTTCAATAGGTGTCAAATTGAAACTGAATAAGCAAAATCAACAAGAAAGAGTCCGCCATCCTATCGAAGCACAAAAGATCTCTGTCCACCGGTGATTTGAACAATTGCACGTGGAAACAGCAGTCACATTTCTCTCTCAATATAGTAGTTTGAACAATTGCATGTGGTAAACGTATTAGTTGAGACAGCGCCAAAGGGAAGAGATCGTACTCCTATTTTATTTCCCGGTATAATATAGATATATGCATACATTTGAATTTCGATGTACAGATCTATGGTAAATGACCTAGCTTGCTCATGTAAAATTTTAGAAGCCTCTGTAAAATTTCTATACAACTACAAGCAGCCACCCGGTGGAGCCGGGAGGCTTCATCCCACATTCCTCCCCAAGTTCACAATCTTCAGGCGCATTCCAAAATCGATACCAAGGGAATGGGAGCCTCCATCATCTGAAATAATTCTCTCTTAGCGCTATGAATGATCTGGTCTGATCCACCCGGGTGAAAAAATCACACTATCTCATTTCAGCTTTCAGCTCAACTGGGACAGAGATGGCCCTGCCCTGCATCCTCAAGGCCTCCTTCAAGGAAACTCTTTAGGGGGCAAATTGTTTCCCTCATTAAAATCTTCATAGGGTGAGGATCCACTCGAAGAATCACTCTCAAATGCAGTTGTCTCCCTCGGTGATGAAGGAAGGGAGTCTCTTTGTTGGGAGGGGCCTCCTAATGCAAGAAAAGAAAAAAGAAATCAGAAAAAATTCAGTCTCGATGTTAATATAAAATCAAAATACAAGGCAAATGGAGGTTGGAGGCAAAGACGAACCTTTTCTCGCACGGAATTTTTTTGTGTGCCGCCTGATAAGTTTCTTAGCTTTTGTTATAGTAAGCTGCCTGGCAAATGGAGAGAACTCAGCATCACTTTCACTCCAATCTCCTTGTAAATCATTATCTGCTTCACCCCTCATGGTACGCAGCACAAATGCCTTGGCCTTGCGACGTTGAGTATTGAAAAGGCCTCTGATGGAAGTGACAAATCCATCACCTGCTCCATCAGTAGGACGCTTGAGAAAGGTCATCGGATGCTCGTCAGGTTGTCCTGGATGACCTTCATTGTCGCTGAAATTAAGGTCGCTATCTGGAACAGTGGATATGCTGGGTTCCCTCTGATTACTAGTCTTGTCTTTGAACTTCTTCCCCTAGAAACATGGATGAAGAGAATTTAAATGCGGATTTGAACAGGGGAAAGGTAGCTGATACAGTAATTCCCACAGATTCAATCCAAAAGTACTAAACTTTGTCAACACAAATGTTATCTCAATAGAAGCAAGCTGCTTAGTAAAGAAACACGTCAGAGATCCACAAAAGATGATGCTATATCATTGGATTTTGCATGCATAATAAAAAAAGGGTAAGTATCAAAAAGGTATAAATACAGACCTGCATTCCTGTCACAGACTTCAAGACTCCCCAAATGATATGCTTCTTAACCCGAGAAAAGAGTCTCCGCCAAGTACCAGTGAACTCAACACGGTGAAATGTATCCATCAGCAATTTAAGATCATTTACAACAAATCTTGATCCTTCATAAGTAACACAAAGCTCAACCTGTGAAAAAATGACATGGAGAATTTGAACAAAAAAAGTAAGTGGAATATGAGCTGAAAAATGATCAAGCTGAACGAACCTGGCTTATCTTGATATTATGAAACTCCATCAATTTTCGCGGCCTTGATCTTTTGTCTTCCTGTGTCTTTGCTACTTTCTTCTCTTCATGGGATGACCTCCCAGATTTGATACCCTTGGGTTCCTTTAACTTATTCTTCGTGGACTCCTCTTGTTCAGTAGAAGGAAGTGGCCCAGTAATGCTCTGCAAGACAAGTTCTGTAGCAACTGATTCTGCCACAGAGTCTTCCCACGATCTGTCAAAGGAAGATGTTCTTCTCAACTCTCGGGTTGGACTACCACCAACCGTTCCTTTTAGGCTTTGCAATTTTGAATCCTGCAGAGTCAGGTCAAATTAAAAGATAATGAAAAAAGGTGTAGCATTATGATCATATTAGAAGAAATAAGATTACAAATTTCCGTAATTTATTGTTCATAAGAAGAATGGCCCCAAAGAAAATGAAAGAAGAGACCCAAGAATCTCACTTGCATAGGATCTGCATGAACAGAGGGTTGACTGGTAGCATGGGTCAAGGCACTTGATTTGGTAGAGGCCTCAGAATCTTTATTTGTCAGACTGCTTAATACAAAAGTTTCCGAGAGTAACGAGCCTTTCTTCACACGCTTTGCGCCAGCAGTTGTTGAAACCTTCCAAACCTCCTGCATATCACCAATTGAACAATCCATTGATTTAGCCTTCATGACGAATTCCTTATACCTTTAATTTTCTAGAAGCAGTCAAATTGCAATTCATTAACATTTCCAACAAACCTGCCGTCTTTGTGAATCTTGTTCTTCTTCTGGGAATAAGTAACCCCACATCATCCTGTACATTGTCTCTGTCAAATGGATCTTGAGAGGGTAAATTTCTACCTACATACAGTACACAAAAAGGCTTGTAATATTAGTTCACTGAAGGCAAGATCAACAATTTAAACATGCTGAGGATACGTGGCCTCTCTAAACAAAACTTTGATTTCAGGCAAGCTAGATTCCCTGCCATACAGTGCATACATGTTCTCAATGTTTATCACTATGTGTATCACTATGGTAAGATCAACAATTTGACCATACTGAGGATAAGTGGCCTCTTTAAACAAGACTTTGATTTCAGGCAAGCTAGATTCCCTGCTATACAGTGCATACATGTTCTCAAAGTGTATCACTATGTGATGTATGCTAAATAAGCTGTCTTCCTGCAACTGAAGGTAGATATTGATAGCACAGAAAACCACAAACTCTTGTCCGTTTCCATCTGTAAATCTACAAAATGTTAGGAGTTAGAGAGGCAGAAGCAGCTAACCGGATGGGGGTTCCTATCCATACACTTTTGGTCGTCCCCTTTGTAGGGGTAGGATGTTTCAGAGGAATACAATTTTGTTCTTTCCTACCATAGACTTGACCCCTAGAACCTGTGGAGTGGGGACAACTTATCTCACCTTTCAGTAAAAGGAAGGGCGATCTATTCTTTTAAACCCACACCCGACTTGGGGAAATAGATGAAGAAGAAGTTGGCCTTGAGATTGAGGCTCCTATCTTGTACTTCTCTTTTATTAGCCTAACTCAGGAGAAAGAGGCCAACAGCAGAGATCTCAACATACCTAGGGTATGGATATTCAGGACGGGGAGGCAACCCGCCTTTAAGGCAGGAAGCGAAGGGAAGGTATGTGATCCTCCGACTTGGTAGAGAGGAAATGTGTACAGAAAGGAATCAACAAGCAGTCCATCTAGAGATACCAAATAGAGAAAACGAAGAAAAAGAACCAAGAAATCTACAGTCAGTACAAACTCCACCCAGTCAAGATAAATCACATTACAAGTAAAAACTCTAATGTGATTGGAAAAAGCCGGCCCACAAGGAAGCCAAAACACTAATCCTGTGGAAACTTAACTCGTATTCTTTTATTCAAAAAGTTTTTTATTCCTTTCCCACCACAACCAAATAGAGCCTACCACCGCACAACACCGAAATGTAAAAGCTCTCTTTTTCACCCATAATCCTTGAAATCCCGACTCATGGAGAAGATTTCAGGGATGAAAAATCCACCCCAAGACCACGCAAAAACCTACTACCAATTTTATAAGTGAAAGGGTAGTGCAATAAGATATGTTAATTAGTTTCACCTACCACTCTACACAATACACGTTGCACACCATTGAGGGGTTAATGATACATAGAAACTCAAATATATCATGGGTCAATTTTTTTTTTTTTTTTTATCAATGGCCACATATCAAGCAAGAGACTGAACTTTGGCAATCACACCAGTCTTCAAAATAAACAAAGAAAAAAAAGGGGGTAATCTGCATTAGCTGACAAGTAATAACCAATAAAAAAGAATTTAGCAGAAACCAGATCCATGAATAAGCCAAAGATCTCTTATCAGGATGAATTGAACTCAATGTAATGTTTACTATTACACGACAAAAATCAATAACTCTAACAATTTCCCTATCACTGCCTCCTCCAAGAAAAGTATCTGAAAGGTGAATTATCATAAGAAGATAACCACATTATGACTCAATGAAGACTTATTTATTTTTATTTGAATAGAAGAGATGAAATTTATTTCAGAGGAAAACAGCACAATAATGGTGGAAAAGAACAAAACAAAATTTAAAACAAAACAAATGCATCTAAATTAACATGCCTAACCTATTCAAGACACTACAGCTTTCCAATCTAGGATAATCTCAAAAAGAGCACTGTTTCTAAAAGCATGAGAAATAGATCCAAAAAACGCTACCCAATACTTGACCTCCTCCATCCCCAACCCGCTAGAATCTTGAAAAGCTGTTTGTTCCTTTTCTGACCAATTAGCCCATATAGTGGCCATCACCATACAACCTCAGGTTAATTTAGCCATTTCTCCACCACCCAAAAAATTTAACTTCTCACAAAATAGAGAAACTATTTTTTACACAACTTAATAATCTCTTTAAATAGAAGACGGTAACTTCCACCCGAACAGGCAAGATAAGAAAACATGATCCACATTCTCCACTAATCTCTTGAATCAAGTACACCAACGTGAACGTAAATAGGATTGCAGTCTCTGACTTTAGATTAAATCATAAGTATTCAGTTTCCTGTATGCTGTTAAGGATCCTGTAGTATTGGAGGAGATTGCAGATCAATCTCCTCCTTAATATCAGTGATAATAGGAATCAATGCGATTCCCTACTTAGTCTGTATCTTACCTAGTTAGGACTCTCCTAGGACTTGTATAAATCTGCCACTATTGTAAACTCTCAAATTAATTGCAATATACAGAAATCGTCTGAACCTTATATGGTATCAGAGCTGTAAAAGCTCCACCGAGCAACCAAAAAAAAAAACACACACAAACCCTAAACCCATGGCCGCCCAACCCATAGCCCCTGTTAACCCACCTCCACCAACGCCCACCGACGACATCCCTCCCCTATCCTCTCTCATCACCATCAATACCGCTGCCCAACTGCCCGTCAAACTCACCGCAACCACCTTCCCCTGGCGCGCCCAATTCCATGCTCTCCTCCATGGCTATGCCCTTATGGGCTATGTGGATGGTTCCAACCCTTGCCATCCCACCACAGAACCAGCCCAGCGTGCTTTCTGGTTCCGTCAGGACCAGCTCCTCCTTCACGCTATCTTGGCGTCTATCTCCCCCCAAATCGTCACCCTAATTGCTGCAGCAAAGACCTCTGCTGATGCCTGGGGACGTCTCAGCGACCTATATGCTAGCAAGGCTCGCGCCCGTGTCCTTGGTTTGAAGGAACGGCTCACCCTCCTTCGACAAAATGGAAGACCTGTCTCTGGCTACCTTCAGGAGGTTCGCATCCTCGCTAATGAACTGGCAGCCATCGATACCCCACTTTCTGATGATGACCTGCTCCTCCATGTCCTGAACGGTGTTGGCTCCGATTTCAAGGACATAGCTGCTGTTGTCCGGTCCAGGGACAGCTCTGTCTCTTTCAAGAACTTGCATGACATGCTCGTTCAGCATGAACTTGCAGCCAAGCGGGCTGATTCAGCCCCCCTGCCCCCATTACTGTCAGTACAGCCCAATTAGCCCGTGGTTCCACCTGTTTCAACCGTGACTCCACTTCCCGCTCTTCCAACCAGCGCACCACCAACCCAGGCTCTGACAACAGCCGCAACCCCACCACCCTTGGCAGTGGCTACCATGGCTTCTGCCAATGGTGTGGCACTCAGGGGCACAGCGCCAGAAGCTGCCCCCAGCTGCAGCATCAATCCGCAACCCCACTTGTGGTCAACTCCCACACCGCTAGCCACAATGCTCTCTGGCTTCTTGACTCTGGTGCTTCACACCATGTCACCTCAGCCCCTCACCACCTAATGGAAGTCCACAACTACCGTGGACCAGATGAAATCATCCTCGGCAAGGGTAAGGGGTTACCCATAACCCACACTGGTGTTAAGGACTCTAAGTCAACGGAGGAGATTGCAGATCAATCTCCTCCTTAATATCTGCTTTTTCTAGTTTAGACACTTACCTAGTTAGGACTATTATTCTATACCTAGTTAGGACTCTACCTATTCTGTTTATATATTCTGCCTAGGCTGTACATCAAATTTAAGTGAAAATAATATAAAACTTTTCATACCTTATATGGTATCAGAGCCCTAAAGCTCCACCGAGCAACCCTAGAAAATTAACCCTAATTCCATGGCTGCCACTCCTGCAGCCGCCACCACTGCAGTCGCCCCTACTGCAGCTGCTACTGTTGCAACCGATATTCTTAGTCCAACTCCCCTCCCACCCACCGACACCATACCTTCCCTGATTACCATCAATACCGCTGCTCAACTACCTGTCAAACTGACGGCCACCACTTTCTTCCCTTGGCGCGCTCAGTTTCATGCCCTTCTTCACGGTATCTGATGGGCTTTGTGGATGGCACCCGTCCCTGCCCTCCTCCCACTGAATCTGCCCAACGAGCTCACTAGTTCCGCCAGGACCAGCTTCTCCTTCACGCCATTTTGGCGTCCGTATCACCACAGGTGATCACCTTAATTGCGGCTGCCCAGACCTCTGCTTATGCTAGCAAAGCTAGAGCACGGGTCCTTAGCCTCAAGGAGCGGCTGACCCTCCTTCGACAAAATGGCCGCCCTATTTCAGATTATCTCCAGGAGGTCCGGGTGCTTGCCGATGAACTGGCTGCCATCGATACACCCCTTTCAGATGATGACCTCCTCCTCCATGTCTTGAATGGTGTCAGCACTGATTTCAAGGACATTGCAGCGGCTGTCCGGTCCCGAGACACTTCTGTCTCATTCGAGAATCTCCATGATATGCTTGTTCAGCACGAACTTGCCTCCAGCCGTGTTAATCCCACCCCTGCTGCCCCCATTACAGTTAACGCAGCTCATACCTCCCGTGGCAACAATCGTTCCTCCCGTGGATCCACTTACCGTCCCAGTCCGCGCCCCTCTGCTCCTGCTTCAGACTACAACCGCCCTTCCTATTCACATGGCAGCGGCTACCGTGGTACTTGCCAGTGGTGTGGCACTCCAGGGCACAGTGCCAAACGCTGCCCACAACTGCAGCCCCAACCAGCACCCCCACCTGCGGCTAACCCCCTCATGTCGAGTTCCTCTGCTCCTTGGCTGCTTGACTCAGGTGCCTCTCACCATGTCACCTCCACTTCACACCAACTCACTGAAGTGCATAACTATCGTGGCCCTGATGAAATCATTCTAGGCAATGGTAAGGGGTTAACCATCACCCACACCGGTACTACTACTCTCCCATCTTGCCCCTCTCGTCCTCTTACTCTCCAAAATGTCATGTGTTCCCCAAATGACCCGAAATCTGCTCTCTATATCTCAGTTTAATCTTACTAACCGTACTTCAATTGAATTCTTTCCTACTTACTTCCAGGTGAAGGATCTCAGCACGGGGGCGGTCCTTCTTCACGGCCCGAGTAAGGACGGTGTGTACGAATGGTCACCTCCCTCCCCAACCCCTCAAGCTCTAGCTGGTGTGGTGGCTTCCCCTACCTTGTGGCACAGTCGTCTTGGTCATCCTAGTCAGAAAATTCTCGAGTCTGTTTTTCGTTCCAATTCCATTCATGTACCTTTCAAATTTCCAGCATCTGTTTGTTCATGTCAATGCAATAAAAGTCACCGTCTCCCATTTGGTGAGACTTCTCTTACCAGCACACGACCTTTGCAATTACTGTTTTCAGATGTTTGGGGACCTGCCCCCTACATCTCCCCCGAAGGCTATGCCTATTATGTCATATTTTTCGATCACTTTACAAAGTATACCTGGTTATACCCCCTACATGAAGCAGCAAATCGTCATCAGAGAGAGGAGTGTCAATGGCGGCAAGTTCGTCAGAGAGAAGACGAACCTCTTGGAGGTAGTCAGAGACGGGGCGGTCACCACGGCGAAGAAGAGTAAGTCTCTCCTTGAGGCCAAGCACACGACCATGAGCCTTGCTGGCATAGATATGGGTTAGGCGCTGCCATGCAGCGGCAGAGGTTCTGGCAGCAGCAATGAGTGTGATGACTTGAGGGAAAACTGAAGCCAAAATCGAGTGGAGAAGAAGCTAGTCTTGGCGGAACCAGAAGGCGCGGAGCGCAGGTTCTGTTGCTAGTGGGCAGGGATGAGAGCCATCCACGAAACCCATTAAATCATACCCGTGAAGAAGGGCATGGAACTGGGCACGCCAAGGGAAAAAACTGTTGGCCGTGAGCTTGACCGGAAGCTGGGCGGCAGTATTAATGGTGATGAGGGCGGGTAGATTAGGGTTTGGGTCACCGGTGGTTGGTGGGAAGGTAGGATTGAAAGGGGCGGCAGTGGTTTGAGCAGCAGCTGCGGTGGGTTGGGCGGCCATGGATTAGGGTTTGTTTCTGGGTGTTTTTTTTCCCTAGGGTTTTGCTCGATGGAGCTTTAGGGCTCTGATACCATAAAAGGTATTGAGAATACTTCTGTATTTCTTAATTAATTAGATGTACAATAGTGGAAGAGATATATACAAGTCTGAACTGGACCTAACTAGGAAGGAAATAAACTAGCTAAACTAGGCCTAACTTGGAAGGAAAGAAACTAGCTAAGTATGTACAAAAGGAAGGAATCTGTACAGATTCCTGGTTGACCTAGGGCCAACCGATCATGGAGATTGAGATTGATTCTCAATCTCTTCTGATTCGGTTGGATCCTTAATATAGGGCACCCTAAATGAAGACGTCTACATGGAACAACCCAAGGGGTTTGTCAACTTCCACACTCGCACCTATGTGTGCAAGCTCAAAAAGGCCCTTTGTTGTTTCCTCCTTCAACAAGGGTTTGTCACTATTCTCTCTGATGCATCTCTCTTTGTTCTTAAGCAAGGACCCAATGTTCTTTACTTTCTAGCCTATGTGGATGACCTAATCCTCACGGGTAATGATCCTCAACTTCTCTACGCATTCATCCACACCTTGGCCGCACGATTCTCAGTCAAGGACCTTGGACCTCTCCATTACTTCCTTGGCGTGTAAGTCAGCACCACCCCCACGGGTCTGTTCCTTTCCCAACACCGCTACATCCATGATCTTGGTATGGAGGATGCCAAACCGGCCTCTACCACCCTGGCCGTGACCCCTACATTGGTCCTCCAAGCTGGCTCCCCCCCGGGCGACCCTACCCATTTTCGCCGCATCATTGGCAGCTTTCAATACCTCAGTCTCACTCGCCCTGACATATCCTACGCAGTCAACAAGCTCTCCCAATTCATGCATGCCCCTACAAACCTCCACTGGAAAGTCCTCAAGCGGGTCCTCCGATACCTCAGGGGCGCCATCCTCTTCGGGCTCCACCTCCACAGGAAGCCCATGCATGAACTTCATGCTATGACTCATGCTTTTCACACTTTAGCTGCCTTCTCTTATGCAGATTGGGCTGCTGATCGTGATGACCGCAAGTCCACCACTGCATACCTCGTCTACCTAGGTGAGAACCTCATTTCTTAGAGCTCCCGCAAGCAGAAGCCTGTCTCCAAATCCTCTACAGAGGTCTGAGTATCGCGTTGTTGCTCCCACTGCTGCAGAGCTCACTTGGGTGCAGTCCCTCCTCAAAGAACTGGGCCTTTCCCCCTCGGCCTGCCCTAATATCTCATGTGACAACATTGGCACAACCTTCTATTGTGCCAATCCAGCTCCCCACTCCTGCATGAAGCACGTGGACATTGACTTCTAGTTTGTCCGCGACCATGTCTCATGTGGCCTCCTCACTGTCTCACATGTGGCAACCGATGATCAGCTTGCTAATGCCCTCACCAAGCCCTTACCAAGACCTCGCTTTCAGCTTCTCCGTGCCAAGATTGGTGTCGCAGATGGCTCCACCTTCTTGCGGGGGCGTGTTAAGGATCATGTAGTATCGGAGGAGATTGTAGATCAATCCCCTCCTTAATATCAGTGATAATAGGAATCAATATGATTCCCTACTTAGTCTGTGTCTTACCTAGTTAGGACCTTGTTTGTATCTTACCTAGTTAGGACTCTCCTAGGACTTGTATAAATCTGCCACTATTGTAAACTATCAATTTAATTGCAATATACAGAAATCTTCTAAACCTTATATATACCACTAACCAGGCCAGAACCTTGACCTTGGGTTTCCAGATCAAGGACAAAAGCAGAAATGGAAGTCTAATTGATCTGCATCTATACCGATTAAAATAAGATTTAAAAGAAATTTCTCCGAACTTCCCAACAGCATCTTTTTTTTTTTTTGGGTCTGAACAGCATCTTATATCCTTTCTATTAGTAAAAATAAAGACCTCCTAAATCCCAGGAAATGTAACATCTCTTCCACCTTGTTCTATCTCAAATTTCTCCTAAACCCCAAACCTCAACTATAAGGAAACAAATCTGTAACTTTAAAATTAGCAATGGACCAGGAAGATCTATAAAGAATCTGAAACACGTACCGAGGAGATAAATCACCTCTAAATGAACTTTAGACCCATTCACCACCACAAATTTTGACATATGGAATACTAAATATAAATTAAATTTCTAATTATTGAATGTAGAAACTAAAATGCACATTTTCCAATTTTTTTTTTTTTTTTTTTTTAAGAAGACAATTTTCCCAATTAAAAAGCCTTGCACATATTCATTATTGCTTAGGAAACAAACCGATCCATACACCACATCATCATCTCATCCTCACCATTGCAGCTGTAAAGCTTCAAACACCATTGGAACAATATTATACTAGCACGTGTCTACAAAGTCGGACTTTCTTCAGATTTGTTTATTTCATTCATATACTAATCACCCCATCCAATTTCATATATATACTCACTCCAACTTCTTCTCTTTAGTTATCAATTGAACTTCCATGATAGAGAAAAACCATCTGTTACATGATTGTTCCCATAAAAAAATGAGCTCTCCAAAGACGTGCAGTAAACAGTTCCTAGGTGAGTCTAAGTAGGAAAACAATTATAAACTAGGTAGGAAATCGTGGACCTAACTAGGGAAGTATCTACAAAGATCCTAGGACAGTTTTAGGAAGGAATCGGATGAATTCCTTTGACTTCTGAGATCTGGGAATCAGGGAGATTGATCCTCAATCTCCTGGGATTCCTGTGTATCTTTATCACGCCCCCGCAAGATGGTGGAGCCGTCTGCGACGCCAATCTTGTCACGGAGGAGCTGGAACCGTGGGCGCGGCAGGGGTTTGGTGAGGGCATCTGCGAGTTGATCATCAGTGGGAACATGGTGGACATGAAGAAGGCCACGGGTGACCTGATCACGGACAAACTGGAAGTCAATGTCCACATGTTTCATCCGGGAGTGTAGAGCAGGATTGGCACAGTAGAAAGTGGTGCCGAGGTTGTCACAGGAAATTGTGGGTGTTCCTGTGGCCTGATAACTGAGCTCCCGCATGAGGGATTGAACCCAGAGTAATTCTGCAGTGGTGGAGGCAACAGCTCTGTATTCAGCCTCGGTAGTATAAGGATTTGAATATTTGTTGTATTGAATTAATTCTAAATTACAGCAGTAGCTATCTTTATATAGGCTGTAGAGAGACCTAACTAGGTATGTACAATTTAGGAAAGAATCAAACAGTTGACTATCTATACAAGGGAGGAATCAATGGTGATTCCGTTTGACATATCTCAGCAGATCAAGGAGATTTAGTCAATCTCCTGTGATCGGCTGGAGTGAAGGGGAATCCTTATTACACCCCCGCAAGACGGTGGAGCCATCGGAGACACCGATCTTGGAACGGAGGAGCTGAAACCGTGGGCGAGGCAGCGGTTTGGTGAGGGCATCAGCCAGCTGATCGTCAGTGGAGACATGAGACACCTGGAGGTGGCCTTTGGTGACATGATCACGAACAAAGTGATAGTCAATATCCACATGTTTCATGCGTGTGTGAAAGACGGGGTTTGAGCAATAGAAGGTAGTCCCAATGTTGTCGCAGGAGATAGTGGGTGTGCCTGAAAGAGGAAGGCCGAGCTCACGGATTAGGGACTGTACCCAGAGCAGTTCAGCAGTGGTGGAAGCCACGGCTCTGTATTCAGCTTCAGTGGACGATCTGGAAACCGCACGCTGCTTGCGGGAACTCCAGGATATAAGATTGTGGCCAAGGTAGACCAGATAGGCGGTGGTTGATTTTCGATCATCCCGGTCCCCAGCCCAATCCGCATCCGAGTATGCATTTAGGGAATGAGTGACAGCATGGAGAGTGGAGGTACTGTGGCGATGGAGATGGAGACCGTAGAACAAGGTACCTTTCAAATAGCGAAGTAGACGCTTGAGGGCCTGCCAGTGGAGGTCAGTTGGAGCATGCATAAACTGGGAGAGTTTATTGACAGCAAAGGATACGTCGGGTCTGGTCAGACTGAGGTACTGCAGACTCCCGACAAGGCGGCGGAAGCTAGTGGCATCTGCTGGTGGGGAGCCATCGTGCAGGTGAAGAGAGGGAGAAACAGCCAGAGGAGTGGCCACAGGCTTGGCACCATCCATGCGAGCTAAGGTGAGCAGGTCATGGATATATTTGTGCTGAGACAGGAAGATGCCGGTTGCGGTTGGAAGGACCTCCACACCAAGGAAATAACTGAGGGAACCAAGGTCCTTAACCGAGAAGCGGGTGGCCAGAGTTTGGATGAAGCGGGAGATAACGGCTGGAGTATTCCCTGTCACAATCAAATCATCAACATAAACCAGAAAATACAGAGTAGTCGAACCTTGCCTTAGGAGGAACAGCGAGGCATCAGAATTGGCCTGGACAAAACCGTGGGATAGGAGGAAGGTCTGAAGTTCCGTGTACCAGGCCCGGGGGGCTTGTTTGAGCCCATATATAGCCTTGCGGAGCTTGCAAACATAAGAAGGGTTCTGTGGATCCACAAAGCCAGCTGGCTGGGCCATGTACACGTCCTCATGAAGAGTGCCTTGAAGGAAGGCATTATTGACATCCAACTGGCGAATGGGCCAGCCATTAGTTACAGCCAGGTGAAGCACAACACGGATTGTGGTGGGCTTGACTACGGGACTGAATGTATCCGTGAAATCCACCCCGGGACGTTGATGGTACCCCTTGGCAACAAGGCGGGCCTTAAATCTGTCAACAGCTCCAGTAGGTGTCCGTTTGATGCGGAACACCCACTTGTTCCCCACAACGTTCTGGTTTGGAAGAGGGGGGACCAACTCCCAAGTTCCATTCCGGATGAGAGCATTGATCTCACTTGACATGGCAGCACGCCATTGAGGGTCTTTCTTGGCTTGAGAGACACAGGTGGGCTCGGCTATGGAAGGTAGTTGGTGTTTGGTGGCAGTGAGGGCATAGCTGGGTACGGTTTTGACAGTACCCGTTTGAGTTCGGGTGAGCATAGGGTGGGTTTTTGTGGGGTTTTGGGGAGGGGGACCTGAAAGGGGGAGAGGTGGTGGAGGTTGGCGCCTGGTGTAGGTACGGAGAGGTGGAGGTTGGGAGTCACCAGGAGGAGGATGAAGAGCTGTGGGAGCAGGAGCAGAGGCGGGAGCAGCAGGAAGGCTGCTGGAAACCGGGGGGCAGGGGTGTTGGCGGCAGAATCTGAGCAGGGGGCGAGTCAGCTGCAAGGACCTGCAAGGACGGTGTGTCAAGGGAGGCCCCGGTGATGGAAGAGGACTGCACAGGCGCTGCTGGTGGCGTGACAGTAGGGGAAAAGGGAACTGTGGTGACTGGGGGAACGGTGGACAACCAGGTTGTGAAGGTGTCTGCAGAGACAGTGAGGGTGGGGAGGAGGGAGGAGACGGAAGGAAAGGTGGTTTCATCAAACTGAACATGGCGAGAGGTGTAGAGTTTGTTGGCAGTGGGATCAAAACAGAGGTAGGCACTTTGGCTAAGGGAGTAGCCAAGGAAGATGCAGGGCTGAGAACGAGGCTGCATTTTGTTGGTGGTATAGGGCCGTAGCCAAGGAAAGCAGAGACAGCCAAAGGTTCGCAGTTTGGCATAATGGGGAGTGGCACGGAAGAGGGCAGTGTATGGACATTTGTTTTGGAGGAGGGATGTAGGAAGGCGGTTGATGAGATAGACAGCGGTCTTGAAAGCATAGGACCAGTAGGAGAGAGGGAGTTGGGCTTGGTGAAGTAAGGTGAGGCCGGTGTCAACAAGGTGGCGATGACGCCGTTCGGCTGTACCATTGTGTTGGGGAGTATGTGGAGGTGTGAGGAGGTGATTAATTCCATGCTCAGCAAGAAAAGGTTTCAGTTTAATGAATTCGCCACCTCCATCAGTGTAAAGGGAAATGATGGGAGTATTGAAGTATTTTTCAACCAAGGTTTTAAAATCTTTGAAGGTAGAATAGACGTCTGATTTTTTTCGAAGAGGGTAAAGCCAAGTGTACTTGGTGAAATGATCAACAAAGATTACATAGTAGGAAAATCCATCAATAGAGAGATAAGGAGCCGGTCCCCAGACATCACTGTAGATTAAGTCTAAGGGACGGTGGCTGGTTAAAGTTGAAATGCCAAAGGGTTGGCGATGACTTTTATTGCATGCGCAGGAATTACAGAGTGGTTCTGGAATTTGAGAAGAGAAACGAACATTAAACAGACTTAAGACATTCTTTAGGGTTTTGGATTGAGGGTGACCAAGGCGACGGTGCCAAAGACTAGGGGAGACTGTCACGGCCACCATGGCCTGCGGTTTTTGGAGAAGGGCAGGGGTCCACTCGTACACATCGTCCTTACTCGGGCCTTGAAGGAGAACCACCCCCGTGCTGAGATCCTTCACATGAAAGCAACCAGGAAATAATTCAATAGAGGTATTGTTTTGTTTATTAAACTGGGAAATTGAAATTAAATTTCTGGTCATGGAAGGGGCACATAAAACATTGTGGAGTTTGAAGGGAGGGGAGTTGGGAGAAGAGAGAAAGGAAGAGCCTGTATGGGTGATGGAAAGACCTGTACCATTGCCAATGAGTATCTCATCAGGGCCGCTGTAATGGATTGCATCAGAGAGGTGTTGGGGGCTGGTGGCCACGTGATGAGAGGCCCCAGAGTCTAGAAGCCAGCCAGGGGAGGGGGCCTGAATTGTAGGATTGGCCACGGGTGGTGGTGGGTTGGACTGCTGGAGATGAGGACAGCGTTTGGCGCTGTGACCCTGAATGCCGCACCATTGACAGTAGCCACGGTAACCAGTGGGCTGAGAGTATTGACGACGAGAGACGTCGCTGGAGTGTTGATTTGACCGGTGACCAGAGGGGCGGTGGCTGTCTGGGGAATGAGTGGGGTGCCGCTGACCAGAGGAACTCCTGCTGGAGCGATGGGAGGAGTTGCCGCGAGGGGCCTGAGTGAAATGGACAGTGACGGGTGAGGGGACAGCAGTGTGGGCTGCACGGCTGGAAGCAGCCTCATGTTGGACCAGAAGGTCATGTAGATTCTCAAAGGGAACAGCAGTATCCCTGGATCGTACAGCGGCGGCGATTTCCTTAAACTCAGGTCCGACTCCATTAAGGACATGGAGAAGGAGATCATCATCGGACAGAGGTTGGTCAATGGAAGCCAGCTCATCAGCAAGTGTCCGAACTTCCTGAAGATATTCGGAGATGGGACGGGAATGCTGGCGAAGAAGAGTTAGGCGTTCCTTGAGACCAAGGACGCGCGCTCTGGCTTTGCTGGCATAGAGATGAGTGAGCCGAGCCCAAGCAGCGGCAGAAGTGGGGGCGGCAGCAATGAGTTGGATCACCTGGGGGGATACGGACGCCAGAATGGCATGCAGCAACAGTTGGTCCTGTCGGACCCAGAAATCATGGAGAGCAGTCTCTGTTTGGGGGGGGGCAGGGTCGAGAGCCATCGACATAGCCCATGAGGTCATACCCTCGAAGAAGAGCATTGAACTGAGCTCGCCACGGAAAGAATGTCGTGGCAGTGAGCTTAACAGGGAGCTGAGCTGCGGTGTTTATGGTGATAAGGGTGGGAAGAGTAGGATTTGGTTCAGCAAAGGGTGAAGAGATGGGGGCGGCAGGGACGGTGGTCTGGGCAGCCATAGAGCTTAGGGTTTACTCGGTGGAGCAGTTAAAGCTCTGATACCATATAAGGATTTGAATATTTGTTGTATTGAATTAATTCTAAATTACAGCAGTAGCTATCTTTATATAGGCTGTAGAGAGACCTAACTAGGTATGTACAATTTAGGAAAGAATCAAACAGTTGACTATCTATACAAGGGAGGAATCAATGGTGATTCCGTTTGACATATCTCAGCAGATCAAGGAGATTTAGTCAATCTCCTGTGATCGGCTGGAGTGAAGGGGAATCCTTATTAGGTAGAAGAGCGGGAGACTGACCGTTGTTTGCGTGAGCTCCAAGATATTAAGTTGCCACCTAGGTAAACAAGATAGGCTGTGGTGGACTTGCGGTCGTCATGGTCACCAGCCCAGTCGGCATCTGAAAAGGCACTGAGTGTGCTGAATGAGTGAGCAACAGCATGGAGATGATGGGTGGCAGTGCGGCGGATGGGGAGACCATATAGAACAGTGCCCTTGAGATAGCGGAGAACACGTTTTAGGGCCTGCCAATGAAGATCCGTGGGAGCAT
Source organism: Prinsepia uniflora (assembly GCA_032719365.1). Taxonomy (NCBI): domain Eukaryota; kingdom Viridiplantae; phylum Streptophyta; class Magnoliopsida; order Rosales; family Rosaceae; genus Prinsepia; species Prinsepia uniflora. The sequence goes on along the minus strand of CM064865.1, from coordinate 8,529,655 downwards.
GCATAAATTGGGAGAGGCGGTTTACAGCATAGGAGATATCCGGGCGGGTTAAGTTTAGGTACTGCAGGCTGCCCACCACTCTACGAAAGAGAGTAGCATCAGTTGGCGGGGATCCATCATTGAGAAGGAGAGGTGGAGAAACAGCCAAGGGTGTGGATACGGGTTTGGCCCCCTCCATATGCACCATGGTGAGAATATCCTGCAGATATTGATGCTGGGAGAGAAAGAGACCGTCAGAGGTGGGTAGAACCTCCACGCCCAAGAAGTAGTTCAAGGTGCCGAGATCCTTGATGGAGAACCGGGTGGCCAATGTGGTGATGAACGTCGAGATGAGGGAAGAGTCACTACCTGTAACAATAAGATCGTCAACATAAACGAGGAAGTAAAGAACTTGAGAGCCTTGCCTGTAGAGGAAAAGAGAGGCATCAGATTTGGCATTGACAAAACCGTTGGCCAGAAGGAAAGAGTGAAGCTCTTGATACCAGGCCCGGGGTGCTTGTTTGAGACCGTATAGGGCCTTTTTCAGTTGGCAGACATAAGTGGGGTTGTGGGGATCCACAAATCCAGCAGGTTGTGCCATGTAGACAGTCTCGGTAAGGGTGCCTTGCAGAAATGCATTGTTGACGTCCAGCTGTCGTATGGGCCAACCATGGGTCACACTGAGATGGAGAATCAGTCGAATAGTTGTGGGCTTGACCACGGGGCTGTAAGTAGCAGTGAAGTCCAGGCCTGGGCGTTGATGATAGCCCTTAGCCACAAGTCGGGCCTTGAATCGGTCCACTGCACCATTGGGCTTCCGTTTGATCCGGAAGACCCATTTGTTGCCAATGACATTCTGGGTAGGCTGAGGAGGGACCAGGACCCATGTGCCATTGTGGATGAGGGCATTCAGTTCTTCGGACATGGCAGAGCGCCACTGTGGGTGTTTCACAGCCTGGGAAACACAAGTGGGTTCAAGGAGACGAAGTGGGTGGGCGGTTGCCGTGAGGGCATAGTTGGGAATTTGGGGAAGACAGCCAGTTTTGCTGCGAGTGAGCATGGGATGAGTGGGTGCTGGTGGTGGAGGGGTGAGGGGGGAAGAGGAAGCCGTGGGGGCTGGCTGGGGGGGCGGAGGAGCAGGGGTGGGGGCCGGCCGTGAGGACCGCCGGGTGTATGTACGAAGAGTAGGTGGTGCAGGGGGCGGAGGGATAGGAGGTGGAGGGGAGGCCGTGGTGCTGATGGTGGTTTGTGGCAGGTGCTGTGCTGGAACTAAGGCAGGGGCAGATGCAGCGTCAAGAACAAGTGAGGAGGATGAATCCAAGTGGCCTTCAGGGGAAGGTGTTGACTGTGCAGGCACTGGTGAAGCAGCTGAAGCAGGCACTGGAAGAGTAGAGACAAGAGGCTGGTAGGAGAGCCATTGATGGAAGGCATCGGAGGAAACATGAGGGACAGCGGACGGGAGACTTAGACCAGGGTAGGTGGACTCATCAAACTGGACATGACGGGAGACATAGAGACGGTGAGCTGAAGTATCATAGCAGAGGTATGCACTTTGATTTAGGGAGTAGCCAAGAAAGAGGCAGGGAGTAGATCGAGGCTGCAGTTTATTGGAGTTGTAGGGCCGGAGCCAAGGGAAACAAAGACAGCCAAAGGTTCTGAGACGTTGGTAGTTGGGTGACTGTTGGAAGAGGGCAGTATATGGTGATTGGTTGTTGAGAATGGAGGTAGGAAACCGGTTGATGAGGTAGGCGGCTGTTTTGAAGGCATAGGTCCAGAAAGTTAGAGGTAGGTTGGCTTGATGAAGGAGGGTGAGGCCGGTTTCAACAAGATGACGATGACGTCGTTCAGCCACACCATTGTGTTGGGGAGTGTGAGGGGGGGTAAGAAGGTGATTGATGCCGTGGGTGGCAAGGAAGGGTTTGAGTTTGGTAAATTCACCACCACCATCAGTGTAAAGGGTTTGAATTGGATGTTGAAAGTATTTTTCGACAAGAGTTTTGAAATCAATGAATGTGGAAAAGACATCAGATTTTTTCTTTAGAGGATAAAGCCATGTATACTTTGTGTAGTGGTCAACGAAGATAATGTAATAAGAAAAACAGTCAATAGAAATGTGAGGGGCAGGACCCCACACATCAGTATATATTAATTGTAAAGGACGATGACTGTGAAGGGAGGAGGTGCCAAATGGCAGCCTGTGACTCTTATTACAAAGACATGACAAACATGGGGACTCTTTAAGCTTGGGAGACAGATTGATGGAGGATTGACGAAGGACGTTGTGGAGGACTTTGGAGTGGGGATGACCAAGACGACGATGCCAGAGATTGGGTGAAACAGCAATGCCTACCAGTGCCTGTGGTTGATGTAAGGTTGCAGGTGACCACTCGTAGACACCATCCTTACTCGGGCCTTGAAGGAGAACCGCCCCCGTGCTTAGATCCTTCACATGAAAACAAGAGGGAAAGAGTTCAATAGAGGTATTGTGCTGTTTGGTAAACTGAGAAATAGAGAGAATATTTCTGGTGATTTGAGGTGCACAGAGAACATTATAGAGATGAAAAGATTTATTGGAAGGAGAGGATAGAGTGGTGGAGCCGACATGGGTGATGTCAAGTCCTTTACCGTTACCGATGATGATCTCGTCTGGGCCCTGGTATTCAGAAACAGCAGACAGATGGTGAGGGGAGGCGGTCACATGGTGAGATGCACCAGAATCGAGGAGCCAAGGTGAGGTGGTGCCCGGGTTGGTTGGATTGGCTACCGGTTGGGCACCAGAAGTTTGTTGAAGTTGTGGACAGCGCTTGGCGCTGTGCCCCTGTATGCCACACCATTGACAGAACCCTCGATAGCCGCTGCCTTGGTTTGGATTGGACCTGCGATTGCTGGTGGAGGGCTGGGAGGATCGGTTGGAGTAGTAACCACGGTTGTCAGAAGAGCCTCGTGGCAGACGGTTATAGGAAGTGCCACGGGCAGTGTTGGCCGGATTTGCAGTGATGGGGGGTTGAGGGGAAGCAGGGGCTTCACGGGTGGTGGCAGCCTCATGCTGTACCAGCATATCGTGCAGGTTCTCAAAGGAGACAGGAGTGTCTCGAGAACGAACAGCAGCAGAAATATCCTTAAAGGCAGAGCCGACGCCATTAAGGACGTAGAGAAGGAGATCATCGTCTGAGAGGGGGGCATCTATTGCAGCCAGTTCGTCTGAGAGAAGACGGACTTCCTGCAGGTAGTCAGTGACAGGACGATTGTCACGGCGAAGGAGAGTTAACCGCTCCTTAAGGCCTAGAACACGAGCTCGAGCCTTGCTGGCATAGAGCCGTGTGAGGCGGGTCCAGGCTGCCTCTGAAGTTTTGGCAGCAGCGATCAGGGTTACTACCTGGGGAGAGACAGAGCCAAGGATCGCATGGAGGATGAGCTGATCCTGGCGAAACCACAGAGCACGGGCTAGGGTCTCAGTTGCGGGTGGGCAGGGACGGGTACCATCAACATACCCCATGAGATCGTAGCCGAGGAGGAGAGCATTGAATTGTGCTCGCCACGGGAAGAAGTTGGTGGCGGTCAGTTTCACAGGGAACTGGGCGGCGTTGATGGAGATGAGAGATGAAAAGGGAAAGGTGGTGTCGGTGGTTGGTGGGGGAGTAGGGTTAAGGGTGGCGGCGGCAGGAGTGGGTTGGGCGGCCATGGATTAGGGTTTGCTTTCTAGGGTTGCTCGGTGGAGCTTTACTGCTCTGATACCATAAAGTGGTATGAATTTCCTTGTTTATTAACTGAATGATACTTTACAATAGGAGAGTCCTATATATACAGTTCCTAGGTGAGTCTAAGTAGGAAAACAATTATAAACTAGGTAGGAAATCGTGGACCTAACTAGGGAAGTATCTACAAAGATCCTAGGACAGTTTTAGGAAGGAATCGGATGAATTCCTTTGACTTCTGAGATCTGGGAATCAGGGAGATTGATCCTCAATCTCCTGGGATTCCTGTGTATCTTTATCATGCAGGAACTACTTCCCTTTATATTTACTTTCTTTACAACTAGTAAAACCTTTCCCTCTTTTCAATCTCAGAGATCATGGGAAGACAGAAAGTAAAATAAGAAATAAATTTATGATGATTTTCTTTTTGGTAAGAGAAGGATACTTCATAAATAGTTGTTTTGCAATGCAATCATGATGATTGACGGACCATGGGGTTTGCTGGCACATCAAATGGATGAGCTAGTTCCAGCAAAAAAGAAGATTAGACGGTAAGATTTTACAGAGGAAAAAAATGGCAGACAGAAAAGAGTTAGAAAAATGAAAGAGAGAGAGAGAGAGAGAGAGAGTAGATGTTTGGATGAGAATGATGCTAGAGTTTTAACCCAGTCCATAGTCATTGCAGATCCATCCATAAAAAGTTGATCTTTTTTTTAAAAAAAATTAATTCCAGAGGGTTTGAGATGGAGATAGATTCTTAGAATTGGTAGCTAGCAACAAGCCTATTGAAACGAGAGTTTGAAATATATACTTAGAGAGAAATCTGAGGATCGGTAACCCATAATCTACATTCCATTATAGGTTGAAGATGGAAACGTTTCAGAGAAAAAAAAGAGACAGTTAGATTCTGGATTAGAGTGTAAGGAGCGAAAAAACCAATTAATTCTTTCCACTTTTGTACTTCCCAATGCCAGTGGGCATTAAAGATTTTAGAAAAGAAAGAAATTCAAAATGATTGTTTGGTTAAATTTGGGCCATTAAAAGTGCTTGGTTCTAATGGTGTGTTTTTATGCGTGTTCAAAGGGTGTGTTTGTTGATCCTATCCCATATATATATATATATATATATATATATATATATAAATATATTCTTTTTTGGAGAAGAAGTGTCATATTGTTCATACTAATAAATATACTGAACGTCAAGGAATCCACACGAGCAACGGAGAGGAAATAAAATTAATTAACAGCGACACTACACTTTTGAACTGGGGAAGTGTTAAAAGTGTTCAAAAGTGTCAGCTTACCAACATGGTATGCATGCTTCTTTAAAGAGAATTGTAGAAACGAAGGGTCTAGGGATATCATATATATAAGTTATAAAGAAGGGCATCATATAATTGATGTCTTTAGAATAGTGTTGGATGCTTTTACCTGTTGTAATATTTGCACAGCAGACACTGATAAATTGGGTGAGAAAACCAATTACCTGAAAAAGTTCAAGAGGAGAACTTCCATCCTTTGGAGCTCCCTGCTTTGCATCCACACGAAGCATAACTTTCCTGTAGCCAAAAGCGTACATCTTATTGTAAGGGTAAAGGGAAACATCTACGAAAACCACCAAATTACCCAAAACCATGTCAAAAAAAATTGAAGCGCATAATATAGCTTCAATGGATAGACATTGCTTAATTATTAAACACGGTAAGCATAAGATGACAAAAATTCACAATATAAGTACACTTCCATCAAATTACTGAACAGAGTAGAAACCTACAGTTTCTTCTAAAGAATAGCACTTCAACATTGTTGTAACATGAGAATGGTTTATTTTAGGAAACAGAAACTTCTAGTAGACATACAGACCAGTATTCTTGCTTCTTATCATACGCACAGGATAAAAAGGTATGGAGAAACTTTTTCTCTATCGTATATGTTGATTGTTACAGAGTATCCTACTTTATACAGATTAGTGGTAGAGACAAACTAGGAAGCTATTACTTAGGAATATACAGTAGAACCTAACTAGGACACTATCTTAAAGTAAAGATAGGGCATGATTCAGCAGATCAAGGAGATTGATCCTCAATCTCCTGGGATCTCGGCAGAGAGCTAAGAGAATCCTTAAAACAGGATACACTGAATGGCTTAGATTAATCTAGCATAATCCGCTATTCTTTAAATAACCATTTACTGAAAAAACAAAAAATTACTTTTTACTCTCCACTTCTCTTTTCTCTCTCCAATGACACCCTTTTTCACTCTTCTTCTTCATCTTCGTGAAAGCCCATTCAGTTCTTAGCCAGTTTTCTCTAGAATCATCTGACCCCACCCTCCTCAAATGAAAAGCAAACACACAAGAAGAATGACTGAAAAAGGGGTCTAACTTTTTATTTTTTATAATTCACTTTTCAATTCATTCAGACGCTTGCTTCACAAACAAGTTTTACCCTCTGGAAAGTACAATGAAGTAAGACAAATAAAGCGCAGGAGTTTTAGTGTAGGAGAAACCACAGCAGAAAAGAAGCGAAATCATCTTGTTTCCAATAGGTTTTAGGAGTTCAACATAAATCCAACGATAACTATTAGAAAAACAGTAGTAGAAAAGATTAAATAAGGGGCCTTTAAGCAAAGCTTTTCTTTTTATTTAAAGATGGAGATTAAAAGATGAGAACTTATCATGAAAAAAAAAGACAGAAAAAGTGAGAGGATAGTGAGACAGAGTGATGATACATGTGAGATAAGAGAAAATACTTATATAATATATAAAAAACAAATTAAAAAAATTAAAACTAGATAGTTATTTATTTCATCATTGATTTCATGTATGATCTTTATTCTCCCCATCTTTTCTCCCTCCAAGCCTTTATCTAAACTAAAGCACTGAACCAAAACAAATACACTACACCACGCGAGCCTTAATTATTCCAGTTGAAATATAGCAAGTGTAAGGTGTAAGGTATAGAAATTTCTGGTGTATTCACTTAATTAGAATTGTGTACAGAAGTTCTTTAAATAGACTCTAGAGAGCTAAGCTAGGTAAGTACATCATTAGACTAACTAGGAAAGAATCAAGTAGATACAAATTTACACAAGAAAGAATCAGAGATGATTCTGTGGACTTAGGCCCAGCAGATCAGGGAGATTGATCCTCAATCTCCTGTGATCGGCTGGGATCTTTATTACGCCCCCGCAAGAAGGTGGTGCTGTCGGCAACACCGATCTTGGATCGTAGTAGTTGAAAACGTGGTCTGGGCAGAGCTTTTGTGAGGGCATCAGCAAGCTGGTCATCCGTGGAGATGTGGGAGACGTCAAGGAGACCACGGCTGACTTGTGTGCGAACAAAGTGATAGTCGATTTCAACATGCTTCATGCGAGTGTGAAGCGTGGGATTGGAGCAGTAGAACGTAGTACCGATGTTGTCGCATGAGATGGTCGGCTTCCCTGCTGTTGAGATGCCCAGGTCACGCAGCAAGGTTTGAACCCACATAAGTTCTGCAGTGGTGGAGGCCACTACCCTGTATTCAGCCTCTGTAGAGGACCAGGAGACAGCGCGTTGTTTGCGGGAGCTCCAGGAGATAAGATTACCACCCAAGTAGACAAGGTAGGCAGTGGTGGATTTGCGGTCTTCCGGGTCGCCAGCCCAATCCGCATCAGAGTAGGCATGTAGGGTGTGATAGGAGTGGGATACTGCATGCAAGTGATTGGTGGAGGCAGTGTGCAGGTGTAGTCCAAAGAACAACGTGCGCTTCAAGTACCGTAGTACCCGTTTTAGAGCCTGCCAATGCTGCTCAGTTGGAGCATGCATAAACTATGACAGTTTGTTCACAGCAAAGGACGCATCTGGCCTTGTGAGACTTAGGTACTGGAGACTGCCCACTATTTTCCGAAAGGGAGTGGCATCAGTGGGTGGGGAGCCGTCCTGTAACATGAGAGTGGGAGAGACAGCCAGGGGAGTGGAGACAGGTTTGGCACCATCCATGTGTGCCATTGTGAGAAGGTCCTGAATGTATTTATGTTGGGACAGAAACAGACCAGTGGTTGTGGGCAGAACCTCAACTCCAAGGAAGTAGTGAAGGGCTCCCATATCTTTGACTGAAAATCGGGCAGCCAAGGTATGGATGAACTTGGAGATTAGTGCTGGGCTGTTTCCTGTCACAATTAAGTCATCAACATAGACAAGAAAGTAGAGGACAGTAGAAGCTTGCCTGAGAATGAAGAGTGATGCATCAGATGGTGCTGGGGTAAAACCGTGGGACACTAGGAAGGACTGCAGTTCCTGATACCAGGCCCGGAGGGCTTGCTTCAGGCCATAAATTGCTTTGCGAAGCTTGCAGACATAGGACGGGTGTTGAGAATCAACAAAGCCCGTGGGTTGTGCCATGTGAACATCCTCATGAAGGGTGCCTTGAAGAAAGGCATTGTTGACATCTAGTTGGCGTATGGACCAGGCCTGAGTAACAGCAAGGTGAAGGACAGTCCGGATGGTGGTGGGTTTGACTACGGGGCTGAAAGTGGTTGAGTAGTCCACCCCTGGCCGTTGGTGAAACCCCTTGGCAACTAAACGGGCTTTGTACCGGTCCACAGCACCCGTGGGAGTGTGTTTGATCCTGAAGACCCATTTGTTACCCACAATGTTTTGGGCTGGGTGAGGGGGAACTAATTCCCAGGTGCCATTCCGAATAAGGGCATTCATCTCGGCTGACATTGCTTGGCGCCAGTGAGGATCCTTGACAGCCTGAGATACACAAGTGGGCTCCACCAATAGTGAGATGGATTGGGTATTTGTGACCAAGGCATAGCTAGGTACGGGCCGTATAGTGCTAGTTTGGGTGCGGGTTAGCATAGGATGAGTGCGGGTGGGTGGTTGTGGTGGGGAAGGGGAAGGGGGGGAGGGGTCATTGTTTGGTGAGAGAGGAGGGGAGATGTTTAGTGGTGCACAAGAGGGTTGAGAAAGGGGCTGACGTCGGCTGTAAGTGCGGGGGGGTGGGGGGTGGGGGGTGGGGGGCTGCAGGTGCAGGGGGGTGAACATAAGGGCTGGTAGGGGCTGGGATGGTGGGAGGCAGTGACGGAACTGCTGCAAGAGGTGCTGCTGCTTCAAGGCAGGGCGGGAGTGCTGTGTCCGAGGGGTCCAGGGGGACTGTAGGGGTGGCGGGCGAGCTAGCAGGTGCTGCTAATGAGCTGGCAGGTGCAGTGGTGTCGAATGAAGGAAGATAAGACACTGGAGGAAGTGTGGACAGCCAAGCATCAAAGTTGGCAGAAGTGACATGAGGGAGATGGGGGGAGGTGGCAAGACTTGGGAAGGTGTTTTCATCGAATTGAACATGGCGGGAGACAAAGAGCTTGTGAGAGGAAGGGTCAAAACAGAGATAGGCACTCTGATTGAGAGTAGCCCAGGAAAATGCAAGGAGTGGAGCGAGGTTGCATTTTGTAGGAATTATAGGGTCGCAGCCATGGAAAACAGAGACATCCAAAGGTACGAAGTTTGGTGTAGTTGGGTGGCTGGTTGAATAGGGCAGTGAATGGAGTGGTGTGTTGGAGAATTGGGGTTGGAAGCCGGTTCATGACATATACAGCAGCCTTGGAGGCATACGGCCAATAGGTGAGGAGGAGATTGGCTTGATGAAGGAGGGTGAGGCTAGTTTCAACAACATGGCGGTGTCGTCGTTCAGCAATGCCATTATGTTGGGGGGTGTGGGGAGGGGTGAGAAGATGATTGATGCCATGAGTGGTAAGGAAGCTTTTGAGTTTGACAAATTCCCCACCACCATCAATGTAGAGTGATGCAATGGATGTGGTGAAGTAGTTTTCAACCAGTTTTTTGAAGTCAACAAAAGTGGCAAAGACATCAGATTTCCGTTTAAGAGGATATAGCCAAGTATATTTGGTATAATGGTCTACAAAAATGACATAGTAGGAAAAACCATCAGGGGAAGGATACGGGGCAGGACCCCATACATCAGAAAATAGTAATTGAAGTGGACGGTTGCTAGTGAGAGAAGAGACACCAAAGGGAAGCTTGTGACTTTTATTGCATAAACAAGAAGGCCAGACAGAATTGATAGTTTTGGGCGGTACATTTAGAGAGCAGAATTTAAGAACAGATTGGAGAATCTTTGGGCTAGGATGGCCAAGACGACGGTGCCATAGGTAAGGAGAGACCACCACACCCACCAGAGCTTGAGGTTGTTGATGGGAAGAGGGAGACCACTCGTACACACCATCCCTACTCCGGCCTTGAAGCAGGATCGCCCCCGTGCTGAGGTCCTTCACAATCAGAAAAGAATTCAATGAAAGTATGGTTAGTTTTGTTGAACTGGGAAATGGAGAATAGATTGCGAGTCATATGAGAAACACAAAGGACGTTACTAAGTTGAAAGGAGTGGAAGGAGGAGGAGGGGAGGGAAGTATTACCAGTGTGGGTGATTTGCAACCCCTTACCATTGCCAAGAAGAATCTCATCGGGACCATGGTAATGAGTGGCCTCAGAGAGCTGTTGAGAGTGAGGTGTCACATGATGGAAGGCGCCGGAATCAAGGAGCCAAAGGGAAGAGGAGCTCTGGACAGTTGGATTAGCCACGGGGGGCTGAGAGGATGAGTGCTGGAGCTGGAGCCAGCGCTTAGCACTATGGCCTTGGATACCACACCATTGGAAAAACCCACGATAGCCACTGCCTAGGTTGCTGTTGGACCTACGCTGGTTGTTGTGGAGTGGTCCAGGGCGCTGAGAAGAAGGACCACGGCTGTTAGAAAACTGGTGGGAGGGTCTGGGGTCAGAAGAGCCGCGCTTGTGGTAGTGGTAGGACGAACCACGGGCAGATTGGGTGGCGTTGGCAGTAATGGTGGTGAGAGATGGGTTAGGGGCTGCTCTGTTGGCTGCGGTTTCATGCTGAACCAGCATGTCATGCAGGTTCTCAAAGGGAATGGGAGCATCCCTAGATTGTGTTGGGATGTGAGGATAAGAGTTCCACATCGGAAAAGAGGAAATAGAATGTGTGCCTTATATGGCCTTGGGCAACTCCCCCTATCACCAATTGGTTTTAGGGCCGAACTCCCGAGTCTATATAATGGCCGGAATCCCAATCTCTAACATGGTATCAAAGCGGGTTATCCCACGTGGATGGCTTAACCGCCACACGTTGCCCAGTCACTCATTGCATGGGGGCGTAGTGACGACAACCTACTAGTGGTTGAAAAAAAAAAAGGGAGTTGAGAGAGGTATGAGACAATGGGCTCATACGAATGTGGGACAATGGGCTCACATCATCACGTGTTGGCTGGAAGAGCCGCCACACGTGAGGGGGCGTGCTGGGATGTGAGGATAAGTGTCCCACATCGGAAAAGAGGAAATAGAATGTGTGCCTTATATAGCCTTGGGCAACTCTCCCTATCACCAATTGGTTTTAGGGCCGAACTCCCGAGTCTATATAATGGCCGGAATCCCGATCTCTAACAGATCGGATAGCAGCAGCTAGATCTTTGAATTCTGGGCCAACACTATTGAGAACATGAAGAATTAGATCATCGTCGGACAAGGGCGTGTCAATTGCTGCGAGTTCATCAGCAATGATACGAACCTCCTGAAGGTAATCAGAAACGGGCCGTGAGTCCTGACGAAGGAGAGTTAAACGTTCCTTAAGTCCAAATACACGAGCCCTGGCTGTGCTCGCATAGAGACGAGCGAGGCAGGTCTAGGCAGCTGCTGATGTTGGTGCAGCAACGATGAGGGTGATGACCTGGGGGGACACGGATGCCAAAATGGCATGAAGAAGAAGCTGGTCCTGGCGGATCCAGAGGGCACGAAGGGCAGTTTAACGTTCCTTAAGTCCCAATACACGAGCCCTGGCTGTGCTCGCATAGAGACGAGCGAGGCGGGTCTAGGCAGCTGCTGATGTTGGTGCAGCAGCGATGAGGGTGATGACCTGGGGGGACACGGATGCCAAAATGGCAAGAAGAAGAAGCTGGTCCTGGCGGATCCAGAGGGCACGAAGGGCAGTTTCTGTAGCAGGTGAGGGGGCGTGTTGGGATGTGAGGATAAGATTCCCACATCGGAAAAGAGGAAATAGAATGTGTGCCTTATATAGCCTTGGGCAACTCCCCCTATCACCAATTGGTTTTAGGGCCGAACTCCCGAGTCTATATAATGGCCGGAATCCCGATCTCTAACAGATCGGACAGCAGCAGCTAGATCTTTGAATTCTGGGCCAACGCTATTGAGAACATGAAGAATAGATCATCGTCAGACAAGGGCGTGTCAATTGCTGCGAGTTCATCAGCAATGATACGAACCTCCTGAAGGTAATCAGAAACGGGCCGTGAGTCCTGACGAAGGAGAGTTAAACGTTCCTTAAGTCCCAGTACACGAGCCCTGGCTGTGCTCGCATAGAAACGAGCGAGGCGATGAGGGTGATGACCTGGGGGGACACGGATGCCAAAATGGCATGAAGAAGAAGCTGGTCCTGACGGATCCAGAGGGCACGAAGGGAAGTTTCTGTAGCAAGTGGACAAGGATGGCTGCCATCCACATAACCCATGAGGTCATACCCACGAAGGAGAGCATGGAACTGGGCACGCCATGGAAAAAAGTGGTGGAGGTGAGTTTGACAGAGAGCTGAGCAGCTGTGTTTATGCTGATGAGGGAAGAGTAGGGTGGATGATGTCGGTTGGTGGTGGTGGGATGTTGGTGGCGGCTACGGGATTAGGGTTTTGGGCGGCTGCTGAATTAGGGTTTTGAGTGGCTGCAGGATTAGGGTTTTGGGCGGCCATTGAATTAGGGTTTACCTAGGGTGTGCTCGGTGGAGCTTTAGCGCTCTGATACCATGTAAGGTATAGAAATTTCTGGTGTATTCACTTAATTGGAATTGTGTACAGAAGTTCTTTAAATAGACTCTAGAGAGCTAAGCTAGGTAAGTACATCTTAAACTAACTAGGAAAGAATCAAGTAGATACAAATTTACACAGGAAAGAATCAGAGATGATTCTGTGGACTTAGGCCCAGCAGATCAGGGAGATTGATCCTCAATCTCCTGTGATCGGCTGGGATCTTTATTATAAGGGAGAATATTTTCACTAAAAACTAAGAGGAACCAAGTTTCAAGTGTCAAAACCAAATTGTATAAATGAAGGTACGAAATGGAAACAGTAATAGGCATGTTAATTAGGCTGTAACAAAATGCATTCCTGATTTCATGACTCAAGAAAATCATGACCTAAAGTTTTCCTTTTCCACATGGAAAACGAAATCAAAAGGCTGGAATCCTGTAAAACTGTGAGGTGTGGAGTCCACAACTAGTTTACCCAAAAAGAAAAGAAAAAAACCATTATTTTGGTTAAAAGATCAAGAGACACCAATTAAGACATACAATCAATATTCAGGCAGTTTTCATTCAACTGAAACCAATGAAATGACAACTGAAGGCATGGAGACAAGGAAAACAAATATTCCACAACACAACAAAAATTGTGCCTCAATGGCAGGATGACCTGCTAAAACATGAAAAGAAAGCATAATGATTATTTTTTGATCATCTGATCTGAGTAAAATCTTTAGAAACATTTTTTTCAATTCTAGCATAGGTAAGAGAAGGAACACAAGAATGCTATATGGTGGTTTATACTATACCAAAAAAGAAAAAGCAAACTAATGCTTTTTTCTGAACAAGGAATAGTTGTGATAAAAGAAAAGTTGTTTAATTTTGAACTTAATTATGAAACAAGCAGGAAAAGGTGCATACTTTCCCCATTCAGGAGGAGGATTCCATGCTGATAAAAGCATATCTGACTTGGCATTTGGCAGGCAGTTTCTGACGACAAAATTTTTTGTTGTAAACTGAGCAACACCAACATCCTTATAATCCCGGTCAAAGTCATAAATCTATGAGGACAAAAAATAGAATCTGTCAGACTTATTCCTGAGAAACGAATGCTATGAAAACTGCAACCAAGATATCAGATATTGGATGCATAAAGTTAATTCAATAAGCAGCAGGAAAATCAGATCAAGGCAGGACGGAAACTTTCTCCCTTTTCTCACAGTACTTAATCAATCAACAAGGAGGAGAGAGACTACCATGACATAAGATCACAACAACTTGGGGAAGGGGGCATTTTCATTTGTTTTCATACAGAAAAAAATGGTTTGTGAAAGATAAAAAGAGACAAACAAAAACAGGCAGGTTGTCAATCTAAGCTGTGTATCCATCTAAAGCTTACAACAAAAACCCTACAATCAAGTCACAACTCCCCTTCAATCAAGATAAACCAAAATGAAGGTAATTACCCTAAGATGTTTAGACAGATCCAACAGACACAGAATGTCTGATCCTCTCCCAAAATATACCTCAGCTAGTCATTAGATAGTTCAACACTGTTATAAGCTTTGTTTCTTTTTTCAAAAGAAAATATCTTATTAAAACATGGGTCCTTTCAAACTATTTTGTAAAAGCCTAAAAAAATCCTCAAAGCCCTACAAACCCATACCCTTCATTAGTAAATCCGTTAACGGAGGTGTTAAATAATTACGTGGTGTAGAATTTCTGGAATGTCTTGCTCTCATTCATAGCCGAAGGGCTTAATTTATACAGGTTTGTGAGAGAGATAACTCTGAACAGTTATCTCTCTTTATCTGGAAATAACTACCTAAAAACTGCCTAGGTAACTAATTATGGACATCTGTCCAAGAACTATCCTAACTGTTTACATGTGTACAAGTGTACTGTGATAAGTCTAACTAGTATATGCGGCTAGCGTATACAAGTTATATCATCTTACATCCCCCTGCAAACGAGGCACCCCTTGGGTGACGAGTTTGGATGCAAGAGAACAGTGCTGGTTAACAGAGAGGCCTTTGGTAAAAAGATCAGCAAGCTAGGCAGTAGAAGGGACGAATTGGACTTTGTGAGTGTCGGAGGCAACTCGTTCTCGGAGAAAATGGAAGTCCAGTGCGATATGCTTTGTGCGAGCATGGAACACTGGATTGCTGGTCATGTATTTGGTGCTGAGGTTATCACAGTAAAGAGTGATAGGCAGGGTTGGAAGAACACCTAGTTCGCGAAGTAGACTGAGTAGCCAGAGACTATCTGCACATGTATAAGCAAGTGCCCTGTATTCTGCCTCTGAACTGGAGCGAGAAACAGCCTTTTGTTTCTTCGCACACTAGGAGATGAGGGTTGAGCCAAGAAAGATGCAGAAGCCTGTGATGGATCTTCTGGTGTCTTTGCAGCCAGCCCCGTCTGCGTCTGAAAAAGCATGAATATGTAGGGGAAAAAGGGATCTATTGATGTTGATTCCATGACCAAGGGTACCTTTGAGGTACCGAATGATTCTCTTCACTGCTGTGAGATGGACATCAGTGGGGGCACTTAAGAACTGTGCAACTTGTTGTACGGCATAGGAGATGTCCGGGCGTGTGAGGGTAAGATAGAGAAGGGCGCCCACTAGTTGTCTATAGGCAGATGCATCTATGAGGGGGTTACCAAGAGTGGTAGAGAGAACCTGTTTAGGGGCTACTGGAGTTGGAGCTGGCTTACACTTTGTGAGGCCACTGCATTTTAGGATGTCCAAAGTGTACTTAGTCTGAGTGAGGTGGAGGCCAGTGGCAGTGGTTGTGGCTTCAACTCCCAAGAAGTAGTGAAGAGGACCTAGGTCTTTGATGGCAAAGGCATGAGCCATGGTTGTCACGAAGGAGGAGACAGTTGGCTGCGAGTTCCCTGTTAAAACAATGTCATCTACATAAAGAAGAAGGTACATGATGATAGAATCTCGACTGTAGACAAACATGGACAGATCTGCCCTGCTTTGCATGAAACCATAGTTGAGGAGGAATTGGCGAAACCTATCAAACCAGGCCCCCATTTGAGGCCATAAAGAGCCTTATGTAGTCGGTAAACATGATTAGAATGAGAGGGATCAATAAATCCAGGAGGCTGGACCATGTACACTTCTTCATTGAGCGTACCATGGAGAAAAGCATTGGTTACATCAAATTGTCAGAGTGGCCAGTTTTGAGAGACAGCAATGGCGAGTACAACTCGGATGGTTGGGGGTTTTACCACAGGGCTGAATGTTTCAGTATAGTCAAGGCCTTCTTGTTGGTGAAACCCCTTGGCAACTAACCTGGCTTTGTAGCGTTCTATGCTGACATCAACATGTCTTTTAATCCGAAACACCCACTTGCAGCCAACAGGATTTGCATGTGGTGGTAAAGGAACAAGGGACCAGGTCTGTTGCTTCATTAAGGCATCATATTCATTTTGCATGGCTGCTGTCCATGTGGAGTGTTTAGAGGCTTGTTTGTAGGTTGTGGGTTCAAAAGGCTTGGGGAAGGGGGTATTTGGTGGCAAACAGAAGATGTCTGGACTTGGAAATGCCAGCTTTGCTGTGGGTTACCATTGGATGGATGTTAGGAGGCCGAGAGGTGGTAGAGGCTGGGTGTGCAGGGGCTGGTTGAGCTGGGGACAGGTTGGTTGGTGTAGAATGTCTGGTGGGGTAGTGGGAGAGAGGGGAGTGGAAGACACAGACCTGTCTGAGGAGGGGAGAGCTGGGGAATAGGATGTGTTGGATTCTGCAGAATTTTCTGGCATGGGGCTATGTGGGGAAGATGGAGGAGTGGGAAGGGTTGATGTCTGTGGTGGATTGTGAGAGGGGATAGGAGTAATAATAGGAATGAAAGAGAAATCATAGGAAGATTGTTCTGTGCAAGGGGTGGAAGGAAAATGTTGTTCATTGAAAATGACATGCCTCCTGATGTAGACACGGCCAGTGGGAATGTGGAGGCACCTGTAACCAGCATGGTGTTGGCTCTAGCCTAGGAAAATGCAGTGGAGAGATCGTGGTTCTAATTTATGTTGGGTGTATGGTCCTAGGTAGGGATAACATGATGAACCAAATACACGAAGAAGATGGTAAGGGGGTTGACGTCCATGTAAAGTGTAGTAAGGGCTGGACCAATTTAGGGCTGGTGTTGGAAGCAAATTGATGAGAAATACAGCAGTTGAGACAGCCCCTGCCCAATAAGAATGGGGCAGACCAGCAGTGAGGAGTAAGGTTCTGCCATTTAAAAAATGTGTCTGTGTTTGCGTTCAGCCAGGCCAATCTGCTGGGGTGTGTGGGGACAGAGGAACCTGTGAAGAATGTCGTGTTGGTTACAGAGGTCTTGAAAGGCATGATTGTCAAATTCCTTGCCACCATCACTTTGAAATTGCTTGATGGTGGTGGAGAATTGGGTTCTGACCTAGTTTAGGAAATTGGAGAAGTGAGAAAAGACTAAAGTGGTATGAATTTCCTTGTTTATTAACTGAATAATACTTTACAATAGGAGAGTCATATATACAGTTCCTAGGTGAGTCTAAGTAGGAAAACAATTATAAACTAGGTAGGAAATCGTGGACCTAACTAGGGAAGTATCTACAAAGAACCTAGGACAGTTTTAGGAAGGAATCGGATGAATTCCTTTGACTTCTGAGATCTGGGAATCAGGGAGATTGATCCTCAATCTCCTGGGATTCCCGTGTATCTTTATCACGCCCCCGCAAGATGGTGGAGCCGTCGGCGACGCCAATCTTGTCACGGAGGAGCTGGAACCATGGGCGCGGCAGGGGTTTGGTGAGGGCATCTGCGAGTTGATCATCAGTGGGAACATGGTGGACATGAAGAAGGCCACGGGTGACCTGATCACGAACAAACTGGAAGTCAATGTCCACATGTTTCATCCTGGAGTGTAGAGCAGGATTGGCACAGTAGAAAGTGGTGCCGAGGTTGTCACAGGAAATTGTGGGTGTTCCTGTGGCCTGATAACTGAGCTCCCGCATGAGGGATTGAACCCAGAGTAATTCTGCAGTGGTGGAGGCAACAGCTCTGTATTCAGCCTCGGTTGAAGAGCGGGAGACTGACCGTTGTTTGCGTGAGCTCCAAGATATTAAGTTGCCACCTAGGTAAACAAGATATGCTGTGGTGGACTTGCGGTCGTCATGGTCACCAGCCCAGTCGGCATCTGAAAAAGCACTGAGTGTGCTGAAGGAGTGAGCAACAGCATGGAGATGATGGGTGGCAGTGCGGCGGATGGGGAGGCCATAGAGAACAGTGCCCTTGAGGTAGCGGAGAACACGTTTTAGGGCCTGCCAATGAAGATCCGTGGGAGCATGCATAAATTGGGAGAGGCGGTTTACAGCATAGGAGATATCCGGGCGGGTTAAGTTTAGGTACTGCAGGCTGCCCACCACTCTACGAAAGAGAGTAGCATCAGTTGGCGGGGATCCATCATTGAGAAGGAGAGGTGGAGAAACGGCCAAGGGTGTGGATACGGGTTTGGCCCCCTCCATATGCACCATGGTGAGAATATCCTGCAGATATTGATGCTGGGAGAGAAAGAGACCATCAGAGGTGGGCAGAACCTCCACGCCCAAGAAGTAGTTCAAGGTGCCGAGATCCTTGATGGAGAACCGGGTGGCCAATGTGGTGATGAACTTCGAGATGAGGGAAGAGTCACTACCTGTAACAATAAGATCGTCAACATAAACTAGGAAGTAAAGAACTTGAGAACCTTGCCTGTAGAGGAAAAGAGAGGCATCAGATTTGGCATTGACAAAACCGTTGGCCAGAAGGAAAGAGTGAAGCTCTTGATACCAGGCCCGGGGTGCCTGTTTGAGACCGTATAGGGCCTTTTTCAGTTGGCAGACATAAGTGGGGTTGTGGGGATCCACAAATCCAGCAGGTTGTGCCATGTAGACAGTCTCGGTAAGGGTGCCTTGCAGAAATGCATTGTTGACGTCCAGCTGTCGTATGGGCCAACCATGGGTCACACTGAGATGGAGAATCAGTCGAATAGTTGTGGGCTTGACCACGGGGCTGTAAGTAGCAGTGAAGTCCAGGCCTGGGCGTTGATGATAGCCCTTAGCCACAAGTCGGGCCTTGAATCGGTCTACAGCACCATTGGGCTTCCGTTTGATCCGGAAGACCCATTTGTTGCCAATGACATTCTGGGTAGGCTGAGGAGGGACCAGGACCCATGTGCCATTATGGATGAGGGCATTCAGTTCTTCGGACATGGCAGAGCGCCACTGTGGGTGTTTCACAGCCTGGGAAACACAAGTGGGTTCAAGGAGACGAAGTGGGTGGGCGGTTGCCGTGAGGGCATAGTTGGGAATTTGGGGAAGACAGCCAGTTTTGCTGCGAGTGAGCATGGGATGAGTGGGTGCTGGTGGTGGAGGGGTGAGGGGGGAAGGGGAAGCCGTGGGGGCTGGCTGGGGGGGTGGAGCAGGGGTGGGGGCCGGCCGTGAGGACCGCCGTGTATATGTACGAAGAGTAGGTGGTGCAGGGGGCGGAGGGATAGGAGGTGGAGGGGAGGCCGTGGTGCTGATGGTGGTTTGTGGCAGGTTCTGTGCTGGAACTAAGGCAGGGGCAGATGCAGCGTCAAGAACAAGTGAGGAGGATGAATCCAAGTGGCCTTCAGGGGAAGGTGTTGACTGTGCAGGCACTGGTGAAGCAGCTGAAGCAGGCACTGGAAGAGTAGAGACAAGAGGCTGGTAGGAGAGCCATTGGTGGAAGGCATCGGAGGAAACATGAGGGACAGCGGACGGGAGACTTAGACCAGGGTAGGTGGACTCATCAAACTGGACATGACGGGAGACATAGAGACGGTGAGCTGAAGTATCATAGCAGAGGTATGCACTTTGATTTAGGGAGTAGCCGAGAAAGAGGCAGGGAGTAGATCGAGGCTGCAGTTTATTGGAGTTGTAGGGCCGGAGCCAAGGGAAACAAAGACAGCCAAAGGTTCTGAGACGGTGGTAGTTGGGTGACTGTTGGAAGAGGGCAGTATACGGAGATTGGTTGTTGAGAATGGAGGTAGGAAGCCGGTTGATGAGGTAGGCGGCTGTTTTGAAGGCATAGGTCCAGAAAGTTAGAGGTAGGTTGGCTTGATGAAGGAGGGTGAGGCCGGTTTCAACAAGATGACGATGACGTCGTTCAGCCACACCATTGTGTTGGGGAGTGTGAGGGGGGGTAAGAAGGTGATTGATGCCGTGGGTGGCAAGGAAGGGTTTGAGTTTGGTAAATTCACCACCACCATCAGTGTAAAGGGTTTGAATTGGATGTTGAAAGTATTTTTCGACAAGAGTTTTGAAATCAATGAATGTGGAAAAGACATCAGATTTTTTCTTTAGAGGATAAAGCCATGTATACTTTGTGTAGTGGTCAACAAAGATAATGTAATAAGAAAAACAGTCAATAGAAATGTGAGGGGCAGGACCCCACACATCAGTATATATTAATTGTAAAGGACGATGACTGTGAAGGGAGGAGGTGCCAAATGGCAGCCTATGACTCTTATTACAAAGACATGACAAACATGGGGACTCTTTAAGCTTGGGAGACAGATTGATGGAGGATTGACGAAGGACGTTGTGGAGGACTTTGGAGTGGGGATGACCAAGACGACGATGCCAGAGATTGGGTGAAACAGCAATGCCTACCAGTGCCTGTGGTTGATGTAAGGTTGCAGGTGACCACTCGTAGACACCATCCTTAGTCGGGCCTTGAAGGAGAACCGCCCCCGTGCTTAGATCCTTCACATGAAAACAAGAGGGAAAGAGTTCAATAGAGGTATCGTGCTGTTTGTTAAACTGAGAAATAGAGAGAATATTTCTGGTGATGTGAGGTGCACAGAGAACATTATGGAGATGAAAAGATTTATTGGAAGGAGAGGATAGAGTGGTGGAGCCGACATGGGTGATGTCAAGCCCTTTACCGTTACCGATGATGATCTCGTCGGGGCCCTGGTATTCAGAAACAGCAGACAGATGGTGAGGGGAGGCGGTCACATGGTGAGATGCACCAGAATCGAGGAGCCAAGGTGAGGTGGTGCCCGGGTTGGTTGGATTGGCTACGGGTTGGGCACCAGAAGTTTGTTGAAGTTGTGGACAGCGCTTGGCGCTGTGCCCCTGTATGCCACACCATTGACAGAACCCTCGATAGCCGCTGCCTTGGTTTGGATTGGACCTGCGATTGCTGGTGGAGGGCTGGGAGGATCGGTTGGAGGAGTAACCACGGTTGTCAGAAGAGCCTCTTGGCTGACGGTTATAAGAAGTGCCACGGGCTGTGTTGGCCGGATTTGCAGTGATGGGGGGTTGAGGGGAAGCAGGGGCTTCACGGGTGGTGGCAGCCTCATGCTGTACCAGCATATCGTGCAGGTTCTCAACAGTGTCTCGAGAACGAACAGCAGCAGAAATATCCTTAAAGGCAGAGCCGACGCCATTAAGGACGTAGAGAAGGAGATCATCGTCTGAGAGGGGGGCATCAATGGCAGCCAGTTCGTCTGAGAGAAGACGGACTTCCTGCAGGTAGTCAGTGACAGGACGATTGTCACGGCGAAGGAGAGTTAACCGCTCCTTAAGGCCTAGAACACGAGCTCGAGCCTTGCTGGCATAGAGCCGTGTGAGGCGGGTCCAGGCTGCCTCTGAAGTTTTGGCAGCAGCGATCAGGGTTACTACCTGGGGAGAGACAGAGCCAAGGATCGCATGGAGGATGAGCTGATCCTGGCGAAACCACAGAGCACGGGCTAGGGTCTCAGTTGCGGGTGGGCAGGGACGGGTACCATCAACATACCCCATGAGATCGTAGCCGAGGAGGAGAGCATTGAATTGTTCTCGCCACGGGAAGAAGTTGGTGGCGGTCAGTTTCACAGGGAACTGGGCGGCGTTGATGGAGATGAGAGATGAAAAGGGGAAGGTGGTGTCGGTGGTTGGTGGGGGATTAGGGTTAAGGGTGGCGGCTGCAGGAGTGGGTTGGGCGGCCATGGATTAGGGTTTGCTTTCTAGGGTTGCTCGGTGGAGCTTTACTGCTCTGATACCATAAAGTGGTATGAATTTCCTTGTTTATTAACTGAATAATACTTTACAATAGGAGAGTCCTATATATACAGTTCCTAGGTGAGTCTAAGTAGGAAAACAATTATAAACTAGGTAGGAAATCGTGGACCTAACTAGGGAAGTATCTACAAAGAACCTAGGACAGTTTTAGGAAGGAATCGGATGAATTCCTTTGACTTCTGAGATCTGGGAATCAGGGAGATTGATCCTCAATCTCCTGGGATTCCCGTGTATCTTTATCAAAGACCTCATATTTGAGGCGCATTGGAAAAATCCAGGTGTACTTGGTGTAGTCATCTGTAAAGAGAACATAGTATCGAAATCCAGAAACAGAGGGGACAGGGGACATCCATACATCAGAATGAATGAGATCAAACGATTTTATTGATTTGTGTACAACAGGAGTAAAGGACAAACGAGTAGATTTTCCTAGGGCACAACTATTACAAAAGCTTAATTTATTTAAGTTAGCAGTAGGGCTGAGTAGATGTTGGGTAGCCAAGACTTGAAGGACTTGATGAGATGGATGACCTAATCGACTGTGACACAGAGATGGGGAACTGGTGGTCAGCAGGGCTTGTGGTGGGAGTGATTCTTGTGGGTTGATGGGGTACAACCCTCTCTACATGGGCCCTAAAACAGAACAGCTTGTGTGTGTAAGTCTTGAATGATAAAGTGAGATAGGAACAATGTGATACTAACTTGCTGGTCCTTAGTAAATTGTGCCACAGATAAAAGGTTTTTACGAATGGAAGGGACATGGAGTACATCAACTAGGTTAAACTCATAGTGTCCGGAGGAGAATTTAACATTACCAGTGTGATGGATTTGCAGAGTTTCTCCATTGCCAACCATGACATTGTCATTGGAAGAGGGTGGGGTTAAGCATTGAGGGGCTGGTAGGAGTGTCATGTGATGGGTGGCACCACTATAGGGGTACCAGTTAGGATCAGCAGCAGCGACCAAATGAAGACCAGCAAAGGCTTGACTTAGGTCATGGTCATTGGATTGGGTGAGTTGTCGGCATTGGGCGGCAATGTGTCCATGTCTATTGCAAGACCAGCACTGTGGGCCAGGTGGACGGTTAGGAGGGTTGGGGCAAGGGCCAAGAATGCTTGCAAAAAATGTTGGGCTAAAGTAGTGGGTTGGACCCCTGCGAAAGGAGGCCCTAGAATTGCGAGTTGGGCGTGTGCCACGGTGGTATTGGGGACGCCCGCGAGTGTAGTAAGCACTGGCATAGGGTTGTTGTGCAGGTTGAGGAGAAGCAGCATACATGGCTATGGGAGGAATTGCTACGGCAGGATTTGCAGTGGCAGTTTGTTGGGCTTCAAAAGAGAGCAATCGGGCTCTTAGGTCAGAAAAGGGAGGCAAGGGTGGGAAATTTAGCATGACTGTGACAAGCATGTTGTATTCAAGACCTAGTCCACGAAGAACAGCCGTGACTAGGTCAGTAGATGAGAATGGCTGATTGATGGCAGCAAGGGAGTCTGCCAAAGATTTGGCATGAGTGAGGTATTCTGAGACGGTTTTATGTCCCTTGGTGAGGGACATTAATTGGAAGCGAAGATTGGTGGCATTGGCAAGAGATTGCTGAGAGAAGTTTTGACTGAGACATTCCCAAATGTCTCTTGAGGTATTGAGTCCAACAACTTGTGATAGAACTGGTTCAGTTAGGGTGGCACGGAGTAGACTGATCAGAGTTTGATCAATCTGAAACCACTGGTTATAGGCAGGATTCGGCAGAGGGACAGAAGGGGAAGTAAGAACAGACTCAGAACTTTCAGATTGAGGGGAAGCAATGGCAGGAGTCTGAGGTGGCAGAGTAGGAGAAGGAGGAGGGTGAGTTCCATCAATGAAACGCCAGTAATTGTGACCAATGAGGAAGGGTTTGATCTGGCTTTCCCAGAGAAGATAGTTAGTCTCATTGAGTTTGATAGAGACCAGGTTTGAGACTTGGTTAGGGGAGATTGAAGGGGAAGAACAGGTGTCAGACGCCATAACAGGAAGAGAAATTGAAGGGATCGGTTTATGGTGGTCAGACTTAGTGCTCAGATACCATGTAGAATTTCTGGAATGTCTGGTTCTCATTCATAGCCGAAGGGCTTAATTTATACAGGTCTGTGAGAGAAATAACTCTGAACAGTTATCTCTCTTTATCTGGAAATAACTACCTAAAGACTGCCTAGGTAACTAACTATGGACATCTGTCCAAGAACTATCCTAAATGTCTACATGTGTACAAAGTCTACAAGTGTACTGTGATAAGTCTAACTAGTATATGCGGCTAGTGTATACAAGTTATATCATCTTACACGTGGTCATCATAGGACCTTTTTCGCTGAAGTGGACTCCATGTAGACATAAAAAAAATTAAAGAATATTTAAATTAAACAAATAAGATTAAAAAAAAAAGTAATATAAGCAGCTATCTTATAATAACCAAGGCACCACCGTGATTTTCAATTTCAAGTCGTTCCTCACCACTTGTCATTTCTGGTTGGGGTTGGCTGCAGTTTGGGTAGGTTTTACTTTTCTTTTTTTTTTTAAGTGTTTAACTATTCTTAGATTAATTATTTACATATATTGTTAATTTTTCAATTTTTTTTTTCAAAGAATCATTTTTAATTATTTTTGTCTAGATGGAGTCCACGTCAGCAAAAAAAGTCATACAATTGCCACGTAGGCATTCAACACTGCCACAAACGGATTGGCTAATCAAGGGAATGAGATTGTAGGGTTTTCAGGAGTTTGCATATGAGTTTGTACGGTCTAATAAGATTGGGTATGAGTTTGAAATGTCCCCGAAACTTTTGGGGGTTTTACGTAGTTAACGCTAAAAACATTAAACACATTTTTCATTACATTTTCTTAACCACAACCTTTATTCCAAAACAGAAACAGTCAGCTTAGGGCTTTCCCAAACTTAAATTTTAAAGGGACTCTAAAAAAAACCCCTACGATATGAAGGACCTATGTTGGATATACAGCTTTTTAAGTTTAAATTTTAGGAATGAACAAGTCACCACTCAATCTTTCACTAAAAGACAAAAACATATTTCACATATTTGAATATTAAATTTCTCAATGCTCACCATGTCATTGATCTCAGCCTCGGCAAAAGATTTACCATCAGCAAGCATGCTCCAAACCACTTTGTTAATTTGCAAGGAAATTCGCATAGCATATGATGGACTTTTGTTCTTCTCCTTTTCCATCAGCCGCAGCTGGGCAGCCTTATGTAGAGCCGTTCTTAATGATGCATAGGATGCTTTCCTTGATTTTTTTGAATTTGCAAGTTCTCGTTTTAGTCCTTGCACCTGGAAGGAGAAATACATGTTTATAATCTGATTAAGTACTGAAACAACTAAAACAGCAGGTACAAATAACATAGAGAGAGAGAGAGAGAGAGAGAGAGAGAGAGAGAGAGAGAGAGAGAGAGAGAGAGAGAGAGAGAGAGAGAGAAGGAGAGAAATGTCGAGAAAGCTTATTCGGGAAAAAAAAACCATATTCTAGGGTTAGAGACTACATTAATCCTTCTATGCCATCAAAATGAAAGCATTTGTGCAGAATGCTCAATACTTTATGTGTATTAGTATGGATCCACAAAAGTTTATCTTTAAAATACCATCAAGTAGACTCCCCAATATTTATATGGGATTACTAATGTAAACTTTCTTTACATATTACAAAATGGTATGAGATAAAGGAGAATCGGTACAGAAAGTGCCGCTTTGATCATCCGTGGAATTTTCAAGTGGACTATCAGACAATGCACATATAAAACTCTCTACAAGATGGATATTTATACAAGCCATGCCCAAACGAAAGAGTGGTCTGTTAGAAGAGTAGTAATCACAATGTTGGCATAGTAGTGAACAACACAAACCCGAGCATCAAAGAAGGAAAACTTCGCTACCATGATCATTCAAACCATATACACAATTACACAGGATTCTGGGTTGGCTGATTTGACAATAAACTGCTTTATGTGTCAAGAAGGTAAGAATCCCAGCAATGGTTGAATCATTAACCACATGCAGAGGAAGGTATAGGATTAAAAGGCCAAGGATATCCTAACCACTCGTCACTACTAAGTGGAATAACTTCAAAAGAGAGAAAAGAATTCATATGACTACTGGGTAGTTGCAAACAGATATGAGTTATAGTACTACTGCACAGTACAAGTGCTCTTCTTATTTTTCAGAAAGAGATTACTATTCCATGCCAAGTATTTATCAGGAAGTATTACGACTTAGATTTTCAATTAAACTTATATATTTAACAATTAATGTAAATTAGGCCAGGCCTGATAAGCCTAGAGAAGTAAAACAGAATAAAATTAAAATTGTGCATTAAAGTTTTGCCAAATTAGCCACCTTGCAAAGCACCACTACAACAATTTAACATTAAAATTGCTAATCCAATTAGCACATAAGAATACTACACCCAACCCCAA
This sequence comes from Prinsepia uniflora, assembly GCA_032719365.1. Lineage (NCBI taxonomy): Eukaryota > Viridiplantae > Streptophyta > Magnoliopsida > Rosales > Rosaceae > Prinsepia > Prinsepia uniflora. The sequence continues at coordinate 8,503,665 of CM064865.1, read as the reverse complement.
CTAAAAAACAACTAAAATTGTGTGTGTGTGTGTGTGGGGGGGGGGGGGGGGGGAGGGGGAGAGAGAGAGAGAGAAAGAGAGAGCACAACTCCACGATCCTAAGATAACAATAACTAGCCCAGAACAAGCATTTCTTCTTATAGTTATTTTGATTATCGACACAAATAAGATTGGAAAGAAATATAATGATAAAAGATAAAACACAATACTTATACTTGCCAGTTGTCACCAACAATCACAAAATTTCAACATGATCCAGACAAAGTTTGTTTCTCACCAGATTGGATCTTGTACAATTTATCATCCACAAATCGCCTTCCTTTTCTGAACAAGGGTCTCCAGTGGCATCACACCGAAGAGACAATTTCCTTATGTCACCAAGAATCAATTTCTGCTCCCGTTCTTTCTGCTCAAGGTCCACTTTTGCAAGCTCTACCTCTTCAACACCATCAGGAACCACCTCATCTGCCTCCTCCTCCACATCTTCATCATCTTCAGCAGGGAGTGACAGACTACTTTTCCTAGGCCTGGCTCAAATGCATTAGTCAAATCAATTTGAATAGTTAAAAGAACAGGGTATTGCATCTGAATAAAATTATCCCAGTTTTGTAAACTACACAAAACTTATCAATGTTCAGCCAAAAACAAAAACCTTTTTCAATATCAATTAGACCAAATGCCTCAATTATTTAAGCTTTTAGGAAATAAGATAAATTATCTTGCAAGTTGAAACAAAACCAACTCATAACATAAGTGTTTGCTAGTTTTTAATTAAGACCCTTAGATGGAAAACTTTTGTTCTTCTTTTCCTTAAAAGGGCTGCATTGGTAACAACAATCAAATTAAATTAAAGCGGACGAGCTATCCACCATGAAGAAAACTGTAAAAAGTGTAAGAGCAGAAGTACATTAACTCCCAACTTATTCTCAAAATAAAATGAATAAATCTTATGCAATTTTCGATGATTATTGTCCACCTCTGTTTATGTACTCTTCTATTTGCATATTCAATGTTTCTTACCCAAAAAATGAAGAATTGTTATACAATATGCCACAGTTTGCATATATGAACATAAAAATTATATGATCAAATTCCGAAAGGAGAGAAATCAAATAAAAAAGAAACAGGATGCAAATCCTCACTTGGGAAGCCGTGCAAATAGAAGATTTGTCAACACATCCAGCATAACCTGAAACTGGCGAGAGGTCATTGTTGCCGTAATATTGTGGGAATTGAAAGTCAGCTCTTTCAAGGGTTTCACCTGAAAGAAAGATACAAAAGCAAGGCCAATGCTTAACACATAATGATGTCAGCATTGACATAACGTGCTGGGACAGTAGCATTGGTATATAGAGAAATATCATAAAGTTCATAATTGGCAATAAATATGTATGCAATCATAAATCTACACACGCAATATCAGGGCAGAATATTTAGCAAGCTTAGATATAACACTGGAATCTATATATAAACTATCCAGTGATTATTTAAGTGCCAAATCACCTTTAACTCTGGGGTTCCACCTTTGTGCCTTGTGTATCGAAAGTACATATCGCAGGGCATAAATACTCTCTCAAGTAATGCACCAGTACGTTTTACTTTTGGAGAGCTTCTACGAATTTTTGGAAGCCATTGCAATCCAGCCCCTGGATCAACATCAGTTGGGGCAACATGAGCTTGAACATGCTCCAACATTACAGAAAACTCCATGCGACTCCATGTCATCTCAGGTTCGCATTCAGGGATATTAACATTCCCAGGACCAAGTGCTTGCTCAATCACCTCATAGCCCACTTGTAGGACAGAATGAAATGACCGGGCCAAAACCCGGCCGCTAACAGCAGCAAGCAAAAATCTTCCCTGTATAGGAACAAGGACATAGCAAGATCATTCTGGTTTTAAACTTTACTTGATAAAAGTAATTGATAAAAGCAAAATATAAGAGATCAAAGTTCAGCCGTAAAACTAGAAGATCACTGTGCACCTACAAGACAAGAAATCGGGCAGAATAACATAATTAATAGAATGCCTGTCTATCCATGAATATCTATTCTATCTGTACATCTAGGGAATATCTTTTAACTTCCTATCAAAACCAATTCAACAAAAATGAAGAACATCACAAGCAAAATTGTTCTACATGTTTATAACACCATAAAATGAAAAAACAGAACCCTTTAACATTAGGCACAAGAGAAACTACTTAAAAACTACAATGCAATACAATATTAATAGACGTTGATGACTAACAGCTGGACTAATTGCCCTTTAGTAACAGAGCATAACAAAATTTACAAGTGCAAAATATGCGCCCAATGACATGACTCTCTGAGGGAGTTTCACGTTTAATTGCATATAGAACAAACAACTAAATCTAATTCAGTTGCGTAGAAATCTACATGAGTGAGTCAAACTTACAAGTATCTTATATTAAGGAATCTCTGCAGATCCCTTCATCAAAGGAGATTGAATCTCAATCTCCTCAGATCCCTTCAGCAAAGTAGATTGGATCCCAATCTCCTTAATCTACTCTCTTATCTATTGTCAATGGAATCAATTTGATTCCCTACTAAATTGTACAGTCAACTATATGATTCTTCCTTAGTTAGGACTCTCCTATTCTAGTATATATAGGAATCCACTGCTGTACAGATTACTCAATTCAATAAACAAGAATTCTTCATACCTTTTAATGGTATCAAAGCCCTAGGCTCCTCTATGTTGAGATGTGAGGAAAATATCTCACATCGGAAAAGCACAACTAAAATTTGTGCCTTATAAGATGTAGAAATGCATAAACCGTGTGTTTATTGCAACAGCCAATATGGCATTTTATAGGGGTTTGTTTAAGGGATAAGACAGAGCAGTTCTTATCTCCTTAAACTGCTTCTAACTGTGGTAGGACAGATGTCCTATATACAAGTAAATGTAGGTAACTGTCTCTAAATAGGACAGGTGTCCTATACCTAGTACTTAACTGATGTCTAGCTTTTACTAGGGACTTAGGTACACGGGTTCAACCTAGGAACTAATGTACAGTGTGTGCTAGGTTGATATATACATAGTCTAACATCCCCCCGCAAACTAGGCACCCGACGGGTGACAAGTTTGGTGGTAAGGTTGTTGTGGCGGGCTGTGAACAATCCCATTGTGAACAGATCTGCAAGTTGCTGCTGGGAGGGAACGAACTGAACATGATGAGTTCCAGAAATCACCCTTTCTCGCAGGAAATGATAGTCCAGGGCTATATGCTTTGTTCTAGCATGAAAAACCGGGTTCTGAGACATGTAGCAAGTGCTCAGATTGTCACAGTGCAGCTGTATGGGCAGGGGAGGAGTAAACGTGAGTTCACGGAGTAGATTTAGGAGCCAAATGCTATCTGCACACGTGTAAGCCAGGGCTCTGTACTCTGCTTCTGAACTGGACCTGGAAACTGTCTTCTGTTTCTGGGAGCACCAGGAGATAAGAGTAGGGCCTAGGAAGATGCAAAACCCTGTGACTGAACGTCTGGTGTCAGGACAGCCTGCCCAATCTGCATCTGAGTAAGCCTGAAGTCTGAGGGGCAAGGGGGATTTGTGAATGGTGATGCCAAGGCCAATGGTGCCCTTGAGATAGCGGATGATCCGCTTTACAGCAATAAGATGGAGGTCGGTAGGATGACTCATGAATTGAGCAGCATGCTGTACTGGAAAGGAAATGTCCGGGCGGGTTAAGGTTAAGTATAGAAGGGCACCTACGAGTTGACGGTAAAGGGAAGCATCGGGCAAGGGAGTTCCTGTGTGGGCTGAGATTAGCTGTTTGGAGGCCACGGGGGTGGGAGCAGGTTTGCAATCTAGGAGACCACTACGGGTTAGGATGTCTGTTGTGTATTTGTTTTGGGTTAGATGAAGGCCAGTGGCTGTTGGAGTGGCTTCAACGCCTAGGAAATAGTGAAGGGGTACCAAATCTTTGATTGCAAATTCACGGGCCAGGCTGGTTTGGAAAGTCTGTATGGCAGATGGAGAGCTACCCGTGAGGATGATATCATCAACGTAGAGGAGGAGGAACAGGATAGTTGCTGAGGTCTTGTAAATGAACAGCGAGGGATCTGCCCGGCTTTGAGTGAAACCATGCTGGAACAGGAAGGTGCTGAAGCGTTCAAACCAGGCCCTAGGTGCCTGTTTGAGGCCGTACAGAGCCTTGTGGAGTCTACACACATGATTGGGATGTTGTGGATCAGTAAAACCAGGAGGTGTATACACTTCCTCTGTGAGTGTGCCATGTAAGAAGGCATTGGTGACGTCCATTTGTCGAATGGACCAGCCAAGGGAGACTGCAATAGTTAGCACGACCCAGATAGTAGCTGGCTTGACAACGGGACTAAAGGTCTCTTGGTAATCAAGACCTTCAGTTTGATGAAAACCCTTGGCGACTAGACGGGCTTTGTGCCTTTCTATGGTGCCGTCTGCATGTCTTTTGGTTTTAAAGACCCATTTGCAGCCAACTGCATTGACATGAGAGGGTAAAGGAACAAGGGACCAGGTTTTCTGGTTGAGGAGGGCAGAGTACTTTGTTTGCATAGCTTGGATCCAGTGGGGATATTTGGAGGCTTGCTTGTAAGTGGAGGGTTCAGGAGATTGGGTAGCTAGTGTGGCATAGGCTTGAGGAAGAGGGTATTTGGAAAGGAATAGAAGATTACGGGATTTGGAATGACCTGATTTGCTTCGAGTGGTCATGGGGTGAATATTGCGGTTTGGAGGTGGTGGAGGTGAAGTAGAGGAGTTGGAAGGTGCTAGGGAGGTTGGAGGACTGTTTTGTGTTGGAACAGAGGCTAGAGGAGTTGGGGAAGATCTGGTGGGGGCAGAGTTGTGGTGGGAAGTATTGTGGGAAGGTGCTATTGGGATGGAAGGGGACTGGTGTGTACTGGGAGGATGAGGGTCAGTATAGGTAGTGACTGGGACAAACGTAAAGTCTGGGGTATGGGTAGGATCTGAGGGATACGGAAACTGGTCCTCATTAAAGAGGACATGGCGGCTAATATAGACACGTCCAGTGGGGACGTGAAGGCAGCGATAGCCTGAGTGCTGAGCACTGTAGCCGAAGAATAGACAATGAAGGGATCTGGACTCTAACTTGTGTTTGGTGTAATCTCCAAGGTAGGGAAAGCAGGAACAGCCAAATGTTCGTAGAAGGGAATAGGGTGGGGATTTGTCATGGAGTAGGAAGTATGGAGAGGACCATTTGAGGACTGCTGTGGGGAGGAGATTGATGAGGAAAACGGTTGTGGTAATGGCATCAGCCCAATAACAGAAGGGGAGACCTGCTGTATTTAGAAGTGTGCGGGCAACTTCAGATATATGGCGATGTTTCCTCTCATCCAACCCATTTTGTTGGGGGGTGTGAGGGCAGGAAAATCACTGGTGAATACCGTGTGAGGAACAGAAGCTTTGGAAGGCTTTGTTAGCAAATTCTTTGTCGCCATCACTGTGAAACTGTTTGATGGTGGTAGAGAATTGGGTTGTGATATAGCTGGAAAATTTTGAAAAATGATCAAAGACTTCATATTTGAGTCTCATAGGGTAGATCCATGTGTATCTAATGTAGTCATCAGTAAAAAGCACGTAATAATGAAAACCAGAAACAGATGGCACAGGGGACATCCAAACATCTGAATGAATTAAGTCAAATGGGTGTTGGGAAGTGTGGATTACATTATTGAAAGATTGACGAGTACATTTGCTTAAAGCACACTGATTACAGAAGGGTACGGAATTAAAAACAGTAGGATGACTGATGTGCTGCTGATTTGCTAAGGTGCGTAAGACTTGGGGAGATGGATGTCCTAGCTGCCGGTGCCAAAGACTTGGAGTGGTGGTGAGGAGTGCCTGGGGTGGGGAATTAGGCTTGATTGGATACAAGCCATCTCTACAGGGGACCTGAAACAGAATGGTATTTGTAATTAGATCTCGAATGAAAAAGTGTGTTGGAAAGAAAGTAATGCAACAGACAAGAGGTTTTTGCGGATGGATGGGACATGGAGGACATTAGAAAGATTGAAAGGTGAGGAACCAGAGGAGAATTGGACATTACCCGTGTGTGTGATAGGCAGGGTGGTGCCATTGCCCACCATAACATGGTCTGTAATGGGAGGATTTGGGTGTGGGGCAGCAGGGGACATGGTGACATGGTTGGTGGCGCCACTGTCAGGATACCAATTGGGGTCATTAACAGCTATGAGGTGAAGTCTGGCAAAGGCTTGGGAAAGATCATGATCTCTTGGTTGTTGAAGTTAGGGACAGGCGGCTGCAACATGGCCAAACTTGTTGCAGGACCAACATTGGGGACCTTGGGGCCTGGCCGGATAAGTGGGAGGAGAACCAAGGACCCCTGGGGAGTTGTTGGAGGGTGGAACGCGGCCAGAACCACGGCGGGAGAAGGTCCGGGAGCCGCGGTTAGACCTGAAGCCACAGTGGTAATTGGAGCGACCTCTGTGGACATAGAATGTCTAAGGGGCAGGGAAAGGTGCAGGGTTGGGGCAGTGAGCATAGAGGGCAGTGGGCGGAGGATTAGAGACATAGGAGGGATTTGTGACCTGCTGGGCCTCAAAGGAGAGGAGGCGAGCCCGCAGATCATTGAAGGGTGGGAGGGGAGGGAAATTGAGCATGGCGGTGACGAGCATCATGTATTCTGGTCCGAGACCACGTAGGACGGCAGTGACTAGATCATTGGGAGAGAAGGGTTCATTAATGGCAGCAAGGGAGTCGGCCAGAGTTTTGGCGTGAGAGAGGTATTCAGAGATGGTCCGAGTGCCTTTTGTGAGAGACATCAACTGGAAACGCAGATTGGTGGCATTAGCAAGGGATTGCTGTGAAAAATTCTGGCGAAGACACTCCCAGATATCTCTGGAGGTTTGAAGGCCAACGACCTGGGAGAGAACAGGTTCAGTTAGGGTGGCCCGCAGCATGCTGATCAGACTCTAATCTATTTGGTACCATTGTTGGAAGGCAGGGTTGAGGAGAGGGGCAGCAGGGAATGTGAGAGCCGAATCAGAAGTGGCAGATGTAGGAGACGACGTCGCACTTGGTGTTGGGAGAGTGGAGGGAGGGGCAGGATGAGTACCATCTATGAAGCGCCAATAATTGTGGCCAATGAGGAAGGGCTTAATCTGGCTTTCCCAAAAGAGGTAATTTGATTCAGTGAGTTTGACAGAGACTAGATTGGAGACGTGAGTAGGAGAGATTGAAGGAGTGGAGCAGGAATCGGTGGCCATTTGAATGAGGGAAGAACAGAAAAGGTTCAGTTTGGGAAGAATAGAGGGATCGGCTGTGGTTATCAGACTAAGGGCTCTGATACCATGTAGAAATGCATAAACCGTGTGTTTATTGCAACAGCCAATATGGAATTTTATAGGGGTTTGTTTAAGGGATAAGACAGAGCAGTTCTTATCTCCTTAAACTGCTTCTAACTGTGGTAGGACAGATGTCCTATATACAAGTAACTGTAGGTAACTGTCTCTAAATAGGACAGGTGTCCTATACCTAGTACTTAACTGATGTCTAGCTTTTACTAGGGACTTAGGTACACGGGTTCAACCTAGGAACTAATGTACAGTGTGTGCTAGGTTGATATATACATAGTCTAACATAAGATCTTGGACTATTTCCCCCCATGGCCAATTGGTTTTGGGGTGGAACCTCAATTTCTTACACTCGGATTAACTTGATCCCCTTTCCAATTTTCCTTTTTTTTTCCTCATTCCAATGGCCACCGAAGCACCCTTCAACAGCGTCCCAACTGGTAACTCAGCACCACAGCCACAGACCCACACCCCACCCCTCTCATCACCATCAAGGCAGCCGCCCAACTTACTGTCTGTAAACCCGTGTAGACTTAACCCTATAGACTCCTAAACATGTATAGCTGTAGGACGCTACACATCTGGACCTGTAGAATTAAGACAGATATGTATACACTAGATTCACACGACCTAGGTAGTTACTAGCAGTTAGTGACTGACTAACTACTGTTAAGATAAGATTAGGCGGTTAGTTAACCTGTGTATAAATATAGTCGTAGGCTATGTAAATCAGACAAGGAAAATTACCATTTCTTCATGGTATCAGAGCCTACACGGCTGACCACCCTATATTCGATGGCACCAATACCTGCACTTCACCCACTGCCTCTGCGCAGTGCGGCATATGGATCTGTCAAGACCAGCTTCTCCTTCATGCTATACTTGCCTTTGTCTCCCCACAAGTCATCACTCTCATTGTTGTTGCCAAGACAGCTTCAGACGCATGGTCTAGTCTCAATCGACTCTTGGAAAGCACTCAAGCAGGTGCTTTGCTATCTCAAAGGCACCCTCCACTTTGGCATGCACCTTTACATCGGTTCACCAATCAATTGCATGCCATCTCTCACTCCTTTCCCACGCTCAATGCATTCTTTGATGCTGGGCCGATGATCATGATGACTGTAAGTCCACCACTGCCCATCTAGTTTACCTTGGTGGCAATCTGATATCTTGGAGCTCACGCAAGCAATGTTCCGTCTCTCGCTCTCCACTAAGGCAGAATACAGAGCTGTGGCATCCACCACCTCTGAGCTCCTAAGGGTCCAATCTCTTACGAATGAGCTCGATGTCGCCATCTCTGGCAAACCATTGTCTTCTGTGACAACATTGGCACCATGTTCTATTGTGCAAATCCCCCCCTACACTCCCGCATGAAACATGTCGACATTGACTTTCAGTTTGTCTGTGATCATGTCACACGCGGTCTGCTTCAGGTCACTCATGTCCCCACTAACGACCAGTTAGCAGATGCTCTAACCAAGCCACTACCTCGCCCACGGTTCCAACTCCTAAGGTCCAAGATTGGTGTCGTTGATGGCTCCACCATCTTGCGAGGGCGGTTTTAAGGAATCTCCTCAGATCCCTTCAACAAAGGTGATTGAATCCCAATCTCCTTAATCTACTCTCTATCTATTGTCACCGGAATCAATTTGATTCCCTACTTAATTGTACAGTCAACTATATGATTCTTCCCTAGATAGGACTCTCCTATTCTAGTATATATAGGACTCCATTGCTGTACAGATTACTCAATTCCAAAACAAGAATTCTTCATACCTTTTTATCTTAACCATGCAATTTGGACAGCCCAACATAACATGATTAACATTACCTAAGATTTCAAAGATTCGCAGTCAAATTAGAAAAGTCAAAAATCGATTTAAATTTTAATGCATCTCATTAAAGTATTGAGTTCCATCATATGTTATGCACTACTAGTTTCTTTTGGGCCAAACAATTGGGCAAAAATGCCTCCGTCAAGTAAGAAATCTCACATAACTATTAGGACGTACTCAAGCAACTTACATTGGCATCTTCTGAATGAAGATTAAATTGGGGCTCAATAACATTCACCATGAAATGTCGAGTCCCATCCTCCTCAGAATCATTTGTGTCTCTTTTCTTTTCTGCAATCGCAAGAATCAAATTATGTGAGCAAAAATCTGGGGTAATGAAACAAGCTATGCTAAAATAAAGATCCAAATGCAATTAGCTAACAATATTTTCTAACAATGATAGCATTCATCACAAGATGGCAAACAATGTTTCATTGTTCAACTTCTTTTAACTATCAAAGTCATATTTTCCTCAAAAGAAAAAACCAGATTAAAATTATACATACACAACATCACTAGATTAATGAACCATTTGAATACCGAATATGCAAACTTTCAGAGTGATGTCATTGGGGGATAAAAATTACCATCTGCAATGGATGATAAGTTCGCAGACAGAGTAGATGACCAGTTCCCAACTGCAGCAGATGAAGAGTTCACAACGGCAGCAGATGATGTGTTCTCCAACTTAACTGGAAGTGATGGAGATGAAAGTGAACCAGATGTTTCTGCATGCTCAACAGAAGAAGAAACACCTTGGCTGATAGTAGAGGGCTTAGAGCTCCCATCTTGTTGCATGTCACCTCCGCTATATCCTTGGTGCTCTTCATGTAATTTCCTTTGTGCATACTGCCTAGAAGGAGAAGGTTTTGGTGGCTGAAATGCTTTGGATAAACCACCAACAAAGGACCAGACAGCATCTCTATTCTCAATATTCCACAAAAGCTTGAGGCCGTAAACAAATACGCGCTGACAATTGTCAGCTATTACCACATTGTAACCATCATCATCACTATGATCAGATCGTGTATGCTCATCACTCTCACTACCATTTTCGAATTCAGACCTCACATATGTCATCTCAAGATTTCTTCTTCCAGCCTCTTGCCAGGCTAACAAGCTAGCAGGGTCAGCTTTTGGGGCCTGCCTTCTGATTGTGAAATAATCAGATGACAACAGAAATCCATCATCACGATGCTTCTCTGTGCAGCTACCAACAGCATTACTTTTTTCATTTGGAACTCTATCCGTAGATGCAGATTGTGAATTTTTTATTGTCATTTGAACCACTTTTGCAACACTAGTGCTTTCTTCTTTATTTAAAAAAGCCTTAGGCATATGAAGGTCAAAACCCTGGTATACAAGGTCAAGAGGGTCACGCTTGCATTCAAAAGTAAACTTTTGCTTACCTCGACTATAACACATTTCACATTTCAGCTTTGTCATATTGATTGTCAGTCCTTTAGCTGGATCATCATCATCTAAAGGCATATGCTTTATCCAAGTAGGTGCAGCATCAATGCGGAGCATAAATTCCGTCATCACTCTGTCCAACGACAAGTTACCAGATCTAGGAATTCTGGGAACTCCAAAACGAGGCCAACGTGCAAAGGATCGCAATTTGTGAGGAGGAAGATAATTCATGCTCCAAAATTTCATCAGCCATGCTAGATCATGAGCGCCAACATTCACTGTAGGTGAAAGGATGGAAACATTATCATCTCTATGAGGAGGACCATAAACAGTTCCATCCACATCAGCACTACCTGCTCCGGTAGAATAGAGGCCTTGTTTCTCACAGGGAGGGGAGGGTCTAAGAGAAAATGTCCAGCGAAGGGACAGAGAGGTGGATCTGAATGGATCAAAAACCTTTTCACGAGCTCTTCCTTCAACAGGAAATGCAAACAGAAAATGATTCATTGGATTTCCAGATGCACATTCCCAGCCTAATGTAACTTCAACTGTAAAGGCTGGAGCTTCTAGCAATGGACCAGATATACCTTTAGGAAGTTTTACACCACGATTGTTTGCTAAACTCTCCAAACTGCTTAAGAAAATCTTAAAATCATTTGCAGAAACAGAAATACAGCCATCTGACTGCTGAATCTCCATAGAACCAGTTATCACTTGAAGTTTGTCAAGCTTTTCATAAGGATCAGTAGTCGCGAGAATATTAAATATTGTTTCAGAAAAGGATAATTTGATGTTTCCATGAATATAATTCCTCATATCATCCCACCATGGTAAGCTCTTTTCCTTTTTGGGGGGAGTGGGTTGTGGATTAGTGTTCCTAATGCATAGATTAGCCCTACGAAGAGCCACTGTAAAAGCATAACTCACATCAGCTAAAGCAGGTTCATATCCTACACCAAATGAAACTTCTGCTTTCTGAAAATGTACGGTCAAATCCGTATATGTTTTCATAGGTGGAGTTGTTCCAGTAGAAGAACGAAGCATGTTCACCTTCCTCCATCTCCCAACATAGACTTCTTTGTATACTTGGGGCTGAAAACTTGTTGCCTGATACAAAGAAATAATTTCCAATTATACAGCACTCATGCAAAGCTTCCATGTCATGGCATGAAACAATCACATGAAGATGCAATTGTCAAATCAAGATATCCAAAAAAAGGTCAGAACACTGTCAACTAGGACTCGACGCTCAATTCCAGAATACTCCAAGAACAGTTTTTCTTTTGATTACACAGAACCTATGAGTCAATAGCATAGAAAGAAAACAAAGAAAGAGAGATAACCAGCTCCCTTTTATAGAGTATAGTACTAGGGTCTCAGACCCAGGATTATTTATTATTGGTATTTGCTGCTTTATTGGCCCTGGGCCTTCGGTGAACCCAAAGAAAAAAAAAAAAAAAAGAGGTGAAAGATGCCGGCCATGTGGACAAGCAGTCAACAATAGATAATACCCACAGCCTACGCAAGCAAAACCCAATAGCTGCACTACATGAACAAATGACACTTTTAATCTAATGATCAAGCAACAGCATATGAAAACACTACCAATACTTCTGAAATAATATACAGAGGCCCTACATTAAACAAAACATGGTATAAATGTAAAGCAATATCAGTTCACATATTCAAGTTTACAAAAACATTTCAACTTAGACTCTAATATGAAAAATACACATTTTCAAAATGCAAAAGAAAAAAAAGTGTAAATATAGCAGCCAGTGGTAATAAAGAAACCCAAGAAAATCATTTTTGAAACAACATCTATCGTAAATCACACAACAATTTGCAACTAAAAGAACACGAGGGACCTGGTCTTCTAAAACCAAGAGCCACCAAGTCCTGTGAGACTTTGTCTATCTGTGTGCATGCACATAGCCACCGATGCAAGTAATCATGCCACAAGTATCCAAGAAGATGCATTACTGGATTATGTGGTAAACAATAAACTTACAAATCCTTAGCCAATAAAAAAAACTTACAAATCCTCAGAACAAAAGTAAATAAAATACTTTCAAATAATCTGCCAAAAAAAAAAAGGTTACAACTCCTCAGACCAAGAAAAATATAATACTCTTAGCTAAAGCCTAAATGATAGAACTTTTATCATAATTCCTAAGGTGGTCTCAAAACTCCACATTAATAATCAAGATGAGATTTAACTGAGTCATATACACTAGTGCTTGTCCAATGAGTGGGACAAGCTCACAAATTACTTCAAGATGATTAAATGAAATGTGAGATATAGGCACATTAGCTAGGTATTGAAAAAATGCCTAATAATCCCTAACAGAAATTGTTGATGACTTGACGATCAAACCAGAATTGCCTATTTGTATGTAGTTGTCTGGGTGTGAGGGAATGTGTCTGATTAGCCTAAAAGGATCCAACCTGACCAAAGTTCAACTTTTGCAGCAGATCTTTTTTATGATAGCCACAACCAGTAGGAAGTAATTCATCAAATAAAAAAATTCATGGGTTCAAGAGGCGTTTAGGATTTTCTCTCTATTATATATTTTATTTTTACCCTAAACATAGCACCTGAAAGCAAAACACAAATGCTAAAAATCAAAAATCAAAATCGAAAGAATGGTAGTACCTGCTGTGCTAGCACAAGTCGACCTTCACATTTAACAGAAGTACCACCCAAAAGAGGATTAGCATAATCACGTATTTGAGCAACAACAGAGCCTGCCTGCAAGAGGAGATTACTACCGTACAGTCGAGAAAACGGTATATCATTTTCACGACAAACAGGATCCAACGTCTTAACAACCTCTATCATGCCATCATCTCCACCATCAATCCTTGTCACACTTACATCTAAATCTCTTGCTGTTATGGAAAAAAGAGAAGTTCTGGAACTGCTTGGCTTAAACCCAGCCTGAAACCCTTCCCTACAGGCACCTGAACCCTCTGATGGTGCTAGATTCTTGCATGCCTTGTAATATGATTTGAATGATTGTTTATAGATTTCTGCCTGTATCTTGCTAACTGCTGAAGGATCTTGTACGTCAATCTCAACTCCATTAAGGGAAGTCTTTCTTTCCTGATTAGAATCAATTGTTTCAGTGGTTTTAGGAAACTGACTGACTTTAGAGACAAATTCATCAAGAAACTTCAACCTAACAGCTAAGTCAGATGCCTCATTCTTCATCAGCCGATAGTGTTCGTCAAGCCAACCTTGCAGTGGTTCTTCTTCAATGTCAGCAGTTAACTTTCGTACATAAAACTTTAGACAGCCAAATTTCACTGAACTAGGTTTCTTAGGTTTTGAGGTATCTTTCTTCACAGGAAAGATAACACTAGTTCTAGCAGCACTTACAAGCTTCAAGGCGCGCAACATTTCTTCAACAGAATCATCAATAGCACGCAATTGTAACCTGTATGGCAAGCAAATATGAATATCAAGGCCTTGAATTACCCAATCCCATGTGGTATATGCAGGTACTTTTGCGTCAGGTGGACATGAGGCACTAGGAATACGTGAAATTTGCATCCGGCTACTTTTCAATACTCTGGACCCATTGAAACTAAGCATAAGCCCTTCAAGAAGTACTCCTATACGGGCATTCTCAGAAAAAATTGATTGTACCTGAACCATTGCATCAACCCCGTCCCCAACTTCAGCATAAACAGACAACATTTCCACATCAACTGCAAAAATAGATTCCTTTTTCTTCTGCTTTTCTAAATTCACTGGTTCGGTAATGGTTTCATTCTTCTGATCAGAACCTCTCATGGTAGAGATATCTTCCATATGTTCATCACCATGTGCCTGAAGCTTCTGACTATGTACAAGTAACTTCAATTGTAACCCAAGTTCAATTAGTGATAACTGTAAATCAGGCTCCCATCTAACTGTAATATCAGTAGCACTGAAAAGAGAGCAGACAGCAACCTCTTTAAGACCACCAGCACGACGTACAAATTTAGCATTCTGCATGTCAAACAATGCCAACTTTGCCTCGGGTTTATGTTCCTCCAAGTGGTCTTCATAGGTAGATCTTGCTCTTTCAAGTTCAACTTGCGTCGACTGCTTCTCCTTGTTTACACACAAACTTAAATGGAAGATGTCAAGAGAAATAGAATACCTCAAATTCTTGTTGTGTTCATTAGATATTGTAGACATTACATCTGCAACCCGCGGTGTGCCATCAGCTGAGGTATTTATTACAACTCGACCACCCTGTGATCCATAATTTACACGCTTGGGATCAGCAACAACTGTATTTTCCAGACCCGCCTCACCACAAAATCTCATAGAACACCGTTCAAGATTTAATTTCAATAGCCTAGTTCCTTTTCCTGATGGTTTGGATGGACGCCCTCGGCTTTGTGATGTTCTTCTTTGAGACGAAGACAAACTTTTCAACATCGCTTGAAAGGACATGGCAGTTGATATAAGAGACTCAACACGTTTGAATGTGAAAAAAACACCCATACCAGTCACATCAACAGATAAAACCAATTTACAATTTCCGCCATCTTCTTCAGATGATTCCGTGTCCTTGTTGCCCCAATCCAGACTAACCTTTGCAACATTAAGTAGAGAACCTGAATTCGATTCTACACCAAAAAGGCTTTCTTTCAAGCATTCTTGGTATTCATCTGCCATGTGCAAATTTATTTCACCAAGTTCCATATGTACAGTTGTGGCTGTATTTGATATGTTATTCGCAAATACATGGGATGATTGAGAGCAACCCTACACCAGGAAATCAAACTTCATGACGCATGTTCATATTTTTATTTTTGAACTTTTAGAAATATTGACAAGAAAAAGAACACCTTACGGATAGATCTAAAGAATGTGAATTTACATCAAGAGCTAGATATATACAACAACTACCTCGCAGGACAACGAAACTTAGAGAGTTAATCAACAAAACCAACCTCACCTACATATATGTAAATGTTCTACTTCTGATATATGACTAAATATGATACAGATCCTACAAAACCTGAGGAATGCTGATGAGGACATTGTTCACAAACCCTTTAGGGTTTACCAGCGGAAGAAAGGGAAAAACAGGATTCCTAATTCAACCGTATCTCTATGGTTGAATTAGAACTTTCTGGATTTAATTTTCTTTCTTTTCTGTTTTCTGTTTCAATAAGGAATAGGCATGTCTCCTTATTCTATTAGGATATCAATTTAATTGATGTTTTCTGTTTTATTTAGGAGTAGGCATGTTTCCATGTTCTACTAGGTTTAGGATGTTTCTTTCTAATTCCAGTTTAATTAGGATTTCTAGTTTGTTTAATTCCCTATAAATTCCCCATTGTAATTCAATGGAAGGGAGATGAGTTTACGAATAAAGTTTGAGAATATTTTCCTGCGAAAGGATTATTTTGGGTGCAAAGCCCCTGGAGCGATTCCAGACTATTTTGGTGTGAACCAAGTTTTGGAGTGAAGCCAATTTCAGGTGTGAAGCCCCTGGAGCGAATCCAGACCTATCTTTTAAGTTTTAGTTTGTTTTCCTAGAGTTTGCTTCTGCTAGGTTGCCAAATCGTAGGCTTCAGATCTGTCCTACATCAAGTGCACTTGGATGAGAATAGAATACTGCTAGTACAGGATGAGAATAACCCCAATTTTACTTGTTTGAAAAAAAAAAAACAGCAGGTTTTCTTATAGTGATACAAAAAGTGATATTTGATGAAGGAAAAGAAGAGCCTTAATATATTGCAAAACAGGAAGCACTATCTGGTTTAATAAAAGCGAGGGAAATTCTGTTAATACTCCGCATTTAATTAAAGCGAGGGAAATTCCTCTCCTTTCTAATAATTTTATGTATTTTTCCTATTTGCTATACAGGATAATTTCCCCTCACAAGGCTGCTTAGATGCACAGCAAAGTAATCTTACGATTATACTTTCCCAGAGATTCCCTTAACTTCTTTTGCATTATTGATTGATTTCTATATATGGCCTGCCTATATGGGTAATGCCCCCTGCGTTACCCTTATGATAAAACTAATAAACGTAAAAAAAAATTATATTCAGTAGTTCAATGTAACCTGAAACAATATGATAGTGCTAGCAGATAATTAAGTCACTTACATGATACAATGGCAACCCGCTGATGCTATAAACCACAATAGTCATCTCAGGGGCTGAAACAGTACATGTCCACATGATGGATTTGGTATCAATTGGTGGTGGCTTATCAACAGTAGAAGTTTCCTCCCTAAGCACCATTTTTTTCTTTTTTGAGAAATGAAGGCGCAACCATGGCTTTAATCTATCCATTATAACATTGCATTGGGTACCTCCCAGCTTTACATCAACTTCAGCCCTAATAGGCGAGGTTGGCTGAAAAGTAAAAGTTCAAAGTCAATAAAATGACCCACCATATCATAAATGCAGTTCCTACTCAATATCTTTCCAATTATATGCGTCTCAAAATGCATAAATAGCCTCTGTATATTTTCTACGCATATAACATAGTACATACATGGCGATGAGCCACCATTGAAGTAAAACACCAAAATTTTGAGAGGCAAGTAATGCCATACTAGAAAAATAAGTAGAGAACTGCATATCTGAAAGCTGACATAAATATCTGCTTCTAAAGAAACATTACTGACATAAATCTCTGCTTCTAAAGAAACATTCACATGGATAGTGGCAAAAAGATACTGGTGATGCAGATATGGACAACAAAAACCAATAACAGCAACCAATTTTTCTTCTGTAAAGTTTTCTTCTGCTAAGAACTTCCTGAGTTCTGGCCTATCATATGTAAACCTTCATTCTTTGTTTCCTATAAGCTCTAGTTTAGTTTCCAATTTTTATTGTATGGAGTAATTCAGATTTGTTAAAATGGACTGTAGCAGTGGTTCATGTGCCTTATAATGTGCATAGTTTCTTTTAGAACAATGAGTTCTGGCCTTTAGTGGTTACTTCTTCAATTTCGTTCCTTATCTCTATCATCCCAGAGCCTTCCTAAAAATTGAGCATATAAGAGGACTATTAATGCTTATAAACTGCTGCAAATTCTGTGAAAACCATAATCACATCTCAGTCTAGTACTGAAATCCATGATACACCAATAAATCCAATATCAAAACTAGCTACTCACTTTTATATGTTCAATTATAACCACAACATATGAAACATATGCGGAAGGAAGAATGTCAACTTTTCAGAGAGAATGTTGCAAAACTTCAACTGAAAATACTTACCTGTATTGGGATGTAAAAGAATGAGACAACATCAACTTTCAGTATCTCCAAAACAGAAGTGCCAGCTTCTCTAAGCAGCTGAAATATATTTTGCAAACTCATTATCAAGCAGAGCCCAAGATGTTTAAATATACAACACCAAAAGAGTTTAACAACACAAATAGCTAAATCCATACATGAATCTCACTGAAATCCAATTGAACATCCAGGCGTGTAGTTTCCCCTACATCTTCATTTGATTGTGATTTGATGCTTTTCAATTGGATGCCCATGATGTTATTCTCAACTAACAAATTATATTCCCGATGTACAAATCTCACATCCAGTTTTGGCAAACTGAAGGAAACCTATTAAATAAGTATGATATTAATTTCCATAAGAAACGCAATGCAAACTAACTCATAAAAGTGGATGAACACTATGTTGCATGACTAAATTACATAATACGAACAAGGAAGATGCTTTATTACGTGTCAACCTAGAATTGCATGATAGGTAAATCGATTTAAGGGGTTGAGATAAAAGATGAAAAGAAAGGGCAGATCATGTTGAAAGACATCAATTCACAAACCTTTTCTGGAAATAAAGATGTGTAGTTTGAGAACTGAGCAATCATTTGCTGTTTTTTGTGTGGTTTAGAAGCAATAGGATCAATAGTAGACCCTACAACCTTATCAGGTTGAGAAGTTTGTGATGGACTTTTGCTTTTTGAAAGTAGCTCCTCATTAAGGTTCACAGCGATATCTCCACATGTAATGTCCACATTCTTGATAATTACACCGACTTCCCTGCGTCCAAATCAAGCAAATTAAAAGATGTTAGCTGATTAACCGCGCCTTGGGTCATTGACAACAAGAACTTTAGTGAAAAAAAACTGAAATCAATCCCATTCTGGGAGGATCCTAGACAAGAGCACAAAGAAATAAAAGAATTAGAGCCCAATTATCAATAAATTAAGTTGGGTGACATTTGGTAACAACAAACCATGCTTTTGCTGTTAAGCTATACATTCTATGGAAAGAAACATATTTCTCTGAAAGAAAATACCTATCATGACCAAATTCACAAGAGAGGGTGAAATCTTCACAGTTAAAAAGAGCAGATGGCCTGTCCATCATGGAAGATGATGACTGGTTTGCAGAAAGGGACCCTCTGGAGCAAAAATTGGATGACTGCTCACAACTAACCCTTGGTTCACTCCTCTGAACAGAAATCGGTGATATCCGTAGCTTAACAACAAGATTTTTCTTGGATTGGCCATCTTTAGATACGTCCAATTTCAGTTCCTTAACTTCAATGGATGCACTGGGCATCTGTAACATTTCAAGAGACAAGTATGATGACCAAAACAAAATCGGTTAATAAAAAAGTGAAGTAAAGTGTCATGAACTTTAATTAATTTTATACCTAAATTAGACAATATCAAATTGAATTTTCTGCTTGCTGTTCGCACATTGCATATAAAGGATGTCCTATTAATTAGAATTATATCTTTGGTTCCAACTAAACAAAACCTTTGAAACTATAAGTTGGTATATAATCTTCAGAGGTTGGACAAGCAGTATCAGACCAAGTTTGTTTAATTCTTATTTTGCAAAATTGGGTCCCATTTTTTATGATCATTTAGACTCCAAATGTGTCCCATGCATATCCACATTTTCTACGTGAAACAAAACAACAAAACAGTAAACCTTTACAAAAATAAATATATGAAAATCAAATAAAGACTAAACCTCCCTTTCTTGAACAACCTCTCCCTCCCTGTCAACCATTCTCTCAATCACCATCACCACCTCCTTTCTCTCTCTATCTCCCCCTCGATCGGTCCATTTTCGTCTTTTCCTCTCTCAGAAAACACCCTCAAACAAAAATCTTCAAACAATACAAAAAAGAACTATGCCGAGAAACTACTCAAGACACCCATCCATCACCATCTCCTCCCTTTCTTGCAGCTATGGTGCAGCAAACCAAAATGCCTCTCAAAGAACGTCAAACCAGAAATACGAGGGAGTGGACTTGATAGAAAATAATATAAGTTATGCTTCGGTATTTCAGAAACAAATAGGAAAAGAAAATATGAAAGAAAGAAAAAGATTGTTGTGAAGCCAGTTCATAGCAGTCAACTAGAAAGACGAGCAGCCCTCAAAGTCAGTATGATCTGCTCTAGAAAACCCAGTTGTCTGCCAAAAACTCGTCGGCCCTCAACCGCAGAACCACGTGCTACTATCCCGTAGGCTGGCTATCAGACCTCAACCGTATTAAGGATCTCCAGAATCAGCTCCAGGATCAGCAGCAGATCACAGAAGATTGATCCTCAATCTTCCTGATCTGCTGACCCTCCAAAGTCAACAAGAATCATCCAGATTCTTTCCTAGAACATACATGTATCTATTCTGATTCCTTACTAGTTAAGTAGATGTTAATTCCTAACTAAGGTTACCTAGAAGCTATAAATAGTTGCTGCTGTACATTTGAGAAAATCAATTCAAGAAAACATTTTCTCCATACCTTTACATGGTATCCGAGCTCTAAATCTCCTACGAGCAAATCAGTACCTTCCTGTGCTCCTTCTTTTTCCGTCTTCCACCTCTTCAATGGCCACCCAAAACACCATACCTGTCAACATCAACCCACCACCCACATAAACCGTCCCTCCCCTATCCTCCCTTATCACCATAAATGTTGTAGCCCAGCTTCCCCTCAAGCTCACTCCCACCAACTACTTTCCATGGCGTGTGCAGTTCAACGCCATTCTTCTTGGTTATGACCTCATGGGGTACGCCAATGTTACATACCACCCCCCCTTGACCAACATAGCGCTTCGTGCATTCTGGATCTGTCAGGACCAACTCCTCCTCATTGCCATTCTAACCTCTATCTCACCACAGGTTATTAACCTTATTGCTGCCGCCAAAACCTCCGCCGCAACCTGGGACTCCTTCACTCGTCTATATGCGAGCACCGCCAAGGCTCGTGTCCTTGGCCTCAAGGAGTTCCTTATTCTCCTCCATCGAGATACGAAGGATGACGACCTCCTCCTTCATGTCCTGAATGGGGTGGGCCCAAAATTCAAGGAAATTGCTGCTGCTGCGAGGTCTCGGGACAGCCCAATCTCCTTTGAGAACCTTCACAACATGCTTGTCCAGCACGAGGCTGCCTCCAAACGTGAGGAACCACCAGCCCCATCCCCTCCCATCACTACGAACCCTACTCAGTCCACCTGCAGCTACAACAACAGGTCCAACCGTGGCTCCTCTGGCCACTGCTCTTCCCACCAGTTCTCTGATGGACCCCACTCCTCTGGTCAGCATTCCTCCTCCCGCAACACTGACAGCAACCGCCGTCCACCTCCACAGGTCAGCAGCTACCGTGGCAACTGCCAATGGTGTGGCACTCAGGGCCACAATGCCAAGCGCTGCCCCCAGCTTCAGCAATCATCCTCTCCACCCCCCGTGGCCAACCCTACCACTCAGGCCACCTCCACTAGATGGCTCCTTGACTCAGGTGCCTCTCATCACGTGACTTCTAGCCCCCTTCATCTCTCGGATGCCACACAATATAGTAGGCCCGATGAGATAATCATTTGTAATGATACAAGTGTTCCTATCACTCATGGTGGCACCTCTCTACTCTCCTCTCCTACCTCCCCCTCCTTCACCCTTAAGAATGTGTTGCGTGCCCCTTCCATAACCCGAAATCTAATTTCTATTTCTCAATTTAGTAAACACAACCATACTTCTATTGAACTATTTCCTTATTGTTTCCATGTGAAGGATCTCAGCACGGGGGCGGTTCTCCTTCAAGACCCGAGTAAGGGCGATGTGTACGAATGGTCTCCTACATCCCTGCACCAGCCTCAAGCAATGGTGGGTGTGACAGTCTATCCCAATATCTGGCACCGCCGTCTTGGCCATCCACAACTCAAAACCCTTCAAAGTGTCCTGTGTCTCTTTAATATCAGGTTTTCCTCCAAGTTTTCAGAGTCCTTATGTACTTCTTGTTCCTGCAAAAAAAGCCACTGCCTTCCTTTTGGCATTTCATCCCTCACTAGCACTCGTCCCCTCCAATTACTTTACAGTGATGTCTGGGGACTAGCCCCTTACAAGTCAATTGATGGGTTTTCTTACTATGTGATCTTCGTTGATCATTTCACCAAGTACTCCTGGCTCTACCCTTGGCAAAAAAAAGATCTGATGTCTACTCTACCTTCAAAGACTTCAAATCCTTAGTCGAAAAAATACTTCAACTCTCCCGACACCTCTCTATACAGTGATGGTGGTGGGGAATTCATTAAGCTCAAATCCTTTCTTGTTGAACACGACACCAACCATCTGCTCACTCCCCCTCATACTCCCCAGCACAATGGTGTCGTTGAGAGGCGACACCGCCACATCATTGAGACAAGCCTAACTCTCCTTCATCAAGCCAACCTCCCTCTTTTCTATTAGTCCTATGCATTCCAAACTGCCGTCTATACCATAAACAAACTCCCCACTCCCATCCTAAACAAGAAGTGCCCATACACTGCCCTTTTTCATAAACCTCTCAATTACCACCGCCTCTGCACCTTTGGGTGCCTATGCTTCCCCTGGCTTAGGCCTTACACCTCCAACAAACTGCAACCCCAATCCACCCTCTGTCTCTTCCTTGGTTACTCCCTCAACCAGAGTGCTTACAAGTGCTACAACCCTTCCTCTCACAAACTATACATCTATCGCCATGTACAGTTTGATGAAAGCACGTTCCCCTCTTCCTCCCCTTCCACTCCATCTCTCACTGTCTCCCCTGATACCTTCACCTCTTGGCTGTCCACTCTCCCACCAATCACCTATGTTCCCTTTCAGTTCCCTGTCACAACACCACCAGCAGCACCACTTTCATCTTCCACAGGGGGCACACTCAACACACCCTCCTAGCAGGGTCTTGCAGCAGAACCTCCTCCAGCTACGGTCCAGCCACCACCATCACTGCACCCTGCTCCCAGCAGCCTCCCTACTTCCACGCCCCCAGACACCACAGAACCTCCACCCCTCTGAACCTACGGCAGGCAACAACCAAGGCCTCCCCCACCATCATCTGCCAGGACCCACCCCATGCTCACCTACACCCAAACAAGCACCATTAAGCCCGTAAACACCTATGCCCTCACTGCCACCGCCCGTTTTCCTCTTCCACTCTTGGTTGAGCCCATGTGTGTCACAGGCAGCCAAAGATCCAACGTGGCGCCAAGCTATGTCCCATGAGCTGAATGCCCTCATCCAGAATGAAACTACGAGTTGGTTCCCCCTCACCCCACTCAGAATGTGGTTGGGAACAAGTAGGTGTTCAGGATCAAAAGAACACCCACGGGTGTAGTAGACAGATACAAAGCCAGACTAGCGACCAAGGGGTACTACCAGCGCCCTGGAGTGGATTTCGCTGCCACCTTCAGCCCCGTAGTCAAACCCACGACCATACGCACCATTCTACACCTTGCCGTAACTCAAGGATGGCCCCTCAGACAACTAGATGTCAACAATGCCTTCTTTCAAGGCACTCTTCATGAGGATGTTCACATGGCCCAGCCCACAGGATTCGTTGATCCTCAACACCCTATCTATGGGCTCAAGCAGGCCCCACGAGCCTGGTACCAGGAGCTCCACTCCTTCCTTCGCTCCTAAGGCTTCCTCAATGCTAAATCTGATGCCTTACTTTTCCTACTCAGGCAAGGCACTCATGTTCTTTATTTCCGAGTGTATGTTGATGATATAATTGTGACAAGAAACAGCCTAGCTCTGGTGTCCAAGTTCATTCACTCCCTGGCTTCCCGGTTCTCAGTCAAAGACCTGGGCACCCTCCACTACTTCCTCGGTGTCGAGGTCCTTCCTACTACATTTGGTCTGTTTCTATCCCAACACAAGTACATACATGACCTACTCACAATGGCACACATGGAAGGTGCCAAACCAATATCCACCCCCCGGCTGTCTCCCCTACCCTCCAACTCAAAGATGGCTCCTCACCAGCTGATGCCACACTCTTTCAACGCCTAGTGGGCAGCCTCCCGTACTTAAATCTCAATAGGCCAGATGTTTCCTACGGTGTAAACAAGTTTTCACAATTTATGCATGCTCCCACTAAGCAGCACTAGAAGGCTCTAAAACGGGGCCTTCGCTACTTGAAGGGCACCCTAACATTTGGACTCCACCTCCACAGCAAAACCACCAACCGTCTACATGTTGTCTCCCATTCATTTCACACCCTACACGCCTTTTCTGACGCCGATTAGGCTGGCGATCCTGATGACCGCAAGTCCACCACTGCCTACCTAGTCTACTTGGGCGACAATCTCATCTCTTGGAGCTTCCGGAAGCAACGTGCAGCCTCCAGGTCATCCACTAAGGCAGGATATCGGGTTGTCACCTCAACCGCCGCAGAGCTCCTCTGGGTTCAATCTTTGCTACGAGAGCTTGGTATCTCCATCCCTAGGACACCAAGTATCTCCCGTGGCAACATCGGCACTACCTTCTATTGCTCAAATCCAACCCTCCACACACACATGAAGCATGTTGCCATCAACTACAACTTTGTTCGGGAGCAAGTTAGCCATGGCCTCCTCCAATTCTCACATATCTCCACGGAAGACCAACTGGCAGATGCCCACACCAAGGCCCTACCATGACCTCGCTTCCAGCTCCTCTGCTCCAAGATCGGTGTCGTAGACAGCTCCACCGTCTTGCCGGGGTGTATTAAGGATTCTCTAGAATCAGCTTCAGGATCGGCAAGGATCCTCCAGGATCTGCTGAACCTCCAAAGTCAACAAGAATCATCCAGATTCTTTCCTAGTACATACATGTATCTATTCTGATTCCTTCCTAGTTAAGTAGATGTATCTATTCTGATTCCTTCCTAGTTAAGTAGATGTTGATACCTAACTAAGGTTACCTAGAAGCTATAAATAGTTGTTGAACATTTGAGAAAATCAATTCAAGAAAACATTTCTCCATACCTTTACAAACCGGACACCACTCGCTCCTAGAGGATCCAATCATTAAACCCCACGAAAAGGGAAAAAAAAGTGAGTTGAATGACTAAAGGCTTAACTATTGTAGGTGTCAGAGTAGCTGTACTAGAACTCCAAGGGTGCACCGGGAGGGAGGTATAGTACCCCAGTTTGATAAAAAACAACGTAGTTGCTGTCACAGAAGATGGTGCAAGCGATGCATGTGTGTGTATGAGTGAGTGAGAGAGAGATTGGTTGATAGAGTGCGGTGAACATGTATGCTTTCTTTAGGCCTGTATGCTAGCTTCTCCAACTTATAAAATCGTGTACCAATTTCAAATCTACCCTAGAGTTGAGTGGTTATATGTAGTTGATCTTGGCACTAATCAATCTAAGTAAGAGGTGCAACATAATCTTTCTGTTTATTTCACATTAGTTAAACTTCACTAATTATATGCCTGAAATGCTCACTAAAAATATTCTTCAAAATATGTCTTCATGGAGATACTTCTATGCACTAAGAATGAATAAAAAAAAAAATTAAATCCAGAAAAGGAGAAAACCACTAGTACAAATGCCGCATACCTTCAAAGCCAAATCTGTGATGGAAACCGACAAATATCTTGCAATATTTCCCACTACCATCCACTTTCCCCATCCTGAATTACGTGGACTACGGGGACTACGTGGTCTTCGAGATTTAACCTTTGGGATATTATTTGAAGGCCTCATTACAACTTCTAAGTCACATATTAACACTTGCAGTTTAGGATCTTTAGAAATAAAACCAAATAATTTCACCAAGGACTGACGTAAGCTGAGCCTGATTTCACCGACAGAAATAGATTCAACAGCGCCCTACAAAATTATCAAGGTTATAAAAAAGGCAAATTATTACATATAGCCACTAATCTGTTGACGGAAACAATCTATACACATTGACAATTAAACAGAAGATGCCAAACAGTATCGGTGTAAGAGCCACAATAAAGCTGTCATTACTGAAATTCTAATACAGTCAAACTAGGCTAAATTTAGATCCATGAATTTTGATTTAATAAGCAGAAGGGATAATCCCTTCTTTTCTTTCGGGCAGAGTATTCTCCAGTTTAGATAAGTGCAATTGTCAAAGTTACAAACCTAGCTAAGTACTAGGTCATCGAGCACTCTAGAGATATTTATTTTAAAAGCCCAATTAAATACATACATACATACACACACATACTTTACACAAATGCTTAACTCTGTTTTCAAAGCCTAAAAACCATTGGGAAGGAGGGAAGACAATAAAGCTCCTTCCCATTTGAATCAAAAGGCTCAATTAGCAAATGCATTTCAAATAAATACATTTTGAAGCACCTAAAGGAACCACAAGCCTAGTTGAAATTCGAATAAGGATAACTACGGATTTGATTTGGAACAAGTGAAGCAGTCCACTCAAATCTATCAAAATAGTGTTTAGAAGCCAAGTATCAGGTTCTATCTCACAAGAACGAATCATGAGCATTATTCCACAAAATATCAACACCATATTTAAAAGGCGAACTTGTAATTACTCTTTTTTGTGACAACCACTTAAATTACTCATTAAACCATACAATTTTTCTCTCACTAGTAATCCTTGTGAAGTCGCAATAGTAAGGCCTCACAATACTTAATGAGTTTTTCACTTAACATAAGAAACAAGAATGCTCTTTACTTAGCCAAACTCATAAGAACAAAATAACCCGTCACTGAAGCAAAGAGAAAACCTTTTTAAACTCCACCACGAGATCCCTTATACATTTCCATCCACCAAGCCGAAATCTGACGGACGCTCCCACTACGCGGCTCAAAATCCACGCCAGCAACCTGGAAGCAAATCTACAAAATATGCTTAGTACAAAAACTGGGTGACTGAAACCAATCGAAATCATTTCAGGCCCACAATTATAAGAATGAAAAACTTTGGGAGGATGATAGCAACAAGTCTAAGTCACTCACCAATAGTGATGAAAGAGCCCTATTTAAACCCAGAAAATAACTCATTCAAGTAACCTTTTTAGAGAAGAAACAAAGTTTAGTGCGAAGGACAATTAAATAACTCAACCAAATGACTGATGCAATCATTACCGCACTCACCTTTTTTTCCTCAAATTTCTTTTTTCAAGTTAGAGTGGTGTATACTATTCAAACTAATACACCCACACAGTCTTCATTGGTTCCCAGGGATGATAAAATTGCCATCAAGATATATTTCTTGGAATTACAAAATCGACATCCCAATTTAACATCCAAAAAATGTTTCTTGGAATTACAAAATCTGACAAAAATCCCAGTAAGTCTTATAATTCAGAAGTAGCAATATCATCTTTAATTCCAGAGGCATTGCCAATTTTCCATTAGCATGAAAAACTAAATGGCACCCGACAAAGTTGATAGCAAGAACTGATCAAACCAAGTTTGACGCATACACATACACAAACGTATATGAATATGGATATATGAATATGGCTGTGTAAAAGGAAATGAACGAGAGACGTACATGAAGAAGAGCCACAATGTGATGCAAATGACCAAGAAAAAGAAGAGGAAATTGACGGGCGAAGCTGCCATTGTTGTCCTGTCGAGAATGTGAACGGCTGTGACGAGATTTTAGGGAATTGCAGAAAAACGCAAAGAGGGAACCATTGATCCGTGTCCATAACACTTTTCCATGTCATAAAACCCTAAGAAAATTGAAATGAAGGCCGAGACTGTGGGCCAACCAGACTGAGTCTTCTTCCTAAACGTAGCGATCGGAGGGCTTGTACAAAATTTATACGAGAGATTGAAGAGAACGAGTAGCAGATCCGATCCGTGAGGTAAAGACAGAGACAAGTGTGGTCGTAGGAAGGGTGGGGATCCGCTACGGCGGGTGTACGGATATGTGTTGTGGATCCGTGGTGTTCTTCTTGAGGGTCGTGCGTGCGGCTTTGTTGGGGACGAAATGACAAAAGTATCCCTGGACGTTGGGTCAACGCTGCGTTGGAGGTTTTTTTGGAAGCTTTGTAAGCGGGGTGGAAATTCCTATTTAGTAAGGGCACAAATTTAGGATGTTAAAGTTTGAGGTTTTTTTTTTTCGTTTATTAAACTAAATGCACTATGAATTTACACATTTGTCACACTTTACATCATGTACTCGTTATTCATTCACTTAACATCCTGAAATGGCTGAGTTGACCCACTCAACTCCTTTTCTGTTATATCTATTCTTTTTTATGTCAAAATGACTACGTGGCACTTACAGGGATTAAATACTTTAAATTAATAAGGTGCAATTATGAAATTTCATAACTCTTCTTCTCAATCACCCCCAATCCCAATCTTCTCCTCATACCTGAAACCTTCTTCCTCTCTTCCCTTCTCTTTGCACCTTTAAGCTTCATCTTCAACAAAATCTATTGTTTGGAAAAGGAAAGAATCCGAATTGACCAAATTCGAACTTGAAAACATTAGATTTTCCTCTAATTTTAAATTTCAAATTAGGGTTGAGAAGATTTTCCTCCTGCGATGGCCGTGATGATTGAGATAGTTGTGGGGTTTTCTTAGAATTTGAATTTGATAAAGAAAAACGTGATTGTGTGTGTGTGTGTGTGCGCGCGCGCGATGATAGACTAAGTAGCAAGAGAGGGGGCGACCGGAAACGAGAGAGAGAAAGAAAAACGTTCCAGATTTTGAAGTGCTACCACTTAAGAAATTACAGCATGATCACCCCTCCCCAACCACAATCCACAACCTGAGCCATCGTCGCACAAGAAATTGTGGTGACATCGAACACTCGGAGCAACAAGAAGCACGACCTAGTCGGGCAAGTTGGTGGGCTTTCTTCAATTCGAATCTTAGCCTCACTGAGCTGTAGCTGCTTGATCATGCTACCTAACTTTCTGATGACACCACCGATGTGGGATGTGTGGTAGCGCATGTGAAAGCACAGGTGGCCGGTATGGATGCTGAGGGGAGGAGGCGGGAGCCTAAATCCGGTAGAATTAGAAGATGCCTAGATAGATGAGGATTCGATATTGAGGGAGATCTCAAATAAAATCAAAAGATGTGAGGGTAGAATCAGAAGGTGTCCTAGTGTAATGACCCGTCCCGAATTAGCGGGATTAATTAAGGATTAATGACAGATTAGCGAGACTAATCGGGGATTAGAAGAGAATTAGCGGACGTTCAGGGCTAAAGGACGATTTTTCCCCTAGAATAGGCAAAACGTTGATTTTTCGTTCAGACGGTCAAATGGACTTTGGCCAATGACTATGACATAGTTCGGGACGTCACGAGTTCATAGACAGGTGGTACGTTCGATTCCTACATCCGTGGAAGAAGTTATGACGATCGGAAGTTCGGGGCATTTTGGTAATTTGGTTGAATAAGGGCAGAAAGTTGACTTTTGACCTAGGAGGTCAGATGGCCGAGGGCCAAGGACCGTTACGTAGATCAGGACGATACGAATCTGTAGACAGGCAGCACGACGAATTCGAACGTTTGACGACGAAGTTACGGCTCACGGAAGTTCGAACGCACAATTGCACGTTTTTCGAGACGGAAGCCTTTTTGGCATTTAGTGGGCCCCAGATCTTTCTCAGGCCCAACGGATGAATGACATGTGTCATTCATCCATTCCCCATCATTTTTCCTTCATGCATATCCTTCCCCTTTTTCCTTCATCGATCATTTTCCCTCACCAACCCAAAATCGATCACCCTTCCACCCCAAATCCAAACCCTTCAACCCTATGACCATGATTGAGACCAAGAGGATGAACTGAGGAGTTGAAGAAAGTGGTGGCCGGCCAAGGCAGAGCCGCCGTGAACGGCGGAGGGCAACTCGAACCAAAGGTATCGGTTTTAACCGATTTTCCCCATTTTTCAATTTTAATCATTATGAGCCTTTTTGGGTGATTGTATTGAGTTAAATAGGTTACTAGGGTCGTGTTAGGATGTTTTTGAGGAAGGTTGGAGGTTGATGAACCCCTGGGGAAATTTTGGAAAAACTGAACCGTGGAGGGAAGTTTGGACCAGTTGGATTTTGTGGGTTTTAGAGGATTTGGTTCATAGGGTTAGGTTCTTATGGTTGAATTAAGAAGGATGGAATTGATTAGGAAGAAAAAGGACGAAAATTGGACCGGGAAGGAAGTTGGACCGGTCACGCCAGTCCAAGTTGCAGGGGAGAACCGAACTGGCCAGTCGAATCAGTCGGCTGAAGGAAGAAGATGACCTTGTGCAGTGGCGCGTAAGACCCACACGCAGAGCCATCTCGAGGCGCGTGTGGGTGCGTGGTGAGGAATTTGAGGGTGGTTCCAACATGTGAAATCATCTATTTGATGTAACGAACATTTTGGGACTGGTTTCGAGTCGATCGGATATCGTCTCGATATAGTTCGGGTTGTTCGAAGGTTTCGGTGAGCGTTTAAAAATAGTTAAAAATCTCGGAAAATTAGGGAGCCTTAGTGAGAGGTTATTTAAGTAGTTAGTAACCCTCTAAAGTGATTTGGACAGATTTGGAAGTCCCAGTGACGGCGATTGGCCCAGGAAAGCTGTATTGCACGTGTATCGAGGCGGCAGCGCGGACGATCTGTGAGTGAACTTTCTTTCTGAAATCGATGCATGCATAAATGTTTTATATATGTTTTAATGTATGTTTTGTGATGCCTTGAGTACATTTTGGTGTGTGTTTATGTATTGGCACATATTTCGAGGTTTTCGGGTTTTATACGTGCTTATACGCGCCTATGCTTTCGGTTTTAATAAAATGATTTTGAAAAGGTAAAAACCGAGCATGAGACCCATTTGGATTTGGTTTTGACTCGGGTATGAGACCCTATTGATGACCTACGGGTCTGAGTCGTGGTCGCGACAGGTGATATGTGCATGGCGACGGACGACGTGACGCTCGCCTTCAAATTGGGAAGTGTTCCTTCTAGGGAGGTCACGATGCACGTCCCGTTGTCGAGCAGTCACTGGAGGCTCGACTTCGGAGTGCTGACGGTTTAGAGGATCGATCGGCGACGTGTGCACCATAGTCTCGAGATGGTCGCGGCAGTGATGTGTTCACGGCGACATACCAGGATTGAGAGCGGTTCCGGGTTGATGGTGGCACGCATCGCTATGATCGGGAACGCGACTGAACCTGAGATATCGAGCTCGATGCCCCATTGATTTAAGAGTTCGGGCTCGATGCCCAGTTATTTTGAAATCGGGCTAGAGGCCCTATTGAATCCTATCTTCGGGCTGGAGGCCCAGTTGCTTTATGTTATCAGGCATGAGTCCCATTTTTATGGTTTTCTTATACTAGTATGTATATACCCTCCTTACGAGATTATTGATTGGTCTCCTCCAGACGTCGACCTGGAGAGTCACGATGACAGGACCCGTCCCAACTAGACCTCGATAACCGTGCCCGGTCCTGCTCCCGTCTGACAAGTCAACTGAAGTCCCAAAACGATCCTTCAGCACTTATCAGACAAGGGATAGCTGCGCTAATTTCCGCTCATGCCTCCGCCTCGAGATCCGCCCCGAATGTTTTGCCACGGCCTGGAGGGTCATCAAAACAGGAAAGGTGTGAGTGGACAAAAATATATTCGTTAAAACACATTTGAAAAGACATAATTTACCCTCCAATTTATCAAATCATGCATGCATAGGGAAAAACGAATGAATGACAATCACCGGCTTTCCAGCCAGACCACATAACAAATCAAAATCCTGGCTCTCAGGCCAAACACATGAAAACATAGTTACCTGGCCACACAGACTAGAACTCGCACTTAATACCAGTACACCATCATAATCATAATCATCATCAAACAGTACCATGCACAAGGTCATAAACAATTACTCAATCCGCACTATTCACAAGTGCATAAGCCATCACATAATCATATCCGTACTAAGCCATAACCCCGAGCATTAGCCGTCTGGGAACACCCCGAGCTCCGGCTATCTGGGAATACTTATCACCCCGAGTACCAGCCGCCTGGGAACACCCCTAGCTCCGGCTGCCTGGGAACAATCACAATCATATCCCCGAGCTTCGGTCGTCTGGGACTACCCCTAGCTTCGACCGTCTGGGCATTCATAGTCACAATCACAATCACAAGGAAAACCATCCGGGATCAATCCCAAAACATGTTAGTCAAATCCATGACCCAATCCAAGTTAAATCATTACCAATCGGGACTCAAGCCTACATATCCTTTTACACGTAAATCCGTAAAACCATAAAATCATATATAAAACATTATAATAATCCAGAAATCATTCTTAACTCATTAATTCATCAAAATATCCATTTTGAAATCATTTTGACTCCGGGCCTAGCCCAAAATATCATTTGCACATTTCCTCGAAAAACGTGCCAAAACACCGATTAAAATAATAAAATATTCCCCAAAATCCGAAATTTACCATATCGGAACATCAATCATACCAAATCATATCAAATCATATTATAAAGCATTTAAAACATATATGCATGCATTCAGGGTAGAAAACAAAAGTCCACTCACACACTGTCCGACTGCTCGTTTCCCGCGCTGCACGCGTTTCCGTAATTTCCGACACTTGCCAGGAATCCCGAATCCTGTTCAAAATCATTACTCAGGGTCACTAAGGACCTATTTATCATCATATTAATTTATCATAATTTTCCGGGAATTTAATATGTAACTTAAACCTTCGGACCCTCGAAACATTATCGAGACGGCGTCCGATCGACTCGCAACCAAAACCAAATATGTTCGTTACATTAAATAGGACAAGTTTCATGTAGAACTCACCTCGGGATTCCCCCTCACGCGCCCCCACGCGCCGCCGTAAGTGGCTGCGCGTGGGTGCCACGCGCCTGCTACAGTACCCATCACTGTTGTCTTCTCGACCCGAATGACTGGTAAACGGGTCATTTGACCCGCGATGCAACCCGTTCCAAACTCCATCAATTCTTCATCATTTCTTACAATTCAAGCTTCTAACAGTATCGTTTAATCTCTAATTTAAGGTCTGCAATGTTACTTACCAGCATCAGTACCTCAATCCCTTCGATCAAACATCGAGTGTTCTTGTTGAAACTTCAACATCTGTTCCGTTCATTATCCATCGATTTCTTCAAATTGATTGAGGCAAAAGCTTCATAGAAGTCTCCTGAATGCGTTTCCAATTTCAATTTCTTCCCTCAAGCCTCCCTGGTGCTCGACTCAATCTCGAAAAACCGAAGCCGTCACCCCTTCGGTTCTACAGCAAAACGACCTCAATTCTCTCAATTTCTGAGGGGGTTCAACTCGCCTTAACCTTAAGAAGCTTAAATCAACGTCAATTTCAACAATTATGATCCGCATAGTCCAATTCGACTATCAATTGGTCTTCAATTTTTCACTCTTCGGTGTCTCGGGTTAGGGTTCTGTTTTTCCTCAATTCTCCCCTCAATTCCACTCGTTTTCTATCTTAGATCCTCTTCCCGTCTCAGGTTTCATCACCTAGCCTTTTTCACCGATCAATTTGATCGAAACAATTTCAAAGGGGAATGGGCGGTTTTGGTTTGTTCGTATTAGGCATTTAGCCACTAATCTTCCTTTAATGGTGACAGATGTCACCACATAATCAATCCTCATCCAAATAAGTTGACTCACCAGATTAATCACACACTTATCCATACTGCAGCAAATTACCATTTTACCCTTACTAACATAAATTACCAAAATACCCCTCATAGTTCTAGACCCATAAGTTTCTCGTTCGGGCTCCGATTGACGCATGCCGCCTGTCTACGGATTCAGCGTCCCGAGACCTATCCAACGGTACTCCCGGAAAGTCCAAACCATGTCCCGATCAAAAAATCAACTTTCGGCCCCTTTTACCAACTTTCGCACGTCATAACTTTCTCCTCGAATGTCGGAATCAGGCGTGCCACCTGTCCCTGAACTCGTGATGTCCCGAACTACGTCACGGTCATCGGTCAAAGTTCGTTTGGCCGCTCGAATCAAAAGTCAACTTTTCGCCTAATTCCAGGGGCAAAATCGTCATTTTCCCCAAAGTTTCCAAATTTTCGTGTTTCGAATTTCCGGGGAGTCACACACGATCCACAGACCAGAGTGGGTATCCCCATAGGGATCCCTTTCTAGGAGTGGGCGTTATGATGTGATCTCGGACCAGATTTTGGAAAGATAATCGGACTAGGTCCGAAGATAGAGCCTCCCAAATGGAGAATTCCTGGGAGAAGACTCGGAGTGAGACCCCGAGTAGTATACATACTTATATATATAGAGTCATCGTGACTATATCGGGGATGTGTTCCCTAGGGGTTGTGTGCCCTGAGTTGGCATCTTCTCTAGAAGTGCCTAGGATGGGTTATATATGTATATACGTATATGTGTACGAGTTTTCACTGAGACATCGTTGGGCTGAGACCCACGCATATTGGTTTTGGGCTGAGACCCATATGAGATGGTTTTGGGACGAGTTCCCACTTGTTTTGGTAGAGAGTCATTGTTCAAAACGGCGGCCGCCCAGTCCGCCTAGGTGCTCGAAGGTGGGAAACTGCCCCCCCCCCCCCCCCCTCTAATAGCTAAGCTCCTAGAGTGGTTTTGCATGTACATCTTTATACATATTTAGTGGATTTGCATATACATTTTTATACATATTTAGTTAAATAAGTTCTTATATATATATATATATTTAGTTATATAAGTTATTTTATTTATTAAATACTTAGTTAATAATATAAGTATTAATTAAAATAAAGATAATAAATTAAAAATTATAGAATGTTCTATAATAAAATTAATAAAAACTTTGTTGTAAATAGTTTAATGGTTATGTCTATTTATGTAATAGGTGCTAGGGGTAGTTTTGTCCTTTTGTATTCATTAATTATTCTGTAACAACCCGTCCCAAATTCCATGATTATATTAGTGACGAATCACGATTAGTGAGGCTAATCTGTGATTAGTAGAGCGAAATCGGACGAACGATGAGAAATGACCGTTTTGCCCTTGGTGGTGGCAAAACGTTGACTTTTGATCCGGGCGGTCAAATGGACTTTGACCGATGACCGTGACGTAGTTCGTGACGTCACGAGTTCATAGACAGGAGGCACTTTCAATTCCAGCATTCGAGGAGGAAGTTATGACGTTCGGAAGTTTAGGGGCATTTTGGTAATTTGGGTGAATAGGAGGTCAAAAGTTGACTTTTTGACCAGGGGGTCCGACGGCCGAGGGCCGAAGACCGTTACATAGATAAGGACGATACGAATCCGTAGACAGGCGGCACGTCGAATTCGGACGTTCGACGTCGAAGTTACGGTTCACGGAAGTTCCCAGTTACTATTCACAATTACACGTTTTACGAGGACCGTTTGTCTTTAGTGGGGCCAGTTACTTTTCAGCAACCAATGGATGAGTGACAAGTGTCACCCATCCACTGGCCAACCTCACCCACTCATGCACCAAACCATTCACCCGTGCATCCATTTTCCATTTTTCCTCCAACCCTTTAACCCGATCTCAGGAGACCCCAAACCCATTACAATCTTCAACCCTTGACCCCAGATGCTTACTGGAGAGACTAGAGAGTGATGAGATGATGGTGGAGGACGGTGGCCGGCCAGGTGACGCCACCGTGCACGGCCGAAACCACGAACCCGTGCGGGTGCACGGTAAGGCCCAAATTTCCATTTTAATTGATTTTGATGTTATGGTTGCTTTTGGACGATTAGGATGAGTTAGTTAGGTTGCTAAGATGATTTTAGGACGGTTTGGAGGGTGCTTCACGGCGGAGGAAGCCGTGAGGGTGGTCGGGAAAAACAGGGCCGTGAGACCCTTTAATTTTGGTTAGGATTTAGGAGGTTTTGATTAGTTTGGTTGATTGGGATAGATTGGAAATGAGAAAATAGGAATTTAGGAATTGGAATGGAGGAAATCGGACCGAAAATGAGGGAGAAGGAGGCCTGGACCGGTTACGCCGGTCCAGTTGCAGAGGTTGGACCGGACCGGCCGGCCCAGACCGGTTCGATCGCTGGAGCAGGTGACACTGTAGCGGC
The DNA here is from genome assembly GCA_032719365.1 of Prinsepia uniflora. Classification (NCBI taxonomy): domain Eukaryota; kingdom Viridiplantae; phylum Streptophyta; class Magnoliopsida; order Rosales; family Rosaceae; genus Prinsepia; species Prinsepia uniflora. Next base: position 8,467,803 of record CM064865.1, on the reverse strand, counting down.
GTGTGAGGCCCACGCGCAGCCGCTTCAGGCGGCGCGTGCGGGCGCGTGGAGGAGAATTTGAGGAAGGTTCCAACATACGAAATCATCTATTCGATGTAACGAACAATTTGGGATTGGTTTCGAGTCGATCGGACACCGTCTCGATATGTTTCGGGGCATCAGAAGGTTTAGGTTCGAGATTAAAAATAGTTAGAAATTCCGGAAAATTACGGGGCTTTAGTGAGGGGTTATATAAGTAGTTAGTAACCCTCTAAATTAATTTGGACAGGTTTGGAAATCCCGGTGACGGTGATCGGCTCGGGGAGCCGTATGGCACGCGTATCGAGGCGCGGCTTCGGACGGCCTGTGAGTGGACCTTGTTTTCTAAATTGGTGCATGCATAAATGTTTATTATATGTTTTAAATACTTATTTGTTATGCCATGAGTGCATTTGGATGTGTGGTTACGTATACGCACGTATTTCGAGGTTTCGGCCCTATACGGTGCATATACGGGGCTGTATGTCTTTATTGGTCTAACTGAAATGGTTTTGGATTTCCAAATGGATTATGAATATGATTTGATAATTTTGATTTGGATATTTGTGAATTATATGGTTTCACGTATTTCGAGGCGATTTACGTGCTTGCACGTAAATCGAGGTTTTCCAGTTTTACACTGATTTTCCGTACTTATGATTTTGGAAATAATTTAATGAAATAATTTTGGATTTGAAAAGGTAATTCTCGGACTTGAGGTCCATTTGATTTACGGAATCGGGCCGGAGGCCCAATTGGTTTACGATTCGGACCGGGGGTCCAGTTTCTATGTGAATTCGGGCCTAGTGCCCAGCTATGTGTTACAAATGGTTTTGATGGGTCATGACGGTTTATGGGAACCGGCATGAACTTTTGAAATGGATTTACGGGTCATGACGGTTTATGGGAACCGACATGAACCCTCGGAAAGGATTTTATGGTTCATGACGGCTTATGGGGGCCGGGCATGAATCCTTGAAAGGTTTCAAGAATGGTTTCAAAAGGTTTTTCATATTCCATCCTATATATATGATTGTCTCCTCCGGGGAGGGTCGTTGGCCTGGGTGGACCCCGGAGTAGTCACGGAGCACTGACTGAGTGGAGTCGCCCCCCAGTTGGGTTCCTTACTCTCAGGATGGGCATGGTTCGTTACCTTCAGGGAGGGTCATTGATCTACGGACATTGACCTATGTGGACCCTGGAGAGACTTGGGTTTGAGACCCCGGTTAGCACACGTGTAGCTTTATTTTACCGTGACAGGTTCTGGATATGAATATATTGGATAAACATGGTTTCAATTGGTTTGGGAAAACTGTGTTTTATGATGATAAATGGATTTGGGCTGAGATCCCACATATGTTTACTATGTTCTGGTTTTCTGTAAATTGGTTTTGTGCAGGAGCCCGTGTGACTTGTGTTTACAGAATTTGGGGCTGAGACCCTAATTGTGGATGTTTTAACATATATTATTGGATAAATGGTTTTACTATGCATGCATGCTTTTTAGTGGAGGGTATAAATGTCTTTGATGGAAATGTTTTTATAAATTCTTTATTTTTGTCCACTCACAGTCTTTCTGTTTTTAATACCCTTCAAGTTGACAGCGGATGTGGACTGTAGCAGAGATCGAGATATCACATGCCTCCTCCGGATCCTGGCGTACTCTGATAGCCCGGGAGGGCAAAGGTCGGAAATATCCTTTGTCTGACACTTCGTGTCAGACGGGAGCAGGGTCATCCCGCACTAATCCCGGGGGGGGGGGGGGGGGGGGATTGGGATGGGTCCTGTCAACGTGGTATCAGAGCGGGGTTGTCTCTATTCGAGCAATCGTGCAGCTTTTGGAGTATGTACGCAAGTCGAGGATGTGATATCTCAAGGGGCTGCAGTCCGTGGTCAACCTGATTGTTGGGGTACCGGTACGATAATTAGTAGGATTGGCATGCCTTGGTTCGGCATTCGATGCCGGGGTTGCCATAGTTCTGTCAAGGTTGGCAGTGTGGGACCCTACAGAAGGATTAACGTGTTCGTATTCTGGAGTGTGACCGTGAGACGGTTAGTTGGGATCGTCTTCACGATGTCGTAGGATCGGTTCCGACGACTAAATCGATGTTGTGACCATTAGATGGTCGGATTTTGTTGTCTTCGGTGGCTATGCTCTTGGGAGCAGCCAGATTCGGGGAATCCTAGTTGGATTGACGGTAGGATTGGATTGACGTCTTTATGATGTCCAGACCGCGGGGTCGGTCAGATCGTTGATTTTACTGCTTTTCGCAGTTGGGTTCAGAGTGACCCTAGGGCTTGATTGTGGAACCCTACCGTATGTGTATGGTTCGGAAATGCGAGTTGACGAGTGGTTGACTTGGACGACTATTCGGATTTGGATTCGTTAGTCGGTCTAGTAATGTTAGCTTGTGTTGGGACTGCACTTCGCAGTCGGGGTTGTACTTATCGGTTGGACCTAGTTGGTTGTCGTGCTACTTTAGTTGTGATGGACAGTTGGTGCAACTAAGGTCGTGGGCGACCTGGTAGACGACATTTGGGTTAGTCGGGTTACGACTGGTAGAGTTTGATTTGGACAAGTTATCAAGGTTGGTACTTGTCGATGGGATCCCGGAGCGGGGATACGGAGTAGTTGGTACGGGCGGTTGATTCCGTTGGATGCGGAATCTCGATAGTGATGTCTGGTAGTGAGGTCTGCACGAGTGTGTGGCAGGCACTACTACCGAGAGTAGTTGTAGTTACGATTGTTGGGAATCGGGGACGTTCGGGGAACATTTTCCTTTTCTCGTATGAGTTGTCAGGGTGACTGTACCCAGAGTTGTTGGGTACGAGGGAGGCAGAGTTTCTCCTATTCGAGCAAAGTTACGGGATCATCGTTCGGTATGAGCGGAGATCTAGGGTTGTCCGTTTGCACACGGGGTGCTAATACTGATACTGATGTCTGTGTGCCGATGTTGATACTGACACTAGTGTTGGTGATGGTGACGACGATGAGTCACGAGTCGGGATGTGACCCCATCAAGATACGTATATGTTCGGTATCTGTGGTTCGGGAGTGAATCACGGATAGTGACGGACTGGATAGGATCCAGCGGTAGTTGAGGAGTGAGGATCGAGTATTATCATGACGGATTAGTGACCGGTTGGTCAGACTCGATCTGTCGCGGGGTTTAGCGACCAATTGGTCAGAATTGGTCGGGATTGGTCAGATATGGTGGTTTGCAGAGATTTGACTGTAGATCACAGCAGGGGGCTGTTGTGACTTTTCAGTCGAGTGGTACATCAAATTAAGGTGAATTGACATCCTTTTGGATGTACATATACGGTCGTAAATGGGCATGTGTCCATAACCAGTCTAACGGGGACACGTGGTTGATGTCCGGGTATGTTGTTTCCAATCTGGTTGGAACTTCGGAATAAAAAGAGGTTGCGATTGAGGTGACGAATCGAATGCGGGTTTTCCGCATTAGTATTGAATATTTCAAAGTCGTTTTGGGTAACTTCTCAGGTTCTACCATAATTGATGGTGGTAGAGGATGTAGATGTTATTGATGTTGTTGGTTGCCACTAGTATACGGATCGTGTATTGGTTGGTGGACCCGTGATTGTCTTGGGTCATCAGGTGGAGTGAATATATCGAAGTTAGGTGACTGAGATTTCTCATTTTCTACTTGGTGGCAGACGAGGTTAGGTTACATGACGTGGTGAATGCAGCGAGTTTGGTTGTATTCACATAGGATGATTTTTGATGTCATAGTCTTGTATCATCTTTGATTTTCCTCGGTGGAATGATCAGGATTGATACGAGGTAATCAGTGAGAACCCACAGTCTCGGCGTGTCTCGTCTTTGACTAATCTATTTAGATGTGGGAAATGGTTGAGGACTTTGGACGTCGTGACGATCGGGGATCGTGACGTCTATGGTCGGTTGACTTAGTGTTGGATCTGGATCGTGATTTGGATATCCAGATAGGTGGAGAGTTTATCACTCTTACTTGGATGTTGAGTGGAGCATGATGGGACTGAACTTCTTTTCGAGGTAAATCCCATATGACTTATTACTCACCTGAGTAGTTTTCAGACGTGGTCGGATATGGTCAGTCTTAGCGATGAGTGGATGTTGGTATCGGCTTCCCTATGAAGTCAATCAGATGTAATGTGTAATCATCTGAGCAGGTATCCGATAGGTTCGGATATAGTGCGTCTCGGTAGACGAGAACGATATTTCGGGTTTTGGAATCAGATTTCTAGATGACGATTCAGGATTTGATTTTGGAACTTGAAAGAGGATTTCTGGATTTGGGTTTTGGAATCGGATTCTGGGTGACGATTCAGGATTTGATTCTAGAGCTTGACTGTGGATTTTCTTTTTATGGATGTGGGTTCGGAATGGTTATTCCTAATACTAGTTTACGGAATGATGATTTCGGATTCGAATTTGGACATGATTATGGATATGATTTCTGGATTTGGATTCGGGATTTCTTACGAAATTGCGGATTCGGATTTGGAATTGGAAATAGATGTTGGGTCGGAGTTTCGTTTTGTCTAATATTGGATTGGACATATGAACTCCATTATAGAAACATGATTGGCTACAACCTAAGTGGTTGTAGGCTGATTGATAGGTAGTTGTATGTACCTTGTACGTTGTTCGAGGTACGATACTGGATAGGCTTGTGGTGCCTAGTGACGGTATATAGGTTATATGGGTAGTACATTGGTGAGCGTGTTGGTAGTCGGCTTAGTTCCGATACCACTGGATTAGTCGAGGTCGTGAACTAGGCATTGGATACTGTGCATTGGGTCATGGTATTTCTGATGGGTCTAGTTACACACAGATCGAGTGAAATGCTTGAGGTTAGTGTAACCACGAGTGTGTGTCATATAGGTTTGCGACTGCCGACTGTCAAGTGGTGACAGTTTCTCGGAGGTGTCAGCGTGGATGACTCCCAGTGGGAGCAGACGTCAGGATAGGTTAGAGATTGAGGAAGGAACCGTAGAGTTGTTTATGTCAGCGAAAGGGTAGATTTGACAAGTGGGTTGATCATAGGATACTTGGACTACTCTGATACTGACAGGTGGTGTCAGTTCGGAGCGTACGACTACGGTCATTCGACGTGGTCGAATGTAGTCGATACGACATGGGTGTTAGTGGTACGTCTGATTGCAGACGAGTATTATTCTGGTTAGTGGGTGTACTAGTGTACACGTGTCAGGAGGTCGAATAATTTCCACGAGGTGGATATGGAATCAAGATAGTTGGAGTTTCGAGAACGAAACTAATTAAGGAGGGAAGAACGATTGGATTTAGGTCGGTTGGAATTTCGAGGACGAAATTAATTAAGGAGTGAAGGTTGTAACGACCCGTCCCAAATTCCATGATTAGATTAGTGACGAATCACGATTAGTGAGGCTAATCCGTGATTAGTAGAGCGAAATCGGACGAACGATGCGAAATTACCGTTTTGCCCTTGGTGGTGGCAAAACGTTGACTTTTCATTCGGGCGGTCAAATGGACTTTGACCGATGACCGTGACGTAGTTCGTGACGTCACGAGTTCATAGACAGGTGGCACGTTCAATTCCGACATTCGAGGAGGAAGTTATGACGTTCGAAAGTTTAAGGGCATTTTGGTAATTTGGGTGAATAGGAGGTCAAAAGTTAGCTTTTTGACCAGGAGGTCCGAAGACCGTTACGTAGATAAGAACGATACGAATCCGTAGACAGGCGGCACGTCGAATTCGGAGGTTCGACGGCGAAGTTACGGTTCATGGAAGTTCCCGATTACTATTCACAATTACACGTTTTACGAGGACCGTTTGTCTTTAGTGGGGCCAGTTACTTTTCAGCAACCAATGGATGAGTGACAAGTGTCACCCATCCACAGGCCAACCTCACCCACTCATGCACCAAACCATTCACCCGTGCATCCATTTTCCATTTTTCCTCCAACCCTTTAACCCGATCTCAGGAGACCCCAAACCCATTACAATCTTCAACCCTTGACCCCAGATGCTTACTGGAGAGACTAGAGAGTGATGAGATGATGGTGGAGGACGGTGGCCGGCCAGGTGACGCCACCCGTGCACGGCCGAAGCCACGAACCCGTGCGGGTGCACGGTAAGGCCCGAATTCCCATTTTAATTGATTTTGATGTTATGGTTGCTTTTGGACGATTAGGATGAGTTAGTTAGGTTGCTAGGATGATTTTAGGATGGTTTGGAGGGTGCTTCACGGCGGAGGAAGCCGTGAGGGTGGTCGGGAAAAACAGGGCCGTGAGACCCTTTAATTTTGGTTAGGATTTAGGAGGTTTTGATTAGTTTGGTTGATTGGGATAGATTGGAAATGAGAAAATAGGAATTTAGGAATTGGAATGAAGGAAATCAGACCGAAAATGAGGGAGAAGGAGGCCTGGACCGGTTACGCCGGTCCAGTTGCAGAGGTTGGACCGGACCGGCCAGCCCAGACCGGTTCGATCGCTGGAGCAGGTGACACTGTAGCGGCGCGTGAGGCCCACGCGCAGCCGCTTCAGGCGTCACGTGCGGGCGCGTGGAGGAGAATTTGAGGAAGGTTCCAACATACGAAATCATCTATTCGATGTAACGAACATTTTGGGACTGGTTTCGAGTCGATCGGACACCGTCTCGATATGTTTCGGAGCATCGGAAGGTTTAGGTTCAAGATTAAAAATAGTTAGAAATTCCGGAAAATTACGGGGCTTTAGTGAGGGGTTATATAAGTAGTTAGTAACCCTCTAAATTAATTTGGACAGGTTTGGAAATTCCGGTGACGGTGATCGGCTCGGGTGCCGTATGGCACGCGTATCGAGGCGCGGCTTCGGACGGTCTGTGAGTGGACCTTGTTTTCTAAATTGGTGCATGCATAAATGTTTATTATATGTTTTAAATACTTATTTGTTATGCCATGAGTGCATTTGGATGTGTGGTTACGTATACGCACGTATTTCGAGGTTTCGGCCCTATACGGTGCATATACGGGGCTGTATGTCTTTATTGGTCTAACTGAAATGGTTTTGGATTTCCAAATGGATTATGAATATGATTTGATAATGTTGATTTGGATATTTGAATTATATGGTTTCACGTATTTCGAGGCGATTTACGTGCTTGCACGTAAACCGAGGTTTTCCAGTTTTACACTGATTTTCCGTACTTATGATTTTGGAAATAATTTAATGAAATAATTTTGGATTTGAAAAGGTAATTCTCGGACTTGAGGTCCATTTGATTTACGGAATCGGGCCGGAGGCCCAATTGGTTTACGATTCGGACCGGGGGGTCCAGTTTCTATGTGAATTCGGGCCTAGTGCCCAGCTATGTGTTACAAATGGTTTTGATGGGTCATGACGGTTTATGGGAACCGGCATGAACTTTTGAAATGGATTTACGGGTCATGACGGTTTATGGGAACCGACATGAACCCTCGGAAAGGATTTTATGGTTCATGACGGCTTATGGGGGCCGGGCATGAATCCTTGAAAGGTTTCAAGAATGGTTTCAAAAGGTTTTTCATATTCCATCCTATATATATGATTGTCTCCTCCGGGGAGGGTCGTTGGCCTGGGTGGACCCCGGAGTAGTCACGGAGCACTGACTGAGTGGAGTCGCCCCCCCAGTTGGGTTCCTTACTCTCAGGATGGGCATGGTTCGTTACCTTCAGGGAGGGTCATTGATCTACGGACATTGACCTATGTGGACCCTGGAGAGACTTGGGTTTGAGACCCCGGTTAGCACACGTGTAGCTTTATTTTACCGTGACAGGTTCTGGATATGAATATATTGGATAAACATGGTTTCAATTGGTTTGGGAAAACTGTGTTTTATGATGATAAATGGATTTGGGCTGAGATCCCACATATGTTTACTATGTTCTGGTTTTCTGTAAATTGGTTTTGTGCAGGAGCCCGTGTGACTTGTGTTTACAGAATTTGGGGCTGAGACCCTAATTGTGGATGTTTTAACATATATTATTGGATAAATGGTTTTACTATGCATGCATGCTTTTTAGTGGAGGGTATAAATGTCTTTGATGGAAATGTTTTTATAAATTCTTTATTTTTGTCCACTCACAGTCTTTCTGTTTTTAATACCCTTCAAGTTGACAGCGGATGTGGACTGTAGGCAGAGATCGAGATATCACATGCCTCCTCCGGATCCTGGCGTACTCTGATAGCCCGGGAGGGCAAAGGTCGGAAATATCCTTTGTCTGACACTTCGTGTCAGACGGGAGCAGGGTCATCCCGCACTAATCCCGGGGGGGGGGGGGGGGGGATTGGGATGGGTCCTGTCAACGTGGTATCAGAGCGGGGTTGTCTCTATTCGAGCAATCGTGCAGCTTTTGGAGTATGTACGCAAGTCGAGGATGTGATATCTCAAGGGGCTGCAGTCCGTGGTCAACCTGATTGTTGGGGTACCGGTACGATAATTAGTAGGATTGGCATGCCTTGGTTCGGCATTCGATGCCGGGGTTGCCATAGTTCTGTCAAGGTTGGCAGTGTGGGACCCTACAGAAGGATTAACGTGTTCGTATTCTGGAGTGTGACCGTGAGACGGTTAGTTGGGATCGTCTTCACGATGTCGTAGGATCGGTTCCGACGACTAAATCGATGTTGTGACCATTAGATGGTCGGATTTTGTTGTCTTCGGTGGCTATGCTCTTGGGAGCAGCCAGATTCGGGGAATCCTAGTTGGATTGACGGTAGGATTGGATTGACGTCTTTATGATGTCCAGACCGCGGGGTCGGTCAGATCGTTGATTTTACTGCTTTTCGCAGTTGGGTTCAGAGTGACCCTAGGGCTTGATTGTGGAACCCTACCGTATGTGTATGGTTCGGAAATGCGAGTTGACGAGTGGTTTGACTTGGACGACTATTCGGATTTGGATTCGTTAGTCGGTCTAGTAATGTTAGCTTGTGTTGGGACTGCACTTCGCAGTCGGGGTTGTACTTATCGGTTGGACCTAGTTGGTTGTCGTGCTACTTTAGTTGTGATGGACAGTTGGTGCAACTAAGGTCGTGGGCGACCTGGTAGACGACATTTGGGTTAGTCGGGTTACGACTGGTAGAGTTTGATTTGGACAAGTTATCAAGGTTGGTACTTGTCGATGGGATCCCGGAGCGGGGATACGGAGTAGTTGGTACGGGCGGTTGATTCCGTTGGATGCGGAATCTCGATAGTGATGTCTGGTAGTGAGGTCTGCACGAGTGTGTGGCAGGCACTACTACCGAGAGTAGTTGTAGTTACGATTGTTGGGAATCGGGGACGTTCGGGGAACATTTTCCTTTTCTCGTATGAGTTGTCAGGGTGACTGTACCCAGAGTTGTTGGGTACGAGGGAGGCAGAGTTTCTCCTATTCGAGCAAAGTTACGGGATCATCGTTCGGTATGAGCGGAGATCTAGGGTTGTCCGTTTGCACACGGGGTGCTAATACTGATACTGATGTCTGTGTGCCGATGTTGATACTGACACTAGTGTTGGTGATGGTGACGACGATGAGTCACGAGTCGGGATGTGACCCCATCAAGATACGTATATGTTCGGTATCTGTGGTTCGGGAGTGAATCACGGATAGTGACGGACTGGATAGGATCCAGCGGTAGTTGAGGAGTGAGGATCGAGTATTATCATGACGGATTAGTGACCGGTTGGTCAGACTCGATCTGTCGCGGGGTTTAGCGACCAATTGGTCAGAATTGGTCGGGATTGGTCAGATATGGTGGTTTGCAGAGATTTGACTGTAGATCACAGCAGGGGGCTGTTGTGACTTTTCAGTCGAGTGGTACATCAAATTAAGGTGAATTGACATCCTTTTGGATGTACATATACGGTCGTAAATGGGCATGTGTCCATAACCAGTCTAACGGGGACACGTGGTTGATGTCCGGGTATGTTGTTTCCAATCTGGTTGGAACTTCGGAATAAAAAGAGGTTGCGATTGAGGTGACGAATCGAATGCGGGTTTTCCGCATTAGTATTGAATATTTCAAAGTCGTTTTGGGTAACTTCTCAGGTTCTACCATAATTGATGGTGGTAGAGGATGTAGATGTTATTGATGTTGTTGGTTGCCACTAGTATACGGATCGTGTATTGGTTGGTGGACCCGTGATTGTCTTGGGTCATCAGGTGGAGTGAATATATCGAAGTTAGGTGACTGAGATTTCTCATTTTCTACTTGGTGGCAGACGAGGTTAGGTTACATGACGTGGTGAATGCAGCGAGTTTGGTTGTATTCACATAGGATGATTTTTGATGTCATAGTCTTGTATCATCTTTGATTTTCCTCGGTGGAATGATCAGGATTGATACGAGGTAATCAGTGAGAACCCACAGTCTCGGCGTGTCTCGTCTTTGACTAATCTATTTAGATGTGGGAAATGGTTGAGGACTTTGGACGTCGTGACGATCGGGGATCGTGACGTCTATGGTCGGTTGACTTAGTGTTGGATCTGGATCGTGATTTGGATATCCAGATAGGTGGAGAGTTTATCACTCTTACTTGGATGTTGAGTGGAGCATGATGGGACTGAACTTCTTTTCGAGGTAAATCCCATATGACTTATTACTCACCTGAGTAGTTTTCAGACGTGGTCGGATATGGTCAGTCTTAGCGATGAGTGGATGTTGGTATCGGCTTCCCTATGAAGTCAATCAGATGTAATGTGTAATCATCTGAGCAGGTATCCGATAGGTTCGGATATAGTGCGTCTCGGTAGACGAGAACGATATTTCGGGTTTTGGAATCAGATTTCTAGATGACGATTCAGGATTTGATTTTGGAACTTGAAAGAGGATTTCTGGATTTGGGTTTTGGAATCGGATTCTGGGTGACGATTCAGGATTTGATTCTAGAGCTTGACTGTGGATTTTCTTTTTATGGATGTGGGTTCGGAATGGTTATTCCTAATACTAGTTTACGGAATGATGATTTCGGATTCGAATTTGGACATGATTATGGATATGATTTCTGGATTTGGATTCGGGATTTCTTACGAAATTGCGGATTCGGATTTGGAATTGGAAATAGATGTTGGGTCGGAGTTTCGTTTTGTCTAATATTGGATTGGACATATGAACTCCATTATAGAAACATGATTGGCTACAACCTAAGTGGTTGTAGGCTGATTGATAGGTAGTTGTATGTACCTTGTACGTTGTTCGAGGTACGATACTGGATAGGCTTGTGGTGCCTAGTGACGGTATATAGGTTATATGGGTAGTACATTGGTGAGCGTGTTGGTAGTCGGCTTAGTTCCGATACCACTGGATTAGTCGAGGTCGTGAACTAGGCATTGGATACTGTGCATTGGGTCATGGTATTTCTGATGGGTCTAGTTACACACAGATCGAGTGAAATGCTTGAGGTTAGTGTAACCACGAGTGTGTGTCATATAGGTTTGCGACTGCCGACTGTCAAGTGGTGACAGTTTCTCGGAGGTGTCAGCGTGGATGACTCCCAGTGGGAGCAGACGTCAGGATAGGTTAGAGATTGAGGAAGGAACCGTAGAGTTGTTTATGTCAGCGAAAGGGTAGATTTGACAAGTGGGTTGATCATAGGATACTTGGACTACTCTGATACTGACAGGTGGTGTCAGTTCGGAGCGTACGACTACGGTCATTCGACGTGGTCGAATGTAGTCGATACGACATGGGTGTTAGTGGTACGTCTGATTGCAGACGAGTATTATTCTGGTTAGTGGGTGTACTAGTGTACACGTGTCAGGAGGTCGAATAATTTCCACGAGGTGGATATGGAATCAAGATAGTTGGAGTTTCGAGAACGAAACTAATTAAGGAGGGAAGAACGATTGGATTTAGGTCGGTTGGAATTTCGAGGACGAAATTAATTAAGGAGTGAAGGTTGTAACGACCCGTCCCAAATTCCATGATTAGATTAGTGACGAATCACGATTAGTGAGGCTAATCCGTGATTAGTAGAGCGAAATCGGACGAACGATGCGAAATTACCGTTTTGCCCTTGGTGGTGGCAAAACGTTGACTTTTCATTCGGGCGGTCAAATGGACTTTGACCGATGACCGTGACGTAGTTCGTGACGTCACGAGTTCATAGACAGGTGGCACGTTCAATTCCGACATTCGAGGAGGAAGTTATGACGTTCGAAAGTTTAAGGGCATTTTGGTAATTTGGGTGAATAGGAGGTCAAAAGTTAGCTTTTTGACCAGGAGGTCCGAAGACCGTTACGTAGATAAGAACGATACGAATCCGTAGACAGGCGGCACGTCGAATTCGGAGGTTCGACGGCGAAGTTACGGTTCATGGAAGTTCCCGATTACTATTCACAATTACACGTTTTACGAGGACCGTTTGTCTTTAGTGGGGCCAGTTACTTTTCAGCAACCAATGGATGAGTGACAAGTGTCACCCATCCACAGGCCAACCTCACCCACTCATGCACCAAACCATTCACCCGTGCATCCATTTTCCATTTTTCCTCCAACCCTTTAACCCGATCTCAGGAGACCCCAAACCCATTACAATCTTCAACCCTTGACCCCAGATGCTTACTGGAGAGACTAGAGAGTGATGAGATGATGGTGGAGGACGGTGGCCGGCCAGGTGACGCCACCGTGCACGGCCGAAGCCACGAACCCGTGCGGGTGCACGGTAAGGCCCGAATTCCCATTTTAATTGATTTTGATGTTATGGTTGCTTTTGGACGATTAGGATGAGTTAGTTAGGTTGCTAGGATGATTTTAGGATGGTTTGGAGGGTGCTTCACGGCGGAGGAAGCCGTGAGGGTGGTCGGGAAAAACAGGGCCGTGAGACCCTTTAATTTTGGTTAGGATTTAGGAGGTTTTGATTAGTTTGGTTGATTGGGATAGATTGGAAATGAGAAAATAGGAATTTAGGAATTGGAATGAAGGAAATCAGACCGAAAATGAGGGAGAAGGAGGCCTGGACCGGTTACGCCGGTCCAGTTGCAGAGGTTGGACCGGACCGGCCGGCCCAGACCGGTTCGATCGCTGGAGCAGGTGACACTGTAGCGGCGCGTGAGGCCCACGCGCAGCCGCTTCAGGCGTCACGTGCGGGCGCGTGGAGGAGAATTTGAGGAAGGTTCCAACATACGAAATCATCTATTCGATGTAACGAACATTTTGGGACTGGTTTCGAGTCGATCGGACACCGTCTCGATATGTTTCGGAGCATCGGAAGGTTTAGGTTCAAGATTAAAAATAGTTAGAAATTCCGGAAAATTACGGGGCTTTAGTGAGGGGTTATATAAGTAGTTAGTAACCCTCTAAATTAATTTGGACAGGTTTGGAAATCCCGGTGACGGTGATCGGCTCGGGTGCCGTATGGCACGCGTATCGAGGCGCGGCTTCGGACGGTCTGTGAGTGGACCTTGTTTTCTAAATTGGTGCATGCATAAATGTTTATTATATGTTTTAAATACTTATTTGTTATGCCATGAGTGCATTTGGATGTGTGGTTACGTATACGCACGTATTTCGAGGTTTCGGCCCTATACGGTGCATATACGGGGCTGTATGTCTTTATTGGTCTAACTGAAATGGTTTTGGATTTCCAAATGGATTATGAATATGATTTGATAATGTTGATTTGGATATTTGTGAATTATATGGTTTCACGTATTTCGAGGCGATTTACGTGCTTGCACGTAAACCGAGGTTTTCCAGTTTTACACTGATTTTCCGTACTTATGATTTTGGAAATAATTTAATGAAATAATTTTGGATTTGAAAAGGTAATTCTCGGACTTGAGGTCCATTTGATTTACGGAATCGGGCCGGAGGCCCAATTGGTTTACGATTCGGACCGGGGGTCCAGTTTCTATGTGAATTCGGGCCTAGTGCCCAGCTATGTGTTACAAATGGTTTTGATGGGTCATGACGGTTTATGGGAACCGGCATGAACTTTTGAAATGGATTTACGGGTCATGACGGTTTATGGGAACCGGCATGAACCCTCGGAAAGGATTTTATGGTTCATGACGGCTTTTGGGGCCGGGCATGAATCCTTGAAAGGTTTCAAGAATGGTTTCAAAAGGTTTTTCATATTCCATCCTATATATATGATTGTCTCCTCCAGGGAGGGTTGTTGGCCTGGGTGGACCCCGGAGTAGTCACGGAGCACTGACTGAATGGAGTCGCCCCCTAGTTGGGTTCCTTACTCTCAGGATGGGCATGGTTCGTTACCTTCAGGGAGGGTCATTGATCTACGGACATTGACCTGGGTGGACCCTGGAGAGACTTGGGTTTGAGACCCCGGTTAGCACACGTGTAGCTTTATTTTACCGTGACAGGTTCTGGATATGAATATATTGGATAAACATGGTTTCAATTGGTTTGGGAAAACTGTGTTTTATGATGATAAATGGATTTGGGCTGAGATCCCACATATGTTTACTATGTTCTGGTTTTCTGTAAATTGGTTTTGGGCAGGAGCCCGTGTGACTTGTATTTACAGAATTTGGGGCTGAGACCCTAATTGTGGATGTTTTAACATATATTATTGGATAAATGGTTTTACTATGCATGCATGCTTTTTAGTGGAGGGTATAAATGTCTTTGATGGAAATGTTTTTATAAATTCTTTATTTTTGTCCACTCACAGTCTTTCTGTTTTTAATACCCTTCAGGTTGACAGCGGATGTGGACTGTAGCAGAGATCGAGATATCACATGCCTCCTCCGGATCCTGGCGTACTCTGATAGCCCGGGAGGGCAAAGGTCGGAAATATCCCTTGTCTGACACTTCGTGTCAGACGGGAGCAGGGTCATCCCGCACTAATCCCGGGGGGGATTGGGATGGGTCCTGTCATATTCACCCATATATAAGGGATAATTAATCCTTGTAAACCCTAATCATAATCTCAAAATAATCAGACGTATTAGTTTCTTTTCTTTGCTTCTCTATATTCTCTCTGCATTCAAGTCTTCCGATTTTTCTTCACAACACGTTATCAGCACTGTAACGCCTCGGACGTTCTGAAAATGTAATATTATAAAATATTGAATAAAATGACGTTTTTACCCTTGTGATTCGTATGGTCAATTTGACGACTTTTTGATTGGAGGGTCGAATGGACGTTGAGTGATGACTGTGACATAGTTTGGGACGTCACGAGTTCATAGACAGGTGGCACGTCCGATTCGGACGAACATGGTGAAAGTTATGATGTTCGGAAGTCCAGGGTGTAACAACCCGTACCTTCGGGAAGGGTAAAAAGGTAATTTTGTAAAATTTTGAGTAAATGGACGATTTTGCCCTTGTGAATAGTAGACGAAAAGTTGACTTTTTGTACTATCGATTGGATGAGTGTTAGCCCTTGACTGTGACGTAGTTTAGGACGTCACGAGTCCGTAGACAGGTGGCAGGTTCGATTCGGACAACCGGAGGAAAAGTTATGATGTTCGGAAGGTTGAGGGCATAACCGTAATTTGACTAAATTAGGGGGGAAAGAGTTGACTTTTCCTACGACCGAGTTTTGACATGTTGACCTTGGACCGTTGGGTAGATCTCGTCGTCCTGAATTCAACGACAGGCGGCACGTGTTTATCGGAGTTAGGACGGGCAAGTTACGGGTCTAAAACGGTAAGGGTAAAATGGTAATTTTGGAGTTAAGAAGGGTATTTTGGTCTTTTGGCTGGGGGGGCATGGTGCAATCGGATTGGGACACTTGTCCAAGGCAGAGAGGAGATTTTTGTGTGAGAAGGGAGAAGATTGTGACATGTGGCAGGGCTCTAGTGGGTTCTAGGCCGTGCATGAGTGTGTTTAAAAATTGTGTCGTGTGTGTGTGTTGAGTTTAGCCGAAGGGGGGAAAAACAGAGGTGAGCTGAGGGAGGAATTGATTGAACCGGGTGAGTGTTGTGAGGTTCTGTGATGTTCAAAGGAGAGCTAGGAGAGGGAGTGATTGTATCTGTGAGGATTTGGGCGTGACGATGAATATGTGAGGTGTGTGAGAAGTGAGGAAAAAACCAGAGAACAGGGCAGGGGTTTTGTGCACGGTGGTGCACCCCGATCGATCAATCTCCAAAATTGGACGGGTGGAAGTGTTCAGGGACCTGAGCGGAGCTTTGTGAACCGAGAGGAGCACGGCGGCGTGCACGGCGGAGGTCAGAACACAGGTAATTGTCCACGGTCCTCTGTTTTCCCAGTTTGGTTCAATTCAATAGTTGTGGGTTTTGGGTACGAGTCGAGGCTTTTGGTGGGTGTTACGAGACTCAGGAGGTCCCTAGGAGTCGAATAAGTTGTTGCCGCGATGGGGGAAATGTTTGATTAGCTGGGAACCGAAACAGGGGTTTCGGGTAAATGTTTTCAAATTCGAAGTCGACGAGCTAAGGACTTCGATGTTGGGTTTTCTGGTGGGGAATGGATTAAGGAGGATAGGACGAAACTAAGGGATTCAACGGGATTAAAAATGGATGAAAATGGGATGAAAACCGTGAACGCCGGTTCACGGCTGGACCGGACCGGTTCAAACCAGGTGAACCGGGTTCACCTGAGGTTGCTGGTGACACTGTTCACGCGCGTGGATTTCACGCGCAGAACCTTCTGGACGCGCATGGGGGCGCGTGAGGGGTAATTTGGGAAATTAGTCAACATGACTTTTAAAGTATTTGATGTAACGAACATGTTGGCGTTGGTTTCGAGTCGATCGGACATCGTCTCGATATGTTTCGGGCTGTCCGAAGGTTTTAGGGCTGGGTTAAAAATAGTTAAAAATCCGGGAAAATTATGGGGCTTTAGTATGACCTTTGTGAAGTAGGTAGTGATCTCTTTATGGGATTTGGACAGGTTTGGGAAAGCCGAGGATAATGGTTTGGCAGGGAATGGCATAGGTGCGCGCGTATCGAGACGACGTCGAAATGGTCTGTGAGTGGACTTTGCTTCCTAACTCTTGATGCATGCATATATGTTTTTATAGGATTTCTATACTGGATTCTATGATTTGATTATGGTTGTGATGGTTTGTGGTTTGTGCACGTTTTTCGAGGAAAATGACGGTTTTCACGTTTTACGAGGTTTTGATAACTATTGTAATTTGAACCTGGTTTTAATGGTTGATTTCGGGATTTGAAATACGGTTGGATTTCTAGGAAAGTAAAAGGATTTTGAAAAGTATTTTCGGGCCTGAGGCCCAGTTCAAAGGTGTTTTCAGAAATGAGATCTCGGGTTTCGGAATCGAAATCCCGGGTGACGATTCGGGATTCGATTCGGGACTTGAAGCAGATTTCGGGTTTGGGTTCGGAATGGTTATTCCGGATGCTAGCTTACGGAATGATGGTTGCGGACTCGGACCGGGGAAATGAGAAGGAAATGAGTTCTGGGTCTGGATTCGGAATGACGGTTATGGATGCCGGAAGGGCATCAGACCAGTGGTTTCGGATTCGGGTTTGGATATGGAAATGGAAAATGATTTTAAATGGTTTTGGATTGGATTTGCTGGATCTGGATATTGGGTTTAAAGACCCGGATATATGTGACGGGGGACCGACCGGATTGGGTTTAAAGACCCGGATTGAGTTTAAAGACTCGGGAGTTTAAAGACTCGGATATATTGATTTTCCCCCGTAGGCCTTGAGTTTAAAGACTCGGGAGTTTAAAGACTCGGATATGATTAAGGCCTGGATTGAGTTTAAAGACTCGGGAGTTTAAAGACTCGGATAGATCCAGCAGGTTCGATGAATGAGAATGTGGTTTAAATGTGTTTTGGGTTTTCACTGAGACTTGATGATGATGTTTTGGGCAGTAGCCCGGATGAAATGGTTTTTATTGGTTATAATGGCTTCCGGTGATATTGGGGCTGAGGCCCGGGTTTTGAAAAAAAAAAAAAAAGAGGAAAATGTGCTTTGGTTTTCGTACTTGGTTTTATGATATGAAATTGATATGCATGCATTGGTTTTCAAACGGAGGGTATAAATGTATGTGTTTTCTGATAACTGTTTTGAACTTGACTTTATTTTTTTCCACTCACAGTCTTTTCGTGTTTTCGATACCCTCCAGGTTGCTGCAGTGCGGGCAGTCGGTAGAGAGAGATGGAGACATCACATGCCCCATCCACAGTAGACTCTGCGCACTCTGAGAAGTTTGAGGTTGTTGAGGTGGTTGGTCTGGAACTCCCTTGTCCGACTTACGTGTCACACGGAGGTTAGGCGGTTGTTTAGCCCTCGTGTCATGCGTACGTTAGACGGGAGCGGGGTTTAGCCCTTAATCCTGGGGGATTAGGGGTGGGCCCTGACACAGGGGCATTATCGTAATTTGGACGTTATATGGGAAAAAGTTGACCTTTTGTTGGACAATTGGTTTTCACATGATTCGAAGATTGTTAGGTTCGTCTCGAGGTCCCGAGTACAACGTCAGGTGGCACGCGTGAAACGGACATCGGGTGACCGAGTTACGGGTCACGGAAGTTGGAGGGCATTTTGGTAATTATTGCACAGAGGGGCAATTTGGTCATTTCACGGCGGTTACTGTAGCACCACCGTGAAAAACAGAGCACACGGCCGTGCCGTGGTGTTTTGTGCGTCCAAATAGTTTATAGCTTAGTGGACTGGTGAGTGGGTTTTGTTTATGAGAATTGAGGCAGTGGGAGGCACTCATGGTCGACCGATCAGTGCTCAGTGCACGGGAGAGATTAGAAAATGGCCATGGTTTCAGCGTGCGGGAAACAATTTGCAGAGAGGAATCAGACGGTTTCCCACGGGTTGCTGGCCGCTTTGATCGATTACCTGATCGCCTTTGAGTCTGGGAGCTCATTTGGGGATCATGTTGCTGAGGAGAGACTGAGAGAGATTGAGAGAAACAGTGAGAAATCAGTTTCGGGTTTTTGGGGGGAAAACTCTGAATTCGACTTCTACGGGTTGAGAGACAAATCTAAACACATTGAGAGACTTCTAGGAGTGACAGGAACACGACGGTGCTAGAGTTGTGGAGATTGGAGCCCGTTTTGCCCTGGAACCCAAGTTCCAGTTCAGAGTTGAACCAGTTGGAGGGAAAAAATCGAATTCAATTCCTGAGGTGTGTTGAGCGAAACCAAGGGCCGTGAGAGACTTCTGGGGTCACTACGAGCACAACCGTGCAAAAATCGAAGGAGGAGGTGGACTGGCTGGCCGGGAACCTGAGCCTCAGTTTCAGAGGAAAACCAGTGTTGAGGTCGACGACTTCCAGGTAACGGCGAGTCCAATTGATTGTACCATTGTGTTCGTATAAGTCCCCTTAAGCTACTGGTGAAATTAATTTGGAAATGGAATCGTGTAGGGTGAGTTCCAGACGTCGACTTGATCGACTGTTTGAGCTTGAGTTGGGTCGTTCTGGTGTTAGTCGAGGTTAGTCATCAACACAGACCTAAAATTAATGGATTAGAGAAGGTAATAGGATTGAAAACGAGAAGAATTGATTGAGAATTGAACTTGAACTGGTCGGGTTGAGTCGCGGGTAATAGACCCATTTATCAGTCTATCCGGGTAAGAACGAAGACACTGTAGCTTGGCGCGTGGCCTTCACGCGCAGCCACTTTGGGCGGCGTGTGACGGCGCGTGCGATGTTAACTCCGATCACGGTCAACATAGAAATTGTTCCTTTCAGTCTAATTAACATTTTACCTTTAGGATTCGAGTTGTTCGGGAGTCGTTCGGGATAATTTCGGGAGTCCGGAAGGTTAAGTCTCTAAGTTTAATTTCGCCGAAAAATCCGGGAAAATTAGGAAAAAATCCTACGAGTTGTTTTGGGATGTTTGTAACCCTTCTTGTACGTTTTTATAGGCCCGAACAATTCCGAAGCTACGGAGGAGCGCGTGGGACGCGATTGACGTGTCCTAAGACTGTGAGTGGACTTTTTGATTTCTAAACTGGGCATGCATGACTATTTTTCTTGTTTATCTTATGGTTTTACATATGATTTTACGATGGTGATATGATATATCGGTTTTACGTGTTTTTACGCTTTGCGAGATATTTATCGTATTTCACGCATTTCGAGGTTACGATTTTCGCTTATGCATGCGTGATGATTTTGATGAAGTATCTGGATATGATTGTGCATGTAGATTTATGATGTTTTGATCATAATTGTGAAGTGATTTTCGGAAATTGCATGTGTTGGAATTTGCATGTGAATTCGGACATAAGTCTTACTATGATGTGATATGATTTCGGAATGATGTCGGAAAACGGTTTGTGATGAATCCTGGTTTATTGTGTTTTAAAAACGGTTTTGGGTTTAAAGACCCGGTTGATTGTTGGATCTGGTTTTGGGTTTAAAGACCCGGTTTGTTGATGACGGGGGCGGGCCCGAAAATTGGGTTTAAGGACCCATATTGAGTTTAAAGACTCGTGAGTTTAAAGACTCGATGATTGTGATACCCCTGAGGCCTACTAATCATGTTTTGAGTTTAAAGACTCGTTGATATCCCGGGAAGGCCTAATATTGAGTTTAAAAACTCGGATGGATCCAACGGCTTAACTGTGATTATTGATACATTTTTTTTACTTGATTTGTGCAATTGATGTTTCAAAATGACAATTCTGGAATCTGGTATTAAATGGTTTTACATGAGTTATGACGATTTTCTGTAACGTTTTTCATGTGTTTTCGGAAAAAGAGTTTCCAAAGGTTTAATACACGATTTCTGAATATTCGGTTATGCATGCGTGTTACAAAACTGGAGGGCGAACCCGATTTCGGAAAAACTGTTTTCTGTAAAACTTATGTTTCGGTCCACTCACACTTTGTTGTTTTAAATTCCCTCCAGGTCGTGGTACAGGTGCGGGGGCAAGCGCCGAGGCAGAGGCGGAGGCATAAAGTTTTCTGTTGCGGAGTAGTTAGTTCACAGAGTAGGATTTGTTCCTTAACCTGTTTTGTATTATTATGCTCTGTGAAACTGTGGACTTGACGTCCAGTCGGATGTATTTTGTTTAATCTCCCTGGTCTGACAATGGGTGTGTTGTAATATTAATTAGTTTCCGGTCTTTTGGATTCGATTGTCAGACGGGAACAGGATGCTTCCCGATTATCGAGGCGATAATCGGGGTGGGTCCTGTCAAGCACGACAGGTGCGGGACCAGCGATCACGACCTCCACATTTATAGCATAGGTCCGGTGGGTTTTGATTCTGGTGGCGACGGGCCGGACCAGGATTTCTCTCGTTTTGAGCACGCGGACCAGGATGAGCGTGATATCCACCACGTGGACCTAGCCCACGGTTACCACGGCCACGTGGGGCATGGTAATTTTGGGCTCGATCATAGGGGTGTCCACCACGTCGATTACCACGACCACGAGGGGCATGGTAACCATGGACCCGGTCATAGGGGTGTGCACCATGTGTTGGACGATTACGTCCTCCACCTCTACCACGTCCCCTGTTTCTCCACCCACGGTTGGCATCACGAGGTGCAACAGCGTTTGCTTCAGGCAAAGGTGCTGCACTAGTGCCCACAGGTCGGGATTGATCATTCTTCATTAGTAAGATGTTGTTCTTTTCAGCGAGTAATAAAGTAGTGATCAACTCCGCGAACCTGGTAAACTTCCGCTCTCTGTATTGTTGCTGCAGAACAATACATGAGGCCGGAAATGTGGAGAAAGTCTTCTCAAGTAGGTCGGTTTCAGTGAGCTCCTCCCCACAATACTTGAGAAGAGACCGGATAAGGCATATCTCAGAGTTATATTCATTTACGGATTTAAAATCCTGAAAACGAATGTTATGCCAGTCATGTCTTGCTTCAGGCAAGAATATGTCCTTCTGATGATCGAAACGATCAGCTAGTGAAACCCATAAAGCTCTTGGGTCTTCTTGACCCAGGTATTCACGCTGCAGTGCGCGATCCATGTGCCTCCGAATGAGGATCATAGCATCCGCCTTCTGATGCTCAGAAACCACATTGTCTTCCTGGATGGTTGAGTGGATTCTCTTGGCAGTGAGATGAAGCTTCACATCTTCAGTCCACTGGTAGTAGTTTCTTCCGGAAACTTCTAGTGCGTCAAAATCCAGTTTTTTGAGATGTGCCATGCTCTACAAAGATTAATGAATAGGATTAGTGCTTTGGGAAAAATGCATCCATAAGCAACTAATGAGAACTTCAGGTTCTATAACATGGTATGATAATTCAGGATATCAATGAAAGAAACTTCAGGTTCCTTTTATTTACAAGTGGTCTATGACATTGGTAAATAATGTATAAAGAATAAAATAAATAAATAAGCATACAAGTAAACAACATACAATATGCATAAATATAAATAAATGTTATTGTGGTCCTTGATTTAGGGGTATTGCAATGCTTCAGGCATGCATGAGTGTATGTTTTAGGCCCTAGGAGTACAAAATAGGATTCTGTTTTTTTTTTGGTCGGAACCGAGCCGAGCCGGTCGTCGGAGTCGAGCCGGTCACTGGAGCCGAGCCGGGCCACTTCCGAGCGGGCCAAGCCGAGCCACCTGTTGGCTCTAGGCCTGCACTGAGGCCTTCTGGGTTGGTCCTGGGGCCTGCTGGACCGAAGTGGGCTAAGCCCAAGCGCCAGGGGTGGGATTGGGCTGGCCTGCCGGGCCTTTGTTTTTTTTCTGTTTCGGCTGGGCCTTTAGGGCCGAAGATATGTTTCGGGCCTTTGTTTTTTTCTTTTTCGGCTGGGCCTTCAGGGCCAAAGATATGTTTCGGGTCGTGGGAGTTGGGTGGCCTTCTGGGCTCCAAATTTTTCAGACCTTGTAGGCCTCCACTTGTGTTATCTCTTGGGTGGCCATTTTTTCAGCCACAATTAGTATAATAGCATAGTAATATTTGGTTTTGCAAAATTGCTTTTTAGGAACAACATCAAATAATTATCAGAAGTCCATGAACGTTAATTGGCATCAATGTTTAAATAGCAATGATTATCAAGAATGATAAATTATTAAATCAAGAAATGCATTGAAATTTTCATGTATCAATTTTGCATACATCACATATATTTATTTAAATTCAGCATGAATTCATCAAGTATTAATTCGTGCAAACAACTATGAATTGCAATAACCAATTATCAAACAATATACAATTATAATATCTCAAATATTATAATATTAAATAACCCAAACAGTGTTAATTCATTCATTCAAGTTTTTCATACATCAATCCATCATGTGAATCCGTCCATCTATATGTTGTCCATTATTAACAATTATCAAAATTTAACAACAATGATTCATCAAATCGCAAGCAACAAAAATTGATCCAATTTCGATTATAAGGATTGTAATTCTAGGGTTTGAACAATAATAAAATAAATTTAGGATTTAGAAAACCTACTTGGTTGAATTGATATTTCACTTGAGCAATCCCTGTTTCAGAGTCGATCGTGCTGATAACGTGTTGTGCATCAGCTCAAATTATTGCCCAATACCATACTAGACGTGATACTCAAGAGGCTAATTTTGCTGCAGGACCTAGTGTTTAGTGACACACTATGCCAAGCTTGCTCAATGGGAAAATTGAACACTAGGTCATCATATGCAAAGATCGATAAAGACTCTGTCCCTTTCTTGTACAGAATACAAGGGGATATTTGTGGACCCATCCAACCACCATGTGGACCATTTAAATATTTCATGGGTTTGGTTGATGCATCGACGAGGTGGTCACACGTGACCTTATTGTCCACACGCAATGCTGTGTTTGCTAAACTCCTTGCCCAAATCATTAAATTAAGGGCCCACCATTCGGATTATCCCATAAAGTCCATTAGACTTGATAATGTCGGGGAGTTTACATCGAAATCTTTCAATGATTATTGCATGTCCCTTGGGATTGATATTGAACATCCAGTTGCACATGTTCACACCCAGAATGGTCTGGCAGAAGCATTCATTAAACGTTTACAAATGATTGCACGGACTTTGGTTATGCGCACCAAGCTCCCAATTTATGCGTGGGGCTATGCAATTTTGCATGCAGCTATGTTGGTCCGATTGAGGCCCACTACCACCCAACCCTATTCTGCGTTACAGCTGGTAACTGGGTACGAACCTGATGTTTCGCACTTACGCTTGTTTGGGTGCGCCGTTTACGTGCCAATTACGCCGCCACAACGTACAAAAATGGGACCTCAACGCGGGAGGGGCATCTATGTCGGCTATGAATCCCCCTCCATTATACGTTATTTAGAGCCCTTGACAGATGATCTCTTTACCGCTCGTTTTGAGAATTGTCACTTCGATGAGACAATCTTCCCGCTGTTAGGGGGAGATAAGAACACCAACGTTCCTAAAGAACGACGTGAATTAAAGTGGAATGTCTCCACTATGTCTCATCTTGATCCCTGAACCGCACAAAGTGAGAATGAAGTGCGGAGAATTCTAGATCTACAAAGTGTAGCTAATAATATGCCAGATGCTTTCTCTGATCTAGCTAAAGTGACGAGATCACATATACCTGCTGCAAACGTGCCTGCAAGGATAGACGTCCCCGTAGGACGCGCCGTCCCAGATGAACGGGTCGTCCCAGATGGACAAAGTACGGCCATGGCGGCTAACCAGTCATATGTCCCTGCCCAGAAGCGAGGTAGACCAATAGGTTCGAAGGATTCTTATCCCCGGAAGAGGAAAAATTTGGCACAATTGAATCCCTTGGATATCACTATATCATTCGATTCCGAACGGGAATTTCTCAACTCTTCCTGGATGTGCATACCTTACTGCCTTCGTCTCACATCTCAACCTTTACAGGTTCAATCCTCAGGTTCCACGTGATTCACAATCACAAAATCCCACATCAATACCACAAATGGTTTTCCTCGTTTTTTTCCAATTTCAATAATTTCCCCGTACGTTATGAGGATAACAACAACACACACTGGTACCAATCTTGGAGTTGACAACAACCCCCCAAATCCACTAATTCTCATGACATAGGGATCATCAATAGGGATCATCATCCCTAGATTCCTCAAGTCTCAATCATACCTTTTTATCCATTCATCACCTGTCATCTCATAACTGTTGGGACTCATCCCAACACGTCACAACCTCCACTGGATCCCATCCAGTCCAAGACCCAACCACCACTGAGTCGCAGATACCAATCATATGTCCATCAGGACAGAGTCACATCCCAACTTGTGGCTCATCTTCATCACAATCACTGACACCCGCACCAGCGCTAGTATCACCGACACTTGCCTCAACACACAGGCATCCATACATCCATACTAGTACACGAACATCCACACTAGCACACGAAAACCCACGCTAGCACACGAACATCCACGCTAGCACACTGTGTGCAAAGTTGATACCCTGGATCTCCGTCCATACCGAACGACGATCCCGTATCACCACTCGTACCCCACGACTATGGGTACCTCCAATTTGACCATCCGCACATCAGGATAATGAACGTTCCCTGAACGTCCCCTGATCCTCAAGTGTTCAAACCACACTAAATACCCTCGATAGCCAGTCATCTCGACCCAACTGTCGACCAACAGTCATCGCTGTCAAGATCCGTATCCACACCTCACACTATTATTCGATCCAACATGGAATTCCACATCTTATCCCATAACCGTATCCGTGGATGGAATCCCATAATTCTGACTAGACTCATTAGAGTCATCCACATGGTCATCCACGACCTCAGCCGCTCGTCGCAGCACAAGTTCCCATTTAAAGTTCACTGTTCCAGCCCATCAATTATAAATTAGGGTTCCGAAATCACACCCTAGGGTTCCACCAAACCCAACTGCCTTCTGCAGTAAAATCCACAACCTGACCGACCCCGCGGTCCTGACATTGTATAGACATCCAATCCAATCCAACCGTCAACTCAACGTGGGTTCCATCGTGGGTTACACCACGAAGGTCATCGGCTAACTCCGATGCACCAACACCCCGAACACTAGCCAACACAACCAGGGTCCATAATTTAGACCATTACTCAACTGAGTTTCGCATTTCCATCTCATTATTCAAATGGGGTTCCCTGAACCCAGCTGTGCCCAGTAGCACAACAATCCATCACCACATGACCGAACTGACGGTCCTCACATTACCAGTTAATCACAAACAACCCCACTTGGGTCGAATCACGTTTAACGCACGGCGTATCGGACCAAAACACTTTATCCACTACTCAAACCCAAAACTATCTATCAGGTTGACAACGGAACTGCAGCCCAAAGAGACATCACACCCCCGACCTTCGCGCACAAAAGAGCAAAACCTGCTCTGATACCACTTGACACGACCCATCCCAATCCCCCCGGGATTTCCATGGAATGTGTCATGCTCCCGTCTGACAAGAGGTGTCAGACAAGGGATAACCTGTTGCCACTGCCCAACCGGGCTTCCAGAGTGCGCAAGGATCGATGGAGGAGGTGTGCGATGAACCAGTAATCACATATTTATTTAGAAATAACCATTAGGGCATTAGCCCAGAACCCATAAGCATAGTTTCAAATCCCAAAGTCAATCCAAAAGTCATTTCATAAATCCAGTAATATACATTTATTATTTTTCCATCTCCGGCATCCCTGATGCCTAGCGTCCCCGACGCTTGACGTCCCTGACGTCATATCTCACGGTATTAAGCAACGCGTGCTGCCCGGGGTCTCACCGGGTCCATATCTTTGACATCCCCGATGTCTGACGTCCTTGACGTCTAATCATAGCAATCCTACTCCTGGATCACTATACGGTCCGGTAGCTCCGTACAATGACCCCTCGCAGGCAATGCACCGTGACTACTCCAGTGTCCCCGACACTTGAAGGAGACCAATATATATATCCTCATATCGAGATGGTTTTATGGAACACATTTTATTATTCATTTCCAAAATATCACAAGGGCCCTGCCCCGAATTTCCATAAAACCGTCATAAGTCCAAATAGTTGATTATCAAATCCGAAATCATTTATTTAATTCCATTTTAGGGTCCCCGACCCGAAATTGCATATATAAATCAACTGGGCCCCTAGCCCGATTTCATAAGTCAACTGGGCCCCTAGCCCGATTTCCCAAATCAACTGGGCCCCTGGCCCAATTTCTCAAATCAATTGGGCCCCTGGCCCGAATTCACTTTATCAAATCCGTAACCGTTTCATGAAATCATATCCGAACCACAATTATGGAAATCAGTGCAAATCCAGAAATCCTCGATTTACGTGCAAACACGTAACTCGCCTCGAAATGTGTGAAATCATATAAATTCACCGATATCCAAAATAAATCATAAAATCACAATTATAACAATCATGAAACAGTTATGCATGCATCGAATTTATAAAACCAATGTCCACTCATAGACTGTATAACCGAGCGCCTCGATACGCGTGCCATAGGCCTTCCCGGGCCACACCACTATCACCGGGACTCCCAATCCTGTTCAAATCACATTAGAGGGTCACTAACCTCTTCATTAACATCCTATTAAAGTCCCGTAATTTTTCTGAATTTTTAAGTATTTTTAAACAGGATTTAAAACTTTCGGACATCCCGAACAATATCGAAACGGGGTCCGATTGACACGAAACCAACGCTAAAATGTTCGTTACATTGCATAGGACAAAAGTCATGTTGACCTCACCTCGAGATTCGTGCCCACACGTCGTCACGCGCCGCCGTGAGTGGCTGCGCGTGAAAGCCACGCGCCTGCTACAGTGACTGCTACAGTCATCGTCTTCACCCGTATGTCTGGTAAACGGGTCTGATTACCCGAGATCTGACCTGGCCAGATAACCATCAATTCATGCTCGATTCCTTCCGTTTTTTATCCTTAAACAATCATTAACCAATCAATTTCAGTTCTGTGTCAATGATCAATACCAACCATCCCTTAATCGTGCCATCAACCCGTGATCACCAAAACGGGTCGATCACCGTAACTCCACAACTCCTCAACCATTGTCAAATTAACATTCCAGTAAGCTCATTAGGATTAATACGAACTAATTCGCATGATTAATTGGACATGAAGTTACCTCAATCACCACGACTCAAGCTTGGATATTCCGGTCGTCCACCTCGTCCGTCCACGGCTCTAGGAGCTTCAAAACTTGCCCCATTTGATCTGGATCGACTCAGTAAAGTTCCAGGAAGCTATTTCAGATCACAATTAGGCTTGGGCTGGCCTAAAAACCGTAATTCGAATTTGAACTCTCCAAAAACCAGTTTCGGGGTTTTGAACAATCCCACACCAATTTCACTCCTTTCCTTCCTTTCTCAATCTCAGAACACTTCACTCAGTCCCTTAAATACATTCCCCATCACAAATCCGCTCAATTGGGCCCTGGAAAGGCTGGTCACATGTGGGAAGCACTCTGTTTTTCTTTCCGTTTCAGAAACATCACAGCACCCACTTAATTCTCAAAGTTAAACAATTTCCTCCCCCATGTTACTAACATTAATAAAAAATTCGTGGGCAGATCGCACAAATCCTCCACCCAGTTCAATCATGGCTCCAACTCACGACTGTTCAAAATCAACAGCCCAAATTACCATTTTGCCCTTGCTTGGCAAATTACCGAAATGCCCCTCACGCATCAAGACCCGTAACTCGGTCATTCGGACTCCGATTGATGCGTGCCGCCTGTCTACGAACTCAGGGCATCAAGACCATCCTAACAGTCCTTGGCCCTCGGCCATCGGACCTCCCGATCAAAAATTCAACATTCTCCCTTATTTCGTCCAAATTACGAAAATGTCCTTGGGCTTCCGAACGTCATAACTTTCATCACGAATGTCGGAATCGAACGTGCCACCTGTCTATGAACTCGTGACGTCCCAAACTACGACACGGTCATTGGTCAAAGTCCATTTGACCGTCTGAATTAAAAGTCAACATTTTGCCCACGCCTAGGGGCAAAACGGTCATTTTGCACAATTCGTCCGAATTCACTCAACTAATCCCAGATTAGTCATTCTAAATCATAATTAAATAATATTAAATCTCGATACTCGGGACGGTTCGTTACACGCCGCCACTGGCATGGCATAAAAGACATCTTCTGATACCTTAGAGGTACAACGGATATGAGCTTATTCTATCCCTATGCATCGAGGAATGAATCAAACCCCCCTTGGTCCTCGAAATGATGCACGCTTCGTTGGGTATGCTGATGCAGGTTACCTATCAGACCCACACAAGGCACGTTCCCAATCCGGTTATGTCTTTACCATTGGGAACACAGCAATATCTTGGAGGTCTACAAAGCAAACCCTTGTTTCTACATCTTCGAATCATGCCGAGATTTTAGCCCTGCACGAAGCAGTTCGTGAATGCATATGGTTAAGAGCTATTAATGGGCATATTCGAAGTACATGTGGACTGAATTCCACCCATAATAAACCGATAGTTATCTACGAAGATAATGCTGCCTGCATAGAGCAGATGAAGACCGGTTTCATTAAGGGAGACAACACCAGGCATATTGCACCGAAATTTTTCTTTAACCAGCAACAACAAGAACATCGGATGTAACACCCCGGAAATTCGAGGATCCCAATATTGTAATTTAATGTGTGATTTGACGATTTTACCCTTGTGAATGGTATGGTCAATTGATGACTTTTTGATTGGTGAACTAAATGAACTTTGACCTATGACCGTGACGTAGTTCGGGACGTCACGAGTTCATAGACAGGTGGCACGTCCATTTCGGACGATCAGGGAAAAAGTTATGACTATCGGAAGTTCAGGGGCATTACCGTAATTTGGACTCTCGGGGGAAAATGTTGACTTTTCTTTTGACAACTAATTTCCAGTTGACTCAAGGACCGTTGGGTAGGCCTCGACGTCCTGAGTCCGTAGACAGGCGGCACGCCGAAATCGGACTTCGTACGAGGAAGTTTTGGTTAGAAACGTGAATTCGGGAAGTTCGTGTCTCGGTTTTCGTGTCGAATATTAAATTCAGGAAATCTAATTGGAGGACACCTGGTGAGTGACAAGTGTCACTCTCCCATTGGCTAGATTGGATCAGATCCACTATTGGATTAAATAGTAATAAAATCAGCTTTAAATTCCAGCCCTTGATCTGAAAACCTCCAGATCTGATCTCAGCCCTTGATCCCATTCTGAGATTCAATCTGGGCCGTTCATTTCATTGTGCAGTTTTCCCTCCATTTCTATATATATTTCTCACCCGAACCCACACACTGCCCATTTCATCCATCACACCCGCACTACACCCTGTCCCTGTGTCTGTGTGTTGCTGGACTCACGGGGAAGGACGGAGGCACGGCGGTGGACGGCGGCAGACGGCGGCGAGGTGAGCCGGCTTCAAAACCCGAAACGGGTTCAAAAACTCAGAAATGGAAGCTTGTTGTCCAGCGTTTGTTGGCATTCCTTTTGACTCTATTCACTTTTATGGACTGTTAGGAACCTCTAGAACTCAATTGTGTGACCGGAGGTGACCTGAACGGAGTATAAACGGCGACGGGAACCGGGTCTGTTCATCGAGGTAAGCCTTCGATCCTGTCTATGTTTGTTAATTTTGATTAGCTAGAACCCTTTCTGGGATTGAGACGAGCATCTAGGAACAAACTAGGACTGAAATGGTTGAGAAATGAAGAAATGGCAACCGGGTCATGATCGCGGGTCTGATCGACCCGAGTTGCAGGTATTCGGGTCAACCCGTCTGAGGACAGCGGTGATGACGTGGCACCCTGTCAGTCTGTCAGGTGACGTGGGCCAACCGTGAGCCGACACGTGTCACATATCAGTGCACAGTCAGCACTGACATGTCAGTGACGTGGACCAGTCAGGGACTGCCACGTGTCACTGACATGTCAGTGACGTGGACCAGTGCCGTGCTGACACGTGGCACATGTCAGATCTGACACGTGGCCTGACAGATCAGCGAGGTGGACCAATCGGATGTTGACACGTGGCACCTGTCAGAGTCTGACACGTCAGACCTGACAGCTGTCAGATGACGTCATCATGACGTCAGCATGACGTCATGCTGACGTCAGCAGTGATGTCAGCGATGACGTCAGCAGGACTGTTCCAGCGTTGACCGCCGCGTTGACCGGCGCGTGGGGGCGCGTGTAAACAGTGTTTCTGGTCGGACCACCACCATCCTTTAGGTTTCGACGATCCGGATCCAATGGCGGTGGTTTCGGGTCGATCGGAGATCATTAAGTTGGTCAAATTAAGGTTTATTTCCTTGAGAAGCGCGTTCGGGCGGCTTTCCCGGGCCGGTTTCGGCCTAGGCTTTCATGGCTGAATGTTAGGGGTTTGTATTGACCTTTACGAATACTTTGGACTTGACAGGGATTGTACAATTGTACCAGGACGAGGGTATACGTTCGGTTTCTAGCAGGATTGTACTGTGAGTGGACCATTTTCTTAAACCCTTGCGTGCATAAATGTTTTCTGGTTATTTATACTTATTCACATGCTAAAACAATAATGGTTTTGAGGATATGGAAAATATGGTTATGGCATGTTTCACGGTATTTGGGCTTGAGACCCGTCTGGTGAAAATTAATGATTGGTTCGGATTTTATCTATGTATATATATGCCTTGCATGTGGATATCAATAAAATGCATTTGTTACTGCACTGTATAGATCCTTCCACATTATATTGTCTCCTCCGGCGAGGTACCCCGGAGAGGTCACGGGCGTCTAGTACGTCCAGCGTCTATGACGCTAAGCATCAGGTGATGCTGTACCCGAACGGGGTTCGGGGATTTAACTCGGAAAATTGAGACCCGAGTGGCACGCGTAGCCTTGTGATTGTGACCTTATTGGACGTCAGGGACGTCAGACATCAGGGATGTCGGGATTGGAGTGTATAGTGCAGCAACTAAAATTATACTTATGGTTTTATTATATGCCTTATGGTTCATATTATATGGTTTATGATTTTGAATTATGATGCACGCATGTTTGGAAAACGGAGGGGTAAATTATATGTTTTACTTATCAAACGATTTTATAAACTTGAGTTTCGGTCCACTCACCCTTAATGTTTTGATAACCCCTCCAGGTCGGGAAACTGAGGTAGAGGGGGAACCAGAGGCTGAGGCATAGATCTACTTCTGCGTACCTGAACCCCTGCTGGGCGGTGTACCGCAGGTTTACTTTAGAGTCGTGCTCGCAAATTTGTAATTTTGGATTTCATCCCTTGTCTGACATTCGTTTAATTCGGATTTGATGTATGACTTTAATTTGGTTATTTATGCATTTAAATGTTTTGAGGTTAAAATTGGTATGAATTATTGGGTGTCAGACGGGAGCAGGGCACGTCCCCTTGTGGTCCCTGTGGGATCGGGGCGGGTCCTGTCATCGGAAGATTGAGATCAAGCCAATACGATCTCAAGATAACCATGCAGACTTGTTCACCAAGTCATTACCAAAGGCCACATTCCAGCAGCATGTGCGAGGAATTGGTTTACGTAGACTGGCTGATCTACCTAACCTGTAGTTTTCAGGAGGAGTCAATATCAGGGGGAGTATCCTGAAGTATACCAAGTATCCAGAAGTATACTGAGTATCCCGAAGTATATTCACATGATCATCGTGTACTCTTTTGTCCTACGATCAGGGTTATTTTGTCCCATTGGGTTTCGTTACCTGGCTAGGTTTTAATGAGGCACATTTTGGTATGATCACCCTGCTAACGATGCATCCTGAGGATGCCATGATTTGACTCATATGCATTTGCACATCTTTTCCCTTAAACCACGGGTTTTTCCCACTGGGTTTACCGGGTAAGGTTTTGGTGGAACAACACTAATGCATTTTATCTCAAAGGCGGATTATCTACCCGTATTCCGGAAGAGACGACATCAGCTACCTCAGAAGATTCTGATGTGGTCACCTATACGCATGTTGCACTCTTTTTCTTTCGACCAGGGTTATTTTTGTCCCATAGGGTTTTTGTTACCTGGCAAGGTTTTAACGAGGCAACATATATGTGTGTAGCCAAGCAGTACCATTACATGAAATATCCAAGGGGGAGTGTTGTAAATAGTTTAATGGTTATGTCTATTTATGTAATAGGTGCTAGGGGTAGTTTTGTCCTTTTGTATTCATTAATTATTCACCCCTACATAAGAGATAATTAATCCTTGTAAACCCTAATCATAATCTCAAAATAATCAGACGTATTATTTTCTTCTCCCTGCTTCTCCATATTCTCTCTGCATTCAAGTCTTCCGATTTTTCTTCACAACAAACTTATATTTTTAACATTTATCATTGCCAACTCAATTTATTTATCTAGATAATTAATTTTTGTTATGAAATTATTTGATAATATTCATTATATTATTAATTTGTTGAATTTTGTCTTTAAAATAAAAACCTCCTAAGCTTCTGCTTAGGCCCCACCTAACCGCCTAGGCGCTAGGCCCCTATCAACCACCATAGGAGCGTCTAGCGCCGTTTTGAACCTTGTCGAGAGCAGGACAGCCGTGGTCTACTTCAGGTCTCCCACATCTCCACGGACGACCAACTTGCTGACGCCCTCACCAAAGCACTACCACGACCACGCTTTCAACTCCTCCGCTCCAAGATTGGTGTCGCCGACGGCTCCACCGTCTTACGGGGGCGTAATAAGGATCCCAGCCGATCACAGGAGATTGATCCTCAATCTCCTGTGATCGGCTGGGTCTAAGTCCACAGAATCAACACTGATTCTTTCCTGCTGTAAAACTGCTATCTATTTGATTCTTTCCGAGTTTAGCTAGATGTACATACCTAGCTTAGCTACCTATAGTTTATATATAGCCATATAGGACACTTGTATACAATTCTGATTATCTCAAAATACCAGAAATATTCATACCTTACAATCGGCATGTAAGTCTGTTTTCTTTTATGCTTGCATGGCAACAGGGGGTGATGCTAAAACTCTAATGTTTGTCCAAATCAGCCCTTCTGAAGAGGATCTGAGTGAGACTCTAAGTTCTCTGAACTTTGCAACACGGGTTCGAGGGGTTGAATTGGGTCCTGCAAGGAAGCAAATAGATATGGGTGAGGTCCAAAAGCTAAAACTAATGGTAAGGTCTGGGAAGGCCAAAAATGTGCTTTACAAACATTAGATAGATGATAACTTTCAATTTAAAGCAGCAGTTGGCAGAGGTCTGATTTTAATTTTCGCCTTTTTTTATTTTTCTTCCTTGAAATTTTGGCTTTGAAGGTTGACAAGCTAAAACAAGAGTCGAGATCCAAAGACGATTCTTTACAAAAATTAGAAGAGAGAGCAAATGCCCAGTATCAACTGTCTAGAAGTCAGCAAGAAAAAATCAATGATCTCGAAGGCCACCTTGAAGAGAAGATTGATCTATGCAGACAACTTGAAAAGCAATTGTTGGAATGTTCAGACGAAGCAAATGGAAACAGAGAAACCTGCTTGATTTTTCAGAAAAAGGTTTGGCAGATGATTTAAGTTCATTTTTTTCAGTATAATTATGTTAGCTAACATCTTGCTCAATTTTTCGAAAAGGTCAAAGAGCTTGAGGACAAGCTGCAAGAACGTGGCCATGTACATTCCGGGATTCTTCAAAACAAGGTTTGTCTCTGTTATTGGGAGTGACATGAGTCCAATTACTTTCTAGTCATATTCACATATTGTAGGAGCAACTATAGCGCTGGTGCTCTGGCTGATGTTTTGGTGGTCATCAACTTAAGAACTAGTTTCCATTGCTAGTTGTTAGATGCGTAATACAAGTTATTAGCAGTTGATTTTGGCTTCTTTCTTCTACTCAGGTGAAGGACATTGAGAACAAGTTAAAAGAAAGAACGCAAGAGTATGAGCGTCTTTCGTTTGTACTTCAGTGGAAGGTAGTTATCGTATCAAGGTTGTTTTAAAGTTTTTGTTAACATCACTATGGAAATTATATACCACTCTCATTTTTCCTCTTTTATCTATAAAACCTCCGTCAGAAGTTTATTCATCCAAATGATCTTGCTCTTCTAGATTTAATTTTTTGCATTTAAAATGGATAAACCCTATTTTCTGTTCTAATGCTATTACATCTGCAAATGGATCAAGTTCGTAATTTTCTGCTTTCTATTGTGCAGGTTGAAGAACTTGAAAAAAAAACTGAAAATGGAAGAAAACAACGAAGGATCTCAGTTGCTTAACCAAAAGGTTCTTTCGCTACTAGTTTCATTGTGGCTGTAAGATAATCAGCAGATACTTACTGATTCCCCTCCCTAAATCCTGTCAGGTAAAAGAGCTTGAGGAGAAGTTGAGACAGAAAGACCAAGAACATGTGACATCAGCATCTTCTGCTGAGAAGTCAGGTGGCAGCCCCAATAATACAAAAACCTGGTCGAGAAGAGAGACTATCGAGGACATAGATGCCCTGAGGGTAAGGAGCTCGAGCCAAAGTAACCAAATGGAAAAGGAGTCTGTCCTGCTCAAGGGAACGGACTCCCTTCGCGAGCTAAGGAGAAGAAGAGACTT
The DNA here is from genome assembly GCA_032719365.1 of Prinsepia uniflora. Classification (NCBI taxonomy): domain Eukaryota; kingdom Viridiplantae; phylum Streptophyta; class Magnoliopsida; order Rosales; family Rosaceae; genus Prinsepia; species Prinsepia uniflora. The sequence goes on along the minus strand of CM064865.1, from coordinate 8,432,395 downwards.
TCAAAGCAAAGGGAGTGAAAATTTTGTGTTCCCAGCTACTCTTGTTGATAGGGATATATTGGCAGCTGAATCGAGCACAGAAAAGTGCAGCGAGCAGAAAGCATTGGCGAGGATCACAAGAGGCATAAAACCAACAACTCGTGGTCAGAAAGCAGGCTTTAACAACAGAAGCTATAGAGATCAAGTTCCAGCTGGGAAGTCAAGGATTTGGTTAAGATAAAAAGTCATCCTCAAAATTTTATTAGCAATCTTCATTATTACTATCTATATTTATAAACGTATCTTGTCTTTGTATGTTATTTTTCGACTTTTATAGCTTAATCGTGGGAGAATACTGTGTTCTTTTGATGCTTAGATTTTGTAGAAATATGTAACACTTAACCCTTGACCCGTGTAAATCCTAAGTTAGCATAGGTTGACCCGTGTAAAACTACTGTTAGCATAAGTTAGTGACAGTTCCAGGCAGTTAGTCAGTTACTAACTCCAGTTACAATAGGATAAGAACAAGGAGATAACTGTTTGTAGTTATCTCCATCCAATCCTCTATATATACAGCCATTCGGCTGTCATAAATGAAACATACAAAGATACAAAACTACAGAATTCTACATGGTATCAGAGCCTTCTGTCTGATCACCATCACCCGATCCTCTGTGTTCTTCTCTCATCATGGCCAGTGACTCTTGCTCCACCCCTTCCGTCTCTCCAAACCATGTCTCCACTCTCGTTTCCATCAAACTCACTGAAACTAATTACCTACTCTGGGAAAGCCAGATCAAACCGTTTCTTGTTGGCCATAATTATTGGCGGTTTATTGACGGCACACACCCACCTCCTCCTCAAACTCTCACCATCTCCAATTCGACAGAATCTTCTCCCCAATCTGATTCCTCTGCCTCTGCTCTCACTTCTCCCTCTGTCCCACTTCCTAATCCTGCCTATCAACAATGGTTTCAGATAGACCAAACTCTCATCAGCATGCTTAGAGCAACGCTGACTGAACCTATCCTATCTCAAGTGGTTGGCCTCCACACCTCTCGTGAAATCTGGGACTGTCTCCGCCGAAATTTCTCCCAACAGTCCCTTGCTAATGCCACGCATCTTCGTTTCCAACTCATGTCTCTCACCAAAGGTACCAAATCCATCTCTGAATATCTCACTCATGCTAAGGCCCTTGCTGACTCCCTGGCTGCCATTAATGAACCCTTCTCCTCCATCGACTTAGTGACTGCTGTTCTCCGTGGACTTGGACAAGAATATAGCATGCTTGTCACTGCCATGCTAAATTTTCCACCCCTCCCTCCCTTCTCAGATCTCCGGGCCCGCCTCCTTTCCTTTGAGGCCCAACAAGCATCCACTTTTCAACGTGCTGGTCCCAATCCACCCACTGCCTTCTATACCGCCCTTGCTGGCCAAAATCCACCCACTGCATTCTATACCAGCCCTGCCACTCACGGCTATCCCTCCAACCAAGCCCGTAGCCGACCCGGTTTCCAGCGTGGCTCTAGACCTGGTCGTGGACGTAGTTCCTCTTACCGCAGAGGATACACCAGGTTCTCATCACCTAACCCCTCTCCTGGTGTGCTGGGTTCTTTTCCCCCACCCCCCTCTCGGCCTTCAGGTCCTCAGTGCTGGTCCTGCAACCATTTTGGACATGTTGCTGCCCAATGTCCCCAACTGAGTCAGTCACCAGACACCAACCTGTCCAACGCCTTTGCTGGTCTCCATGTTGCCAATGTCTCTGATCCAAACTGGTATCCTGACACAGGGGCTACTCACCATGTCACGATGTATCCTCCTTCTCCACAGCAGCCTACCACCTCTCCTCCCGAACAGGTTATGGTTGGTAACGGTACTACCCTTCCAATCCATCAAACCGGTAAAGTCTCTTTCACCTCAGGTCCTTTTCTGTTTCACCTATCCAACGTCCTTCATGTTCCCACCATCCAGAAAAACCTCTTATCTGTCTCTCAATTCACCCATGATCACAAAGTCAAACTTACCTTCTTCCCTACTCACTTCACTGTTCATGACTTGCTTACAAATGCTATTCTGTTTCAGGGCCCCTGTAAGGACGGTCTTTACCCTATCACACCGCAACACTCCATCCCACCACAAGCCTTCCTCACTACTGCAGTTCCAAATCTTTGGCATCAGCGTCTCGGCCATCCATCTCAGCAGGTCCTCCGCATGATTGCAGCCAAGTCCAACCTATGTCCTCCTCTGTCTTTACATTCTGCACCCTTTTGTAATCACTTTGCAATAAGCAAATCTACTCGGTTGTCTTTCTCTACTGTTGTACACAAATCAATAAAACCGTTTGATTTAATCCATTCTGATGTATGGATGTCTCCTGTCCTTTCTGTCTCTGGTTTTAAATACTATGTTCTTTTTACTGATGACTACACTCGTTATAGCTGGATCTTTCCACTTCGCCGCAAATCTGAAGTCTTCCAACACTTCACCAAATTTTATGCCTACGTCCAGACCCAATACTCCACCTCCATTAAACAATTTCAGTGTGACGGTGGAACTGAGTACACCAACCGTGCCTTCCAAACTTTCTGCAGCACCCATGGTATTCACCAACGTTTCTCTTGCCCTCATACACCACAACAAAATGGGTTGGCTGAACGAAAACATCGCCATATTTCTGAAATAGGTCGAACACTACTATTAACTGCAGGTCTGACCTTCTCTTATTGGGCAGATGCTGTCACCACTGCTGTTTTCCTCATTAATCTTCTTCCCACACCTACATTACAATGGACTTCTCCATACACCAAACTTCATGACAAACCACCCCCATACCACATCTTAAAACCGTTTGGTTGCTCTTGCTACCCTTATCTCGGTGACTACTCCAAACACAAACTTCAACCCCGCAGTCTCCCTTGTATCTTTTTAGGGTACATCCCTCATCACGCCGGTTATCGCTGTCTTCATGTTGACACCGGTCGGGTTTACATCAGTCGTCATGTTCTGTTCAATGAACTTGACTTCCCTTACCCACAGAAACCCACCACTCCGCCCACAGACTTCTCATTCACCCCACTGATTTCCATCCCTGTACCCGGCTTCCCCACCACCCCATCACCCCCTAATCGACCTGGCACCTCTCCTCCTCCATCTCCCACTGCCACAGCCATGTCTCCTACTCCCAATCCTACTGTATCTTCCTCCACACATTCTTCTGCGACCACCAGCAACCTCTCAACTTCCCTCCCACCTTCCCCACCACACAATGTCCACCCTATGATTACCAGAAGCAAAGATGGCACTTCCAAATGCAGAAATCTCCTCTTTACCTCCCGATATCCTCTCCCTCAAGCCTTCACTACTGTCACAGTTTCAGCCAATGAACCACACTCCTACACACAGGCATCTCGTTCTCCTGAGTGGACTGCAGCAATGAATGCTGAGTACTCTGCCCTTCTCAAACAGCAAACCTGGTCCTTAGTTCCCAAACCACCACATGCCAATGCCGTGGGTTGTAAATGGGTTTTCAGACTTAAACAACGTGCAGATGGTTCCATTGAACGCTACAAGGCTCGTCTTGTTGCCAAAGGCTTCCACCAGCAAGAGGGCCTTGATTACCACGAAACATTTAGCCCTGTTGTTAAACCCACAACCATCCGTGTGGTCCTTGCTCTTGCTGTCTCACTTGGCTGGTCTCTCCGTCAACTGGATGTAACTAATGCATTCTTGCATGGTACCCTCACCGAGGAGGTATATATGGTCCAGCCCCCTTGCTTTGTTGATCCCAAGCATCCTGCTCATGTCTGCCGCCTTCACAAAGCACTATATGGTCTCAAGCAAGCTCCCCAGGCATGATTTGATCGTTTCAAGTCCTTCCTACTCCACTATGGCTTCATGCAGAGTCGGGCAGATCCCTCACTGTTTATTTATCATAAATCTTCATGCATTATGTATCTCCTTCTCTATGTGGATGATATTATCTTGACAGGCAACTCCTCCCAGGATCTGTCCTCCTTCCAAACCTCCTTATCTCATGCATTTGCCATCAAGGATTTGGGCCCTCTCTACTACTTCTTGGGCATTGAAGCAACCCCGACCCCTACTGGCTTGCATCTCACCCAGAACAAGTATACTCTTGATATCCTGCAGCGCAGTGGCCTTGCAGATTGCAAACCATCACCTACTCCTGTTGCTACCAAACATGTCCTCTCTGCTCATGTTGGCACGTCTCTTCCTGATGCCTCTGTCTACCGCCAGCTTGTTGGTAGCTTACTTTACTTAACTCATACACGCCCAGACATTTCTTTTGCAGTTCAACAGGTTGCCCAGTTTATGAGCTCTCCAACAGACATCCATCTCCAAGCTGTCAAACGTATCCTCCGTTACCTTAAAGGCACACTTGGCACTGGACTTCATCTTCAGCGTTCAGCCTCTCCTCCTCCCCTTCATGCCTTCTCGGATGCTGACTGGGCAGGTTGCCATGACACTTGACGATCCATCACTGGCTTCTGTATTTTCCTTGGTCCGAATCTCATTTCCTGGTCCGCCAAGAAACAGAACACCGTTTCTCGCTCCAGCTCTGAAGCAGAATATCGTGCACTCGCCTACACTTGTGCCGATACCATTTGGATTACAAGCCTTCTGCGTGAACTCAATCTGCAGCATCACTGGCCAGTGCATCTTCACTGCGACAATTTGAGTACCACCTACATGACCTCTAATCCAGTGTTCCATGCACGGACGAAACACATCGCCCTTGATTACCACTTTCTCCGAGAACGGGTTACTGCTGGCACCCACCAGGTTCACTTTGTTCCATCCCATCACCAACTTGCGGATCTCTTCACCAAAGGCCTTCCGGCTGAACGGCACTGCTTCTTGACTTCCAAACTTGTCACCCAGCGGGTGCCTAGTTTGCGGGGGGATGTAGAAATATGTAACACTTAACCCTTGACCCGTGTAAATCCTAAGTTAGCATAGGTTGACCCGTGTAAAACTACTGTTAGCATAAGTTAGTGACAGTTCCAGGCAGTTAGTCAGTTACTAACTCCAGTTACAATAGGATAAGAACAAGGAGATAACTGTTTGTAGTTATCTCCATCCAATCCTCTATATATACAGCCATTCGGCTGTCATAAATGAAACATACAAAGATACAAAACTACAGAATTCTACAGATTTTACGTAAATGTTTGAGAGCAGAGAATATTGGCGAGTCAATACCTAGGAATAATTTACACGTTCGGGTTATGAACGCTGGTGTCTCAAATTGCTCCAGCAATACCCGAAACGCAAGTTTCTATTTTTTTTTTTCTTAAGGAAATTTAGTTAGCTTCTAAGATATTCTCATGGGAAAAGCAATTACAATATGTTCTTTAGGTCACACGTCAAGCACTCATCGTAACCTTATTTTCTTTTGGTGACATCCATCACCTGAACTTCTATTTTGTGAGACAACACTTCATATCATCAATCTCGTCACTTTCCGAAACAACCTTGAGAAAGATATCACATTTTGCTTTGTCTCTCAGTTTGACGAAAAGTGACCGACAAAATAGCACGACCCCCGCATGAATATTTCATGACTGGGAAGGTAATGGTGTCAAATTAAAATTCCAGATCTGGTAGAACGGCACAAAATAGGCAGCGTGGTAGTGTAACGAAAAGTAATTTCAACTAAGAAAATGCAATTTCTTGAGTGTCAAAAGCCGCGAAGAGAGAAACATCAAAAAGTGACAAAATTAAAAGCGCGAGTGAAAGCGAATTGGCAAAAAATAACTGCCAAAAACACTTTACATTGAAATGAAAATGACTGTACAATTTGTAATGTGTCAAAGAAAACTCAAACATCTGATACGGCCATTTTATAGAAAGATTTATATTATCTACACGGCATAAACTTAATGACGCTCCCCTTCCTAAAATTCCTTAACCAAATCCAAATCCTTCGTTGGCCTCATGAATCGCAAGAAGCAACCTCTCCTCAAGATGATGTTTAGACGGATACTCTGGTAAATCTAGCTGGTTGAAACTGCAAAAATAAGCAATTTGTTTTGTGAGTTAAGCATACTTCGTAATTTGTTTTAGGAAACAGCCAGCAGCCCAAGAGCTTTCTAAGAACAACTAAACTCGACATGGGGCTAACAAGTACTTGACAAAAAGAACATAAGATGAGATGTGTATAAATTACCAAGTATGCGCAGATGGTAAGTGTTCAGCACTGCCATAAGCCTTGTGTATCTGAAACTTCTGTGAGCCTGAAATCCCTTGAAGTGCGCTAAAACCTTCTAAAGGAACCTGGAGAAAAGGAGAATATTTCTCACATGTACGAGGCACAAAATGTCATACTACATTGCCAAAATAGGCTTAGGGTGAAGATAATCATATGATTGCATAATCAGATTATGGTCAAGTCTCCCGTCAAGTCCAAAATGAATAAAAAAAAAATTCTTCAGAAAAAAAAAATCAGCATGATTTAGTTATCAACGTGTTTATATGGCAGTGGTAGAGTGAATGAATAAAAGTGTGCAAACCAATACCTTAGAGGTGCCAGTCACAAACTGCAATAGACGAGCTTTATCCTCCTTGCTAAAACCTTGGACAACCTCCCAGAACCACTGGATGACAGGAGATGCAGGGCTATATCCAGAATATTCGGTATTTGCCCTCATGTCATCCACTGAAAAACATAGAAACAAAATCTTAAGAATTACATGTCCTGAAAGATAAGGAGCATATAGAAGAGAAAAAGTGGGCATGGGATCTCACAATCAATATCTGGAAGCCCACTGATCAATAGTTCCAGTTCTTTGTCATTGAAAATGGATATTAGGTCCTTGGAAATTAATTCAGTGAATCCATCCAAAAAGGCATTTATCTGAGGTCGAATAGCAGTTGTCAACCGATGTTCCGCAACTAAATCAACATATTGGTGCTTATTTTCTTCTGTAACTTTAATGTTCCGGCCACCAGGAACCAGTTCATAGTCTGTGACCTGCATTATGCTCAACAAAATTAATATAATAATTTCACGCTTAAACCAAATTTTAAATCGATTAAGGGAAAGGAAAATTCATTACTTCTGTCCTTTCATATAATATCAGCTTTTCCTCGTCCGCATCGATGCTGAAAGTAAGGTCTAGAACGTCGCTTATATCATTCTGCAAGAAAGAGAGAATTAATAAATGGCCGAAAACAAGTGAGCAGGAAAGTTACTACCGTTCTACATACCTCAAGCATCCATTTGAGGTTTTTAAAGTAATCAGGATCAATGGCCTCAATATCATGATAAGTGACCTTAGCCCCCAAAATGTGCTTGTAGAAAGATCGGGTAAAATGAACATCCAATAACTGGCCATCGAAGAGTGCTTTACCAACCTGTAAAGTTCGTCAGAAATAAATTATGCAGAAACAAACCAATCCAAGAAAATAAACTAAACAAGTCTTGGTACTCACCACTCGCCCAACAAACTTGAAGTATGAAAGATGTTCTGTTTGGTAAACAGAATTGGGATTCGGCTGAAATGTTGAATCGTTGCCCACAGTTGTAAACAGCAGGGTTCCCTTGTCAAAAATAACCCTGGACAGCAACTGATACCATTCCCTTGTAAGTCCACCTGCATCAATACCTTCCTCTCCTTGAAAGTGAACTGTCAATCTCCCCTTCAAATCTTGAGTCGATCGCATGCGAAGTTGGTTATATGAATCTTCAAGAATGTATGCTCTTCTTACTGAAATTCTCAGGGGATTATGATGATGATCATGTAGATGCTTTATTTTCGATCTGAAGTGAGCACGTTTGTTGTCGAAATCAATGATGCGAGGAACCTTCAGCATGAGTGAGAAAGACTTTTCTAGCAAACCAGGATTTTGACGGATAAAAGCATTTAGCAATTTCCTATGTTTCTCTGAGAACTTCAAAAAAGCAACATGTTTTTCATCAACTTTCAAAGCAGGGCTTGAGGTTTTCTGCTGGCCAGCAGAGGTACTAGCTTCTTCAACCTCAGACACTGAGGCAACACTAAAATCATTACCAGGGCCTGGCTGCCCAGGATGCAATTTCTCACACACCACGAAGAACGATTCTATGTATGGCAAAATATTCTGCGTTCCGGCAGGCAGTGGCGGAACCACACCAGATGGCTTAGATGTCGAAGCTCTATATGAAGTCATCAAATCAGGGGCAGAGTCCGAAAAGCTTTCTATCTTAGTTATGCAAGTGCTCAGCTCCAGCCACAAAGGCTCCAAAGCCGCATTGATGTTCCAAACAAGAGAGAGAGAAACAGTATGCTCCTTTTCTGCAAGCATCTGTGCATCCTTCTCTTTAACCGTCAGGGATGAAACAAGGGAACTTAATGCCTGCAGAACCCTTAAGATAGCAGCTCCAACAGAAGACATGGTACTGAGGAGTGCTGTCACTGTTTTACCAAACATGTGAAGCTCATCCATAGCAGCTCTAGTCAAATTTCTAACAGCATCAGCGAGCTCAGTGATAAACAGGTTCGAATGGATTGGAACAATTGCCACCAACTTCTTCATTACCTCCGCTACAAGAGTATACGCATTATCTGACAGTCTGGATTGAGAAAAATAGAAAGTCAGACTCCCAAGATATGCACAACTTAAATTTACAGTAGAAGCTCTAAGCCTATAACACAGTAATCAACAAAACTGTAACAGTGAAGAACACTAAAGGACAAGACACAATTATCTCCAGATAAGAATCCACCAATTAATTATCAGAAAAAAGTTAGAAAAGGAAAAAAAATCTTAGCAAGAAGCAGTTAAGCTGCAAGAAAAATACATGTTTAGTTTCCATACCCTTCTCGTGCAAGCAAAGAGCATAGAAGGCGAAGTTCTGCTTGTGGAAGGTTAAGCAGAACACTTTCAGTAGTGCATTTGTTATCTACACCAGAAGTTGTTGGTTTGGAGGGACCATCAACCTTATCTGGCATACCAACCACAGCACCAGTAGCACCAGATTCTGTATTCATCTCAGCATCTGAAGGAGCAGCAGGTTGCTCAGAAACAGAAACACCTACCCCAGATTTGTCAGATGACTTGCTTTCAGCATTATCAATGATGACCTCCAATAAGTTAAGAAGCTGTATAAAGAATACACGAATGATTGTAAATATACATACTTCAGTGTCAAAGTAGTAATCAACAAAAAAATTAAAACCAAATAAAATCTCATGCTGATTCTTACCTGTTCAAGATGAGCTATGCTTCTGAACAAATAAAGGGGTTGATTCAAAAGGCTCAAAAGCAAAGCAATAGACAGATATCCGTCCTGATGACTTCTAATTGGTTCAGTCTCTTCAACAACCATCACAGCTTTGCCACGTGCCTGATCAATATTATCTGGTTCTTGCAGGGCAGAGTCAGAATGAGGCAACCTAAGGTGAAGCAAAATTTTTGCCACATTAGGATGATGTCGAGCCAAATAAGTCAGAGTCTCAAGAATTCGTCGGGATACCACTGGAGGAACGCCTAGAGAGTAACAGGAAAAATCTTAGAATTGATATAAGAGTTACCTACAAACATAAAGGCATACTGATTTTCTCACGTGGATATAACTACCATTAACATTACAGACCCCAAAAAAAAGAGAGCCAAAAATCCAAACCTAATAGTACAGACACTAATAATCACCAATCAAACCTAACAAAAGATCAAGATTATCAACACTTGATAGGCACTTCATTTGCTAAAATTTCTAACCACGTCCATAGGGGGAAAAAAACCACCTTTCGGGAGGCAACATTACCATATTGTTATGAAATAAAATGTATGAACTTTGCATATCTACCCTCCAAATGTTATGATCAAATTGTGCGAAATCACAAGGCGGAATATTTTTTCCCCAAAGATGGTCTCTCTAATTTGGGAAACGTAACCCACCAGTGTCCATCATCCAATGTTCTATATTGCATAAAAAATTTGCAAACATACTCTATTCTAATCCTCAATACCACTATAGTGTCTGAAATCAATAATCAAGAATATTAACATGTTTATCAATGATAAAGGAGATCTTACCAGATTGATTACGTGAACAAATAACATTACTCTTGCAAGCATAGAGCCGATACGAGGTCTCAGCAGCAGTTGAGTGACCAGCAGACTTTCTTGTATCAAGCATTAGCATGTCCATGAGAATTTTCACAAGTGAATTTCGAGTTTCATTGTGAGCACACAAATTCAATAGAAGCTTCAGCAGCTGGCTTTTATACAGAGGCTGCAGAATTGTGGAGATCGAATTCCGTTAAAAGGAATCTTCAACACAATGGAAAAGTCCACTTACAAAACAATATACTACCTGGAAAACACGAAGCACCCGAATCATTGCATGCAGAGCTGCAGTGTCAACTAATGGAGCTCCTTCGGCTTCAACTACCTTAGCACCAATAGCCCTACGTGATCCAATACTTCCTCCAATTCTTTCCAGAGTAGATCCAATACCTTCGCCCGGTCTTGAAGCTTCACCCCTACGATTTCTAGGATACATACCAAACAGGGTACGATTATAACGATGGGCAAACCTTTCTCGTAACATGTTTGCCTCTGCAACTAGAGCGGGTGTAAGATTGGCTAGTATAGCATCCGATGAAGTTAAGAGAACCTGATCACAAGAACAAAGAGCTTATAACAGCTTGAATTACAAATTCCAATATGAATTAAAAATGGCACAATGAACCTGGATGTACCTCTTCACGCAATTCTGAAGGAAAGGTTGCAATTATTGAGACTGTGTCCATTTCAACAGGTTGACCTTCCAGTTCCTGAGATTGATGTAGCCTTTGAGCTTGTTGTTGGGCTAAAACTTCTGCTCTGATATCAGGAGGAAGGGCAGCAAGAAATTCAGGATCAATATCTCCAGCATTCTGTGGCTCGGCATTTGACTGTAGAGCTGCCTGACCTTGTTGAGCTGAGAGAACTTCCGCTCGCAACTCCTCAGGAAGAGCATCCAAGAAAGCAGGATCAATTGCCCCAGAACCAGCGTCACTATTAATTTGCTGTTCTGCTGCTGGACCTTCCTGATCTGCCTCACGGCTGGAATTTTCAGAAACCTCAGTAACGCTATGTAGAGAAACATCTCTTGCACTGACAGTGGCAGAAGTCCCAAAAGATACATTTGTTCTTCTTGATCGAGATGCCTGTGAATCACCTAGTGGCATTCTATCAGCAGAACCTTGCCTTTCAGCGCCATCATCATGACCATCAGCACTCCCAATTTCAACATCAAGGCTACGAAGGCTCTCCCCTAAAGTTGCTCCACTTCCACCACTTTCTTGGCTCACAGCTTCTACATCCCGCACAGCCGAATCATTGTGTTCAAACTGCATCTCAACAGACTGCTGATGCATGGTAGACAGGTCCATTTCTTGTAGAGATTCGCTCACTGTAGTTGGTCTCAAATCAGCATTGCCAGCATTATCACCTGTATCTGGACTCAAATTCCCACTTTCAATATTGGCATTGTTATCAACGGGCATGTTAGCTGTTACACCTGTTTCTTCTGATTCTTGTAACTCTACAGCTTCACCTTTGTTCAGAGAATCTGCTGCTTTAGTATTATTCTCTTCAGAAGTCTTGTCAGGCATTGGTCGCCTCAATTGGGACAAAAGCAAGTCCTCAAGTCCTGGTGGCACAGCACCTGCATTTGATCCACCACCTTGCTGGTTATCATCCATCCACAAGTTCAAGCGGTGCCCATGGCGACCAGTCCTGAGTGACCTAAAAATATTATCCAATCTTGAGGACATGACCTCTTGGTTTATATCTGGTAAGACCACATCATGGGAATTATCTGGAAGTCAGGAACCCATCATCAGAGAAATAAAAAAAAAAATTCAAATCAAACAACAGTTATAGGACACCAAAAACATTTAAGGATATTACCTGATTGCCTAGGCGGTGCTGACGACAGAGAAAGGGGTCCAACCAGAAGAGGATGCCTTGAAGGAGTGGCATTCTCACCAGTTCTGCCTAGAAGACTGTAAATAGAAGTAGTGCGCCCTTGACGTCTAGAACCAAAAACTTCAACTGGCATAACATGAAGTGCATCATTAGGAAAACCATGATCTCTACCAAAAACCTCAATATGGTCAAACACATTAATCCCATTTATGCCTTCCTCCAACCTTAATATAACTCCATCCTCCTCATCCTCTTCATCTTCATCATCTTCCTCTAATACTTCCTCCTCATCAAACTCATCATCATCAATCTCATGATCATCTTGATCAGTGTCCGGATGAGGCAGGTGATGGACTTCATCTTCCAGATCATTATGCTCCTCATCATCCTCATCTTCATCATCATCTACTTCATCTCCATCATCCTCAGACATATCTTCATCATCATCTTCGTCGTCATCATCCTCATCATCCTCATCATCAAGATTCTCTTGCTCATGAGGCTGAATTTCATACCGTATACCCATAGTATCAATGCCATTTTCAAGACCCCTTGTTTCCTCCGAATTTTCATGCATATAATCATCTTCATTAGCAGGAGCAAAACCTCCATCAAGATCTTGGTCATGCTCCATATCATCTGTGACAGCCTCAGAACCACCAAAAGATTGGACTGCATTATAAGACTCCATGTTCTCTGCTGGGGTAGAATCATGGTGGGACTGTGACGGTGTTTCAATAGATTGGGATCTCTCACCAACATTATCTGTCCTTCCAGATTGATTATGATCAGGAGGTTTTGAAGAATTGTCACCCTTACCAGCATTTGAATCAGCAGAATGGACATGTTCTTTGGTTACCAACTCAAGAGCTTTGAGAAGACCAGTAACAACTTTAGGTGAGTCAGCATGGTCCAGGTCCAGCACTTGAAGAGATCGAGTCAATGATCCGACCAGACCAACATCTATAAAAGTGACAGAAGCTTCTGCAGAAATGTACGAGCCAGTAGGAGTGCGAGCAGCCAGAACATCATTGAGCAGATCACAAAAAGCTTGTATCTCACTGTCAGGTGATCGGTAGCCATTGCATGAATCAACAAAGTCATTAAAAATAAAACTGATCTCAGTAAAAACTCTTCTTCTTGCCTCAGAAGAACGAACACAAGATGCAACCAAAAACTGGCTAGCCCTGCTTGCTAACTTGTGCCTCCAATCATCTGCTTTCTTTTCCTTCTTGGCACTGCGTGAATATGGTAGAAACTTATGAAGAACATGGTAAAATATTCCACCAGTGCTAACAGCAGTAGGACCCTTTTGACTAGGGACCCTGCAGCTACTAATTTCAGCGTCTTTCCGAAGCAGAACATGAGCCGATGAAGCATACATCAACAAAATCTCTGTCAGAAGCTTCAAAACAAAAACAACCTTTGCAAGAGATGCAGGAGCTTCTTGGCTACCAGCCTCATTATCTTCGGACACGGGAGCGATAGCTTTTCCCTTCCCCTTAATAGCAGCAACATCAATATCCATGTCGGTTGAAGATGGTGTTTCTTGGAGCACATCAATGACAGCATTATCTTTAGATGGAGGCACGTACGTACACACAGAATCTAGAAGAAGCTCAATCACACAAACAAAACTCTGGGGATATTTTCTATGGACTTTTGCACTCTTTGAATTTGAATCGTGAATTTTTCCATGTCCATTCCCAGAAATGACTGAATTTAAATTACCCACAGAAGCTTTAGCATCAGCCATCAGTGTTTTGTCTTTCTCCAAAGATTTATCCTTCTCTTTATCCTTTTCTTTGCTTTTATCTTTGTCACGATCTTTCAGCAGAACAATATAAGGCCTTTCACCAACCATCTCAACTTGACAAATAGATTGAGCAGCACGCATAAAAATTACAGGATCCCGAGAAATGGCAGAACTTAAACTCGATAGAAAATTGCGAGGAGAAATTCTACCGTTTGAATGTCTGTTGGCAGCAGCCACAAGGTTATGCCTTATCTCAAATTCCATTGCCTGCTGCAGAGTTTGAGGATCTTCAAGAACATGACGGATAATGGTAGCAGCAATATTGTCAAATCCAGGAAAGAGGCTACTTGTTGGCAAAGAAAGCAGTAAACTTAAACCTCCATCATCAAGAAAATGAACAGCCACGGCATGAGTTTTGGTGAGAGTAGAGCAAAGCTGCAGAACGGCATGCATTGTTTCATATGGAAGCTGGTTTCTTATACACGAACAAGCAATCTCAATAAGTCTCTTCTGCTCTTTTATGTCTATATGTTTTGAAGATAATCCCAATGCAGACTGCAACTTATTTTGCTTGTCCTCATCAATGCTAAGTGGCGTTTGATGGCTATTAACACCATCCTTCTTCAACTGATCTGCAATTTCAGAATTCAGCTTTTGATCCATCTGCAACAGCCTATCGACTGCAAGAAAAGCTGTTGTTACCCACCTTGGAACTTCACGTTTCTCTCTACCAACTGAACCAGAATCCCATTGAGAGAGTAGATCTGATGCAACTTTCACAAGACCATTCTTTGAGGCAATCTCTCGTGAAACAACATCTTCTTGAAGAATCAAGGCAAGAACGTGAAAAATAGCAGATAAGGCGCTGTTTCCGCCGTCAAAAATCAAACTGGACTCTTTTATTCGATCAACAATGAATGAGATGACGTTGGACCGATATTGACCATCATTTTGGGAGCATATCATTACAAGCAAGTCTCGAACTGGAAAAGCTAGAGGTTCCTTCATCTGCAGAAGTTTTGTGCATGTAGACAACAACTCTTCAACAGGAGGAAGTTGGACCATCTCTTCTTCAAGCTGCGGAGTATTGTCAGTTGCACCAGCTTCTTTAATGTCAGTTTCTGGATTACCCAAAGACATCGCTAGTGCCCGAGCAAGTTCATCATCTTCTTGAACCTCCTCCGGATGGGAAAACAACCACTCCATTGCCAACTCCACACTATTTGATCCAACTTGCCTTAGTGCTTCCTCAGCCCTAGACCTGGAAAAACCCATCTCTACAATAGTTGAAATAGTTGTCTCATTAGGAGGGGGCCCAGCAATACGGGCACTGGAGCTATTACTAACATTCTTCACTTCAACCCCAGAGTATATGTGCCTGATTATAGAAATAACAGTACTAATTAAATCAAAACTACAGTCAACAAACTGGGGATGAGTCCACAAAGGAAGAATTGCCTTCAAAACCATGGATTGGAGGACCTTTACAAAAGTCTCAGCATCACGAGGAAAAGGAATATTTCCATTTACCAGGGGCTGTGTTAGCAAGTGTTTTGTAAAAGGAGATAATATGAAAGATGATGTTACCAGGTGGTCCATAAATTTACCATAGCTGGCTAAAGGACCATAAATCCATGAATGGTCAGTATCTTCCCTTGCATCCTGCTTGGAATTCCCATCATCCATTTCCATGGGAGATGCAGGAGCCCTAACTGTGAAGAGCAGTTCACTGGTGGCTACAAATGTCTTCAAAACTGACTGGACAACTCCATGCCCATATAAGCAATTTAGCAAAACAATATTACATGAATCTGGCCTCTCCAATAGACTGACATCAATGAAATCTATAACTTTACCAAAGTACCGACACTTTGTCGATATGGAAGACTCAGATCCAGAAACATTTGCATGCCCTCCAAAATTCAAGTGATCGAATGCAATGGACGCAAAAGTAGAAGCTACTGATTTTGCCGAAGGAGAAACACTCACAATATCATCCCGTCGACGAGAAGGTAGCGACATGACCTTCCCCAGCTCTTGAAACAGATGGGTAATGTGAAAAGAAAGAGATCGTACCATATCACAGCAAGAAGTATAATAGGACCTCTGCTGATCATACTCCTTCCTATTAAGAGGTCCAACAGCATCTGAAGACCCAGAATGATGGAGTTGCTGACCAGACCCGAGCCGGAGATTTGATGGACCATCAGAATTGGTTCTTTGTTGAGAACCAGTGGCACGACCAAGGTCACGATATAGACTAATAAGGTCCAGAAATTGGGACTCAATGCTCCATCCAGATGTCCTCCTTCTAAGCAAGGGATCAAGGAACTGCCTAAAAGAGTTAAACCTTTGCTCTTCAGTTTCACTTGTATTCAATTCTGACTGTTGCGACTCAGTGACGGAACCAGCACTGTCATCCTCCACCTCAGACTTGGTATCTTCTAGAAGAGCAATCTGCCACAGAATTTCGCGGTGGACACGTCCTAAATCTTCAAGAACATCTTTGCTACCATTACCAAATTCAGTAAGCAGTGCAGTTACCCAGCGGTTGTCCTTTGATGCAGCAATAAATAAAAGGAACTCAACAAGAAACAGTGAAGAAAAGATTCCACCATCTGAGGTCATCCTAGGTTCCAACAGAAAGGACCCTGAAACCGCCCCAAACCCAGACAAAGCTTTCTTTAGGTGGTCCCTGAGGAAGGAGCAAAATGCACGTGCAAGCGCAGCAGAGTGATGTTGAGTGAAACCCTTGAAAACCATGGTACTGTGTAAAGCAATAGACATCCCATCAGATGACTGTACAATAGTGGGTTGTAATAAAAGCTTCAGTAACGCATCAATTCCTGATTTCTCAACAAACAACCGACATGTTTCAGAGTTTTCCATTGTTCTGTGGACCAGTACCATCAAGTGGAAAATGGATAATTGAATGAACTGCACATTACTGACGCCATCGGCAGCTGAATCTACAGAACCAACCAGAGAGCAAGGACTTTCAGTTTCTTTGTCCTCAGAATCCATTTCCATAGCAGTACTCCCATTTAACTTTCCCGCTGGCCCTGTACTGTGGCTGTCAGTATGCGAAGCAATTTTTTCAATAATTTCAACAATAATATCAACACCGGTACTTCTTAGCGAGGATACATGGCGCAAAAGTTCTTCTACTGCATTTGCCAAAGGAACAATAGCTTCATTCATTGCCAAAACATATTTCTTGCTAGTGAAGATGTCAACAAGAAAGCGTAATGCAGAACTTTCCTTCACAGCTTCTAAGCCTTTGGCATTAAGACAAATAGCACCAAGACCATTAGGTACACATGTAAGACCTTTGGCAGATGGAAGAACTCCAGCTACAACTGAAGATATAAATGCATCTGGAAGACCCATTTCATGTAAAGCAGAAAAGCAAGTAGGGTCTTTGTGGATGGTTTCACTCAAAACAGTCACAGCAGAGTAATAAATGTCACCACCAAATTTTTCAACGTTGCCAAATATCAGAGAAAGAGTTGCAGGTAAAGAACTGTCATGGGGGTGCTGCACTCTGGAAGCATTCCCAGCGGCATATGTCGCAGACCCAAGTGCTTTCAACGAAGCTTTAATGAGCCTCTTTTGTGAGTACAACTGGTCATCACTGTATCTAGAGCTCTCACCAATGACCATTGGATGATCATTATCACCAGAGACACCAATAACCCTGTGTACCTCTATCTGTAGTCTCTGAGCCAAAAGTTCAACTCCTCCCAGTTCTTTAAAAAGAGACACGGCTGAACTACTGTAATCCATGAGCTTTTGCAGAGTTTTGACAGCAAAACACACGAGATGCAAGTGCAAAGGGTCAGAATCCTCCAAAAGAGGCAAGAATGTTGGAACCATGCCTGACCCTCTGATATTACTCCCTGTAGCTGATGATGAGACCACATGCAGCAAATAGAACTGAAGAAGGGCTTCAACAAAAGCAAGAGAAGTTGGATCATTAGAGTTTTTAAGAGATAAAACAGCTCTCTGGAGAACATTCAGGAGTATCATCCGATTACCCCCCGCAAAACTGATAGTTGATACACTCAAGATTCGTGCTCGCTCATGAGACGCTGAATATGCAGCTAACTGAGCTCCCAAGGCAAGCATCGCCTGAGTTCTAATGGTTCCAGAAACTGATTTTTCGGATCGCACAATTCTGATTAATTCATTTGTATACTCTGGCTCATTAGCAAAGAAGGACACAAGTTCTTCATGGGCATCACTAGACTGAACAAGCACGATAAAAGCAAGAAGGCAAATTCTGCTGTACGACCTACATTTCTTTGGAGTACGAAAGGCACTAGCATATCTGATTCTGGTGAGCAGTGAGAACCGGAGCTCAGAAGGTACCCTATACTCCTCTATACATCGTTTCATCAGCTTTAAATCGTCCTCCTCCTGCAAATGCAGGTCTGGCATCTCTATAACCTGCAAACTGGACGAATTATTTACATTGCTAGAGCTCTCCTCTGTACTTCGGGCATTCCCATGCAATTCAAAATAGAGCGTAGAGCCTGATCGACGACTAGACTTGTCAGAATAATTTTCAACATCAGAGGGGAACAAATTCAGCCCGTCATCCTGGGTAGCTTCATTTTCTATGACACATGAATATAAACCCAATCCATCTTCCTTGCTTCCCCATCCCTGTGCCAGAGAAAGGAGATAGCTGTTTACAGAACCACAACCAATCATCTTCCCACTGACATGCAGCTTGGAGGGATTTATTTTCACAAGTGCAGAAAGCGTTTCTAATGCAGCTATAAGGACATCAGGATCTGTTGATGCAAGTAGGAGCTTGAAATGCTGAGAAGGAAAGAAAAATCGATCCATTAAAAAGACACATGCACGAAATAATAGCATTCACAGCTAAAAAGGAACAAAATTATACAGAGATCTAGGTTTACAAGAAGCCACTGAGATCAAAAGCAAATTTCCTTGCTCTAAGAACAACTTACCTCTAAGCCATCAAATGCACTCTTGTTATGGGAATTTTCCAAAACTGTTTGCATCACTCTCAAAATTTGTAGAACTGCATGCTTTGGAAATTGACTATCATCTTCTAAGATTTTATCCGACAAGAGAAGGTCATTTCTACAAGACAAGTATGCCTTGAAATATGTATCAAAATGCAGAAACAGTGGCCTCCAATGGTGAAAATTACCCTGAAGTTGAAGCAACGTATTAGTGACAGAATGTAAAGAACAAAAAATACTACCCACAAAAAGTAGCATGCTACCTTACTGTACTCCCAACGGAAACCGGAAAGAGGTATGGCTATATCTTGTAGTGGACACTGGATCACCTTATTGATAAAGGCTTTGATCTTAGGAGGCTGAAACCAACAAAAAGCAGTCATAAGATGTTGTGCACTAAATAAGTTAGGAAGCAAGAGAATGTTGTTTGAGAAAACAAATATTGAAACTAAAATCCTGAAACAAAGTAGGGGATAAATCTTCCTCCGCATGCAAAACAATCACAACCCTTACAACACAGATATTTAACACCGAACTTACTTCAACACCAACCAGTGGCAGCATCAAATGCATATTTAAATAAAGCAGATTTTATCATGGCCAGATAATTGTCTCCCGTATTTGAAAATTGAAATGCCAGGCAAAAAGCCAAAGGATCACAAAACCCAAACAAGTATATAAATCCTGTTATATTCCAGTCCCATATTCAAACTAGATATAGATCAAATACACTATTTCACACCACTCAAATGTATCTGGTTTTTGCCAAGCATACCCACATATAAAGGGGAAAATATATGTATCCAATACTTAATCTAGAGCATAGAGTAGTCCTTGGGCTATGATGTAATTGCTGTAGTATAGTATCCATACAAAATAGTACATTAAAAAATTGGATAATCACCTCAAACTGTCGCGAAGATTAACTACTTTCTGATTATTGCATCTTACAGCCCCATAATATTTCATGATTCAGAAAAATGTACATTCAACTTCAATTTCTAATGTATCCTGAATATTCAGTCCTCTACTTTCAAATATTGTGTACCCAAAACCTAATAGTATCCTACATTCATATACCGCACACTGTATTCATGCTTCCTAGACCAGAAAATAAAAGGGCATAACACAAACGACAAAATCAGAAAACCAATATTAGAAAGAGGAGAAAAAGAAAAAGGAATATGATAAATTTAAAGTTTTGAAAGGTACGCATAGCTGACACTAATCTACTAATAATAGCAGTAAAAATAAACCGAACCCCAGACTACAGTAAAGTTTAAACTGCAGGCAGTTTCTTAGTTGAACAAAAGGGTTCTAAAAAACCATAATACGCCATCCCTAATCAATAATCTTGAAGATTTCCCGAAAAAAAAAACCCTAATCTTCAGAATATGATAACAAAAAAAAACATAATACGAAATAAAAAAAATGGCACAATATAACATAATACGCTCAATGGAAATTTACACTAAATAAAATGAAAGGGGCGGAGAGAGTAGAAGCTTACTGGCTCAGAGTCGAGTTTGATGGACGATCCGAGAGCACCGTCGGTGGACAAGAGTTGCCGAATCCTCGACGGCAAGTTTGATCTTAGGGTTGTCATATTTTCACCTCAGCTTCTCTACTTTAGACTACTTCAAACAGCCAAACACAGAAGAAGAATAAGAAACAATTGAATTGAAAACCCAATAAACCTTTTTAAGGAAAAAAAAAAAGACAAAAACGCAGAAGCAAAAATAAACGAAATCAGCGATTAGACTAAAACAAGAATCCCTAAAACAATAAATTTCAAATTTTGATTAAAAAGGTAGATCAGGTATACACACAGGACCGATAGATATATAGAAAGATAAAGTGGGTAAAGAAGTACCTGACAGAGGAGAGAGACGAAGGCAACGGATGCATACACATCCGAAGGCCCAGAGCCGAAGGGCCGTACGGAGCAGAGAGATGAGAGAGTCGAGAGATTTGAAGAGAGAGAGAGAGAGAGAGAGGCGAAACCCCAAACTCGAAGCAAAGAAGAGAGAATAGAGAGAAAAGGAGTGGTTTGTATATGTATATTGTTGTGTGCTGTGTTGTTGTGTGTGTAGGTCTCGCTCTCGTTCTTTAGTTGTGGTTTTCAGTGTACTTTTTTCCCATCTCGTGTTGTTTTGCTTTTATTTTGAAGGGTATTGGAAATCGAAGAAACGAGAAATTTTATACGAGTGGGAAGACTACGAATAAATTAGGGTAAATTTTTAGGCTTATGGTAATAAATGCATTAGTTACAGGTTATTTTGTGTATTAAGTTTGTAATTTGCCGTATGGAAGGATTATCTATTATTATAAAGTCAAAATGCCTCAAAAAATTTCAACAAAAATTCTGATAAAAATACGATTTAAATTATTAAATAATTAAGAATAAAATAGTAAAATTAAATATTAAATTCAAAATTTAAAATTTAAAAAAATAATAAAAGTTAATGGAAGGAGTGGGGGTAAAAAAATAAAATAAAAAAAAGGGTGGTGGATTAAGGTAGTTACTCTTCTTATTTTTATTTTAAAAATAAAAAAAATAATATTATTTATTATTTTTTAGTTTTTTTAATAAAACTAAAAAATTAACTAGCACCTGTATTAGCGGGTGCCAAGAGTCTAGTATTGTTAAAATTATTGCATCTTTTGTCAATTAAAATTAATAAAATCGATAACAGTAATATTACAAAATTAATAAAAATAATTAAGATATTTACATTACTTTATTATATTTATTATTAAAACTCTTTTTAAAAAATAAAAATAAATAAAAATCCATATCCCCCAACCAATTCACCCAAATAAAAACCCAGAAACCACCCTAAACCCATTCTATTGGCAACCAACCACCGGGAACCAGACTGTTTATGCGGTTCCTCAGTGGCATATGAGTCCGGTTCCTCAATGACGGGCTCGATGTACGCCGCAGTGGAGAAGCAGCAACCAACGACTGGGAACCAGACTGTTTATGCGGTTCCTCAGTGGCATATAAGTCTGGTTCCTCAATGACGGGCTCGATGTACGCCGCGGTGGAGAAGCAGGAGGCACACATGGATGGTGTTCTCGCTCTGCTCGAAGTAATCCGACACCAGGCGAGTGAGAGTTTGGGCTGAAACACTTGCTCCATCAGCAGCCGCTATCTCCGGCGGTGGCCCTCTTCCTCATCCGCATCTCCCTTCACCTCATGAACCCTTGACTAAATCTCACAGACGCAAAAGTGCGACAATGAAACACTCATTCTTCTTCCTCTTTAATAATATATTTAATAATTATCCGGCTAATCATTGCCAGTACGTAATCCAATCAAAACCCCAAAACCCACCATCACGACATGAAAGCTTGCAGTCAAAGTACAACAAAATAATCAAACTTTCAACCCAAAGCCTTGTTCCCAAAACGCTTGTAGAAGACAAAACCTTCAAATATCCCGAACAACGCTTGTAGAAGACAAAACCTTCAAAATTCCCAAACACTGGCCGGATGAGGTGTGGATTTGGGATGGTGAGAGTGATTTTTTATAATTAAAAAAATATATTTTTTATTTTATTTGCAATCTTCTTGACCACAGCGGAACCCGAAAGAACGACAGAGAAGGCTTCTTCACCGTCGCCTTGCATTTTGAAGAGGTCAATCCCTCACAAATTTTCCAATCCAAATAAGCCATTGTATGGCCATCACTCGAGCATGGACTCATCTGCAACATCGGTAATCAGTTAAACCCTATTTTAACCGTCCGAAAGTGAAAAATTAATACTCATATGCCACTGAGGAACCGCAGAAACAGTCTGGTTCCCGGTGGTTGGTTGCTAATGGAATGGGTTTAAGGTTTCTGAGTTTCTATTTGGGTGAACTGGGTAAATTGGGTGAATTGGGTTGGGGAAGATGGTTATTTGTTTTAATTTTTTAAAAAGAGTTTTAATAGAAAATATAATAAAATAATGTAAATATTTTAATTATTTTTATTAATTTTGTAATATTATTATCACGTCATCAAAATTAATGGTGTTGCTAATTTTGAGTAACGAATGGTGCAACAATTCTAATGGTATAATCGTTTCTGGTGAACATTGAGGTAAATTGTACTCTCTGGTATATTTTGAAACAAAGTGGCATATTTTTGAGACATTTAGCATAATAAGCCAATTTTATATGGCCCCGTAAGGTAAAAATTGCATCTAAGAACATGATTATAATTACATATATATTGTATCAAAATAAATTTTACATTTGTATAATTATATAATTAAATTTGTTTTCTTTATAACTAAAAAACCACATTTTTAATTATAATTTATTTATTTATTCTGAGAAAACTAAATATGTTAAACTGTTAATTTGCCCGAGAGAATTGTGATTTTACTAGTTTCCTTTGACAAAATCAAGGGATTGTCTAAGTTTTAACAGTATAGTGCTTATAGCAGTAAGGTTAACAAAAACCTTAAAATTAACTCATTCAAAAATGGAATTGAGTTGTTGAATGGAGGTAGCAGTAAGGAAAATGAGTGGTTCTTGAGTTTTTTGGTTTTTTTGGATTTTGGGTGAGATGAAGAATATGGGTGGTGAAGGATTTGTGAAAGGAAATGATAGTAAGATGAAGAGAGGAGATCGAGCCATCCAACTAGGAGCAAGTAAAGGGAAGACGGAATACTAAAAAAACAAAAGGTCACCATAAAAAGTGAGGTAAAGAGTAATCACCACAAGAATGGGGCAACCATCCCAAATGATGGGGAAAGGAAAAACCCCAAAGAGCTGGTGTAACGACCTGTCCCTTATTTCAGGATTAATTAATGACTAATTAAGGATTAGTGCGACTAATCAGGATTAGTCAGGAGATTTTAAACTGACGATGTGAAATGGCCGTTTTGCCTTGGGAAATTGGGCGAAATGTTGATTTTTAACCCGGACGATCAAATGAACTTTGACCGATGACCGTAATGTAGATCGGGTCGTTACGAGTCCGGAGACATGCGACACGTCGAAAACGGACATTCGACGGGAAAGTTACGGGTCTAGGAAGCTTTATGGTACTATTACACGCAAACCGAGAAGCCAACACGTGGAGTGATTGGATTGGGAAAAACCTTTGGAAGGACCCACCAGATGAGTGACAAGTGTCATCCTCATCTTTATCTCTCATTTCTCTGTTTTTCCCCAAACTCGTGGTAATCTCTCGATCCCGTGAACCCATCTTATACAACACCCATTAAACCTCGTCTAATGTTAGTGGCCCGTGAAGGAAAATTGTGACGACCCGTCCCAAATTAGCGGGATTAATTAAGAGTTAATGACAGATTAGCAAGGCTAATCGGAGATTAGACGAGGATTAGCGAAATGACGATTTTGCCCCTAGAATGGGCAAATCGTTGAATTTTTATTCAGGAGGTCAAATGGACTTTGGCCAATGACTGTGACGTAGTTCGTGACGTCACGAGTTCATAGACAGGTGGCACGTTCGATTCCAACGTTCGAGTAAAAAGTTATGATGTTCGGAAGTTCAAGGGCATTTTGGTAATTGGGCAAAAAATTGACTTTCTGACCGAGAGGTCAGATGGCCGAGGGCCGAAGACCGTTACGTAGATCGGGACGATACGAATCCGTAGACAGGCGGCACGTCGAATTCGGACGTTCGACAGAAAAGTTACGGTTCACGGAAGTTCCGGGGAACTATTTACGGTGACACGTTTTACGAGACGAGGACTTTTGGCAGCAAGTGGGCCCAGATATTTGTCTCAAGGCCCAATGGATGAGTGACAAGTGTCACTCATCCACTGGACATCATTTTCCTTCATGCATACCCCATTCCCCGTGCATCCATCATTTTCCATTTTTCCCATCCAAAACTGATCCACCATTTTCATCCAAAACCCAAACCGTTGACCCTGTGATCATCGGTTAGAGGCCTGAGAGTGAGAGGAGGACCAGCAGAACATGGTGGCTGGCCAGGCCGAACTGCCGTGCACGGCAGAGGAGGAATGGTGCACAGGTATCGGTTTAACCATTTTTCGATCCATTTTCCATTTCGTGTATTATGGGTCGATTTGGATGTTTGTTTTGAATTAATTAGGTTGTTAGGAGGTTAGTAGGAAGGTTTTGAGAGGTTTTGGACGTTGAGGGACCCCTGGGATGAGTTTTGGATTTTGAACCGTGAGAACCAAAATCGAACCGGTCGAATTTAGGATGTTTTAGGGGTTCTAATCAATTAGGTTAGGTTCCTAGGACAAAAAGAGGAAGAATATAAGTGATTAGGAGTGAAACGGGTGAAAACTGGACCTGGACCAGTCACGCTGGTCCAAGTTGCAGGCGAACCGGCCGGTTCAGCCCGGCCGTCGCGAGGTTGAAGACGATACTGTAGATGGCGCGTGAAGCCCACGCGCAGCCACTTCAGGCGGCGCGTACGGGCGCGTGGGGGCGATTTTGGGCAAGGTTCCAACATGTGAAATCATTTATTCGATCTAACACACATTTTGGGACTAGTTTCGTGTCAATCGGACATCGTTTCGATATAGTTCGGGATGTCCGAAGGTTTAGGATCGGTTCCCACGTTAATTGTAACGACCCGTCCCAAATTCCATGATTAGATTAGTGACTAATCACGATTAGTGAGGTTAATCGGTGATTAGTTAAGCTAAATCGGACGAACGATGCGAAATGACCGTTTTGCCCCTGATCGTGGCAAAACGTTGACTTTTCATTTGGGCGGTCAAATGGACTTTAACCGATGACCGTGACGTAGTTCGTGACGTCACGAGTTCATAGACAGGTGGCACGTTCAATTCTGACGTTCGAGGAGGAAGTTATGATGTGCGGAAGTTTAGGGGCATTTTGGTAATTTTGGTTAAAATGGTCAAATGTTGACTTTTTGACCGGAAGGTCCGATGGCTGAGGGCCGAAGACCGTTACGTAGATAAGGTTGATACGAATCCGTAGACAGGCGGAACGTCGAATTCGGACGTTCGACGGCGAAGTTACGGTTCAAGGAAGTTTCGAAGTACTATTGCACGAATTACGAAACGGGTTCACTTTTGGACTCTAGTGGGCCCAGATATTTGTCTTGATGCCCAATGGATGAGTGACAAGTGTCACCCATCCAATGGACACCATATTCCTTCATGCACCGTGCGAACCATTTCCTTTTTCCCATTTCAAACACACACACACAAACCCACCCGATCTCACCCTTTTCTCTCCATCTTTGTGCAACCCAAACCCAGCCAACCCAACCCCATTTCGACCAGGACTGAGACCAGACGTGAGGGAAGGACTGAGGATGATGGTGGCCGGCCAAGAGGAAGCCACCGTACACGGCGGAGACCGAACCCGAGGTGTAACTCGGTTTTGGTTTTTGAACCCAAAATCGTGTTTTTGTTGTTATGGGTCGATTTGGATGATTGGTTTGAACTAAATAGGTTGCTAGGGACTTAATATGAAGGTTTTTATTGGGTTTAACGGCTGGGAAGCCATGGAAGGGAAAATGGAAAACTTTGAACCGTGAGGTCCATTTTGGGTTCACGGGTTTTAGTCACTTTTAGGTCGTTTTGTTAATTGGGTTAGATAGAAAATGAAGAAATAGGAATTTAGGAATTAAAATGGGAGCAAACGGACCCCGAATCAGTCTAGAAATAGAAGAAAAACCTGAGATGAACAGTGTTTTGCTACAGTAAACTGGTTCAGTTATGTAGTTGATGACGATGAACAGTGTTTTCGATCTTCTAGGGGCTCGTGAGGACGCGTGGGCCAAAATTTGGGAAAGTGTTCAACACGGGAAATCTTCTATTCGATGTAAAGAAGATTTTGGGACTGGTCTCGCGTCAATCGGACATCGTTTCAATAGTTTTTGGGGTGTCGGAAGGTTTAGGGTCGGTTTAAAAATAGTTAAAAGTTCGGAAAAATTACGGGGCTTTGATGGGAGGTTAATTAAGTAGTTATTAACCTTCTATTAAAATTTGGACAGCTTTGG
Source organism: Prinsepia uniflora (assembly GCA_032719365.1). Classification (NCBI taxonomy): domain Eukaryota; kingdom Viridiplantae; phylum Streptophyta; class Magnoliopsida; order Rosales; family Rosaceae; genus Prinsepia; species Prinsepia uniflora. Next base: position 8,405,766 of record CM064865.1, on the reverse strand, counting down.
GAGTCCCAGTAATGGTGATCGGCTCAGGGAGCCGAATGGCACGCAAATCGAGGGGCGGCTCGGACGGTCTGTGAGTGGACATTGTTTTCTAAATTGGTGCATGCATAAATGTTTATTATATGTTTTAAATACTTGTTTGTGATGCCATGAGTGCATTTGGATATTTGTAAATTATATGGTTTCACGTATTTCGAGGCGATTTACGTGCTTGCACGTAAATCGAGGTTTTCTGGTTTTACACTGATTTTCCATTCTTATGGTTTTGGATATGATTTCATGAAATGATTTTTGATTTGAAAAGGTAACTCTCGGACTTGAGGTCCATTTGATTTACGGAATCGGGCCGAAGGCCCAGTTGGTTTACGATTCGGACCGGAGGTCCAGTTTCTATGTGGATTCGGGCCTAGCGCCCAATTATGTGTTACCAATGGTTTTTATGGTTCATGACGGTTTATGGGAACCGGCATGAACCCTTGAAATGGATTTACGGGTCATGACGGTTTATGGGAACCGACATGAACCCTTGAAAGGTTTTATGGTTCATGACGGCTTATGGGGGCCGGGCATGAATCCTTGAAAGGTTTCAAGAATGATTTCAAAAGGTTTTTCATATTCCATCCTTTATATATGATTGTCTCCTCCGGGGAGGGTCGTTGGCCTGGGTGGACCCCGGAGTAGTCACAGAGCACTGACTGAGTGGAGTCGCCCCCCAGTTGGGTTCCTTACTCTCAGGATGGGCATAGTTCGTTACCTCCAGGGAGGGTCATAGATCTACGGACTTTGACCTGGGTGGACCCTGGAGAGACTTGGGTTTGAAACCCCGGTTAGCACACGTGTAGCTTTATTTTACCGTGACAGGTTCTGGATATGAATATAATGGATAAACATGATTTCAATGGGTTTGGAAAATTGTGTTTATAATGAATTAATGGATTTGGGCTGAGATCCTACATATGTTTACTATGTTCTGGTTTTCTGTAAATTGGTTTTGGGCAGGAGCCCGTGTGACTTGTATTTACGGAACTTGGGGTTGTGACCCTATTTATGGATGTTTTAACATATATGATTGGATAAATGGTTTTACTATGCATGCATGCTTTTTAGTGGAGGGTATAAAGGTCTTTGATGAAATATTTTTATAAATTCTTTATTTTTGTCCACTCACAGTCTTTCTGTTTTTAATACCCTTCAGGTTGGATACGGTGTGGATTGTAGCAGAGATCGAGATATCACATACCTCCTCCGGATCCTGGCGTACTCTGATAGCCCGGGAGGGCAAAGGTCGGAAATATCCCTTGTCTGACACTTTGTGTCAGACGGAAGCAGGGTCATCCCGCACTAATCCTGGAGGGATTGGGATGGGTCCTGTCAACGTGGTATCAGAGCATAGGATTGCTCATAGGATGCTTATCAGAGCGGGGTTGTCTCTATTCGAGCAACCGCGGAGCTCTTGGAGTATATATGCAGGTCGAGGATGTGATATCTCAAGGGGCTATAGTTCGTGATCAACCTGATAGTTAGGATGCCGATACGATAGTTAGTAGGACTGTATCGTGGATTGTTTTGGTTCGGCATTTGATGTCGGGGTTGCCATAGTTCTGTCGGGGTTGACAGTTTGGAACCCTGTGAATGGTGAACGTAGTATTACGTTAGAGTTTTGGATCGTGAGACGGTTAGTTGGGATCGTCTTTACGATGTCATAGGATCGGTTCCGACGACTGATTCGGTGTTGTGACCCTTAGATGGTCGGATTGGTTGAGTTAAATGGATTTACTGCGATCGGCAGTTAGTTGTCGGTTTCATGAAATCCTAGTTGGATTGACGGTATGATTGGATTGACGTCCTTACGATGTCAAGACCGCGGGGTCGGTCAGATCGTGGATTTTACTGCTTTTCGCAGTTGGGTTCAGAGTGACCCTAGGGTGTGATCGTGGAACCCTACCTTGGGTGTATGGTTCGGAAATGTGAGTTGACGAGTGGTTTGACTTGGATGATTATTCGGATTTGGATTCCTTAGTCGGTCTAGTCATGTCAGCTTGTGTTGGGACTGCACTTCGCAGTCGGGGTTGTACTTATTGGTTAGACCTACTTGGTTGTCGTGCTACTTAGTTGTGGTTTGGTGCAACTAAGGTCACGGGTGACCTGGTAGACGACATCGGTTGAGTCGAGTTACGACTGGTTAGTGTTTGGTTGGACAAGTTATCAGGGTTGGTACTTGTTGATGGAATCCCGGAGTGGGGATACAGAGTAGTTGGTACGAGCGGTTGATTCCGTTGGATGCGGAGTCTAGATCGTGATGTTTGGTGTTTAGGTCTGTACGAGTCTGTGGCAGGCACTACTACCGAGGATGGTTGTAGTTACGGTTGTTGGGAATCGGTGACGTTCATGGAGCGTTTCCTTTTCTCGTATGAGTTGTCGGGGTGACTATACCCAGAATTGTTGGGTACGAGGGAGGCAGAGTTTCTCCTATTCGAGTAGAGGTACGGGATCGTCGTTCAGTATGAGCGGAGATCCAGGGTTGTCAGTTTTGCACATGGTGTGCCGATGCTGATATTGATACTAGTGTTGATGATAGTGCGTTGGCGCTGGTACTAGCGCTGGTGCTGGTGCCGGTGATTGTGATGACGTTGAGTCACATCCGTCGTGATGGGCTTATGTTTGGTATCTGTGGTCCCAGAGTGGATCTCAGATAGAGTTAAATTGGTTAGGGGACACGTGGTTGATGTCCGGATATGCTGTTTTCAATCTTATTGGAACTTCAGAATCACGAGAGGTTGCGATTGTAGTGACGAGAGGAATGCGGGTTTTCCGCATTAGTATTGAGTAATTCGAGGTCATTTTGGGTGACTTCTCAGGTTCTGCCATGGCAGGTGATGCATATGTTGCAGATGATGGTAGATGATGATTGTTGTCACCAGTACATTGGTCGTGTATTGGTTGGTGAACTCTGGATGTGTCTTGGGTCATCAGGAGGAGATGAGTATATTGAAGTTAGGTGACTGAGAGTTCTCATTTTCTGCTTGGTGGCAGACGATGTTGGATTATGTGGCGTGGTGAATGCAATGAGTTTTGGTTGTATTCACGTAGGATGAATTTTGATGTCATAGTCTTGTATCATCCTTGATTTTTCCACGGTGGAATGCCAAGGATCGATACGAGGTAGTTAGTGAGAACCCACAGTCTCGACATGTCTCGTCGTTGACTAATCTATTTAGATGTGGGAATTGGTTTAGGACATTGGGTATCGTTATGGATCTGGATCGTGATTTGGATGATCCAGATAGGTTGAGAGTTTATCACTCATACTTGAGTGTTTGAGTGGAGCATGATGGGACTGAACTTCTTTTCGAGGTAAATCCCGTATGGTATATTACTCAGGTGAGTAGGTGTCCGATGAGGTCGGATATGGTCAGTCTTAGAGATGTGTCGATATTGGGATTGACTTCCCTATGAAGTCAATCGATGGTAATGTGGTAATCGGTGGAGCAGGTATCCGATAGGTTCGGATATAGTGCATCTCGATAGACGAGAACGAAATTTCAGGTTTTGGAATCAGATTTCTGGATGACGATTCAGGATTTGATTTTGGAACTTGAAAGAGTATTTCTGTATTTGGGTTTTGGAATCGGATTTTGGGTGACGATTCAGGATTTGATTCTAGAGCTTGACTGTGGATTTTCTTTTTATGGATTTGGGTTCGGAATGGTTATTCCAAATGCTAGCTTACAGAATAATGATTTCGGATTCGGATTTGAACATGGCTATGGATATGATTTCTGGGTTTGGATTCGGGATTTCTTACGAAATTGCGGATTCGGATTCGGATTTGGAAATGGATAATGGGTCGGAGTTTCGATTTGTCTAATACTGGATTGGACAAATGGACTCCATAGTAGAAACATGATTGGCTACAACCTAGATGGGTGTAGGCTGATTGATGGGTAGATGTACGTACCTTGTACGTTGTTCGAGGTACGATACTGGATAGGCTGGTGGTGTCTGGTAGCGGTATTCTGGATATACCAGTGATACGTTGGTGAGCGAGTTGGTAGTCGGATTGGTTCTGATACCATCGGATTAATCGAGGTCATGAACTAGACATTGGATACTGTGTGTTGGGTCATAGTGTTTCTGATGGGTCTAGTTACACACAGGTTGAGTAATTTGGTGGTTAGTATAACCACAGGTAAGTATGGTGTTAGTTTCTGACTGACGACTGTCAAGTGGTGACAGATTGTCAGAGCTGTCAGCGTGGATCGGTTAGTGAGGTCTGATGACTCCGGGCGGAAGTAGACGTCAGGATAGTTAGAGATTGAGCAAGGAACCGACTAGTTGTTTATGTCAGCGAAAGGTTAGATTTGACAAATGGTGTCAATTCGAAACGGGTGACTACTGTCATTCGACGTGGTCAAATGTAGACGATGTGACTTGAGCATTAGTGGTATGTCTAGTTGCAGACGAGTAAGGATTGTTCTGGTTAGTTGGTGTACGAGCGTGCACGTGTTTTGGAGGTTGATTCTACTTTCCACGAGGTGGATGTGGAATCAGGATAGTTGAAGTTTCGAGAACGAAATTAAATTAAGGAGGGAAGAACGGTTAGATTAGGTTAGTTGGAATTTCGAGGACGAAATTAATTAAGGAGGGAAGGTTGTAACGACCCGTCCCAAATTCCATGATTAGATTAGTGACTAATCACGATTAGTGAGGTTAATCGGTGATTAGTTAAGCTAAATCGGACGAACGATGCGAAATGACCGTTTTTCCCCTGATCGTGGCAAAACGTTGACTTTTCATTCGGGCGGTCAAATGGACTTTGACCGATGACCGTGACGTAGTTCGTGACGTCACGAGTTCATAGACAGGTGGCACGTTCAATTCCGACGTTCGTGGAGGAAGTTATGATGTGCGGAAGTTTAGGGGCATTTTGGTAATTTTGGTTAAAATGGTCAAATGTTGACTTTTTGACCGGGAGGTCCGATGGCCAAGGGCCGAAGACTGTTACGTAGATAAGGACGATACGAATCCGTAGACAGGCGGCACGTCGAATTCGGAAGTTCGACGGCGAAGTTACGGTTCAAGGAAGTTTCGAAGTACTATTGCACGAATTACGAAACGGGTTCACTTTTGGACTCTAGTGGGCCCAGATATTTGTCTTGATGCCCAATGGATGAGTGACAAGTGTCACCCATCCAATGGACACCATATTCCTTCATGCACCGTGCAAACCATTTCCTTTTTCCCATTTCAAACACACACACACAAACCCACCCGATCTCACCCTTTTCTCTCCATCTTTGTGCAACCCAAACCCAGCCAACCCAACCCCATTTCGACCAGGACTGAGACCAGACGTGAGAGAAGGACTGAGGATGATGGTGGCCGGCCAAGAGGAAGCCACCGTACACGGCGGAGACCGAACCCGAGGTATGGCTCGGTTTTGGTTTTTGAACCCAAAATCATGTTTTTGTTGTTATGGGTCGATTTGGATGATTGGTTTGAACTAAATAGGTTTCTAGGGACTTAATATGAAGGTTTTTATTGGGTTTAACGGTTGGGAAGCCATGGAAGGGAAAATGGAAAACTTTGAACCGTGAGGTCCATTTTGGGTTCACGGGTTTTAGTCACTTTTAGGTCGTTTTGTTAATTGGGTTAGATAGAAAATGAAGAAATAGGAATTTAGGAATTAAAATGGGAGCAAACGGACCCCGAATCAGTCCAGAAATGGAAGAAAAACCCGAGATGAACAGTGTTTTGCTACAGTAAACTGGTTCAGTTCTGTAGTTGATGACGATGAACAGTGTTTTCGACCTTCTAGGGGCTTGTGAGGACGCGTGGGCCATAATTTGGGAAAGTGTTCAACACGGGAAATCTTCTATTCGATGTAACGAAGATTTTGGGACTGGTCTCGCGTCAATCGGACATCGTTTCAATAGTTTTCGGGGTGTCAGAAGGTTTAGGGTCGGTTTAAAAATAGTTAAAAGTTCGGAAAAATTACGGGGCTTTGATGGGAGGTTAATTAAGTAGTTATTAACCTTCTATTAAAATTTGGACAGGTTTGGGAGTCCCGGTAATGGTGATCGGCTCGGGGAGCCGAATGGCACGCAAATCGAGGCGGCGGCTCGGACGGTCTGTGAGTGGACCTTGTTTTCTAAATTGGTGCATGCATAAATGTTTATTATATGTTTTAAATACTTGTGTGTGATGCCATGAGTGCATTTGGATATTTGTAAATTATATGGTTTCACGTATTTCGAGGTGATTTACGTGATTGCACGTAAATCGAGGTTTTCTGGTTTTACACTGATTTTCCATTCTTATGGTTTTGGATATGATTTCATGAAATGATTTTGGATTTGAAAAGGTAACTCTCGGACTTGAGGTCCATTTGATTTACGGAATCGGGCCGAAGGCCCAGTTGGTTTACGATTCGGACCGGAGGTCCAGTTTCTATGTGGATTCGGGCCTAGCGCCCAATTATGTGTTACCAATGGTTTTTATGGTTCATGACGGTTTATGGGAACCGGCATGAACCCTTGAAATGGATTTACGGGTCATGACGGTTTATGGGAACCGGCATGAACCCTTGAAAGGTTTTATGGTTCATGACGGCTTATGAGGGCCGGGCATGAATCCTTGAAAGGTTTCAAGAATGATTTCAAAAGGTTTTTCATATTCCATCCTTTATATATGATTGTCTCCTCCGAGGAGGGTCGTTGGCCTGGGTGGACCCCGGAGTAGTCACGGAGCACTGACTGAGTGGAGTCGCCCCCCAGTTGGGTTCCTTACTCTCAGGATGGGCATAGTTCGTTACCTCCAGGGAGGGTCATAGATCTACGGACTTTGACCTGGGTGGACCCTGGAGAGACTTGGGTTTGAGACCCCGGTTAGCACACGTGTAGCTTTATTTTACCGTGACAGGTTCTGGATATGAATATAATGGATAAACATGATTTCAATGGGTTTGGAAAATTGTGTTTATAATGAATTAATGGATTTGGGCTGAGATCCCACATATGTTTACTATGTTCTGGTTTTCTGTAAATTGGTTTTGGGCAGGAGCCCGTGTGACTTGTATTTAAGGAACTTGTGGTTGTGACCCTATTTATGGATGTTTTAACATATATGATTGGATAAATGGTTTTACTATGCATGCATGCTTTTTAGTGGAGGGTATAAAGGTCTTTGATGAAATATTTTTATAAATTCTTTATTTTTGTCCACTCACAGTCTTTCTGTTTTTAATACCCTTCAGGTTGGATACGGTGTGGACTGTAGCAGAGATCGAGATATCACATACCTCCTCCGGATCCTGGCGTACTCTGATAACCCGGGAGGGCAAAGGTCGGAAATATCCCTTGTCTGACACTTTGTGTCAGACGGGAGCAGGGTCATCCCGCACTAATCCCGGAGGGATTGGGATGGGTCCTGTCATTAATCCCGGGGGATTTGGGACCGGTCCTGACAAAAATGGAAAAAGAAGATGAGACGATCATGAAGGTGACCATGGCAGAGCAACGACGGCTAGGTAAGCCCAAACCTGTTAGCCCATTTTTAGTACGAAAAATGGTGGAATTGGTTTGGTTGTTTATTGACCATTTCTATTGTTTAGACGAGGTTCGTGATGATCATAAGAACTTGAGGAACTTGGAATCGAAGGCTGAGGTGGTCTGAGGCGGCCGAAATCGAAGTTTGAAAAACGGGGTACTGTTCCCGTACGAATAGGTATGATCTTGGCCTGGTTTCGTGGTTTTAGTTAAGAGGATCGATTTGGAGGGTTTAGACGAAGCTATAGGAGGAAATATGATTGAATTTGAGTTGGAAATGAAGGCTTTTGAACCGGGTTGGGTCTGTGGGTCTGTACAACCCGAATCGCAGACCCAAACAGAGGTTGAAGGTGAAGTGACGTAATTGATGACGTCATCACATGACAGCTGTCAAACGGGGCCAATAGTGAGGTAAAATGTGTCACATGTCAGTGCCTAGTAATCCCTGACATGTTAGTGACCTGGACCAATAGCAGGCTAACACGTGGCACTATCAAAATTTGTTAGTGTTGATGTTAGTGATGACATTAGCATTGACTGCTGACGTCAGTAGTTGACTTTGACCAGCATTGACTTTTGTGTTGACCACGAGTAGGGGCTCGTGGACTCAAATTTTGAGGTGGACCCGATGTCATTTTAAGGATTTCGACGATTCGGATCCAATGGTGATGGTTTCGGGTAGATCAGAGATCGTTAAGTTGGTCAAATCGAGGTTTTTCACCTCAAGAAGCTTGTCCAGGACATGTTGACTTATCCGGGAGTTTTAGGGTTTTATCCCATAGACTTAAAGAGATAATTAGTGACCTCCGGGTGTGAATTGGACAGGTTCGGAAGTCTCGGAGATGATGGATTAGCCTCAGGGAGGCTTATGACACTAGTATCAAGGCAACAGCTAGGACGGTCTGTGAGTTGACATTTTTTTTATAAATATGATGCATGCATAACTGTTTTATATGCTTTGTATATGTGTTTTGTGATAATGATGAATATGATGTTTGGTTTTACGTATTTTCACGTATTTCGAGATTTTTGATTTTATACTGTTTATACGTGCTGGATTTCAATGAGTTCGGGCCGGGGGCACAGTTGGTTGTGAAATCGGGCATGAGTCCCATTTGTGATTTATGAAATGAAATTTGAAAAGTTGAACTCAGGCATGGGACCCATTTGGTTTAGAAACTATCGGATTGGGAGTCCGTTTGATTTAATGAGAAATCGGGCATGAGACCAAGTTGGTTTATGAAATCGGGCATGAGGCCCAGTTATGGTTTAAAATGTGATTTCGGATCCGGGACCCATTTATGGATTTGGATTTGTGGATTTAAGGTGGTTTTATGGAAATTCCGGGCATGGCCCCTTTGAAATATTTTATAAATGTTTTCCATGTACCATCCTTATATGTGATATGTGGATGGTCTCACTCTGGTGTCTGGGACACTAGGGTAGACACGGCGCATTGCCTGTGAGGGGTCATTGCACTAGCCCTCAGTATTGGGCCGGGTCAGGCAAGGCCGACCCAAATTTTTTGGGCTTGGGCCGGGCCGGACCGAGCTTATTAAATAATTTTTAAATTTGAGGGCCGAGCCGGGCTGGCTTAATGACATAAAAAAGAGCCCACGGGCTTTTATCGGGTCGGGGTGTATATCGGGCTTTTCGGGTCAGGCCTATTAAGCCCACTTGGATCGGGCTTAGGTGGGTTTTTGCAATAAATTATGTCTCAAATTTTAAAATTACAAAAATATATATATGCATGAAAAAAAATACTCAAGGGTGCAAAAATGTGGCCTTGTTAAAATAAAATATTCAAGGGTCCAAAAACGTTGGGCCTATTAAGTAGGTAGAGGAGTGGTTAGGGTTTGTATTGGGTATTAGGTATTGTGTATTGGGCTTTTTAAAATAAATTAGGTGGGCTTGGGGCTGAGATTTGGGTTTGGGTTGAAATATTAGTATTAAGAATGAGTTGAGTATTAATTTTTAAATAATAAATATTTTATATTTTCGGGCTTATGGTCCGAGTTTATTACGGGCGGGTTGGGCTGAGCTTATCAGACTCGGGCCTATCGGGTTTAAACATCATAAGTCCAAGCCCAGCCCGCTAACTCTTGGGCCGGGCCGGGCTTTTGTCCATCGGGCTTATCGGGCCCCCATAAGCCTATGGGCTTTTGTGCCAAATGGTGAGGGCTACATTGCACGTAGCGACCAGACCGTATAGTGACTCTGGAGTAGGATTGCTAAACGTCAGGGACGTTAGACATCTAGGATGTCATATAAACCCGGAGAGACCCTGGGTAGCGCGCATTGCTTAGCCGTGAAATAAGCGTCTGGGATGCCAAGGATGGGTATTTGGATTACAAATTGATTAAATTTATGAAATTGTATTTCTGTGCTCGTGGATTTGGGTAGTGGCCCACATGATTGGATTTACGGTTTTGGGCTAAGTTACCACATACTTGGATTTTATGGTTTTAGGCTAAGGCCCTAATGATTTGAGAAAGGAAATGACTTCGGTTTTCATAAAGGGTTTTATTGTATTTGAGTTAACTGGTTTTAAATGCATGCATGATTTTAATTGAATGGCATAAATGTCTTCTTATGAAATGAGTTTTATTAAATTATTTATTTTCGTCCACTCACAGCTTTTAATGGTTTTTAATGTCCTTTAGGTTGATAGCCGATGCGGGCTGTAGCAGAGACCGAGACCTCACATTCCTCGGCTGATCCTGATACACTATGGGAGCCATTGGGCTCAAGATTACAAGTTATCCTTTGTCTGGCCTTCGTGTTACCTCGTGTGGCACGTGGGTTAGACCAAAGCATGACACATCCCGGGTTAATCCAGGGGGATTGGGATGGGTCATGTCAAAGTGGTATCATAGCGAGGTTAACATGCAGTACCCTAACACCGAAGGGGTGTCGGAGCGAGGATCGTCAGTGTGGAACCAGAGTTGTGTGTGCGCATGTGCCCAGGATGTGAGGTCTCTATGAGGAACATCCTGTCATCAACCTAAAAGTTAGGGAATAAAGTACGATAGTTAGTGGGAATGAATCGTGGATAGAGTATGATTCGCCCGATACGCCGTGAATCAGTGTGATTGGACCCGAGAAGGGTTGTATATGATGAATTGGCAGTGTAGGACCGTGGGACGATCAGGCAATGTCAGGATGGTTATTGTGCTGCTAGGAACAACTGGGTTCGAGAAACCCTAGTTAGAAGCAATTAAAGTTTGTTAGTACAGGAAATGCGAGTTAGATGGTTGTATTGGCGATTGCGCTGCGGAGAGCAACTGAGGTTGTGATGAACCTTAGTTGTGAGAACCCTAGGGTGTGATTGATGGGCCCTGGTTTGGAGATTGGATGGTCTGGAAAGGCGAACCCCAGTGTGATTGATGGTCCAAAAATATGAACCAGCTAGTTGTTTTGGATTGGATGACTTCTCGAAGTCGAGATAGTCAGTCATGGCAGATTAGAGATGGTGCTACACAAAGCAGCTGAGGTCATAAATGACCTAGTGAATGACTCTAGTGAAGTCTAGTGAGACTACAGAGATTGGTTGGCCTGACCCGAAGTAAAAATGGTGAGATCCGATCCAGGGTCAGACCGATTAGTAGTGTTGATGTGTGGATACGGAGCCTCGATAGCGATGTCTACTAGGCGATAGTCGTGGAGCGACGGCTGGCTATCGAGGGTGGTTGTATTTGGGATAAGTGGGAATCAGATGAGATTCCAGGATGTTCCCTGAACTTATCTTGGTATGGTTTGTCAGACTGGTTGCACCTAGAGTTGTAAGGTACGATGGAGGCAGAGTTCTTCCGACATGGACAAAGTTACGTAATGATTACTCAGTATGAGCAGAGATTCAGGATTGGTTGGATTCGCACACAGTTTGGCGCGATGAGGATAGGAGATGATGAGCCACGAGCTAAGAATGTGACTCAGTCGTGATGTGTTAGTGTTCGGTGTGGACCGAACGATGATAATTTGCCAGTGGTGTTGAGCCTTGGGAAGCGTCCAAGTAGTGATTGAGATGATTAAGTGGTGATTGGATAAAATGGTATAAATGAGGCACGAGTAGTTTTGGATGACGGGAGTGACGTCATGGGAATCAATGGATTCGGGGAGTTATCGTTAACTCCGAGACTTGAGTGGTTATGTGCCTCTAGTCTCACGAGGGAGTACTAAGAATGTATGTGAGAATGTGTGGTTGTGAATGACTTGGAAACTCGAGAGTTGAACCTATAAAGGTTGAGACGTGAGAATAAGGTAGTAATGTATGCACGTCCAAAATGAGTTGAATATATGTGCATAAACGATTATAAACTGACAAGCGACTCGGGTAGTGAGTTAGATTGTTTACGGACACGTGAGTGGTTGTCTGAGTGAGTGGAGTTCTGGAAGTCTAGAAATTGGACGATATCCGAGTGAGATGAGGACTTGGAAGGTCCAATGGTTGGACTTGACACCCATTTGGAAGCATATCTAATTCCAAAATGGTTGGACTTCGGAGTCAAGAAAAGTTGTGTTTGATTCCGAATTGAGTATTAGAGGAAGAAAGTCGACAAAGTTGATGAAGTTGATGATGGTGATTCCAAAATGGGGTATCACTAGTACATTGATCATGTATTGGTTGGTAGTGTCAGGACCCGTCCCAAATATCACCTTGATACCCGGGACGAACCCTGCTCCCGTCTGGCAATCACACTTACAGTACCAAAAATAACCTTACTACTACTATAAGCATAACTATCAGACGAAGGAGTAAATATATACAACAGTCAGTCAGAGCATAGTTCGACAAAATGGGCACAAAATCCTACAATGCTAGTCCCGCAACTGAAGAACGTCGTAAGCTCTATGCCTCGATATCTGCCTCAACGTTCACCCCAGCGCTATCACCACGACCTGGAGGGAAAATTTAAAACCACAAGATGTGAGTGGAGTAAAAGAAAATGAAATTTTGAAAACCGTTTATTATTAAATCAAAGCTAAGAAACTAGAACACTTTGTTCCCTCCGTTTTGAAATCACATGCCTAACTCAGTGAGTAAACTAATTATAAACCAAGAAACATCATAAGAAACAGAAACACTATCAAATATCATAAGAAACAGATACACTAGACCATATCATAAGAAACAGATACACTATAAAAACACCATTTTTTGATCAAATCTGCTGGGTCTATCCGAGTCTTTAAACTCAACCAGGCCTTAAATGTAATCCGAGTCTTTAAACTCCTGAGTCTTTAAACTCAATTGGCCTATGGGGGTAATATCATAAATATCCGAGTCTTTAAACTCCCGAGTCTTTAAACTCAATCCGGGCCCGTCCCCCGTCAAATCAATATCCGGGTCTTTAAACCCATATCCAGATCCAGAAAATCCAATCCAAACTCGAATTCGAAATCCCCGGTTCGAAGCCCTTCCAGCGTTCAGAACCGACATTCCGAACCCAAATCCGGAGATCTACTTTTATACCCAAAACTCACGTTAAATCACAAATTATGTTTCACAATCCATTTATCATCTTCGGAAAACACTTATAGATCAAAATCTCCAAACATAGCTTTAAAATCGGAAAATCAGCTTTTCTCGAAAAACGTGCAAAATCACGAAAATGTCTCGAATCACGTGCAAACACATCAACCACATATACTCATCATTAAGAAGCATAAAAACATAGTTAATATCTTAAAACATTCATAAAACAGTTAGGCATGCTCGGGTTTAAAGAAAGAGTCCACTCACAAATCAGAACGAGTCAATCGCGCTCCGTGCGCTCCTCGACCGTCTCGGGTGCCTCCCGTCCTGTCAATAGACACCAAATAGGGTCACAAACACATCAAGGATACTAACCCTAATTTCCCCAATTTTTCAAAAATTAAATAATATTTTAATCCTAGATCCTAAACCCTCCGGATTCCCGAACCATCCCGTAACGTTGTCCGATCAACTCGAAAATTATACCATTGGATTCCTTAGAACATTTAGAACTAAAACCATGTTGGAAGCTTGGCCGGATTCCTCCCCACGCGCCTCCACGCGCCGCCCAAAGTGGCTGCGCGTGGGCCTCACGCGCCTGCTACAATGCCATCGTCTTCCTCGATCGAACCCGGTTCGCACCAGGGCTGCAACTCAGACCGGCGAGATCCATTCTCCGTCATCCGGCCACCATTTCATCTCCTCTCTTTTCCTATAGCTTCGTCCAGGCACCAGGAATTCATCCCCCTCACTCTCCTGGTTCGACTTGACCCACAGCTTCACGACTGAAGCTCGAAAGAAAACACAGACAAAGCTCTGTTTTCCTTCCCGGCCGCCCAGTTCTTCCCCCTTCACGGTGGCGATTCCAACCTCTCCCTAGGACCTCACTAAGTCACATCCAACTCACAGAAACCTTCGATTCACCCCCGAAGTCCACGACTTCCCGTTTGAGCTCATGGCCAAAACAGAGTACAGCATACTCGCCGTCGTCTGAACTCCGCTGTGTACTCCCCCGTCACGGCGACCGTCCTAAAATACTCCTAGGGCCTCCCTAAACATCAATGTACTCACCAATCCCCTCGATTCTCATCCTACCTTCACGACTTTCAAAATGAAATTGACGGGAAAAACAGAGGAAGAAAACTTACCCTTTGATTCCGTCTCCGCCGTACGCACCGCCGCGTGCCACGGTGTTCGTTGGACTCCCTGCAGCCTCCTGAACTTCCCACGGTCGTGGTTTGAGTCACCACACGGCGTAGCCACCACCAAACTCTCACGGTCTCCCTGTTTTCCCAGAACTTCGCCGCACCACCACCGTGCCGCCGTGCACGATTTCTCCACCAAAACACGATCACCAGCTCAAACACTTCTCTCCGTCACTCTCACAAATCACTCTTCACTCTCCCTTGCACAGAATCGATCAATCTCTCCCAATCTCTCACCCTCTGTTTCTCTGCGTTCAAACCCAAAGCACGGTTTGATTTTGTGCAAAGTGTGGCCGTGCACACTTTGGAACGTTTTAGAACCATCCAGTCACTCCCACGTGTCCATTATCCCTTGGTTAGCACAAAATATCCCAGCACTTGCCCTTATCTGATTGGCTGAAAGAAAATGACCAGAATACCCCTCAATTGGATATTTACCGTTTTGCCCTCGAACGTTCTAGACCCGTAACTTTTCCGTCCGACGTCCGATGACAGCGTGCCGCCTGTCATTGTACTCAGGACGTCGAGACCTATCTAACGGTCCTCGGTCTAGTGAAAATCACAAGTCCTCCAAAAAGTCAACATTTTCCTCATTTACTCAAAATTACGGTAACGCCCCCAATCTTCCGAACGTCATAACTTTTTCTCCGATTGTCCGAATCGAACCTGCCACCTGTCTACGGACTCGTGACGTCCTAAACTACGTCACGGTCAAGGGTCAACAGTCATCCAATCGGTAATTCAAAAAGTCAACTTTTAGCCTACTATTCACAAGGGCAAAATCGTCCTTTATATACAAAAATCCTATAAAATTACATTTTTACCCTTCCCAAAGGTACGGGTTGTTACAATCTACCCCCCTAAAAAGAATTTCGTCCCCGAAATTCAGTGAAACAAATAAGGGTACTGTTCACGCATCAAGGCCTCGGGTTCCCACGTAGCTTCTTCCACTTGATGATTCCTCCACAATACTTTAACCAAGGGAACCGTCTTCCGCCGTAAGACCTTATCCTTCCGATCCAAAATCGCGACAGGTCGTTCTTCAAAACTCAAGTCTTCCCTCAGTTCAACTGGTTGTGCTTCCAGAACATGTGAATCATCTCGAATATACTTCCGAAGCATAGAGACATGAAAGACATTATGTACCTTTTCCAAGTCTGCTGGTAAAGCCAATCGATATGCAACAGGACCAACCCGCTCCAAGATCTCATAAGGTCCAATGTAACGAGGACTCAACTTCCCTCGTCTGCCAAACCGTACAATTCCTTTCCAAGGAGATAATTTCAAGAAAACCCAGTCTCCTACTGCAAACTCCAAATCTCTGATCCTACGGTCGGCGTAACTCTTCTGTCGGTCCTGAGCTGCCTTTAGTCGTTCTCGAATCAATGCCACTTTTTCCTGTGTAAGGTCCACCAGTTCAGGAGTAGTCAATCGCCTCTCACCAACCTCAGTCCAACACAATGGAGTCCGACACTGTCGCCCGTATAACGCCTCATAAGGTGCCATTCCAATGCTCTCCTGATAACTGTTATTATAGGCGAACTCCATCAAAGGCAGATATGATTCTCAAGTACCCTGAAACTGCAAGACACAAGCTCGCATCATGTCGAGAATCTGAATAGTCCGCTCAGACTGTCCATCGGTCTGAGGATGAAATGCGGTACTGAAATGCAGCTTTGTCCCAAAAGCTTCCTGTAAACTCTGCCAAAAGCGGGAAGTAAATCTCGAATCTCTATCAGATACTATCGACTCTGGAGTCCCATGCAGCCGAATAATCTCATCTATGAACAACTGTGCAAACTGCGCCAACCTGAAGTTCTCCCGTACTGGCAAGAAATGAGCAGACTTCGTAAGTCTATCCACGATCACCCACACACCATCGTGTCCCTTTGGTGTTCTAGGCAGCTTGAATACAAAATCCATAGTCAGGTGATCCTATTTCCATTTGGGAATCGGCAAAGGTTGCATCGCTCCATAAGGTCTCTGTCGCTCGGCTTTCACCTGTTGACAAATCAAGCATCTACTGACATACTCTGCAATCTCACGTTTCATCCCCGACCACCAGTAATGCTCTCGAAGTGTACGATACATCTTGGTCCCACCAGGATGCATCGCATAGGCTGAACAATGAGCCTCATCCAGTATCACCTTCTTCAAAGCTTCATCCTCGGGTACGCACAACCGTCCACCTTTAACCAAGGCTCCATCCTCACGAATTTCAAAGTCCTGTCTCTCTCCAGCCTCGACCTCAATACGTATGATGCCCAGAATAGGGTCCTCAAACTGAGCATCAATAACCTGATCAATCAAAACATATCGCACATGAAAACTCGCTAGGAGTGCTCCCTGATCGTCCACAGTCAACTCTACTCCAAGCCTACGGAGCTCAACCAACAACGGTAATCGTACTGTCCTCAAATGTGACAAAGAACTAGCTGACTTCCTGCTCAGAGCATCGGTTACCACATTAGCCTTCCCTGGGTGATACTCAATAGTACAGTCGTAGTCCTTGAGCAACTCCAACCATCGGCACTGTCTCAGATTCAGTTCCTTCTGCGTGAACAAATACTTCAAGCCCTTGTGGTCCGTGAAGATCCTGCACCTCTCGCCGTACAAGTAATGCCGCCAAATCTTCAGTGCATGAACCACCGCAGCCAGTTCCAAGTCATGTGTAGGGTAATTCATCTCATGGGGTTTCAACTGCCGGGAAGCATAAGCAATCACTTTCCCATGCTGCATCAATACACAGCCCAAACCTTGCAAAGAAGCGTCACTGTACACCTCGAACTCCCCACTATCGTCTGGAAGGGCTAGCACAGGAGCAGATGTCAACCGCCTTTTAAGCTCCTAGAAACTCTGTTCACAGTTCTCGTCCCACTCAAATCGAACTCCCTTCCGAGTCAGCCGTGTCAATGGAGTGGCTAGAATCGAAAAGCCCTCAATAAAACGCCGGTAGTAGCCTGCTAAACCCAGAAAACTCCTGATCACCGTCACCGTCTTGGGCTGTTCCCAATTTGCTACCGCCTCAACCTTCTGAGGATCCATTCTGATGCCCTCGGCCGAAATCACATGGCCAAGAAATCCAACACTGGTCAACCAGAACTGATACTTACTCAACTTCGCATACAACTGATGCTCCCTCAGGGTCTTAAGCACGATTCTCAGATGTTTCTCATGTGCCTTCGCACTCTTCGAATACACCAAAATGTCATCAATGAAGACGATCACAAAACGATCCAAATATGTCCGGAACACTCGGTTCATAAGGTCCATAAAAGCTGCTGGGGCATTAGTCAATCCAAAAGGCATCACAACAAACTCATAATGACCGTACCTGGTCCGGAAGGCTGTCTTCGGTACATCCTCCTCTTTAACCCTTAACTGATGATAACCGGAGCGAAGATCAATCTTCAAAAAGTACTGGGCTCCCTTCAATTGGTCGAACAAATCGTCAATCCGGGGTAGGGGATACTTATTCCGAATAATTACCTTATTCAGCTGTCTGTAATCCACACACAATCTCAATCCTACGTCCTTTTTCTTGACAAACAATACAGGTGCTCCCCAAGGTGACATACTCGGTCGAATAAATCCTATATCGACCAACTCTTGCAACTGGGCCTTAAGTTCCCTCAATTCTGCAGGTGCCATGCGGTAAGGAGTCTGTGAAATAGGTTGTGTACCTAGAAGAAGATCAATCGTAAACTCGAGATCTCGGTGTGGGGGTAGTCCTGGCAACTCCTCGGGAAAAACATCGGGAAACTCCCGCACCACTGGTATGTCCTCCGCCCTCACTGGCGTAGTACGCGTATCCACCACATGAGCTATGTAACCTTGGCACCCCTTACGCAACAACTTGCTAGCCTCAAGTGCCGATATAACTCCAGTAGGAACTGCACGCTGATCCCCCTGAAATGTAGTCTCTGGTAATCCGGGACTCCGGAAAGTCACTCTCCTATCGAAGCACTCGATAGAAGCATGATGTCTCGTCAACCAGTCCATACCCAGAATAACATCGAAATCCCGTAAATCTAACAGCAGCAAGTCCGCCACTAACTTAACCTCTCCTACCATCACTGGACACTCTCTCAACACCTGAGTCACCACTAACACCTCCCCAGTAGGTGTACTCACCCCTAAGGCACACTCCAAGGTAGACACCTCCCTCTCTGTCACCAGACTACAACTCCGGGCTACAAACGAATGCGTAGCCCCGGGATCGATCAAAGAAAAAACAGTGTGGCCATGTATGGTAAGTGTACCTGTCACCATTCCCGGTGCGGATCTGGCCTCCTGCTGCGTCATCGTAAAAACTCACGCCTGAGGTCCCGATGACCTACCGCGCCCTCTAAAACTGATCGTGGCACCACCGCCACCCCTAGGGCCTGCTGCCCCCGACACTGAAGCAGTACTCCGTCCAGGTTCTGCTGCACCTCTGCCTGCTCCACCCTCCTGCACTAACAACGGGCACTCCCTCTGAAAGTGTCCGCGCTCTCCACAATAGAAGCAAGTATCCCTACCGGGTCCACCGGTCTGCCTCCCAGTAGAAGCAATAGAAGTAGCACTCGCCTGAGGAGTCAGCTGTACTCTAGCTCCTCGGAATCCAGAACCCAGAAAACTACCTGGTCTACCAAACCGGGCTCCACCAGCTGAGGACGAACCACCAAAATTGCCCCGCTTCGGGGTCCTCTAACTCGATGCTCCGGGAAAAAAATGCTCTCGGCGCCGTACACTGCCCGAGTACTGTGGCCTGGCTGGCAAACTGGCCTTCACTCTAACAGCAGCATCAGATAACTCCCGGAAAGTAGCAAAGAAACCGGCTGTCACAATGGCTCTAATCTCTCCTCGAAGACCCAACTCAAACCGGCGGCACTTCTCAGCCTCGGTTGCCACAAATGCAGGAGCAAAACGGGATAGCATCTGGAATCTCTGCTCATACTCAGCTACGGTCATGTTTCCTTGCTTCAAGTGAAGAAATTCCGCCTCTTTGGCATCCCGGAAAGAACGGGGATAGTACTGATCTAGAAACCGCTCCCGGAAAGTCTCCCATATCACGGTATGTGCATCCCAGCCGGACAACTCCAGCGTGTACCACCACTCATATGCGGCTCCATCTAGCAGAAAGGTAGCCTACAATGCTAGTCCCGCAATGGAAGAACGTCGTAAGCTCTATGCCTCGATATCTGCCTCAACGTTCACCCCAGCGCTATCACCACGACCTGGAGGGAAAATTTAAAACCACAAGATGTGAGTGGACTAAAAGAAAATGAAATTTTGAAAACTGTTTATTATTAAATCAAAGCTAAGAAACTAGAACACTTTGTTCCCTCCGTTTTGAAATCACATGCCTAACTCAGTGAGTAAACTAATTATAAACCAAGAAACATCATAAGAAACAGAAACACTATCAAATATCATAAGAAACAGATACACTAGACCATATCATAAGAAACAGATACACTATAAAAACACCATTTTCTGATCAAATCTGCTGGGTCTATCCGAGTCTTTAAACTCAACCAGGCCTTAAATGTAATCCGAGTCTTTAAACTCCCGAGTCTTTAAACTCAATAGGCCTATGGGGGTAATATCATAAATATCTGAGTCTTTAAACTCCCGAGTCTTTAAACTCAATCCGGGCCCGTCCCGCGTCAAATCAATATCCGGGTCTTTAAACCCATATTCAGATCCAGCAAATCCAATCCAAACTCGAATTCGAAATCCCCGGTTCGAAGCCCTTCCTGCGTTCAGAACCGACATTCCGAACCCAAATCCGGAGATCTACTTTTATACCCAAAACTCACGTTAAATCACAAATTATGTTTCGCAATCCATTTATCATCTTCGGAAAACACTTATAGATCAAAATCTCCAAACATAGCTTTAAAATCGGAAAATCAGCTTTTCTCGAAAAACGTGCAAAATCACGAAAATGTCTCGAATCACGTGCAAACACATCAACCACATATACTCATCATTAAGAAGCATAAAAACATAGTTAATATCTTAAAACATTCATAAAACAGTTAGGCATGCTCGGGTTTAAAGAAAGAGTCCACTCACAAATCAGAACGAGTCAATCGCGCTCCGTGCGCTCCTCGACCGTCTCGGGTGCCTCCCGTCCTGTCAATAGACACCAAATAGGGTCACAAACACATCAAGGATACTAACCCTAATTTCTCCAATTTTTCGGAAATTAAATAATATTTTAATCCTAGACCCTAAACCGTCCGGATTCCCGAACCATCCCGTAACGTTGTCCGATCAACTCGAAAATTATACCATTGGTTTCCTTAGAACATTTAGAACTAAAACCATGTTGGAAGCTTGGCCGGATTCCTCCCCACGCGCCTCCACGCGCTGCCCAAAGTGGCTGCACGTGGGTCTCACGCGGCTGCTACAATGCCATCGTCTTCCTCAATCGAACCCGGTTCGCACCAGGGCTGCAACTCAGACCGGCGAGATCCATTCTCCGTCATCCGGCCACCATTTCATCTCCTCTCTTTTCCTATAGCTTCGTCCAGGCACCAGGAATTCATCCCCCTCACTCTCCTGGTTCGACTTGACCCACAGCTACACGACTGAAGCTCGAAAGAAAACACAGACAAAGCTCTGTTTTCCTTCCTGGCCGCCCAGTTCTTCCCCCTTCACGGTGGCGATTCCAACCTCTCCCTAGGACCTCACTAAGTCACATCCAACTCACAGAAACCTTCGATTCACCCCCGAAGTCCACGACTTCCCGTTTGAGCTCACGGCCAAAACAGAGTACAGCGTACTCGCCGTCGTCTGAACTCCGCCGTGTACTCCCCAGTCACGGCGACCGTCCTAAACTACTCCTAGGGCCTCCCTAAACATCACTGTACTCACCAATCCCCTCGATTCTCATCCTACCTTCACGACTTTCAAAATGAAATTGACGGGAAAAACAGAGGAAGAAAACTTACCCTTTGATTCCGTCTCCGCCGTACGCACCGCCGCGTGCCACGGTGTTCGTTGGACTCCCTGCAGCCTCCTGAACTTCCCACGGTCGTGGTTTGAGTCACCACACGGCGTAGCCACCACCAAACTCTCACGGTCTCCCTGTTTTCCCAGAACTTCGCCGCACCACCACCGTGCCGCCGTGCACGATTTCTCCACCAAAACACGATCACCAGCTCAAACACTTCTCTCCGTCACTCTCACAAATCACTCTTCACTCTCCCTTGCACAGAATCGATCAATCTCTCCCAATCTCTCACCCTCTGTTTCTCTGCGTTCAAACCCAAAGCACGGTTTGATTTTGTGCAAAGTGTGGCCGTGCACACTTTGGAACGTTTTAGAACCATCCAGTCACTCCCACGTGTCCATTATCCCTTGGTTAGCACAAAATATCCCAGCACTTGCCCTTATTTGATTGGCTGAAAGAAAATGACCAAAATACCCCTCAATTGGATATTTACCGTTTTGCCCTCGAACGTTCTAGACCCGTAACTTTTCCGTCCGACGTCCGATGACAGCGTGCCGCCTGTCATTGTACTCAGGACGTCGAGACCTATCTAACGGTCCTCTGTCTACGTGAAAATCACAAGTCCTCCAAAAAGTCAACATTTTCCTCATTTACTCAAAATTACGGTAACGCCCCAAATCTTCCGAACGTCATAACGTTTTCTCCGATTGTCCGAATCGAACCTGTCACCTGTCTACGGACTCGTGACGTCCTAAACTACGTCACGGTCAAGGGTTAACAGTCATCCAATCAGTAATTCAAAAAGTCAACTTTTAGCCTACTATTCACAAGGGCAAAATCGCCCTTTATATACAAAAATCTTATAAAATTACATTTTTACCTTTCCCGAAGGTACGGGTTGTTACAGGTAGACCCATGGTTGGCTTAGGGTAATCGATAGATGTTGGTAATGTGTATTCCGAAGTCAATGAGGGTGACTTCTCGTTTTCTGCTTGGTAGTAGACGATGTCGGTGTTGACACTCACGTAAGATGAATTTTGATGTCATCATCTTGGATCATCCTAAGTAGACATTATCATAGACTAAATGACAGGACCCACCCCGGTTCCACCCCGAAAACCGAGGTAAATCCTGCTCCCGTCTGACACCCTGACACAAAGACCAAAGTAACCTCACGAAAAACGAAAAATGCCAAAGTACACAGTCAAACGCAGGAGAAAAAGTTAAACATCCCGAAGTCAAACGTATGTACAGAGCATAGTACCAAAATACAAAGGAAAGAAAACCGATACACAAGATACACGCACAACGGAAAATGTTAAGCACTCTGGGGTCACTCTCGAATATTTTATGCCTCAGACGTTGCCTCGACACCGACCCCCGCGCTAGCTCCACGACCTGGAGGACAATTTAAAATAGAAAAGTGTGAGTGGACCATAAATAAAAGAAGAGTTTCCAAAAACCATTTCATAAGAAAACCAGGGTTTTAGCCCTCCGTTTTGAAAACACACATGCTTAACCCATTTACTGCAATCAGTTATAAATCACATAAAGATTGTCATAAAAACATTTGCAGAATCATCATAAAAACAATTATAGAAATCATGTCGTAAGCATCATAAAAATCATGTCATAAAACATAAGTTTCAACCAATTATTATCCGATCAAACCTGCTGGACCTATCCGAGTCTTTAAACTCCCGAGTCTTTAAACTCAATCTAGGCCTCAATACTATCCTAGTCTTTAAACTCCCGAGTCTTTAAACTCAACAGGCCTACGAGGGAAATATCAGTATATCCGAGTCTTTAAACTCTCGAGTCTTTAAACTCAATCCGGGTCTTTAAACCCAATCCGGGCCCGTCCCCCGTCAATCACAATAATCGGGTCTTTAAACCCAATATCCAGATCCAGGAAATCCTCCAAAACCATTTGAAAACCATTTTAGATCCACATCCAAACCCGAATCCGAAATCACCGGTCTGATGCCCTCCCGGCGTCCAGAACCGTCATTCCGAACCCAAATCCGGAATTCCACTTTTCAACTTTAAAACCAAATCTCGTTTTCCAAAATCCGATTCTAAACTGAAAACCCTTGATTATCAAATCACGTCTCAAAATCCATATATAATCATTGAAAATCACTTATCGTTTAAAAACCCCAAATCAGGGCATCGAAATCAGAATCCAAACTTTTCTCGTAAAATGTGCCAAATACGTAATTTCCTGAAAAACGTGCAATTATGGAAAACCAACATCACATATTCAACAATCAGGGAATCACATGTAAAACCATAAAACAAATGGTTAAAAACAGTTATGCATGCTCGAGTTTAGAGAAGGGGTCCACTCACAGTCACCGGCACGTCACTCGCGCCCCGTACGTCTCGTACGTTCCTCAGCTTCCTCGGGAAGTCCCGATCCTGTAACAAGTCACCAAAGTACGTCACTAACACATCTACTAAAACTCTCCTAATTTTCCCCAAAATTCCCCGGGTCCTAAACGTAACCAACCGGAGCCCTAAACCTTCAACCTCGTAGAACTACTTCGAATCGACGCCCGCTTAACCCGAAACCTATTCCAATGGATTCATTATGATATTTAGAACAAAAACTCAGTTGGACTCTTCACCGGAAACCACTCCACGCGCCCCCACGCTCCGCCCAAAGTGGGTGCGCGTGGCCCTCACGCGCCTGCACACAGTCACTGTTCATCGTCGTCTTCCTTGGGCGAATCGGTCTGAACCGGTGCACCCGGTTCTCCGCCATCCCTTCACCGTTTCGACTCCTCTTTTCACCATCCTCACCTTCCAGTCCTAAGCAACCTATTCCCCTCACTCTAACACCTCGACACATCCCCCTACATCGTCGTCCCTAACTCGAAACAAAACCCGATCAGTCCCCTGTTTCTCCTCCCGGCCAACCAACTACTCCCCCGTCACGGCAACCACCGTAGACGACTCCTAGGAACCTCCTGAGTCTCACAGAACTCACCAAATCCCTTGACTCGTACTCAAAACCCACGACTTCCAGTTTGAAATTCACGGCAAAACAGAGCAAGTTAAAAGGGATGAGGAATTACCTGCAGCCGTCCACGATCGTGCTCGCCGCCGCGTTCCCTGGAGTCCACAGAGCCATCTCAGCTTCCTCTCGAGTCCAAATGGAGCAACACACGGCCACACCACCACCAACTCCCTCAGCTCTCTCTCTGTTTTTTTTTTCTGGTTTTCCCCGTGAGCTCACCCTTCCTCCTCACTCACTCACGATCACACAACCCCTCCAATTCACTCCTCAACTCTCCCTTAACCTCTATTCACTCTCACCAGCTCACAACACTCACACCTTCTCGGCCATCGATCGATTTCCTCTCAGCCTCACTTTGTCTCTGTTTCTCTCGAATGCACGGTTACACCCCCAATTATTTGGACCTGTGAACCCATCTCGAAGCCACTAGGTCCCTGCCACATGTGACAATCCTCTCAACCCTCTAACAATTGTCCCAATCGCAGCTGTACACCTGTCCCTATCCTATTGCACAATTCCCAATGTGCAAAAGACCAAAATGCCCCTCATTTGAGACAAAATTACGATAATGCCATTACCTTTCTAGACCCGTAACTCACACATTCTATCTCCGATGAACACGTGCCGCCTGTCGTTGAATTCAGGACGACGAGCTCTACCTAACGGTCCTAGGTCAACGTGCCAAAACCCAACCATAAGAAAAGTCAACTTTTCCTTCTAATTTAACCAAATTACGAAAGTGCCCTTAACCTTCCAAACATCATAACTTCTTCCTCGGATGTCGGAATCGGGCATGCCACCTGTCTACGGATTCATGACGTCCCGAACTACGTCATGGTCACCGGTCAATATCCAATTGACCACCCGAACTAAAAGTCAACTATTTGCCCAACTAGGAGCAAAATCGTCATTTAACGCTAACGGACCTATCGTAACCAACTAACCACCAATTAAGCTCACTAATCCCATCTTAATCACTATCTTAACCCTAATTTTCGGGACGGGTCCTTACACTAAATGGAGAAAATCCTCAAGTTGTGGTGTTGAGGTGACTGATCTGATCAGATGTGCAAATTGACACGACCCATCCCAATCCCCCCGGGATTTCCATGGGATGTGCCATGCTCCCGTCTGACACGAAGTGTCGGACAAGGGATAACCTAATTCCACTGCCAAAACGGGGCTTCCAGAGTGTGCAAGGATCGATGGAGGAGGCGTGTGATGTCCCAGGCTCTGCTGCAGTCGCATCCGTGATCAACCTGAAGGGCATTAAAAACAATCAAAGCTGTGAGTGGACGAAAATGAACAAGTTCATAAACACATTTATAAAGACATTTATGTCCTTCATTAAAACGTATGCATGCATCGAAAACCAGTAACCAAAACATTTGTTTAACCAAGCCATTAGGGCCTTAGCCCAAAACCGTAACTCAAAACAAGTGTGGGAACTCAGCCCAAAACTGTAGGATACCAAATCCGTAAATACAAACCAAGTGGGCCACCGCCCAAATCCATAAACATAAATCCAACCGAAAAACCATTTCATAGATCCAATAGTTTATATTTACCACATTACCATCTCCGGCATCCCAGATGCCTAGCGTCCCAGACTCTTGACGTCCCAGACGTCATATCTCACGGTATAATAAGCAACGCGTGCTACCCGGGGTCTCTCCGGGTCAATATCTCTGACATCCCAAATGTCTGACGTCCCAGATGTCTGACGTCCTAGACGTCTAATCATAGAAATCCTGCTTCTGAGTCACTATACGGTTTGGTAGCTCCGTACAATGACCTCTCGCAGGAAATGCACCGTGACTTCCCCAGTGTCCCAGACACCTAGAGGAGACCATCACATATCCTCGTATCAAGATGGTATATGGAAAACAGTTTTATCAAATCATTTCACAACATTTCAATGGGCCCTACCCGAACTCTCCATAAAACATCACAATTCCATTTAGGGTCCCCGACCCGAAATCACATTTATGAAACATAGGGTTCCAGACCCGAAATCACATTTATAACCCAATTGGGCCTCATGCCCGATTCTGTAAACCATTGGGCCCACGAACCGAATTCGTAAATCAACTGGGCCCCTGGCTCGATTTCGTAAATCAACTGGTCCCTGGCTCGATAGTATAACTCAAATGGGTCTCAGTCCGATTTCGTAAACAATTGGGCCCTTGACCCGATTTCATCAAGCAACTGGGCCCCCGGTCCGATTACGTAACTCAAATGGACTCCAAGTCCGAGGTTTCCAAAACAATTGGGCCTCATGCCCAAGTTCATCTTTCTAATTTCAAAACCATTTCATCACATTATTCATGAAACCACAAGCACGTAAAACCACAATAAAATCATCAGTCTCGATATACGTGCAATGCCGAATACATCTCGAAATACGTACAATATACACAAAATCAATAATCACAACCATCATCATAAAAATCACGTATATAAAACATATAACACAGTTAATCATGCATAGGATTTAGAAAACCAAAGTCCACTCACAAACCGTCCAACGATGAGCCTCGATACGCGTGCCATAGGCCTTCCCGGGCCATACCACATTCACTGGGACTTCCAAACTTGTCCAAATCACATTAGAGGGTCACTAACCTCTTCATTAACCTCCTATTAAAGTCCCTTAATTTTTCCGAATTTTTAACTATTTTTAAATTCGATTCAAAACCTTTGGACGTCTCGAACAATATCGAAACGGTGTCCAATCGTCACGAAACTAGTCCCAAAATGTTCGTTACATCGAATAGATTAAAAGTCATGTTGGAAGTTTCCCCAAAATACCCCTCACACGCCATTTGAACCCACTGCGCGTGAAACCCACGCGTTGGTACTGTTCATCGTCTTCCTCAGAACAACCCGGTCTGAACCGGTTCTGCAAATCCGGTCCAGCCCTAAACTGGCGTTCATGGTTTCTGTCCAATCCGACCGGTTTTCTATCCCATTTAATCCCATTAAGTTTTTCTCTTCATTTCTAATTGATTCCAATAATCAAAACCTACAATTAAAAACTTAAACTTACCTCCCCGATCGACAAAACATACAATCAATTTCCTCTGCCGTCTCCGGGCGCCATAAGCCACCTCAGGCCCCTAAACCGGTCTTGATCGACTCCTGGTAGCTCCCAGATGCTCACCTGAGCAACCAATTTGAAAAACAAGGATCAAACCGT
Organism: Prinsepia uniflora; assembly: GCA_032719365.1. Classification (NCBI taxonomy): domain Eukaryota; kingdom Viridiplantae; phylum Streptophyta; class Magnoliopsida; order Rosales; family Rosaceae; genus Prinsepia; species Prinsepia uniflora. The sequence continues at coordinate 8,378,374 of CM064865.1, read as the reverse complement.
AAGTTGCCATTTTCGAGCAATAACAAATACACTCGGGTTTCTCACTCACCTCGCCATCATGGGTCACCACCGTGGCCACCACCAAGCTTAACTTGACCTCAGGAGCTTCCTTCACCCTTCTAAAACGATCACAACCAGCCTACATCGACTTTCCAAATTTTGAATTTTAGCTCCTCTGTTTTTGTTTCGCCGCCGACGTCCCCGTCGTGCCTAGCTCACCGCCGTGTCGTCCACGAACTCTCAATCTCTCACAGTCTTCCACACGGCCTCATGGACACAGATATGGTGGTGATGTGTGTTTGTTTCACAATGATGTCGTGTGTGTGTGTGTGTGTGTGTGTTCACGGGTGGGGAAAAATATATCAGAGTAGGAGAGAGAGAGATGATGGACCAGATGAGAGGGGATGGAGGGTGCAGATTCAATCTTAGAAATGAGATGGATGGCTGGGATTGCATTAGGGGAATTAAATATAAGCTAATTATCCAATAGGGACAAGATCCATGAATTAGGGAAAGTGAGTGTAGGGATGAGTGACACTTATCACTCATCCAAGGGTCCAGATTAATTCCATCTTTTCGGTCAGATTATAATATTATAATATTATTTTAATTCAAACCTCGGTTTTTCGGTTAATCGATTTCATTCCCATGACCACAACTTCGTCTTCGAACCTCCAATTTCGGCATGCCGCCTGTTTACGGATTCGTATCGACTCGATTTACGTAACGATTGTAACACCCCGGAAATTCGAGGATTTTAATATTGTAAGTTAATGTATGAAATTGACTTTTTTACCCCTGTGAATTGTATTGCCCAATTTGTTGACTTTTTGATTGGTGGGTCAAACGGACTTTGACCGATGACCGTGACGTAGTTCGGGACGTCACGAGTTCATAGACAGGTGACACGTCCAATTCGGACGAACAGAGAAAACGTTATGACTATCTGAAGTTCAGGGGCATTACCGTAATTTGGACGATGGGGGCGAAAATGTTGACTTTTCGTTTGACAACTAATTTTCACACGACTCGAGGACCGTTAGGTAGGTCTCAACGCCCTGAGTCCGTTGACAAGCGGCACGTTGAAATCGGACGTCGGATGGCGGAGTTACGGGTCTGGAAAGATAAGGGCATTTTGGTAATTTCTGAACTAGGGACATTTTGGTTATTTTACCCCTGGTCACTGTAGCAACCGCGGGGAACAAAGTGTTGCACCACCGTGTGCGGTGGTTCTGAGTTCTAATTGATTAATCAGGGTGTGTGCTGGAAAGAAATGATTGTTTAAAGCTTTAGGGGCATCAGAACGTGGTTTGAATCACCCATCCAGCAAAGCCACCATTGTTAATTCAAGATTCGAACTTTTGCGGGAAACATTTCTCAGTGGACAGTGAGGCTTCCACGAGCTATTGCGTGGCAAGGTTTGTTTAAACTGAGTACAAATTGTGTGGTCTTCACTCTGCGGGACTGAGGTCGAGTGATTGAGAGGAAATCTGAGAAAACTGAAAATCTGGAAAATTGGAGGGAAATCGAGATTTAATTCCTGTTGCTTGTTGGACCAAACCAAGGTTTGGTTTAGTCTTCTGGGAGTGTTTGGAACACAACCACATCAAAACCGAAGGGAACCAGCCACGGTCGAGCTGGGACGGAGGCTGTCGTTTTCAGAGAAGTTGCAGAGCTTGGGACGACAACCTCTAGGTACTTTCAGGCACAATTGATCGTTCATTTTAGTTCGTTTTGATCCTATGATGCTTCCTGTGAAGTGAATTTGATAATGGGTTAGAAACCAGGGAGTTGTGGTGATCGACCCGTTTGGTTGATCACGGGTCGAAGGGTCGATTGGGGACTTGTCGAGGCTAATTAATGTCACAGAACTCAAATTGGATGATTACTAAACACGTTAGGATAAAAGGGGATTGAAATCGAGTCGAAATTAAGGGTTAATTGGCCGGGTCAAGCAGCGGGTGGCAGACCCGTATTACAGGCTATCGGGTGAAGAATGTGACACTGTAGCAGCTACAATGTCAGGCGCGTGACTTCCACGCGCAGCCAATTTGGGCGGCGTGTGAGGGCGCGTTAAGGTTTATCTCCGATCACGATCAACATGACTTTTATTCCTCTCATAATTCTGAACATTTTTTTGTGAATTAACCATGTTGATCTGAGATATTTAGGTGGGTCAGTTTACAGTTGGTTGTCTCGGGATGCGTGTTTGGACGGTTTCCCCGAGCCAGTTTCTGTTTCAGACTTTTTGGATAAATGTTTAAGACTTGTAGTGACCCTTACGTGTGATTTGGACTGACAGGAATTGTATGATAATCCCGGTACAGGTCCGTACGCGCAGATTCGCAGCGGGATCGTACTGTGAGTGGGCCCGATTTCACTAAACCCTTGCATGCATAAATGTTTTCGGATTTACTTATATATTCACATGCTGGAAATAAGAAATGGTTTTGATGATCTTGAAATTATGATTATGGCACGTTTTACGATGTTTGGGCTTGAGACCCGTCTGGTGAAACTTGAGTATGGTTTTGGATTTTATCTATATATATGTGCATGTGGATATCAATGATTTTATTTTGGTACTGCACTGTGGTGATATACTCGTATTATACTGTCTCCTCCGGATGAGGTAAACCGGAGTAGTCACGACGCAATGCCTGCGACGGGCCATTCTACGGAGAAACCGGACCGTAGAATGACTCAGGAACGAGATTGCTATGATTAGGCGTCTGGGACGTCGAGCGTCTAGACGCTAGGCATCTTGGATGCTATACCTGGACTGGGTTCGGGGATTGGATTTGGGATTGAGACCACGAGTGGCACGCGTAGCCTTGGGACTGTGACCTTATTGGACGTCAGGGACGTCAGACATCCGGGATGTCAAGATCGGAGTGTATTGTGTAGTGGTTATAATTATGTTATGGTTTTACTATATGCCTTATGGTTATCATATCTATGATTTATGGTTTCAAAATTCTGATGCATGCATGTTTGGAAAACGGAGGGGTAAATTATATGTTTCACTTATTAAACGGTTTTATAAACTTGAGTTTCGGCCCACTCACCCTTAATGTTTTGGTGACCCCTCTAGGCTGTGCTACCGAGGTAGAGGAGGATCCTGAGGCTGAGGCATAGATCTACTTCTGCGTATCTGAACCCCTGTCGAGTGGTTTGACCCGCATGATTATTTTAGAGTCGTGCTCGGAATTTGTAATTTGGATTTCATCCCTTGTCTGACATCTGTTAAATTTGGATTTGATGTATAACTTTAATTTGGTTATTTATGCATTTGAACTTTTGAGGTTAAAATTGGAATGTTATTTTGGGTGTCAGACGGGAGCAGGGCACGTCCCCATGTGGTCCTATGGGGGATCGGGGCGGGTCCTGTCAACGGTCCTTGGCCCTCGTCCATTGGACTTCCCGGGTCAAAAGTCAACATTTAGCCCCTTTTTAACCAAATTACAAAAATGCCCCTCGACTTCCAAACTTCATAACTTCTTCCTCGAATGTCGGAATCGGACGTGTCACCTGTCTATGAACTCGTGACGTCTCGACCTATGTCACGGTCATCGGTCAAAGTCCGTTTGACCGCCCGATCAAAAAGTCAACATTTTGTCCATTCTAGGGGCAAAATGGTCATTTTGCACATTTCGTCCGATTTCACTCAACTAATCTCAGATTAGTCATTCTAAACCAGAATTAATTAATATTTGATCCTGATACTCGGGACGGGTCGTTACAATCTTCCCCCCTTAAATAATTTCGTCCTCGAAATTCCAACTATGCTTAATCCACATCCACCTCGTGGAAAACAAATTTGGCCTCACAACATGTGTACACTTGTACACCCACTAACCAACACAAAACTTATCTGCACTCAGACGTCCCATCACGAACTCACCTCGTACCGACTACACTCGACCACCTCGAGTGAAATTGATCACCTGATTCGCATTAATACCGCTTGACAATTTCACAATTAAGCTGACTTCTTCAGCTTGACGGTTCCCTTCAATTGCTAATACATCCTAACATCTGTTCCCATTGGGAGTCACCAAATCTCACTTGTTAGTCCACGCTGACACTACCAGTCAAATTGTCACCACTAAGCTTTACCACCCTAGTAAAGCTCCAATGATCAACCAATCAGTGACATCGCCTTGTACTTCAACTCCCTCAATGTAGAGTAAGACCAACAACAGGATCTCACCTCGCATGGCAAGCTCAATCCTACGACATATATCAACATCAGTGTCCATAACTGTCAACTCTATGAAGCCGGTAAAGTCACGGCGTGATAACATCACGTAAGGCAACCTGTGGTTACCCTAACCACCAATTCCCTCATCCTGAGTATACGTATACCAACATCTCACTCAATCAGGTGGTGTAACTGGAACACATTGAACATCAGCCCAGCAGTGATCACACATCTCAACACTAGGGTTTCACTAGCCATCCATGGATAAGAGCACCTGCTCACACAATCACTGAACCCAACAAGATCACTATGCTCAGTACATAGTATACAATGTCCAGTCCACGATCACAACCAATCCAATGGTGTCGGAACTAAGCTGATTACCAACACGTTCATCCACATACCCCCGGTACATCCCATGTACCGTCACTAGGCACCACTCAGCCTATCCAATGTCGATCCTCGTACAACGTACAAAGTACGTACATCCAAAATGTACCAATCCAGCACGCTCACCAAGGCGTATCCATTCATGCCAAATGAGTATCCAATCCCACCCACGTCTACTGAGACATACTAACTCCGAATCTATCGGATACTTGCACAAACGATTTTCGTACCACAATCGATTGACTTCGAAAAGAAGCCAATCCCATCATTCATAAGTCAAATCCTCGAGTCAATTCGTAAACATTCCAACTTTCTCGAGTACCGTATCATACCGGATTAACTTCGAAAAGAAGTTCAATCCAACCATTTCCATATCCAAATATTTAAGATAGGGCAACAAGCTCTTCACTTAACCTGATCAACAAGATCACCATTCAAATCCATCACCACGTCACCCGACCGGTAACATCACGATCCTAGATCGTCACAATGCCCAATGTCTATAACATAACAATCCAAATCCACGTTGCGATCCTAGGTGGATCCACACTTGCTTACTTAGCTAACAACCAACCTGAAATCTGATCATATGGTCTTACACCCTCTTTGAATCCTTCGTCAAATTTCCCTTGGTGGAGAGATGACCTCGATTTTCACCACCCAAATCCATAATTAAACACAACTCCTTGTGTCCAATGTGACATGACCCATCCCAATCCCCCCGGGATTACCGTGGAATGTGCCCTGCTCCCGTCCAACAAGAGGTGTCAGACAAGGGATAACCAAAAGTCACTGCCCAAACGGGGCTTCCAGAGTGCGCAAGGATCGATCGAGGAGGCGTGCAATGTCTCAGTCTCTGCTGCAGTCGCATCCGTAATCAACCTGAAGGACATTAAAACCAATAAAAGCTGTGAGTGGACGAAAATCATTACGTTTATTAAACACAGTTATAAGACATTTATGCCCTCCAATAAAAACGTATGCATGCCACGAAAACCAGTAACCAAAACGTTTGTTCAACCAAGCCATTGGGGCCTTAGCCCAAAAACCGTAACTCAAAACCAAGTGTGGGAACTCAGCCCAAAACTGTGGAATACCACATCCAGACATACAAAACCATGTGGGCCACCGCCCAAAGCTATAAACATAAATCCATAAATCCAAAACCATTTAGGGTCCCCGACCCGAAATACTATTTCAATAACAAATAATCCATTTTTACCACATAAACACAAATCCAACTGAATAGCCATTTCATAGATTCATTAATCCATATTTACCATTACCATCTCCAGCATCACAGATGCTTAGCGTCCCAGACGCTTGACGTCCCAGACGTCATATCTCACGGTATAATAAGCGACGCGTACTGCCCGGGGTCTCTCCGGGTCAATATCTTTGACATCACAGATGTCTGACGTCCCAGACGTCAATCATAGCAATCCTGCTCCTGAGTCACTATACGGTCCGGTAACTCCGTACAATGACCCCTCGCAGGCAATGCACCGTGACTTCCCCAGTGTCCCAGACATTTGGAGGAGACCATCATATATCCTCGTATCAAGATGGTATATGGAAAACAGTTTTATTAAATCATTTCACAACATTACAATGGGCCATTGCCCGAAATCTCCATAAACATCACAATTCCATTTAGGATCCCTGACCCGAAATCGCATTTATTAAACATAGGGTCCCAGACCCAAAATCACATTTATAACCCAACTGGGCCTCATGCCCGATTTTATAAACCACTGGGCCCACGACCCGAATTCGTAAATCAACTGGGCCCCTGGCCCGATAATATAACTCAAATAGGTCTCAGCCCGATTTCATAAGCAACTGGGCCCCCGACCCGATTACGAATGGACTCCAAGTCTGAGGTTTCCAAAAAAATTGGGCCTCAAGCCCGAGTTCATCTTTCCAATTTCAAAACCATTTCATCAAATCATATCCAAAGTCATAAGGATGGAAAATTCATGTAAAACCGGAAAACCTCGATTTACGTGCAAGCACGTAAATCGCCTCGAAATACGTGAAACCGTATAATTTACCAATATCCAAATCAACATCATTCAATCACAATCATAATCCATATAAAATAGTTAAGCATGCATAGAATTTATAAAACCAAAGTCCACTCACAGACCATTTAACGATTCGTCTCGATACACGTGCCATAGGCCCTCCCGGGCCACACCACTATCACCGGGACTCCCAATCCTGTCCAAATCACATTAGAGGGTCACTAACCTCTTCATTAACATCCTATTAAAGTTCCGTAATTTTTCCGGATTTTTAACTATTTTTAAACTTGATTAAAAACCTTCAGACATCCCGAACAATATCGAGACGGTGTCCGATCGACACGAAACCAATTCCAAAATGTTCGTTACATTAAATAGGACGGAAGTCATGTTGACCTCACCTCGAGATTCGTGCCCACGTGCCATCACGCGCCGCCGTGAGTGGCTGCACGTGAAACCCACGCGCCTGCTACAGTGTCATCGTCCTCACCCGTTTAACTGATAAACAGGTCCTTTTTCCCGCGAGATGACCCGGTTGGTTTCCTATCAATTCAGCCTTAATTAATTCAATTGATCATTCAGTTAGCTTCGTTTTAAGTTCAATTTAAGATCTGTAAACTTAATTACACGATCACTTACCTAAATTCCAACGATTTCACGATGAACAATGAAGAACACCCGTCACTGTTCCTTCATCGAATTCCGTAAATGGCTACTGGTTTCTTCCAATTGATTCACCCAGAAGCATCAATGGACCATGGGAAACTGTTTCCCCAACTCAATTGCATCGTTTGATCTCTCTATCGACACGACCCAACTTCGAATTTTCCTTACTGTTACCAGGTCTGTTCATAGCCAAAAGCCATCGATTCTCTTCAATTGATCCTTCCAGAAGCATCGTGGGATCCTCAGGAACAAAATCCCCAGTCCAATTTCATCAATCAAAGCCTCAAATTCTTCGACTCAAGGTCGAAATTTCAGAGACCTCCTTCCTTCTGTTCTTCCTCATTTCGACCCCAATTCTCCTCAATTTTCGTTGGGTTTCACTCGTCTCAATCCCAGGAAGTTAGAATCAAGCTCAATTTCGATCCACAAGGCTCAATTCTCAACAATTGAATTTTCCCCCCAAAATTTCTAAAATCCGAAACCCAGAATTCAGCACTCTCTCAATCCCTCGTGTTTCCCCTGATATCACAGTCCTCTAATCTCTCATTTTTCTCTCAAGAACGGCAAAGGAAGGGAGCCAATTCTCCCAGCCCTCACACTCAGTTGTTCACGGTTTGAAAGACACAGAGAAGGAATAATGGTGGGGATTAATTAAGGTTAATGGTTGATTAATGGTGATGATGATGTAGTAATGATGATGTTGGGAGGGAAACATGGATCAGGTTTTAGGGCTTAGATTAGGGGATGGGTGACACTTTTCACTCATCCAGGTGTGCACAGTCATCGGTTACTATTCATTATATTATTATTATTTTAATCGAAGCCTCGGTTCGTTAATTTGTTCCCGTGACCATAACATCGTCGTCGAAACTCCGATTTCGGCATGCCGCCTGTCATTGGATTCACATCGACGAGACCTACGTAACGGTCTTGGCCCTCGTCCATTGGACCTCCCGGTCAAAAAGTCAACATTTGCCCCTAATATGCCAAATTACTAAAATGCCCCTCAACTTCCGAACATCATAACTTTCTCCTCAAATGTCGGAATCGAACGTGCCACCTGTCTATGAACTCGTGACGTCCCGAACTACGTCACGGTCATCGGTCAAAGTCCGTTTGACCACCCGATCGAAAAGTCAACATTTTGCCCACGATTGGGGGCAAACCGGTCATTTTGCACATTTTGTCCGATTTCGCCCTACTAACTATCGATCAACCTCACTAATCAAGATTAGTTACTAATATAATCTTGGAATTCGGGACGGGTTGTTACACAATGACCCAAAGCCAAACATGGGTCCATCAACTAATACACACTCAATGTACTGGTAACCACAATCAACGTCTGCCACGGGCAAGAAATAAGAAGTCCCCCCTAATGACTTCGGAATACCTATCACCAATGAGGAAACGAGCACTCCTCTCGTCTCCTCAAGCACAACTCTCCCCAAATCTGAAGTTCCAACCATATTGGAAACAGACATGCCCCCAACTAGATGTCAAGTCCAACCATTGGACTTCCCACATCCTCAACTCACCTGGACAACCACGTGTCCGTAATCAATCCATTACTCGGACCTCGAGTCCGTAATAATCGTTTACGTACATCCGGAAGGATGTCATTCGTTACTATCTCGTTCTCACATCCCAACTTTTACAGGTTCAACACTCGGTTTTCCAAGTTGTTCAACACGTGTACACAGATGTGTGTGCACAAAGAATGTGAGAACTGGTGGTGAGGCCATAAGGTGAGGCAGATTGAAATTTCACAAGTTAGGTGTGGAATTGGAGGAGTATGAAATTTTGAGGACGAATTTTTTGTAAGGTGGGTAGATTGTAACGACCCGTCCCGAATTTCAGGATTAGTTAGTGACTAATTAAGGATTAGTGCGACTAATCGGGATTAGTCGGAAGATTTCAGACGGACGATGTGAAATGACCGTTTTGCCCTTGGGAATTGGGCGAAATGTTGACTTTTAACCTTAACGGTCAAATAAACGTTGATCGATTACCGTAATGTAGATCGGGTTGTTACGAGTCTGTAGACATGCGACACGTCAAAAATGAACGTTCGACAAGAAAATTACGGGTATATGAATCTTTATGGTACTATTACACGCAAACTGAGAAGTCGACACGTGGATTGATTGGATTGGGGGAAACTTCTGAAAGAACCTACCAGATGAGTGACAAGCGTCACCCATCTGATAGGCCCAGGACCCAATTAATTGGGGTCATCCTCATCTTCATCTTCCATTTCTCTATTTTTCCCCAAACTCGTGGAAAACTCTCGAACCCGTGAACCCATCTTATACAACACCCCCTAAACCTCATCTAATGCTAGTGGCCCGTGAAGGAAAATGGAAAGGGAAGATGTGACGATCACGACGGTGACCACGGCGGAGCAACGACAGTGAGGTAAGCCTGAACCCATGAGCCCATTATTAGTTCGAAAATGGTGGAATTGTTTTGGTTGGTTATTGACCATTTCTATTTATTGGACGAGGTTCCTGATGATCATAAGAACTCGAAGGACATGGAATCGAGGGCTGAGGTGGTCTGAGGCGGCCAGAATCGAAGTTTGAAATACGAGTACTGTTCCCGTACGAACATGTATGATCTTGGCCTGGTTTCGTGGTTTTAGTTAAGGGGATCGATTGGGAGGGTTTAGACGAAGCTATAAGAGGAAATATGATTAAATTTGAGTTGGAAATGAAGGTTCTAGAACTGGGTCGGGTACGTGTGACAAGACCCATCCCAATCCCCCCGGGATTAGTGCGGGATGACCCTACTCCCGTCTGACACTAAGTGTCAGACAAGGGATATTTCCGACCTTTGCCCTCCCGGGCTATCAGAGTACGCCAGGATCCGGAGGAGGCATGTAATATTTCGGTCTCTGCTACAGTCCACATAGTATCCAACCTGAAGGGTATTAAAAACATAAAGACTGTGAGTGGACAAAAATAAAGAGTTTATAAAAACATATTTCATAAAGACCTTTATACCCTTCACTAAAAATCATGCATGCATAGTTAAAACCATTTATCCAATCGCATATGTTAAAACAACCATCATTAGGGTCTCAGCCCCAAATTCCGTAAATATAAGTCATACGGGCTCCTGCCCAAAACCGTTTACTGAAAACCATAACATAATAACCATATATGGGAATTCAGCCTAAAACCATTTATCATCATAAACACAATTTCCCAAACCAATTGAAATCATGTTTATCCATTATATTTCATATCCAGAACCTGTCACGGTAAAATAAAGTTACACGTGTGCTAACCGGGGTCTCAAACCCAAGTCTCTCCAAGGTCCACCCAGGTCAATGTCCGTAGATCAATGACCCTCCCTGGAGGTAACGAACCATGCCCATCCTGAGAGTAAGGAACCCAACTGGGGGAGACTCCACTCAGTCAGTGCTCCGTGACTACTCTGGGGTCCACCCAGGCCAACGACCCTCCCCGGAGGAGACAATCATATATAAAGGATGAAATATGAAAAACCTTTTGAAATCATTCTTGAAACCTTTCAAGGATTCATGCCCGACCCCCATAAGCCGTCATGAACCATAAAATCCTTTCATGGGTTCATGCTAGTTCCCATAAACCGTCATGACCCGTAAAATCCATTTCAAGGGTTCATGCCGGTTCCCATAAACCGTCATGACCCGTAAAAACCATTTGTAACACATAACTGGGCGCTAGGCCCGAATCCACATAGAAACTGGACCTCCGGTCCGAATCGTAAACCAGCTGGGCCTCCGACCCGATTCCGTAAATCAAATGGGTCTCGAACCCGAATTTACCTTTTCAAATCCAAAACCATTTCATGAAATCATATCCAAAACCATAAGTACGGAAAATCAATGTAAAATTAGAAACCTCGATTTACGTGCAAGCACGTAAATCACCTCAAAATACGTGAAACCATATAATTTACAAGTATCCAAATCAAAATCATCAAATCACATTCATTATCCTTTTGGAAATCCAAAACCATTTCATTCAGACCAATAAAGACGTACGGACCCGTATAGGCACCGTATAGGGCCGAAACCTCGAAATACGTGCCTATACGTAACCACACATCCAAATGCACTCATGGCATCACAAACAAGTATTTAAAACATATAATAAACATTTATGCATGCACCAATTTAGAAAATAAGGTCCACTCACAGACCGTCCGAGCTGCTGCCTCGATTTGTGTGCCATAGGCTCTCCCGAGCCAATCGCTATCACCGGGACTCCCAAACCTGTCCAAATTTTAATAGAAGGTTACTAACTACTTAATTAACCTCCCATTAAAGCCCCGTAATTTTCCCGAACTTTTAACTATTCTTAAACCGATCCTAAACCTTCCGACAGCCCGAAACATATCGAAACGATGTCCGATTGATGTAAGACAAGTCCCAAAATCTTCGTTACATCGAATAGAAGATTTCATATGTTGAAAAGTTCCCCAAATTATGCTCCACGCGCCTGGACGCGCCCCAAGAGTGCACATAACACTATTCATCATCTTCTACACACAGCCGGTTCAGACGACCGGTTCACCTGGTTTGGCCGGTCCAACTGGACCGGCGTGACTGGTTCACGGCCCTAAACACCCCGTTTTTCATCCTAGTTCTTCCTTTTTGATTCCTTTCTTTCTATTTTCATGTTTTCTATCCATTTCAATCCTTAAACGCAACTGAAAACGTCTAAAACCCTTCGTTTGATTTTGAACCAAACGGTTCAAGTTTTCCCAAATGCAGCCATGGATTCATAGCCATCCTAGGCTTCCTAAAACCTTCCTAACACAATCCTAATAACCCATTTAATTCATTGGAAGCAACCAAAATGACCCATAATGTAATATTGAATTTAAATGGAGGTTTGAGCCTTACCGAGAACCCTCTCGGGTTTCTCCTCCTCTCGCCGCCGTGGGCGGCGGTTCAGGCTTCCAGCAGCCTCCTCTCATTCCTCAGTCTCTCACGGTCTCATCCTCAAGTTAGCTAAGTGAAGGGATGATGGTTTGGGTTGCTCAGGGGAGAGGAAATGGTGTGAGATCGGGTTGGTTTGAAAACAAAGAAGGAAATGATCGATGCATGTATGTGAACGAATGTCCAGTGGATGGGTGACACTTGTCACTCATCCATAGCGCAGGAACTAAATATCTGGGCCCCACTAAAGTCCAAAAGTTAACTCGTTTCGTAATTCGTGCAATAGTGCACTTGAACTTCCGTGAACCGTAACTTCGCCGTCGAATGTCCAAATTCGACGTGCCGCCTGTCTGTGGATTCGTATCGTCCTTATCTACGTAATAGTCCTCGGCCCTTGGCCATCAGACATCCCGGTCAAAAAGTCAACTATTTGGCCCTTTTAACCAAAATTACCAAATTGCCCCTAAACTTCCGAACGTCATAACTTCCTCCTCGAAAGTCGGAATTGAACGTGTCACCTGTCTATGAACTCGTGACATCACGAACTACATCACGATCATCGGTCAAAGTCCATTTGACCGCCTGAACGAAAAGTCAACGTTTTGCCCACGTCTAGGGGCAAAACGGTCATTTTGCATCGTTCGTCCGATTTCGCCCTACTAATCACGGATTAACCTCACTAATCGTGATTAGTCACTAGTCTAATCCTGGAATTTGGGACGGGTCGTTACAACGTGGGTCTGCACGACCCGTATCGCAGATCCAGACGAAGGTTGAAAGTGAAGTGACATAAGCGATGATGTCATCATCACCTGACAGCTGTTAGACGGGCCCAACTGTGAGATGACACGTGTCACATGTCAATGCCTAGTCAGCATTGACATGTCAGTGACTTGGCCCAATCAAGGGCTGCCACGTGTCACTGACATGGCAGTGACAAGGATCAATGGTAGGCTAACACATGGCACTGTCAGTACTAACATCAACGTTGACTTTTGTGTTGACCACGCGTATGGGGGCACGTGGGCTCGAACTTCTAGGTGGGCCCAATGTCATTTGAAGGGTTTCAACGACCCGGATCCAATGGTGGTGGTTTCAGATCGATCGGAGATTGTTAAGCTGGTCAAATTGAGGTTTATCACTTTGGGAAGCGTGTTTGAGACACGTTGAATTATCCAGGAGTTTTAGGGTTTTATCCTTTAGACTTAAATAGATAATTAGTGATCTCCGGGTGTGAATTGGATAGGTTCAGAAGTCCTGGAGATGATGGATTAGCCTCGAGGAGGCTTATGACATGCATATCGAGGCGACAGTTAGGACGGTCTATGAGTGAACATTTATTTTATAAATATGATGCATGCTAACTGTTTTATATGCTTTATATATGTGTTTTGTGATGATGATGAAAGTAATGTTTGGTTTTACGTATTTGCAAGTATTTCGAGATTTCTGGTTTTATACTATGTTTATACGTGCTAGATTTCAATGAGTTCGGGTCGGGGGCCCAGTTGGTTGTGAAATCGGGCATGTGTCCCATTTGTGATTTATGAAATAAAATTTGGAAAGATGAACTCGGGCATGAGCCCCATTTGGTTTAGAAACTATCGGACTGGAAGTCCATTTGATTTATTGGGAAATTGGGCATGAGACCCAATTGGTTTAAGAAATCGGGCATGAGGCCCAGTTATGGTTTATAAATGTGAATTCGGGTCCGGGACCCATTTATGGATTTGGATTTGTGGATTTAAGGTGGTTTTATGGAAATTCCGGACATGGCCCTTTGAAATATTTTATAAATGTTTTCCATGTACCATCCTTATATGTGATGTGTGGATGGTCTCACTCTGGTGTCTGAGACACTGGGATAGACACGACGCATTGTCTGCGAGGGGTCATTATAACGAGCGACCAGACCGTATAGTGACTCAGGAGTAGGATTTTTAAAAGTCAGGGACGTCAGACATCTGGGATGTCATCTAAACCCGGAGAGACCCCGGGTGGCACGCGTTGCTTAGCCGTGAAATAAGTGTATAGGACGCTAGGCATCTGGGATGTCAGGGATGAGTATTTGGATTACAAATTGATTGGATTTATGAAATTGTATTTATGTGCTTGTGGATTTGGGCAGTGGCCCACATAATTGAATTTACGGTTTTGGGCTGAGTTCCCACATACTTGGATTTTATGGTTTTGGGCTAAGGCCCTAATGATTTGAGAAAGAAAATGACTTCGGTTTTCATAATGGGTTTTATTGTATTTGAGTTAACTGGTTTTGAATGCATGCATGATTTTAAGTGAATGACATAAATGTCTTCTTATGAAATGAGTTTTATTAAATTATTTATTTTCGACCACTCGCAGCTTTTAATGGTTTTTAATGCCCTTCAGGTTGATAAAACACATTTTATAATAAGACATTTATGCCCTTCACTTAAAAACTATGCATGCATACAAAACCAGTTATTTCAAACATAATAAAAACCGTTTATAAAACCAAAGTCATTTTCTTCCTCAAATAATTAGGGTCTTAGCCCAAACCCATAAAATCAACCAAGTGTGGGAACTCAACCCAAAACCGTAAAACACCGAAATCCGTAAATCCAAATACAAGTGGGTCACTTCCCAAATCCATTTTCCCAAATCCATTATCACAGAAATACCATTTCAGAAATCCAATAAATCATGTTTACCAAATACCCATCCTCGGCATCCCAGATTCCTGACGTCCTAGACGCTTGACGTCCCATACGTTACATCTCACGGTCTACACAACGAGTGCTGCCCGGGGTCTCTCCAGGTCAATCTCTGATATCCCAGATGTCTGACATCCCAAACGTCTAATCATAGCAATCCTGCTCCTGAGTCACTATACGGTCTAGTCGCTCCGTGTAATGACCCCTAGGAGGAAATGCACTGTGACTTCCCTAGTGTCTCAGACATCTGGAGGAGACCATCCACATATCCTCATCTAAGGATGGTATATGGGAAACATTTGTTTAAAATCATTTCCAAAACATCTCAAAGGGGCCATGCCTGAAATTTCCATAAAACCATCAAAACCCAGAAAATCCAATTTGCAAAATCCAAGTCTGTTTTAGGGTCTCCCGAACCCGAAATCACGTTTATAAACTATCAAATGGGACTCATGCCCGATATCGTGCTCAACTGGGCCTCATGCCCGATATCGTAAACCAAATGGGCCTGCAATTCGATATCTCATTAAATCAAATGGACTTCAAGTCCGATATTTTCCAAATCAATGGGTCCCATGCCTGATCCCATATTTCCAAATCCAAAACCAGTTCATCAAACCATCAATGAAATACCAGCACGTACAAACACAGTATAAAACCATAAATCTCGAAATACGTGCAAATACATAAATCATAAATACCGCAATCATAATCATAGAAATCACATAAATAAAACATATAAAATAGTTATGCATGCATGATATTTATAAAAAAAATTCCACTCACAGACTGTCCTAGTTGTCGCATCGATACACGCGTCATAAGCCTTCCCTAGGCTAATCACCATCATCGGAACCTCCGGACCTATTCAAACCATACCCGAAGGTCACTAACCACTTCACATAACCTCCCATTAAATCCCCCTAATTTTTCAAAATTTTAAATGTACTTAAACTAGACCCTAAACCTTCGGACATCAAAAACCACCCCGAAACAGTGTCTGATGGACTTGAAACCTGTCCCAAAATGTTTGTAACATCGAAAGGATAAAATTACATGTTGACCTTATCTCGAGAATCGGGCCCACATGCCCTCACTCGCAGCCCAAAGGTGCTGCGCGTGAACCTCACGTGCCGATGAACAGTGTCATCGTCTACCTCGAGTGAACCCGGTTCACTGGTATTTCTGGTTCGACCGAATCGACGAACCATCGAGACCGGTTCTCAGCCATTTCTTAGACAAAATCAACAGGGTTTGTTCCTATAGTTTCGTCCTTCCATTTCCTATTGATCTTTGGTTTTAAAACTATAAAACCAAGCCTCAAACTTACCTTCCCGATCGATGAACAAACTAGCTAACTTCTTCTATCACGTTCTCGCGATCTCGGCCACCGTTGACCGTCATTCCAAGTCCCACAAACTCGTTTGACCTTCAGAAACCATTTCCAATTGTTAGAATCGATCAACAAGCACCGAAAACCAATTTTAAAATTTGAACCAAAACTCACTGTTTCGGTGTCTAGCCACATCAGGCCACCGCAACCCTTGATTTCGAGTCCCCTGAGCTCTCCTCATCACCAGGAAACTTGTCCGATCAATAGAAACGGTCAATACCCACCCAAACCGAGTCCACTATTTTTGTCTTAAAAACAGAGTTTCGGGATTTTACCTTCGAATTGGGCCACCGTGCACGACGGTCGACACCGTTAGCATCACTATCATTGTCTCACTTCATTCTCCAACTTTCATTCACAATTCAATAGCAAAGGTTGAGGGTTAAGGGATGTGTATGAGGGATGGGGTTCACAGTTATGGGTTTTCCACAGGTTTGGGAAGAAGGGTGGAGAAGATGATCGAATACGAAGAGGATAAGGACTCTGATTAATTGGGTTCTGGGCCTATTAGATGGATGACACTTGTCAGTCATCTGGTGGGTCTTTCCAGAAACTTCCCCAACCAAATCCTACCACGTGTCGTGATGTCTCGGCTTACGTGAATAGCATCGTAAAACTTCATAGACCTGTAACTTTTCCGTTAAACCTCTGATTTCGACGTGTCGCCTGTTTACGGGCTCGTAACGTCCCAATCTACGTCACGGTCATCGGTCAAAGTTCATTTTACCACTAGGTTTAAAAGTCAAATTTTCAGACAATTCCTAGGGGTAAAATCGTTATTTCATTCGTCAGTTCGAAATTCTCTGACTAATCCCCGATTAGTCCCACTAATCCACGATTACTCACTAATCTAACTCCGAAATTTGAGACGGGTCGTTGTAGTGGCGGTGACTCGAGTAGTGATAATGGGAGTACGTATTTCAGCATGATGGTTAAAAGTTGGGGTGTTAGAGTGGTAAGCTGAAAAGTTGAAAGATGTTGGATTGATGATTGAGAAGGGTCATCAGACTGACAAGAAGATGAGTGTCAGTCTGATTTGCGGAATGTCGAATTGAGTTGTGACTGTCAAAGTGGTGACGGTTTGGGAAGTGTAAGCGTAATGACAAAATTGTCAGGTGGTATCAACTCGGATGTGTGGTCAATTTGTGATCATGCACTTACTCCGAGGCGTCAATGTGTGGTCAATTTTGTGATCATGCATTCCTTCCAAGGGACCAATGTGTGGTCAAATTATGTATTCACGTGTACATAAGATGTGAGGACTGGTTGTGTACACTGAATGTGAGGCATGAATATACAGAATATGGGGTTAGAATATGAGGCATGTTTGGATTTCCACAAGTTGGTTTTGGAATTAGATTGGTTTGAATTTCGAGGGTGAAATTATTTAAGGGAGGAAGGTTGTAACGACTCGTCCCGAATTTCAGGATTAATTAAGGAGTAATTAGGGATTATTCGAGTAATCACTGACGAACGGTGTGAAATGGTGATTTTGCTCTTGAGAATGGACTAAAATTTGACTTTTGACCCCGTGTGACCAAATGCATGAGGTCTGATGACCATTACGTAGATCGGGATGTTACAAGTCCGTAGTCATGCGGCACGTCGAAATCGGACGTTCAACAGGAAAGTTACGGGTCTAGAACGTTTTACGACACTATTTACTCAAATCGACGAATGTCAACACTTGGCATGATTGGATAGGAAAATATCTGGTGGGAGACCATCAGATGAGTGACAAGTGTCACCCATCTGATAGGCCCAGAACCCAATATTTTTATCAGGACCTGACCCTACTCGGCCAAGACCCGACTCATCTAGTACCATATTGACAGGACCCGTCCCAACTGGACGTCAAAAACCGTGCCCGGTCCTGCTCCCGTCTGACAAGTCAACTAAAGGTCCGAAACTCCCCTTCAGTGCTTGCCAGACAAGGGATGTTCGCGCGGATTTCTGCTGCTGTCACTGCCTCACGATCAGTCCCGAACGTCGTACCACGGCTTGGAGGGTCACAAAACAGAAAAGGTGTGAGAGGACAAAAATGAACTCTTTATAAAAACATTTGCCAAAATACAATCTTACCCTCCAGTTTTCACAAACTTGCATGCATATCGTAAAACATGAGTGACCGATAAAATCAAAACATATTTTCCCATGGTCCCTAAAACTCATGTTCACCAAATCAGTTCATGTTATAAAACATCAAATCCCGGCTCTCAGGCCAAAACATGTGAAAACATAATCACTGGCCACAAAGACCAAAAACCCGTACTCCATACCAGTACGTCATCACAAATAACATCAATCAGCACTAATCACAAGTGCACAATACATATATCAATCCAATCAATCCGCACTACTCACAAGTGCACAATATATCACAAATCACATCTGCACTACTCACAAGTGCACAATATATCACAAATCACATCTGCACTACTCACAAGTGCTGCACTACGCGTAGGCCAATATCCAGTCACTCTCTCGGGAACAGACACCTCTGGGCTCAACCCCCTCGGGCTCAGTCACCTCTGTGGGAACACATCCCCAGGTTCAGACACCTCCGAGTGGTACATCCAGGCTCAGTCTCATCCGAGAAGCTGACTACCATAGGATCAACTCCCGATCCTACAATCACATCCCCCAAGCTCCGGTCGTCTGGGTAATCCCCCCAAGCACCGACCGTCTGGGAATATCACAATCACAATGAAAACCATCCCGAGAATTACATCCCAAAACATTTCAATCAAATCTTGACTTCATACCAAGTCAAAGTCATCCCCGACTGGGTCTCAAACCCAAAATACCATTTACACGTATTTCTTAAAAATCACCTTTTAATTCAATCAAATATTCCAGAAATCATCATTGACTCACCAACAAAGTCAAAATATCATTTTAGAAATCATTTAAACTCCAGGCCTAGCCCAAAACATCATTTGCACGTTCCTCGTAAAACGTGCCCGAAAGACTGATTAAAATAATCATAAAATCCCAATAAATCATTAATTTCACAAATTCACAAGTGACTCCAAATCCGAGTCAAAATCACTATTCACTTGGGTTCTCATGCCCAAAATCACATTATCACGCAAATCCATGCATTGCAACCTCCGTTGCCATTTTCACGTAAATCCACGAAATTAATCCTTGACTCATTCCCGAGTCACAACATCATTCTCAATCCATGACTCATAATCCGAGTCCAAACATTATTTCCAATCAATTTCAATCCCGGACTCATAAACCAAGTCCAAACATCATTTTTACCAAATTTCGTAATTTCTCGAAAATCGCCCAAAATAATAATATAATAATCATAAAACCGAGAAATTACCGGATTGAAACATAAATCATGCCCAAGCATATAAAATCATATAATAAGGCATTTAAATCATATATGCACGCATCATGGTTAGAAAACAAAGTCCACTCACACACACCGTCCAAAACGGTCCGTTTCCGAGCTGCACGTTTTTCCGTAAAATCTGGAAATCACAACTCCTGTCCAAAATCATTATAGAGGGTTACTAACATCTCAAAATACATCATATAATTTTCCCCAATTTTTCCGGGATTTAAATACGTATTTTTAACGTAATACAAAACTTCGGATACACGGAACATTAACGAAACAATATCCGATTTCATCGAAATCAACGTCAAAATGTTCGTTACACTGAGAGGATCAAAAGTCATGTTGACCTCACCTTGAGACTAGGCCGGACGCGCCCCCACGCGCCGCCGTGAGTGGCTGCGCGTGAAACCCACGCGCCAGCTACAGTGTCGTCGTTCATGCCCGTTTGTCTGGTAAACGGGTCGTTTAACCCGCGATCAGACCCGTTTGGTTTTCTGTCAATTCCACACTGAATTCATCAATTGAACATTCATACAGCTTCGAATTAAGTTCAATTAAAGATCTGTGGACTCAATTTCAAACAATCGTACCTATAACCCCACAATCACAGTTGATCATTCGAAGGTCCTCCGGCCATTGTTCATCATTCGAAGTCCTTCATTTTCAATCGATTTCTCTCAATTGATGCAACCAGAAGCTTCAGTGGATTCAGGTAAACTCTTTCCCCATCTTAATTGCATCAATTCATGGCTCAAACGCCACGACTCAAACTCGACATTTTCACGGTTACCCGACTCAGTTCAGAGCCAATTGGGCTTCGATTTCTTCCGTTCTTGATGTGGTTCGACTCGTACAGACCTCAGGAAGCTAACTCGAGCTTCAATTCCGCTCCTCACGGCCCAATTCTTCCAATTCGATTTTTCCTCCCAAAAACTAAATTTTCGAATTTCCAGTTCCCAGCTCACTCTCAATCTCCCGTTTTTCCCATACAATTCAATCTCAATAATCTCTCAATTTTCCCCTCAGAACCGGCAGTGGAAGGGAGCTGAATTCTCTCAATTTTGTTTCCCCCAATTTGCACGGTTTGAAGAACATGGATGATTAATGGAGGAAAGAAATATAATTAAACATAATTAATTAATATAACAGCATAATTGTGTCTTCCCTAAAACATGGGAACTGGTTTCAAGCCTGAATTTAAGGGATGAGTGACACTTGTCACTCATCCAAGTGTGTCCAGTCACCGGGTACTGTTCATATTAAAATATTATTTTATTCCCGGTTCGTTCGGTTAACCGAGCCCGATTCCGTGACCATAACTTCGTCGTCGAATCTCCGATTTCGGCATGCCGCCTGTCGTTGGATTCGCATCGACGAGACCTACGTAACGGTTCTTGGCCCTCGTCCATCGGACCTCCCGATCAAAAAGTCAACATTTGGCCCCTAATATGCCAAATTACCAAAATACCCCTCAACTTCTGAACATCATAACTTTCTCTACGAATGTCGGAATCGAACGTGCCACCTGTCTATGAACTCGTGACGTCCCGAACTACGTCACAGTCATTGGCCAAAGTCCATTTGACCGCCCGAACTAAAAGTCAACATTTTGCCCACGCTAGGGGAAAAACGGTCATTTTGCACGTTTCGTCCGATTTCACTCAACTAATCCCCGATTAGTCATTCTAATTCATAATTAAATAATATTCAATCCCGATATTCGGGACGGGTCATTACCCATTTTGTCCGCTTTGGGCCTCGCCCTCACGGTTTTGTTTTCGGGAGTGCATGGTGCAACTTCCCAGGGGGTCACCCATCATGGAATTGCACCAGCCTCAACTCGCCTAACTTTGGGGTTCCAATCCCCCCCAAAACCACTTGAGCTCCCAAAAGGCCTAGTGCTAGATAAGTGTGTGCCTACACCTTTAAGGCACACCACCATCCTCTCCCATACCATTCCCCCTTACAGGAATGTGGGATCGTTCACCGTTCCCTATAGGACACGGGTCTTACAATCCACCCCCTTTAGGGCCTAGCGTCCTCGCTGGCACACTTCCCTATCGGGGTCTGGCTCTGATACCAAATTTTCAGGACCCGACCCTACTCGGCCAGGACCCGACTCATCTAGCACCATATTGTCCTCTTTGGGCCTCGCCCTCACGGTTTTGTTTTCGGGAGTGCATGGTGCAACTTCTCAGGGGGTCACCCAT
Source organism: Prinsepia uniflora (assembly GCA_032719365.1). Taxonomy (NCBI): domain Eukaryota; kingdom Viridiplantae; phylum Streptophyta; class Magnoliopsida; order Rosales; family Rosaceae; genus Prinsepia; species Prinsepia uniflora. Next base: position 8,356,500 of record CM064865.1, on the reverse strand, counting down.
CATGGAATTGCACCAGCCTCAACTCGCTTAACTTTGGGGTTCCAATCTCCCCCAAAGCCGCTTGAGCTCCCAAAAGGCCTAGTGCTAGATAGGTGTGTGCCTACACCTTTAAGGCACAACACCATCCTCTCCCAGACCATTCCTCCTAGCAGGAATGTGGGATCGTTCACCGTTCCCTCCAGGACACGGGTCTTACAATTTTGGGTCCTTATCTCCATCATCTTCTCCATTCTTCCTATAAACCATGAACACCCAAACCCCTAAACCCACACCAAACACCTTCAATCTTCATCTGATGCACCTGGGTTGTGAATGAAAATGAGAGAGTGAGGGGAGACGATCGTGGCAATGCTAACAGAACGGACGGCGGTGCATGGAGGCCGGAAGCCAGATACGGTGAGGTTTATGTTCAAAATTGGAATATTGGGTTTTAGTGGTTGTTGAAGGATTTTAACAATTCAATGGTGTTTTTGGTGGTTGTACGAGTCGATTGGGCTTGGAATTGATAAAAGCGATGGTCGAAATCGTCTAGAAACAGAGGAGGAAATCTGGGCTTACTGTTCATCGATTCAAGGGTAAGTTTTAGGTTTGATTTCACGATTTCAAGTCCATAGATCGATAGGGTAGAATTGGACGATCAATTAGGAAGAAACATGATTGATTTTGGTTGAGAATCGAAGGAGTTGGAGTCGAGTCGAGTTTACGGGTCTGTGTAACCTGAATTGTAGACCCGGACGGAGGTTGAAGACGCAGTGAGTCAGCGATGACATCATCAAGGTGACGTCATCATGTCAGGTCTGAAAATGTCAGACTGACAGGTGTCAAACAGGGACTAATGGGCGCTTGACACGTGTCACATGTCAGTGCACAGTCAACATTGACAGTCAGTGACGTGGCCCAATCACAGGTTTCCATGTGTCACTAACATGTTAGTGACGTGGACTAGTGGCAGACTGACACGTGGCACTGTCAGAACCTATCAGTGCTAACGTCAGTAGTGACGTCAACGTTGACCATTGACTATCGACAGCTGACGTCAGCGTTGACTATTGACAATTGACGTCAGCATTGACATTGCTGACGTCAATAGTTGACTTTTTGGTAGCGTTGACCACGTACGTGGGGGCACGTGTGCTCAAATTTCGAGGTGAGACTAATGTCATTTTAAAGGTTTTAACGATCCGGATCCAATAGTGGTGGTTTCGGGTCGATCAAAGATCGTTAGGTTGGTCAAATTGAGGTTTTAGCCCCAGGAAACGTGTCTAAGACACGTTGAATTTTTCGAGAGTTTTGGGGGTTTATCCTATAGACTTGTAGAGATGATTAGTGACCTTCAGGTATGACTTGGACATGACCAGAAGTTATGGAGATGGTGATTTAGCCTAGGAGAGGCTTATTGCTCGCGTATCGAGGCGGCAGCTAGGACGGTCTGTGAGTGAACTTTTGTTTTATAAATATAATGCATACATAACTGTTTTATATGTTTTATATATGTGTTTTGTGATGATTTGATTATGGTATTTAATGCTTACATATTTGCACATATATCGAGATTTATGATTTTGTATTGTGTGTATACGTGCTTGTGTTTTTAATGGCATGGTTTTGGATTTGGAAATCTGGAATCGGGCATTAGACCCATTTGGTTTGGAAACCATCAGACTAGAAGTCCATTTAATTTAATGAAGCATCGGGCTGAGACCCATTTATGGATTTATGGTGGTTTTATGAAAATTCTAGGTATAACCCCTTTGAAAGGTTTTGAAATGGTTTTATAAAATGTTTTCCATATACCATTTTTATATGTGGATATGTGGATGGTCTTCTCTAGTTGTCTAGGACACTGGGGTAGTCACGGTGCATTGCCCGCGAGGGGTCATGACATGACCCATCCCAATCCCCCCGGGAATAACGCGGGATGACCCTGCTCCCGTCTGACACGAAGTGCCAGACAAGGGATATTTCCGACCTTTGCCCTCCCGGGCTATCAGAGTACGCTAGGATCCGGAGGAGGCATGTGATATCTCGGTCTCTGCTACAGTCCACATCGTATCCAACCTGAAGGGTATTAAAAACAAAAAGACTGTGAGTGGACAAAAAGTAATAAGTTTCGTAAAACACATTTATAAAAGACCTTTATACCCTTCACTAAAAAGCATGCATGCATAGTAAAACCATTTATCCAATCATATATGTTAAAACATCCATAATTAGGGTCTCAGCCCCAAATTCTGTAAATACAAGTTATACGGGCTCCTGCCCAAAACAATTTACAGAAAACCATAACATCATAAACATATGTGGGATCTCAGCCCAAATCCATTTATCATCATAAAACATAATTTCCCAAACCAATTGAAATCATGTTTATCCATTATATTTCATATCCAAGAACCTGTCATGGTAAATATAGAGCTACGCGCGTGCTAACCGGGGTCTCAAATCCTCCTTGGAGGTAACGAACCATGCCCATCCTGAGAATAAGGAACCCAACTGGGGGGCGACTCCACTCAGTCAGTGCTCCGTGACTACTCCGGAGTCCACCCAGGCCAACGACCCTCCCCGGAGGAGACAATCATATACAAAGGATGGAATATGAAAAACCGTTTGAAATCATTCTTTAAACCTTCAAGGATTCATGCCCGACCCCCATAAGCTGTCATGAACCATAAAATCCTTTCATGGGTTCATGCCGGTTCCCATAAACAGTCATGACCCGTAAATCCATTTCAAGGGTTCATGCCGGTTCCCATAAACCGTCATGACCCGTAAAAACCATTTCTAACACATAGCTGGGCCCTAGGCCCGAATCCACATACAAACTGGACTTCAAGTCCGATTCGTAAACCAACTGGGCCTCGTGCCCGATTTCGTAAATCAAATGGGTTTCGAACCCGAGTTTCCCTTTTCAAATCCAAAACCATTTCATTAAACTATTTCCAAAACCATAAGAATGGAAAATCAGAGTAAAACCAGAAAACCTCGATTTACGTGCAAGAATCGTCTCGAAATACGTGAAAGCATATAATTCACCAATATCCAAATCCATATCATATATTCACAATCATAATCCATATAAAACATTTATGCATGCATCACAGTTTAGAAATCAAGGTCCACTCACAGACCGTCCGAGCTGCCGCCTCGATTTGCATGCCATAGGTTCTCCTGAGCCAATTGCTATCACCGGGACTCCCAAACCTGTCCAAATTTTAATAGAAGGTTACTAACTACTTAATTAACCTCCCATTAAAGCCCCGTAATTTTCCCGAACTTTTAACTATTTTTAAACTGACCCTAAACCTACTGATGCCCCGAAATATATCGAGACGGTGTCTGATTGACACGAAACTAGTCCCAAAATGTTCGTTACATCGAATAGAAGATTTTGTATGTTGAACACTTCCCCAAAGTATGGGCCACGCGCCCCAAGAAGGCTCAGATGTACTATTCATCATCATCCTCTTTCAGCCGGTTCAGATTGGCCGATTTTACTGTGCTGAACCGGCGTGACCGGTTCAGTGTTCCTACTCCCTCAAATCTAGTTTGTTTGCCTCCATTTCAATTCCTAAATTCCTATTTTCAAGTTTCCTATCCAACCTAATTAACCAAAACCCTTAAAACCGCCTAGAACCCGTGAACCCAAAATGGACCTCACGGTTCAAAGTTTTCCATTTTCCCTTCCATGGCTTCCCAGCCGTTAAACCCATTAAAAACCTTCATATTAAGTCCCTAGCTACCTATTTAGTTCAAACCAATCATCCAAATCGACCCATAACAACAAAAACATGATTTTGGGTTCAAAAACCAAAATCGAGCAATACCTCGGGTTCGGGTCTCCGCCGTGCACGGTGGCTCCCTCCTGGCAGACCACCATCATCCTCCGTCCTTCCCTCACTTCCCTGGTTCCTCAGATGGTCATGGGTAAAGGTTTGGATTGGATGGGTTTGGGTTGCACAGAGGATGAGATCAGGTAATTTGAAATGAAGAAATGAAATGCACGGTGAAGGGAGATGCATGAATATGTGTGGGCTATGCAATGGATGGGTGACACTTGTCACTCATCCATTGGGCCTCCATAAATATCTGGGCCCCACTAAAGTCCAAAAGTTAACTCTTCTCGTAATTCGTGTAATAGTGCACTTAAACTTTCGTGAACCGTAACTTCGTCGTCGAACGTCCAAATTCGACGTGCTGCCTGTCTATGGATTCGTATCGTCTAGATCTACGTAACGGTCCTCGGCCCTCGGCCATCGGACATCCCAGGTAAAAAATTAACTATTTGCTCCTTTTAACCATAATTACCAAAATGACCCTAAACTTCCGAACGTCATAACTTCCTCCTCGAATGTCGGAATTGAACGTACCACCTGTCTATGAACTCGTGACTTCACGAACTACGTCACGGTCATCGGTCAAAGTTCATTTGACCGTCCGATTGAAAAGTCAACATTTTGGCCACGACCAAGGGCAAAACGGTCATTTTGCATCGTTCGTCCGATTTCGCTCAACTAATCACAGATTAGCCTCACTAATCGTGATTAGTCACTAATCTAATCTAGGAATTCAGGACGGGTCGTTACAACCTTCCCTCATTAATTAATTTCGTCCTCGAAATTCCAACCGACCTAAATCCAACCGTTCTTCCCTCCTTAATTAGTTTCGTTCTCGAAACTCCAACTATCTCGATTCCACAACTACCTCGTGGAAATAAATCGGTCTCACGACACGTGTACACCCACTAACCAGAATAATACTCGTCTGTAACCAGACGTACCACTAATACTCACGTCGCATCGACTACGTTCGACTACGTCGAATGGCTAAAGTTGTACTGACAGGACCCGTCCCAACTGGACGTCAAAAACAGTGCCCGGTCCTGCTCCCGTCTGACAAGTCAACTAAAGGTCCGAAACTACCCTTCAGTGCTTGCCAGACAAGGGATGTTTACGCGGATTTCTACTGCTGCCACTGCCTCACGATCAGTCCCGAACGTCGTACCACGGCCTGGAGGGTCACAAAACAGAAAATGTGTGAGTGGACAAAAATGAACTCTTATAAAAACATTGTCAAAAAATATACTCTTACCCTCCAGTTTTCACAAACTTGCATGCATATCGTAAAACATGAGTAATAGTATGAAATCATTCAAGTATGAACAGTGGACCGATAAAATCAAAACACGTTTTCCCATGGTCCACAAAACTCATGTTTACCAAATCAGTTCATGTTATAAAACATCAAATCCCGACTCTCAGGCCAAAACATGTGAAAACATAATCACCTGGCCACCAAGACCAAAAACCCGTACTCAATACCAGTACGCCATCACAACAACATCAATCAGCACTAATCACCAGTGCACAATAAATATAACAATCCAATCAATCTGCACTATTCACAAGTGCACAAAATATCACAAATCACATCCGCACTACTCACAAGTGCTGCACTACGCGTAGGCCAATATCCAGTCACTCTCTCGGGAACAGACACCTCTGGGCTCAACCCCCTCGGGCTCAGTCACCTCTGGGCGAACACATCCCCAGGCTCAGACACCTCTGAGTGGTACATCCAGGCTCAGTCTCATCCGAGAAGCTGACTACCATAGGATCAACTCCCGATCCTACGATCACATCCCCCAAGCTCCGGTCGTCTGGGTATTCCCCCCAAGCACCGACCGTCTGGGAATATCACAATCACAATGAAAACCATTCCGGGAATTACATCCCAAAACATTTCAATCAAATCTTGACTCCATACAAAGTCAAGATCATCCCCGACTGGGTCTCAAAGCCCAAAATACCATTTACACGTATTTCTTTAAAATCACCTTTTAGAACAATAAAATAATCCAGAAATCATCATTGACTTACCAACTAAGTCAAAACATCATTTTAGAAATCATTTAGACTCCGGGCCTAGCCCAAAACATCATTTGCACGTTCCTCGTAAAACGTGCCCGAAAGACTGATTAAAATAATCATAAAATCCCAATAAATCATTAATTTCACAAATTCACAAGTGACTCCAAATCCGAGTCAAAATCACTATTCACTTGGGTTCTCATGCCCAAAATAACATTATCACGCAAATCCATGCGTTGCAACCTCCGTTGCCATTTTCACGTAAATCCACGAAATTGACCATTGACTCATTCCCGAGTCACCACATCCTTTTTCAATCCATGACTCAATAATCCGAGTCCAAACATTATTTTCAATCAATTTCAATCCCGGACTCATAAACCAAGTCCAAACATCATTTTTACCAAATTTCGTAATTTCTCGAAAATCGCCCAAAATAATAATATAATAATCATAAAACCGAGAAATTACCGGATTGAAACATAAATCATGCCCAAGCATATAAAATCATATAATAAGGCATTTAAATCATATATGCATGCATCACGGTTAGAAAAACAAAGTCCACTCACACACACCGTCCAAAACGGTACGTTTCCGAGCTGCACGTTTTTCCGCAAATTCTGGAAATCACAACTCCTGTCCAAAATCATTATAGAGGGTTACTAACATCTCAAAATACATCATATAATTTTCCCCAATTTTTCCGGAATTTAAATACGTATTTTTAACGTAAAACAAAACTTCGGATACGCGGAACATTATCGAAACAATATCTGATTTCCTCGAAATCAACGTCAAAATGTTCGTTACACTGAGAGGATCAAAAGTCATGTTCACCTCACCTTGAGACTAGGCCGGACGAGCCCCCACGCGCCGCCGTGAGTGGCTGCGCGTGAAACCCACGCGCCAGCTACAGTACCCTCGTCCTCACCCGTTTGTCTGTAAAACGGGCCATTTAACCCGCGAGGCAACCCAGTTAATTTCCTACCAATTCGACACCCAATTCAACAATTGAACATTCAATTAGTTTCGGTTTAAGTTCAATTAGAGTTCTGTAACATCAATTACGTGAAACATTACCTCAATCCTCACGATCAATGTCGATCATTCGAAGGACACCCGGCCATTGTTCATCATTCGAATTCCCTTAGTTTCAATCGATTCCTCTCAATTGATTCGACCAGAAGCATCCAGGGACTCAGGTAAACATTTCCCCCAACTCAATTGCTTCAATCCAGTGCTCAATCTCCACGACTTAAACTCGATAGCCGTCACTGTGCAACCATGGAAGTCCGTCAATCTCCAACGTTTTCCTTCAATTGATGAACCCAGAAGCATCGTGGGATCCTCAGGAACACAATCCCCACATCAATTTCGTCAATCAAAGCCTCAATTTCCTCGACTCAACTTCGAATTTCATCATCTGTCACCAAGTGTGTTCAGAGCCAAAACAGCACCAATTTCCTTCGTTCTTTCTACGTTTCTGATCGTTGTGATCCCAGGAAGCTGAATATGAGCTCAATTTCGATCCTCACGGCCCAATTCCCAGTATTCGAATTCCCCCCCAATTTTTCTAAATTTTCGAAACCCAAAATTCAGCACACTCACAACCCTTCGTGTTTCCCTTGTTATTCCAGTCCTTCAATCTCTCATTTTTCTCTCAAGAACGGCAGAAGAAGGGAGCCAATTCTCCCAGTTCAGTCCTCCCCCCAATTGTGCACCGTTGGAAGAAAATGTAAAGAAAAATAAAAGGAAAATGGTGGAGAACATGATGATTAGAGATGATGATGGTGTTGGGAGGGAAACATGGATCAGATTTCAGGGGATGGGTGACACTTGTCACTCATCCGGATGTGCACAGTCACCGGGCACTGTTCATATTAAAATATTATTTTAATCCCGGTTCGTTCGGTTAATCGAGCCCGATTCTGTGACCATAACTTTGTCGTCGAATCTCCGATTTCGGCATGCCGCCTGTCGTTGGATTCATATCGACGAGACCTACGTAACGGTCCTTGGCCCTTGTCCATCGGACCTCCCGATCAAAAAGTCAACATTTGGCCCCTAATATGCCAAATTACCAAAATACCCCTCAACTTCCGAACGTCATAACTTTCACCTCGAATGTCGGAATCGAACATGCCACCTGTTTATGAACTCGTGACGTCCCAAACTACGTCACAGTCATCGGCCAAAGTCCGTTTGACCGCCCGAACTAAAAGTCAACATTTTGCCCACGCTAGGGGCAAAACGGTCATTTTGCATGTTTCGTCCGATTTCACTCAACTAATCCCCGATTAGTCATTCTAATTCATAATTAATTAATATTCAATCCCGATATTCGGGACGGGTCATTACATGTACGCTCCGAACTGACACCACTTGTCAGATCTACCAAGTCACTAATATAAACACTCGAAGGTTCCTTTCCTAAATCACCAAACTATCCTGACGTCTACTCCCAATGGGAGTCACCAAATCTCACTAACCGATCCACGTTGTCACCTTCGACAAACTGTCACCACTTGACAGTCGCCAGTCGAAAACTGACACGACACACACTCGTGGTTACACTAACCACAAGCACGTTCAACCTGAGTATACGTATACTAACCAAGCATTTCACTCGACCTGTGTGTAACTAGACCCATCAGAAATACCATGACCCAACGAACAGTATCCAATGTCCAGTCCACGACCTCAACTAATCCGATGGTATCGGAACCAATCCGACTACCAACACGTTCACAAACGTACTACTAGTATAACCTACATACCATCACCAGGCACGACAAGTGCTCCTGGTATTGTACCTCAAACTACGTACAAGGTATGTACATCTACCCATCAATCAGCCTACAACCATCTAGGTTATAGCCAATCACGTTTCAATTATGGAGTTCACTTGTCCAATCCAGCATTAGACAAATCGAAACTCCAACCCATCATCCATTTCCAAATCTGAATCCGCAATTTCGTAAGAAATCCCGAATCCAAACCCAGAAATCATATCCATAATCATGTCCAAATTCGAATCCGAAATCATCATTCCGTAGACTGGTATTAGGAATAACCATTCCGAACCCAAATCCATGAAAGGAAATCCACTGTCAAGCTCCAGAATCAAATCCTGAATCGTCACCCAGAACCCGATTCCAAAACCCAAATCCAGAAATCCCATTCAAGTTCCAAAATCAGATCCTGAATCGTCATCCAGAAATTCGATCCCAAAACTCGAAATATCATTCACATCTACCGAGACGTACCAAAATCGAACCTACCGGTTACCTGCTTAATTAATTACACATTACCTTCGATTGACTTCATAGGGAAGCCAATCACAACATCAACACATCTAAGGCTGACAAAATCCAACCTCGTCAACATTTACTCACATGAGTAATATACCATATGAGATTAACCTCGAAAAGAAGTTCAGTCCCAATATCCTTAACTCAAACTATCCAAGTAAGAGTGATAAACTCTTCATATATCTGGATCATCAAGATCACGATCCAGATCCAACACTACGTCAACCGACCATAGACGTCACGATCCTGATCCATCACCACGTCCAAAGTCCTCAACCATTTCCCATATTTAAACAGATCAGTCAACGACGAGACACGCCGAGACTGTAGGTTCTCACTGATTACCTCGTATCGATCCTTGTCATTCCACCAAGAAAAAACCAAGGATGATTCAACACGATGACATCAAAACTCAACCTACGTGAATGCAACCAAAACTCATTGCATTCACCAGGTCACGTAATCCATCATCGTCTGCCACCAAGCAAAACATGAGAAATCTCAGTCACCAAACTTCGATATACTCAATTCCTCCTGATGACCCAAGACAAATCCCGGGTCCACCAACCAATACACGACCAATGTACTGGTGATACACTCATCAACATCATCTACCATCATCAATTATGGTGGAACCTGAGAAGTCACCCAAAATGACTTCGACATACCCAATACCAATGCGGAAAATCCGCATTCCACTCGTCACCTCAATCGCAACCTCTCGCGATTCCGAAGTTCCAACAAGATTGGAAACAGCATACCCGGACATCCCTCACGTGTCCATTAACCAATTTAACTCTATCTGAGATCCACTCTAGGACCACAGATACCGAACATAAACTCATCTTGACGGAGTCATATCCCGATTCGTAACTCATCGTCATCACAATCACCGGTACCAGCACCAGCGCTAGTACCAGTACCGTCACTAACAACAATACTAGTATCAGCATACTAACACCTGTTAGTATCAACACAAAGTGTGCAAATCAGAAAACCCTGGATCTCCGCTCATACCGAGTAATGATCTCGTACCTCTGCTCAAATAGGAGAAACTCTGCCTCCCTCGTACCCAACAACTCTGGGTACAGTCACACTGACAACACATAAGAGAGAAGGAAACGTCCCTTGAACGTCCCCGTCTCATTTTGAGATCGCACTCAGCCGTAACCAAGTCAAATCCAGAATCACTGCTCGTACACATGCGTTACTCACGCACCTCGTATCATCGTCACGACCGAAAATCCCATCGTCACAATCGTCACGACAACCTGAGTCTACTCGACCTGATAAAACTCGACTACGTCTATCGATAGTAACGTCTGCCACAACCTCGTGCAGACCTAACTACCAGACATCTCGATATCCAGACTCTGCATCCAACGGAATCAACCGCCTGTACCAACTACTCGGTATCCCCGCTCCGGGATTCCATCGACAAGTACCAACCCTGGTAACTTGTCCAACAATCTCTAACCTTTCGTAACTCGACTAAACCAATGTCGTCTACCAGGTCATCCACGACCTTAGTTGCACCAAACCACAACTGAATAGCACAACAACCAAGTAGGTCTAACCAATAAGTACAACCTCGACTGCAGAGTGCAGTCCCATCACTAGAGCTGGCATAACTAGACCGACTAACAAATCCAAATCCGAATAGTCGTCCAAGTCAAACCACTCGTCAACTCACATTTCTGAACCATACACCCAAGGTAGGGTTCCACGATCACACCTAGGGTTTCTTGAACCCAACTGCAAGCTATAACTTGTAGTATGTTCCACAATCTGACCGATCCCGCGGTCTTGACATCGCAAGGACATCAATCCAACTAGGATTCCTCGAATCCGACTGCTAACTGCCACAAGTTCAACTAGAGTTCCACGAACTCGACTGCTAACTGCCAGCCGCAGTACACTCCACGAATCCGGCTGCAAACCGCCAGCCGCAGAACAATCCACGAATTGACTGCTCCCAGCAGTAAATCCATCAAACTCAACCAAATTTGATCATCGGATGGTCACAACTCCAAACCAGTCGTCGGAACCGATCCTACGACATCGTGAAAGACGATCCCAACTAACCGTCTCACAATCGAAATCTAACGTACGAATACGTTCATCCTTCCGTAGGGTCCCACACTGTAGACCCTAACAGAACTATGGCAACCCCGGCATCTAGTACCGAACCAAGACATATCACGATTCCATCCTACTAACTATCGTACTGGCACCCTAACTATCAGGTTGATAACGAACTGTAGCCACTTGAGATATCACATCCTCGACCTGCGTACGGAGTATCGTGCAAAATACGCTCTGGAATTCAGAGTAACATGAACAACCCTGCTCTGATAAGCAATCCTATGCTCTGATACCACGCTGACATGACCCATCCCAATCCCCCCGGGATTAACGCGGGATGACCCTGCTCCCGTCTGACACGAAGTGTCGGATAAGGGATATTTCCGACCTTTGCCCTCCCGGGCTATCAAAGTACGCCAGGATCCGGAGGAGGCATGTGATATCTCGGTCTATGCTACAGTCCACATCGTATCCAACCTAAAGGTTATTAAAAACAGAAAGACTGTGAGTGGACAAAAAGTAATAAGTTTCGTAAAACACATTTATAAAAGACCTTTATACCCTTCACTAAAAAGCATGCATGCATAGTAAAACCATTTATCCAATCATATATGTTAAAACATCCATAATTATGGTCTCAGCCCCAAATTCTGTAAATACAAGTTATACGGGCTCCTGCCCAAAACCATTTATAGAAAACCATAACATCATAAACATATGTGGGATCTCAACCCAAATCCATTTATCATCATAAAACATAATTTCCCAAACCAATTGAAATCATGTTTATCCATTATATTTCATATCCAAGAACCTGTCACGGTAAATATAGAGCTACGCGCGTGCTAACCGGGGTCACAAACCCAAGTCTCTCCAGGGTCCACCCAGGTCAATGTCCGTAGATCAATGACCCTCCTTGGAGGTAACGAACCATGCCCATCCTGAGAGTAAGGAACCCAACTGGGGGGCGACTTGTAACGACCCGTCCCGAATATCGGGATTTAATAATATTTAATTATGATTTACTAATCTGGGATTAGTTGGGCGATTTCGGACGAATTGTGCAAAATGACCGTTTTGCCCCTAGGCGTGGGCAAAACGTTGACTTTTATTTCGGATGGTCAAATGGACTTTGACCGATGACCGTGACGTAGTTCGGGACGTCACGAGTTCATAGACAGGTGGCACGTTCGATTTCGACGTTCGTGGAGAAAGTTATGGTGTTCGGAAGTTGAGGGGTATTTTGGTAATTTGGCTTATTAGGGGCCAAATGTTGACTTTTTGATTGGGAGGTCCGATGGGCGAGGGCCAAGGACCGTTACATAGGTATCGTCGATACGAATCCAACGACAGGCGGCATGCCGAAATCGGAGATTCGACGACAACGTTATGGTCAAGGAAACGAACTAACGAACCGAGGTTCGGATTAAAATAATAATATAATAATGAATAGTGATCGTTGACCCTACACACCTGGATGAGTGACAACTGTCACTCATCCCTTGAAATCAGAATCCATGTTTTTGGGGGAGACCTCATGATGATGTTTAATTAGTTTTTAATTAATTAATTAATCTTTTAATTTCCATTAACCTCCATATTTTCCTTAACCGTGTACAACCAAATCCAATACTCTCCCAACCAATTCCTCTTCCATTGCTGAACCTGAAAGTGTGAATTTGTGAGCAATTTGAGAGTGAATTCAACTGGGTAAACACGAGAGATTGATAGTGAGGAGGAACTGAGAATTCGAAAGATTTAGTTTTGGGAGGGAAAATCAAATTGGACGAATTGAGCTGCGATGATCGAATTGGAGCTTGGAAACATCTTACTGAGGTTGTGACGAGTCGATCCACGTCAAAAACGAGAAGAATTGGTGCCGTTTTGGCTCTGATCGAGCTTGGTGACAGAGGAAGAAATCGAGGATGAGTCGTGGAGTTTGGAGCTGCGATTGACTCAATTGTTGTGGGGAAATGACTCCTCATGATCCCACGATGCTTCTGGGTTCATCAATTGAAGGAAAACGTTGGAGAATGGCAGAACTCCATTGTTGAACAGTGACGGTGCTCAAGTTTGAGTCGTGACGTTTGAGCACCGGTTTGATGCAATTGATGTGGGGGAATTGTTCCTCAGGGTCCGTTGATGCTTCTGGAATCATCAATTGGATGAAAGCTGCAGCAATTGAGGGAGTTCCATGATTGCACAGTAACCGGGTGTTCTTCGTGGATCATCGTTGAATCGTGGAATTGTAGGTAATTTTTTGTGTAATCAACGTTACAGAACCTTAATTTAACTTAAAACGAAACTAATGGAATGATCAATTGAAGGAATTAGGATCGAATTGACAGGATTGGAACCGGGTCGTCTCGCGGGTAAACTGGACCCGTTTACCAGACATACGGGTTAGGACGATGCACTGTAGCAGGCGCGTGGGTCTCACGCGCAGCCACTCACGGCGGCGCGTGACGGCGCGTGGGCACGAATCTCGAGGTGAGGTCAACATGACTTCTGTCCTATTTAATGTAACGGACATTTTGGAATTGGTTTCGTGTCGATCGGACACCGTCTCGTTATTGTTAGGGATGTCCGAAGGTTTTAAATCCAGCTTAAAAATACTTAAAAATTCGGGAAAATTACGGGACTTGAATAGGATGTTAATGATGAGGTTAGTGATCCTCTAAATTGATTTGAACAGGATTGGGAGTCTCGGTGATAGTGGTGTGGCCCGGGAAGGCCTATGGCACGCATATCGAGGCACTCGGTTAAACGGTCTGTGAGTGGACATTGGTTTCATAAATTCGATGCATGCATAACTGTTTTATGATTGTTATAATTATGATTAAATGATTTACTTTGGATATCGGTGAATTTAAATGGTTTCACGCATTTCGAGGTGATTTACGTATTTTCACGTAAACCGAGGTTTTCTGGATTTGCACCGATTTCCATAAATGTGGTTGGATATGATTTCATGAAACGGTTACGAACTTGAATAAAGTAAAATCGGGCCAGGGGCCCAGTTGAACTATGAAATCGGGTCAGGGGCCCAGTTAACATGTGGATCGGGCCAGGGGCCCAGTTAACTTGTGAAATCGGGCCAGGGGCCCAGTTGATTTCTACATACGATTGCGGGTCGGGGACCCTAAAATGGAATTGAATAAATGTTTTCTGGTTTACATTTTATATATGTTCACATGCTGGAATCTATAAATGGTTTTGATGATATTTCGGTTATGGCACGTTTCACGGTATTTGGGCATGAGACCCGTTTGATGAAACGTAACGAATGGTTCGGATTTTATCTATGTATACCTATATGTTTTGCATGTGGATATCTATAAAATGTATTTGGTACTGCACTGTATAGATCCTTCCATATTATATTGTCTCCTCCGGATGAGGTACCCCGGAGAGGTCACGGACGTCTAGTACGTCCAGCGTCTATGACGCTAAGCATCAGGGGTGCTGTACCCGAACGGGGTTCGGGGATTGAACTCGGAAATTGAGACCCGAGTGGCACGCGTAGCCTTGTGATTGTGACCTTATTGACGTCAGGGACGTCAGACATCAGGGATGTCGGATTGGAGTGTATAGTGCAGTGGCTAAAATAATGGTTATGGTTTATATTATATGCCTTATGGTTCATATTACTGGATTTATGAAATAACTCTTGGATTTACTTTTGGAAATTGCAACTATGCTTTGGTTTCCGGGCTAAGGCCCTAATGGTTATTTCTAAATAAATATGGGATTATTGGTTTTGGTGCATGCATATGATTTACTGAGGGGCATAAATGTCTTATAAATGTTTTAAGCAGACTTGTTTATTTTCGTCCACTCACAGCTTTTGTTTTCAATGCCCTTCAGGTTGATTCCGGATACGACTGCAGCAGAGACTTGAGCATCGCACACCTCCTCCATCGATCCTTACGCACTCTGGAAGCCCGTTTGGGCAATGGCAATCGGTTATCCCTTGTCTGGCGCCTCTTGTCAGACGGGAGCACGTCACATTCCATGGTAATCCCGGGGGGATTGGGATGGGTCGTGTCAAGTGGTATCAGAGCAGGTTTTGCTCTTTTGTGCGCGAAGGACGAGGGTGTGATGTCTCTTTGGGCTGCTGTTCCGTTATCAACCTGATAGATAGTTTTGAGTTTGTATGGTGAATTGGGTGTGTGTGGCCCGATACGCCGTGCCTTGATGCGATTCAACCCAAGTGGGGTTGTATACGATTAACTGGTAATGTGGGACCGTCGGTTCGGTCATGTGATTATGGATTGTTGTGCCACTGGGCACAGCCGGGTTCAAGGAACCCCATTGGAGTAATGTTATGGAAATGCGAAACTTCGTTGAGTATTGGTCTAAATTATGGACCCTGGTAGTGTTGGCTAGTGTATGGGGTGTTGGTGCATCGGAGTTAGCCGATGACCTTCGCGATGGAACCCACGTTGAGTTGACGATTGGATTGGATTGGATTGGACGTCTATACGATGTCAGGACCGCGGGGTCGGTCAGGTTGTGGATTTTACTGCAGAGGGCAGTTGGGTTCGGTGGAACCCTAGGGTGTGATTTTGGAACCCTAATTTATAATTGATGGGCTGGAAAAGTGAACTTTAATTAAGGAATTGTGCTGCGACGTGCGGCTGAGGTCATGGATGACCATGTGGATGACTCTAGTGAGTCTTATGGGTTTCGATCTACGGATACGGTTATGAGATAAAATATGGAATCCTGTTTTGGATCGAATGTTAGTGCGATGTGTGGTTACGGATCTTGACAACGATGACTGTTGGTCGACAGTTGTGTCGAGATAACTGGCTATCGAGGATATTTAGTGTGGTTGTGACACTTGGGGATCAGGGGATGTTCAGGGAACGTCCATTATCCTGATGTGCCGATGGCAAAAATTGGAGGTACCCATAGTCGTGGGGTACGAGTGCTGTTACGGGATCGTCGTTCGGAATGAACGGAGATCCAGGGTAACAACCTTGCACACAAGTGTGCTATGTATGGATGTTGGTATGTTGGTGCCTTTATGCCAATACTAGTATGGATGCCAGTGTGCTGATACTAGTGTTGATGATGGTGCGTTGGTGCTGGTGACAGTAATTGTGATGACGATGAGCCACCAGTTGGGGTGTGACTCTGTCATGATGAACAGATGATCGGTATCTGCGACTCAGTGGTGGTTGAGTCTTGGACTGGATGGGATCCAGTGGAGGTTGTGTCGTGTTGGGATAAGTCCCAACAGATTTACGATGACCAATGATGAATGGATTAAAATGGTATGATTGAACCTTGGGGAATCTAGGGACGATGTTCCCTATGTCATGCGAGTTGGTGGATTTGGGGAGTTGTGGTCAACTCCGAGATTGGTAAGTTTGTGTACTGCTTATATCCCCTGAGAGTACAAGGAAATTATTGAAATTGGAAAAGTCGGGGAACCATTCGTGGTTTTGATGTGGGATGTTGTGATTGTGAATCACTTGGAACCTGAGGATTGAACCTGTTTAGGTTGAGATGTGAGACGGAGGCAGTATGGTATGCACATTCAGGCAAAATTGTGGATATCCCGTTCGGAACCGGGTGTGTGCATACATGATTATTGACGGACGTGAGGTCCGAGTAATGAATTGATTTTGGACACGTGGTGGTCCAAGTGAGGTATGGACGTGGGCAGTCCAGTAGTTGGACTTGACATCTCATTGGGAGCATGTCTGTTTCCAACATGGTTGGAACTCCCGTTTCGGGGAGAGTTGTGATTAGGAGACGAGAGGAGTGCTCGTTTCCGCATCGGTGATTGGTATTCCGAAGTCATTAGGGTTGACTTCATATTTCTACCGTGGCAGATGATGATTGTGGCTAACAGTACGTTGAGCGTGTATTGGTTGGTGGACCCATGTTTGGCCTTGGGTCATTGGACACAAGTTGTTGTGTATGATTTTGGATTTGGTGGTGAAATGCGAGGTCATCTTTCCACCAAGGGAAATTTGACGAAGGATTCAATTGAGGGTGTAAGACCCTACGATCAGCTTTCTGATGGATTGTTAGCTATGTGAGCATGTGTGGATCCTAGGTGGATCTGATTTGCGATGTTGTCGACTTTGGTCGATGTGACGATCTAGGATCGTGATATTACTTGTCGGGTGACGTAGCGATGGATATGGATTGTGATCTTGATGATCCAGATTGGATGAGAGTTATCACTCTTACCTTGGTATGTGAGTCGTAGATGACGGGACTGAACTTCTTTTCGGAGTGAAGTCCATATGGTTTGTGACTTGGTTGAGTAGGTTTCCGATGTGGTCGGATTTTGTCAACCTTTGACGTGTGAATATTGGGATTGGCTTCCCTATGAAGTCAATCGAGTGTTTCGGACAGGCAACCGATAGGTTCGGTTTTGTTACGTCTTGGTGGACGTAAACGAGATTTTGGGTTTTGGAATCGAATTTCTGGGTGACGATTCAGGATTCGATTGCGAAGCTCGAAAATGGATTACTGGATTTGGGTGCGGAATGATTATTCCAATGCTAGCTTACGGAATAATGATTTCGGATTCGGATTTGGACATGGATTAAAATATGATGTCTGGGTTCGGGTTCGGGATTTCTTACGAAATTGCGAATTCGGATTCGGAATTGGAACTAGATGACGGGTGGAGCTCGTTTTGTCTCATGATGGTTTGGGCAAACGTACTCCATTTATTGGAACGTGTTTGGCTACGACCTAGGCGGTTGTAGGCGAATTGATGAATTGAGGTACGTACAGGGTACGAGGATTGATACTGGTTAGGCTGTGTGGTGCCTCATGGCGGTACATGGGATGTACCAGTGGTGTGTAACTAATGTGTTGGTAATCGGATTGGTTCTGATATCATTTGTTTGGCTGTATTGTGAACTGGACATTGGATGCTGTGCGTTGGGCAGTTTGAGCTTGTCGGGTTCAGTGATCTTAAGAGCAGGTGCTCTTAGCCATGGTTGGCTAGTGGAACCCCGGTATTGGTATGTGTGATCACTGCTGGGCTGGTATTCAATGTGTTCCAGTTGCGCCACTTGATTGGGTTAATTGACGGTATACGTACACTCAGGATGAGTGAATTGGTGGTCTGAGTAACCACGAGTAGCCTTGTGTGACTTGATCACACCGTGATTTCCCAGCGTCTTGGTTCGCTGAGGGAGTCGGCGATTATGGACATTGAGATTAATTGGTGTCGCAGGATTGGGCTTGCCCTGCGAATTGAGATCATGTGGTTGATCTTACGCTACATCGAGGGTGATGTAGTACGTGGTGTTGTCACGGACGGACAGAAGGTTGGGGCTTTACTAGGGTGGTAAAGCTTAGTGGTGACAGTTTGACTGATGGTGTCAGCATGGACTGACAAATGAGATTTGGTGACTCCCAATGGGAGCAAATGTAAGGATATATTTATAATGGAAAGGAACCATCTAGCTGAAGGAGTCAGCTAAATGGTTAGGCGATTTTATCGCGGATCAGGTGATCATTTCCACTCGAGGTGGTCGAGTGTTGTTGCTATTATGACGTATGACTGTGATGGGATGTCTGGGTGCAGACGAGGCTGGTGTTGACCCAGCAAGTGGGTGTACAGGGGTACACAGATATGTGATCGAATTGTTTTTCCACGAGGTGTTTGTGGAATAAGGTTGTTGGTAATTTCGAGGACGAAATTCTTTAAGGAGGGAAGGTTGTAACGACCCGTCCTGAATATCGGGATTTAATAATATTTAATTATGATTTACTAATCTGGGATTAGTTGGGCGATTTCGGACGAATTGTGCAAAATGACCGTTTTGCCCCTAGGCGTGGGCAAAACGTTGACTTTTGTTTCGGAGACTCTGACCGATGACCGTGACGTAGTTCGGGACGTCACGAGTTCATAGACAGGTGGCACGTTCGATTTCGACGTTCGTGGAGAAAGTTATGGTGTTCGGAAGTTGAGGGGTATTTTGGTAATTTGGCTTATTAGGGGCCAAATGTTGACTTTTTGATCGGGAGGTCCGATGGGCGAGGGCCAAGGACCGTTACATAGGTATCGTCGATACGAATCCAACGACAGGCGGCATGCCGAAATCGGAGATTCGACGACAACGTTATGGTCAAGGAAACGAACTAACGAACCGAGGCTCGGATTAAAATAATAATATAATAATGAATAGTGACCGTTGACCCTACACACCTGGATGAGTGACAAGTGTCACTCATCCCTTGAAATCAGAATCCATGTTTTTGGGGGAGACCTCATGATGATGTTTAATTAGTTTTTAATTAATTAATTAATCTTTTAATTTCCATTAACCTCCATATT
The DNA here is from genome assembly GCA_032719365.1 of Prinsepia uniflora. Lineage (NCBI taxonomy): Eukaryota > Viridiplantae > Streptophyta > Magnoliopsida > Rosales > Rosaceae > Prinsepia > Prinsepia uniflora. The sequence continues at coordinate 8,336,914 of CM064865.1, read as the reverse complement.
TTCCTTAACCGTGTACAACCAAATCCAATACTCTCCCAACCAATTCCTCTTCCATTGCTGAACCTGAGAGTGTGAATTTGTGAGCAATTTGAGAGTGAATTCAACTGGGTAAACACGAGAGATTGACAGTGAGGAGGAACTGAGAATTCGAAAGATTTAGTTTTGGGAGGGAAAATCAAATTGGACGAATTGAGCTGCGATGATCGAATTGGAGCTTGGAAACATCTTACTGAGGTTGTGACGAGTCGATCCACGTCAAAAACGAGAAGAATTGGTGCCGTTTTGGCTCTGATCGAGCTTGGTGACAGAGGAAGAAATCGAGGATGAGTCGTGGAGTTTGGAGCTGCGATTGACTCAATTGTTGTGGGGAAATGACTCCTCATGATCCCACGATGCTTCTGGGTTCATCAATTGAAGGAAAACGTTGGAGAATGGCAGAACTCCATTGTTGAACAGTGACGGTGCTCGAGTTTGAGTCGTGACGTTTGAGCACCGGTTTGATGCAATTGATGTGGGGGAATTGTTCCTCAGGGTCCGTTGATGCTTCTGGAATCATCAATTGGATGAAAGCTGCAGCAATTGAAGGAGTTCCATGATTGCACAGTAACCGGGTGTTCTTCGTGGATCATCGTTGAATCGTGGAATTGTAGGTAATGTTTTGTGTAATCAACGTTACAGAACCTTAATTTAACTTAAAACGAAACTAATGGAATGATCAATTGAAGGAATTAGGATCGAATTGACAGGATTGGAACCGGGTCGTCTCGCGGGTAAACTGGACCCGTTTACCAGACATACGGGTTAGGACGATGCACTGTAGCAGGCGCGTGGGTCTCACGCGCAGCCACTCACGGCGGCGCGTGACGGCGCGTGGGCACGAATCTCGAGGTGAGGTCAACATGACTTCTGTCCTATTTAATGTAACGGACATTTTGGAATTGGTTTCGTGTCGATCGGACACCGTCTCGTTATTGTTAGGGATGTCCGAAGGTTTTAAATCCAGCTTAAAAATACTTAAAAATTCGGGAAAATTACGGGACTTGAATAGGATGTTAATGATGAGGTTAGTGATCCTCTAAATTGATTTGAACAGGATTGGGAGTCTCGGTGATAGTGGTGTGGCCCGGGAAGGCCTATGGCACGCATATCGAGGCACTCGGTTAAACGGTCTGTGAGTGGACATTGGTTTCATAAATTCGATGCATGCATAACTGTTTTATGATTGTTATAATTATGATTAAATGATTTACTTTGGATATCGGTGAATTTAAATGGTTTCACGCATTTCGAGGTGATTTACGTATTTTCACGTAAACCGAGGTTTTCTGGATTTGCACCGATTTCCATAAATGTGGTTGGATATGATTTCATGAAACGGTTACGAACTTGAATAAAGTAAAATCGGGCCAGGGGCCCAGTTGAACTATGAAATCGGGTCAGGGGCCCAGTTAACATGTGGATCGGGCCAGGGGCCCAGTTAACTTGTGAAATCGGGCCAGGGGCCCAGTTGATTTCTACATACGATTGCGGGTCGGGGACCCTAAAATGGAATTGAATAAATGTTTTCTGGTTTACATTTTATATATGTTCACATGCTGGAATCTATAAATGGTTTTGATGATATTTCGGTTATGGCACGTTTCACGGTATTTGGGCATGAGACCCGTTTGATGAAACGTAACGAATGGTTCGGATTTTATCTATGTATACCTATATGTTTTGCATGTGGATATCTATAAAATGTATTTGGTACTGCACTGTATAGATCCTTCCATATTATATTGTCTCCTCCGGATGAGGTACCCCGGAGAGGTCACGGACGTCTAGTACGTCCAGCGTCTATGACGCTAAGCATCAGGGGTGCTGTACCCGAACGGGGTTCGGGGATTGAACTCGGAAATTGAGACCCGAGTGGCACGCGTAGCCTTGTGATTGTGACCTTATTGACGTCAGGGACGTCAGACATCAGGGATGTCGGATTGGAGTGTATAGTGCAGTGGCTAAAATAATGGTTATGGTTTATATTATATGCCTTATGGTTCATATTACTGGATTTATGAAATAACTCTTGGATTTACTTTTGGAAATTGCAACTATGCTTTGGTTTCCGGGCTAAGGCCCTAATGGTTATTTCTAAATAAATATGGGATTATTGGTTTTGGTGCATGCATATGATTTACTGAGGGGCATAAATGTCTTATAAATGTTTTAAGCAGACTTGTTTATTTTCGTCCACTCACAGCTTTTGTTTTCAATGCCCTTCAGGTTGATTCCGGATACGACTGCAGCAGAGACTTGAGCATCGCACACCTCCTCCATCGATCCTTACGCACTCTGGAAGCCCGTTTGGGCAATGGCAATCGGTTATCCCTTGTCTGGCGCCTCTTGTCAGACGGGAGCACGTCACATTCCATGGTAATCCCGGGGGGATTGGGATGGGTCGTGTCACGACTCCACTCAGTCAGTGCTCCGTGACTACTCCGGGGTCCACCTAGGCCAACGACCCTCCCCGGAGGAGACAATCATATATAAAGGATGGAATATGAAAAACCGCTTGAAATCATTCTTTAAACCTTCAAGGATTCATGCCTGGCCTCCATAAGCTGTCATGAACCATAAAATCCTTTCATGGGTTCATGCCGGTTCCCATAAACCGTCATGACCCGTAAATCCATTTCAAGGGTTCATGCCGGTTCCCATAAACCGTCATGACCCGTAAAAACCATTTCTAACACATAGTTGGGCCCTAGGCCCGAATCCACATACAAACTGGACCTCAAGTCCTATTCGTAAACCAACTGGGCCTCATGCCCGATTTCGTAAATCAAATGGGTTTCGAACCCGAGTTTCCCTTTTCAAATCCAAAACCATTTCATTAAACTATTTCCAAAACCATAAGAATGGAAAATCAGAGTAAAACCAGAAAATCTCGATTTACGTGCAAGCACGGAAATCGTCTCGAAACACGTGAAAGCATATAATTCACCAATATCTAAATCCATATCATATATTCACAATCATAATCCATATAAAACATTTATGCATGCATCACGGTTTAGAAATTAAGGTCCACTCACAGACCGTCCGAGCTGCAGCCTCGATTTGCGTGCCATAGGCTCTCCCGAGCCAATTGCTATCACCGGGACTCCCAAACCTGTCCAAATTTTAATAGAAGGTTACTAACTAGTTAATTAACCTCCCATTAAAGCCCCGTAATTTTCCCGAACTTTTAACTATTTTTAAACCGACCCTAAAACTTCTGATGCCCCGAAACATATCAAGACGGTATCCGATTGACACGAAACCAGTCCCATAATGTTCGTTACGTCGAATAGAAGATTTCTTATGTTGAACACTTCCCCAATTATGGGCCACGCGCCCCAAGAAGGCTCAGATGTACTATTCATCATCTTCCTCTTTCAGCTGGTTCAGACCGGCCGGTTTTACTGTGCTGAACCGGCGTGACCGGTTCAGTGTTCCTACTCCCTCAAATCTCGTTCGTTTGCCTCCATTTCAATTCCTAAATTCCTATTTTCCAGATTCCTATCCAACCTAATTAACCAAAACACTTAAAACCGCACGGTTCAAAGTTTTCCATTTTCTCTTCCATGGCTTCCCAGCCGTTAAACCCATTAAAAACCTTCATATTAAGTCCCTAGCAACCTATTTAGTTCAAACCAATCATCCAAATCGACCCATAACAACAAAAACATGATTTTGGGTTCAAAAACCAAAACCTAGCCATACCTCGGGTTCGGGTCTCCGCCGTGCACGGTGGCTCCCTCCTGGCCGGCCACCATCATCCTCCGTCCTTCCCTCACTTTCCTGGTTCCTCAGATGGTCATGGGTGAAGGTTTGGATTGGATGGGTTTGGGTTGCACAGAGGATGAGATCGGGTAATTTGAAATGAAGAAATGAAATGCACGGTGAAGGGAGATGCATGAATATGTGTGGGATGTGCAATGGATGGGTGACACTTGTCACTCATCCATTGGGCCTCCATAAATATCTGGGCCCCACTAAAGTCCAAAAGTTAACTCTTCTCGTAATTCGTGCAATAGTGCACTTAAACTTTCGTGAACCGTAACTTCGCCGTCGAACGTCCAAATTCGACGTGCCGCCTGTCTATGGATTCGTATCATCCCGATCTACGTAATGGTCCTCGACCCTCGGCCATCGGACATCCCAGGTCAAAAATCAACTATTTGCTTCTTTTAACCATAATTACCAAAATGCCCCTAAACTTCCGAACGTCATAACTTCCTCCTCGAACTTCGGAATTGAACCTACCACCTGTCTATGAACTCGTGACGTCACGAACTACGTCGCGGTCATCGGTTAAAGTTAATTTGACCGCTCGATTGAAAAGTCAACATTTTACCCACGACCAGGGGCAAAACGGTCATTTTGCATCGTTCGTCCGATTTCGCTCAACTAATCACAGATTAGCCTCACTAATCGTGATTAGTCACTAATCTAATCTAGGAATTCGGGACGGGTCGTTACAGGTCATTGCACAGAGCGACCAGACCGTATAGTGACTCAAGAGCAGGATTGCTAGATGTCTGAGACGTCAAACATCTGGGATGTCATAGATTGACTCGGAGAGACCCCGAGTAGCACACGTAGCTTAAACTGTGACATGACGTCTGGGACGTCAAGCGTCTGGGACGCTAGGCATCTAGGATGCCAAGGATTGGTATAAACTTGTTTTATTGGATTTACAGTTTTGGGTTGAGTTTCCACTTGATTGGATTTATGGTTTTGGGCTGAGGCCACAATGATTGGAAAGAGGAAAGGGTTTTAATTGATAAAAGGTTTTATTGTATTTGAGTTAACTGGTTTTCGAATGCATGTATGTTTTTACGTGAAGGGCATAAATGTCTTCTTGCGAAATGAGTTTTATTAAATTATTTATTTTCGTCCACTCACAGCTTTTATGGTTTTAATACCATTCAGGTTGATCGCGGATGCTGGTTGTAGTAGAGATCGAGACATCACACTCCTCCACTGATCCTGGCGCACTCTAGGAGTCCAACGGGCTCAGGTCTTGGGTTATCCGTTGTCTGGCCTATGGGTCGCACATGCGTGTTACACATGGGTTAGACGGGAGCATGGCACATCCCGCGTTAATCTCAGGGGGATTGAGATGGGTCATGTCAAGTAACTTCTTGCTTCAAGCTCATTCGTCTCTACTTCTTCGAACCTAGGTCACGTCGATGAGGGAAAATAATAACATGGGTCGCGTCGACGAGAGAATGGAAGAATCTGAGTTGCGTCAACGAGGCAAGGGAAGACTTGGGCCACGTCGAAGTGAGGGGGGAAGAACAGTCGCGACCACCCCATAATGGGATTTTCGAATTAGGGTTTCAATTTGGGATTGTCCAATTAGATTTGGTAATTAAGGGGCGTCAATTGTAAAGTTCCACAACCGCCCTTTGTCAATTAATTGTTTTTTAATCAACGTAGGTGCTATATAGACACTTTCACGTCAAATAGAACAACTGTAATGGAAAAAGATATGAGTGAATCAACATTACTATTTCAGAGTATTAAATTAACGAATAACTAGTATATATTGCAAAGTGTGACTCGTGCGAATTCAAAGTGCATGTAAAATGCCATTTTCAATACTACCATTACCATGGCATTATCATCAAAGTGTCCAAGTCAAGTGTGTCGTAAGATTTTGCAATTCAAATAGTGACGAGTGGAGAATTGTTACAAGAATTACTTATCACACCAAAACCAAATCTTATAAGATAACAATATGTAACCAACATTTAAATTGAAATACGATCTATCTAAATCCAATTTTAACTACAATTCCTTTTGCAATAGCAAACTAATTTTATCAACACCGTTTGCAGGAACAAAAAATTGAAATCTTTGAGATTGAGAAGGGAGATAGAAATCAAATTAAACACAATATACTTGAAAAGGTTTGAAGTTCCATTTCCATCAGTTCATTTTGACAAACAAAAATTGCCGAAGCCTAATAAACATAGAAACCAATCCAAACACACAAAATAACCTCTGCTGAATGTAACAAATTGAGAATGAAACAGAGAAGAAAAAGCAATAACTCGTACTTCCAAAACACCATGATAAGTTTCCGCATTTCTGCTTAGGCATTCTCACTACCTCCAGTTATCTGTCATCTTTACGGAACAAAAAGCTTTACGTATCAATTATATTATCATTAAAATCATGCTCAATAATTCAAATTCATATCATGTATTGACTATAATCCTATAGTTATCCTGGTCTACAACTTCCTTTTAAAAACTCCATTCCTCTTCAGCGATTGCACAGTGCTACCTACTTCAAATCTTTGGCCATCCGATGTTCTGAAGACACCCAACTGATCAACACAACTTACAGATGAAAGGCAGCATTTTTAATAAAATGCAATCGGAACGGACCTAAATAAATTACATGTAACACTATGCTTTAACACTCTTAACAACATTATCTAATTTCTCCTAGAACAACTGTCGTACAGAAGGTAAATAACTTATATAGACATCAAGCCATAGGTTTATCTATTGTCGTCTGAAAATAGCAATGCGGCTTCATTCACAAGATCAACATGATCAGTAAGTCCCAGTTCTCTAAGTTCCTAAACGCCTATACTTTATGAGATCAATAACTTTGAGCTGTGTGTTGCAAACGGACGCGAGAAAAACTAAGGCTACACGACCCGAGCACTGCCCACATTTCCCTGACATCAATTGGCTAACAAATCATCACCTTCTAATCAAAGTTAGTAGGGCTGTCTAAATCTGTATCTGAAGGATTGGCTAGCTCAACCAGTGGCTCCTGCAAACACCAAAACTCCAAGGTAAGGTATTGTATATCATCAACGTCTTGTTTAGACTAAATGAAGAAAATTGATTCGAACCAATATACATACACTTGAGGGTATGCTGGTTTAATTCATTGTAGTTCTCGTATGCACATCGTACCTGCACATCATTGGTTGAGGAAACAATCCCTATAGGCAAACTGTTCGTAAGATCTTCTGAGGTTTCATGCAAATCCTGCAGCACATGTCATAATAAAAACTAAATACGTAATTATCCATACTATTCCGATAAGGCAATAGTTAACTGAATAAATAAACTATCGAGTTATCTAATCCATGCAAATTTGGCAGTCAACTTGTCAGAAAATTTCCACCATATAGCCATTGATGTCTTCAAATGCTTAATCAAAATCTGCATGGCCGTAAATTGGTTTGAATATATGCTTCAAAGTTAGCTAACATGCTCAACCAAAAACAAAAACAAAAACAAAAAAATCATTCCTAGGCTTCTGTAACTTATGGACTGTTCATGTTATAGAAACTGGGCTAATGTGCATGAATAGCATGTTAGCTAGTTAAATACTACAGAATTGTCGATTGGATCATCTCAAAATTTCAATCCTAGGCCCTAATTGTGAACAAACCGGTGTCGAATATAAACAGCTAGAACTTGTCCAAGGAAAAACATATAAATCAGCAGTTTCAGCCCTACATAACAATCAGTATAAAAATAAGTATAGGAGATGTAGCAACATAAAGGCCAAACATACTTCATTATCTGGGTTGGCAGATGCATCATTCGATCCTACAATAACTGCTTTACAAGAACTTTCAAGAGTTCCCTGCATACACTTGATTATTAGGCATATAGCACAGGAGCTTAGCACTTCAGCTAGGAGGAAACAGCAATAGAAGAGAAAACTCACACACACATCCTGGTTTCTAGAGAATTCGCCTTCAACCATCAAAGGCTTGACTTCAATTGGCGTTCCCTGCAAATGTCAATTTTGTCATTCTGTAGATTGATCATGCCAATGGTAGCAACACAAAAACATTGTTGGAGATGGACTTGTATTCTAAAATGAAGAAATACACATATTCAGTAGAGCAAACGTTGTACATACGGGTTCTATATGATCCATGGTAAGGTTCCTTCCTCCCTTGCTGAGATCTCTCAATGTTCCCTGTACAATAAATAAAGAAATTTTGTGGCAACAGAGCCAACCTTATTGAGAGAGATATTGGAAAGTTTACAAATCAGAAAAATATATTAAAGAAGAATAAGCCAACCTTATTCGCCCACATAAGACCACATGCATTACATAAAGTTCTTGGGCCAGTAGGACCGCGGCGCATTGCAGGAGTATTACTTTCACTAACTCCACAATGTTGACATCTCCGTACGCTGAAAACCACAGCAGAAACACATTAAGAAAAGAAAAAAGCGTTGAACACAATGGCATTGTCAACTGCAAAACTTCAACCAGAACTATAGATCAGCCAACTGCAGAAATGAGTAGATTTAGAATAAGCTTGGAACTCACACAGTTTCTGATTGAGGAGTACCATCTTGAAGGCCACTCTGTGCCAACTCCCAACCAGAAGCACCGGAATTTTGCTTCAATGATGCAAACTGTCCATTCTTACGAAGCATCCTAGCATAATAACAACAGAAAGAATGACACATCTTTCAGTGTAGAACCATGGAAGAAGTAAACAACAATATTTTGGATTTTTAAACAAGTGAGTAAACAATGAATCTCCCTATCTTCCCACTTTTCATGTTCATGCAGAAAAAGTATGAAACATAACTAACATAATAAAAAATAATGAGTTATTGATAATGATCAGTTCACATTGAGCGCAAAAAGCACCACAAAGGAAAAGCCAAAGTCATAAATATTTAAATAGAAATACAAACTTTGATTTTAAGAAGAATAAAAGAAAATCACAATAATTACGGAATTATTCCATCATTATCAGATCTACGTTAATCAAGAAAAATTACATTAAATTCAATTCGCCCAGAATTAAGAAGGATTACTACGTAATACTTCAATAAAGAAAGAAACGTAATTCCATCCAGAAGAGGATCAAATCCATTATCCACCTTATTGCCAAAAAACCTTTACTTTCAATGATTATGCACAAGCCAATACCCCACACCACAATAGAGTCATTGCCTTATTCTTGGCCCTATACCCAAGTGATTCTCCACCGGCCAGAAATAAATATAGCGAGTACATACCCAAACTGCTTCAAACACATTTGAATGTCATATGACTAAAAACTTGATCAGAGTGATTATCTATCAAATGATGAAAAATCAGATCTACAAAGTAAATTTTGGAAGTGTAAGCAGAGCATCTTATATTAAAATGACACATATTCAAGGAGATAATATTTATCCAAGAGAACAAATCTGAAATTCTAGAGCTCTATAGCATTCAAAATCCTTACAAACTATAAATTCAATAAAATATTTCGAGAAGGTGAAAGAAATGAGGGTGACATTGCTGTTGAAAGTTATATGATATAAGGAGGGAAACAATATATTCAAACAAACATTGATGTGATAACAGTTGATGTGACTGAAAATAGAGGTATAAGGTATTATGGTCTGCTAGGTCTTAGTGTCTTACATAAATAAAATTGGTTCTATAATTTTGCAATAAATGATTCTCCTTTCAAACCCAAAACCGATCCCACGCCTCTTCGAAAATAAAGTCACCTAAAAATTTTAAAATGTTAACAATAACAACAACAAAAGAAGATAGAAGGGTCACAAATTCTTCTTACCTCTGTGCAACCTCCTTGCGCACTGTGTATCTAATTTTTTTGTCAAAACATCTCTCCTTGCGTTTCTCACGAAACCTAACCAGGGAAGCTATTCTTCGGGAAAGATTTGAACGCTTTGGGGTGTCACCCACACCCTAGAGATTGTGAAACACAATGCATGAACAAAAACATAGAAGATGCAATGAAATTGGTCTCATTAATATAAAGGTATATATTACCCTTGTATTCTGATTGTAAGACACATCAACTGTAGGCACGCCAGTTGGTAAATCACGTCCTCCCAATAGCAAGAGCACTGCTTGCACCTGTTATATAGAACCCAAAAATCCAAGCTCTTTTAACAAGTCATAATGAAAGCCAGAAACACATTTGAAAGTAAACTTATAGTATACAGATGGCTGTAATTTAATGAGCAACTCAGAGAGAACAGAAACTGATAAAGATTGACTGGGCCTCACGTAGTTGAAGGGATCATCATAATCCTTTAGTTATAATGAAGCGAATGAAGAAATATAAGTTAAATTGCATGAAACTGTTATCAACTGTTATCTCAATAGATGAATCATTGCTACAAAATATTCAAAATATACTGTCGAGCCAAAGGTTGTTCAGCCCCAAATTTATATTAAGCTCTGAGTCACAAGCAAACCAATGGGGTAATTTCCTTATTTATTTCATGCCCATACTACCGAATTGATAAAACTTAACAGCATAATTATTCTTAGGCAGGGTCATATTAATGACTGGAGTTGCCTGAATTGTAATCAAATTATACTTAATCATAAAAGTAACACTTCGAGTCCCTTAAGGTCTGTATCTCCTTCCCACCTCGGTTAAAATATCTTTCAGTTCATTTTAAGTTATTGGTTGGGAGAGCAACAAGTTTCCAGTAAAGGAACATATTTCCTAACACCATCTTAATATTTGTAATTACAGGAGAAAACAAAAAAGCAAATACATTAAGCTCAAAATAGATAAGATAGTACTGAAGCACCGTACAGCCACACAGGCATAATAGGAGTATTTGGAAAGAATAGAACTTCGTTCTTATCAGAATAAGATACTCAAAACGAAGATTACAGAGAGAGTGAAAGAAAGATACCTTCTCAGGTGTAACAGCAGGGAAGACATAGACCTCGCCTTCAAAAGAGAGAGTGAGCTCACTAGTCCTGGACGCCGTAACCACGTCTCCTCCTCCATGCTCCGCAATGCTAACGGAGTTCACATGAGCCTCTTCCATATCCTCCATACCATCATCACCACCGTCTTCGTACTCACCCTCACCCTCACCCTCATCATCTTCAATCGGTATCGGACCCCTGACGTGCTCCTCGAATGGTCTTGCTTGCAGAGGTTGTGGATTCACAGCCGCCATCCAGTACTCCTTTCACCAAACCCTAACCCCCCAACACCTTACCCCAAATTGAGAACCCTAAACCTGCTCCGCGGAACAAACCGTCATCATCGTCGTAGCATTAACAAACCCTAACCCTAAACCTCAAAACGAGAAACTAAACCTGCAATTTTGAGCTCATACAAGAAGATGAAAAGGAAGCTTCGAAAATAGCTAAGATTTGCCGGGCTTGCTCATGTGTTTCCTAAGAGAGCCGCAAATGGGAAATAAAATGATTTTCGAAATATCACTTTCTTTCTTTTTTCATTAAGGGACTTATTTGGTGTCTCGCGGGAATTGGGTATAAGTTTCCGCGGAGTTCTTTTATTGGTTGAGCCGTTGAGGTTTGATCGGTGTGGGAAGTGCGGTCCATGATATCCAATTATCCATGCCTGTGTTTTCCGGTGGTAAGGGTTACGAATGAAAGAGTACCTCCTTACGTTGATTTTTACCGTATGAACCCAAATTTATTATTTTGGTATCTTAAATATAGTGAATATGAACTTTCTCATGTGTTTATATTATAATTCATCAATTATAAATAGGGGAGTAATCCGGTATTATTGAATACGGTTGATGAGTGATGAGTGATGAGTCTGATGACTGATGAGTGATGTAATTGGGAGTGGACCCATTTGCATTGGATGGGTGTCGGGATTGTAATCCAACGGTTGGTGGTAGTGATTGTAGGCGTGGGGTGGCAGATTATTATTATCGTGATTGGTTTGGATTTTGGAAAGTGGTGTGGGACGGTTTTCATTGGGAAAATGAATAGATTGGGACACTTTGTTTTGTCCATTTATGGAATGGACTAGGCTAAGGAATCGGGGATTGAGTCCAGGTTGGCATTTTAGTGTCACAATGAAACATGGTACAAAATGGATAAGATTTATTATTTAAAATAGACTTAAAATAAGTCAGCGATTATTAATACACTAGGAACGGAATTTTACTTCAGTTTACATTAGAAATAGATACACCGTAAAAAACGTTGCACCATTTAACGGATATTTTAGTTAACGTTGTTTAGGATAATTATATAGAAAGGTATTTTAGTCATAATTGCATCTTCCTCCCTCATCTTCTTACTGCATCTTCTTCCTTAAAAAAAACCCAAGGGCACTAGCTCATTTTCCTTGCTTTCCTTGTTTAGCTCAAGCATTCTCAGAAGTTGAAAAGATGGAAGCTTTAGCCAAGAAGAGGGAGATTTTGCAGAAAAAAAGAATTGGGTCTGACAATGGAGGTGGAGCTGAGTCGCTCACCGATTCGATTTCGAGTGGCGAGTCTAGAGAGAGCCGTTCGAGTAGATCGAGCTCTAAGGCCTCCAATGAGGGAGTGAAAAGAAAAGGGCTTTCACCGCCGCCTCTGCTAGGCTGGCCAATAAGGAAAGTTGAGCTCTGCAAAAATTTGGATGCAGATGTGGGTGAAGCTGAGCGAAAAACCAGTGTTGATGATTCTCAGTTTAAGGACTTGGCTTCCAAAATTGCAGATTAGATTTGCATTTTAAAAAAAAAAAATTGTAAAAGTTTGTAACATAAGGGTCAAATTCAAAATTATGGGTTTCAGCACCAGAAAGCAAAAGAAAGTTGTAAATAATCTTACACTTTTAACATAACATTTGAAATTTTTTGAATGTTTTTTTTCTTTCTCTTATCAGCAAGCAACCAAAAGGTTATTTGGATTACCTTATATGGCTTTCGTTTTTTGAATTTTTCGTGTGGTTGAAATTCAAGCAGAGATGGATAAGATGAGGGAGAGATTTTCAAAATTGTTGCTTGGAGAAAACATGTCAGGGTCTGGTATAGGGGTTTGCACAGCTATTGCTATTTCAAATGTCATCACCAAGAAGAGGCAGCAAGAAGATGAGATTCTCCGGTGTCATCAAAACCATGGTGTCTTCGTAATCCGCCGTGGATTGGTAAGCCTTGTCAGCGTACTCCGCCGTGGATTGGTAAGCCTTGTCAGCGTACTCCGTCGTGGATTGAGCATGCCATTGGGTTCGATCTCTGCAACCCCATTTAAGGTCATGTTGGTCCGAACGCCATTGAACCCATTGAAGTGGAGCTCTTCATCAAGCTGAGATTTTATTGGGATCGAGAGCAAAATTAGAAAACCACTGAAAATTTTGACTCTTTGATCTGCCATAAGTTAGCGGAGAGGAAGAGGGAGAGAAAGATGCAATGGAGTTCCAATACTCTTTGATCTGCCCCAAAACACTGATTTTTCCCCATTTGTTTTTAAGGGAAGATAGATGGGTTGCTGACTTGCTGGGTTTTTTTTTAAGAAGAAGATGCAGCAAGAAGATGATGGAGGAAGATGCAATTATGACTAAAATACCCTTCTATATAATTATCCTAGACGGCGTTAACTAAAATATCTGTTAAATGGTGCAACTTTTTTGACGGTGTACCTATTCCTGGTGCACACTGAGACAAATTCGGTTCCTGGTGCATATTAAGAATCGATGGCTTGTTCTGGGTGCATTTTAAGTAATAAGCCAAATGGATAATGCTGTGAATTTATGATACAAAATAGAACCGCAAGGTTTCAAAACTCTGGTTCTCCTCTCGCTCTCTCGTATTTGCGGGAAATAATTATCACTTATATAATAATAATTTTTATAGAAACTTATTTAATAATTATTATTTATTGTATGTGCTTATCTCGTTTTAACTAAACAAGGAGAGGGGGGGAGGGGGAATGTCATTTTTTCCCCTCCTCCCCTCAATCATTTTTTTCTTTTTTTCTTTTGGGTTCGTAATAAGAGTCTCTTTGTGGTGACTATTTAGTCTGAGTCATGCTCAGATTTGAGTTCCCTATCGTATTATTTTGCTATTTTTTTTCAATTCATCCCATTACCCAAAATCTTCCTTCAAAATTTTTTCTTTCCTCAAATCTTCTACCTTACCGTTGGAAGAGTTTTCCTATGATATCTTTCGTTAGTTTTGGTCACAGTAGTTAGATTGAGACATTTTGTCCTTTATTTGATTTTCAACGCAATTGGATTGCTGGAAATCAAACCTTTTTCAGATCAGCTATGTTTTTCAATTCTCCAAAGCCAGATGTGATGAGTTTGACGACGGTGACTGTTTCTTTTCATGGTTGTAGTTTGTTTAGAGTTATATGCGTTATTAAGGTTTTGGTTGTTTTGGGTTTCGTGGGCTTGATTTGTATTTTTGCATAATTTTACTGATATGAGTTTGTTAGTTGTTAGTGCAACTTTGCCTACACTAGTATTGTCATTTTGGCTTGTGGGTTTAATTGTCATAACTTAATTTTGATAGTATAATTATATCATTTCTCATGATATACAATCTCTTTCAATTAAAAAAAAACCTTCCTTTATAAAAAAAAAAAAAACTTCCTTTTTCTAATTAGTATCAAATAGTTAAAAATTAATTATTTTTTAATGTACATACAAATTCTCGCTTAAATTAAGAGCAATGTAAGAATAATGCAATTTAAAATAAGATAACTAAAAGTAAGAATTCTTCAAGAATACTTTTAAACTTGAAATTTGAAATTTTTTTACTATCCAATATTTAAATATTAGGTTAATATTCAAGAGTTAAATCCTAAACCGTAATTTATAAACTCTTCCACTACCATCCCTGTCAGGACCCAACCCTCCTCGGTCAGGACCCGACTCATCTAGCACGATATTATCCGATTTGGGCTTCCTTGCCCTTACCCTCACAGTTTTGTTTTTGGGAGCTTACGATGCAACTTCTCAGGGGGTCACCCATCATGAAATTGCACCAGCCTCAACTCATTTAATTTTGGGGTTCCAATCCCCCCCTAAAGCTACTTGAGCTCCCAAAAGGCCTCGTGCTAGATAGGTGTGTGCTTACAATTTTAAGGCACACCACCATTCCCTCCCAGACCATTTCCCTATCGCAGGAATGTGGGATCGTTCACCGTTCCCTCTAGGACACGGGTCTTACAATCCACCCCCCTTAGGGCCCAGCGTCCTCGTTGGCACACTTCCTAGTCGGGATCTGGCTCTGATACCATTCTGTCATGACCCAGCCCTCCTCGGTCAGGATCCGACTCATCTAGCACGATATTGTCCGCTTTGGGCCTCCTTGCCTTTGCCCTCACGGTTTTGTTTTCGGGAGCTCACGGTGCAACTTCCCAGGGGGGTCACCCATCATAAAATTGCACCATCCTCAACTCACTTAACTTTGGGGTTCCAATCACCCTCAAAACCACTTGAGCTTCCAAAAGGCCTCGTGCTAGATAAGTGTGTGTCTACACCTTTAAGGCACACTACCATTCCCCTTCCAGACCATTCCCCCTCGCAAGAATGTGGGATCGTTCACCGTTCCCTCTAGGACACGGGTCTTACAATCCCTACTTAAACATCCCCCCACTTCCTCCCTGAAACTTTCTATACCTTACCATTAAACTCCCAATATGAATTTTATTCTTGATTTCAAAGAAAAAAATCAATTGTAATATAAGTTTAATTATAAAAGTATTTTAAGTTTAATTATGAAAAAGGGATTAAAATCCTAATCTACGAGAATATGATAATAAATATGCATGGCTAAAATAATGGAGGGACTTAAGGCTAAAAAAATATTTGAGGGGACTTAAGACTTAAAAATTGTCATATCTCAATTTTTAAGTAAACTATAATCTTATAAAAAATTAGTTAGCAGTTATTCCTTTTTTATTTATTTATAAAAGGAGACCAGTTAGTGGCGCTATGACAATTCGCTATTTCAGGTACTGGAAATATTTGCGTACATGTTTCAGTGTATCTCTGGCTATTAGTAGAAGAAGAGCCCAAAAACATGCACAATCGTATTTTAGCGCATCGTTGGTCACTATCAAAGGAATCACCAGTAGATATTGAACCCAAGACGAGTCGAGAGCATACAGAACTTGGGAATAACTGACAGGATCCGTCTCTAATTACAAGGAAAATTGGACCGGTCCTACTCCCGTCTTAGAACTCAGGTCAGACAAGAGATATCACTAACTTTGATCACGTCCAAATTTTATTCAATTAACCAAACCTAATCCGTCCTTTCGGAGTTACCGCCAACGACCGACCTACTTAATCCTGACAAGTAGTGAAAAATCCTAATTAACCTTAGTTGGAGTTTTCCTTCTATTGTTAAAGTAATCGACATCTACCAAATTGATTACCAATGTATTTCAACATTATTTCTACTAATAAACTTCACCACAAACTCATAATTCCTTAACTCTTTTTGTTCAACATACCTTATCACAAAGTCTAGGTATTCCAAATATATTAGTATCGTGTAATGACCATGAGTTTCTCTTTTTCATAATTCATGTCTAAGTCGCACTACACCTTACACAAAATATGCACATACTTAACGTCTCCCAAAAATTATCTATCATCACATTACATCATGTAGATAATGTCATAGGATCACCATTTCTACTAACATATATATTATTTCCCCCAATAAATCTAATTTAATTAACCACAATCTAATTTAAGTTTATGTTTATAATATAACATAATACTTTAAATAACCATAACTATAAATCATACTACCATTGAACTCAAATTGAAATGATGAGTATTTTTTGTGTTGGCCGCACCACTAGAAACTGCCGGACGCACTCTCACGCGCCGTCGTGACCCCTGCGAGTGACCCTCACGCACGACTGCGAGTGACCCCCACACGCGACTGCGAGTGACCCTCACGCGCGACTGGCCCTTGACCTTTAGCCGGGTCCGCGTTTTGGGTCGCCTGACCCGCAATCACGAGCTGATTCTAAAACCTCATTTTCACGTCCAATTTCATTGTTCTAAACGTCGAAACTCACCTTAACTAGCCTCGAAGAAGATCTAAAACACACAAATGAAGAATACAAACCTTGATATCAAGATTTGAATTTCCAAGCTTTCGGCCATAGAGTCCAGGGCCAACTCTGTAGCTTTTCTACGTCCAGAATTGCCCCTTCTTGACTCAGAAGGGTCGTACAACCTTCAGAAGCACACTGTCTTGACCATTGGCTAATTTTCTGTCCCTAAATTGAAAACCCGACTTAGGGACCTACGGACCCCTTCGTATTTGTCTCATTTTCCTACTCTTCATAGCTTCTTTTCATCGTTTTCCTTCTCAAGATTTGATCCCTTTTTCCCCCTTTCCTTTTCCTCTTCTCTCTTGGCCTCTCTCTCTCTCTCTCTCTCTCTCTCATGGTGGTGTCTGGTTTCCATTTTCTTCCTTTTTCGGCCACCACCCACCGATCTCCATTTTTCACACACACAACACCTATATATATTTGAGTAAGTCAATGAAAATATTAGAAGGGAAAAACCCAGAAAGGTCTAGAAAAATGTCACTCTTCCATATGCTTCACATGCCAAAATTGTGAAATTACCAATTTACCCTTTTTACCAAAATTACCATTATGCCCCTAGGCTTTAGACTCATAATAAATCCATCTAAATTCCGATTTTGGCGTGCCGTCTGTCTGTGCATTCAAGAGTTCAAGACCTTTGTAATGGTCCTCAACACTTTCAACAGGTTTCCCGATAAAAAAAAGTCAACACTAAAACCAACTCAATTAGACCCACTTAACAAAAAAAATTAATATTTTAAAATGTAGAATCTGCTACTTAGTATTTTCGTATTTAAAAAAATGAATCTACAAATACATTTGAAATGTTTGGTTGGTGATCAGTTAGGTGTAATATTTATGTGTGTTGGGGATAATTGTAGGCTCCTACTTTTATCTCATCGAAGTGCAATACTTTGGTTCAGAATTGATCTTTACATTATTCTTTCTACATCATGAAGATTTTCAAAGCTTTATTTTTTGTTATCAATAAGTATCATTCAAAAAAATTAACATCATTAATATATAAGGGGCCTTTCAAAACAAATATGAATCCAAACATCTTAGTTTGCAGCTCAGAATAAGACCTAAATTAAACTATAGTCCAACCCAGTTGCTAGCCTATATCTAAATCAAACCCCAAGCCTATTAATCCGGAGAAAAAATAAAACCTAGACCCAGCCCAAAAGGGTTGGACCAAAAACGGCTGAAATACAAAAAATCCACAAGCAACGCCAAACAACATGACCTCTCTGTCAGCACCAACATACCGCTGACCCAAACCATGTGCACTCCCTCTTATGCTACTTATCAAATAGACATACCAATACTGAGTTCCATCGTCAATACAAGCAATATAGTATTTTATTTTTTTCTCAGTAATGCTAGGGGTACTATCTAAAATCCTACATTTCGCATCCAACCATATGTGGCATCTGATATGGCATCCATGTCATCATCTTCAATTTTTCCATCTCAAAATATATTAATAAAAATAACAATTATAAACATTAAAACAAATTGAATTAAAAATATAAAATCATAAACCATAAATTCAATTGTTTTCTCGCCTCTATTTCTTTGTCTCCCAACAACGCACCAACTTCCTCCATCTCTATCGCGTGCTACCAGCTGAGCTATGGTGTGGATCATCTTTGATGCCAACTGATGGGTAAATATTTATATATTTAATTGTTCTCTCTAATTATTTTGGTCCTTCGTTGGGTTCATGTGTTTTCGTTAACAATCTTGAGCCCATTATTGTCTTAGATGGTCGTCATCTGCTTCTGTTCCGAAAATTCTAAAATATTGTTGGAGTTGTTATTTTGCATCTTCATGAAATATTGTTGGACTGCAGAAGCATCTCCCTCTCTAATTGTAATACTCATTTTTTAATATAATTTATAAAGCATCTCCCTCCCTAATTGTAATAGACTCATTTTTAAATATAATTTATATAGTATTTCTCCAAAAAGGACAATTTCTCATGGCCTCTTGCCTCAATAAAAAAAAAAATTGTAATTTTTATTCGGTTGTATACTAACTTGATCATTCACTTCTATCTTTCTTTTCATACATGGCTTGATCGTTCTATTATTTCTGAAAAATCGAGTCTTACTTGGAGTACTTAGCTCATGATTATGCTCTAGCACAAGAAAGCTTACCTTCCACTTTTCATCAGGGTATATAACCATTCTAAGTTTTGCCTTACAATTTGCTTTTGTTATTGGATTCAACTTGAAGGCTTTAGTTGACTTACACTTCGATATTCCGGAACATGAACATGTCAAAGTCAAATAATTCACTTTCGCATCGTTTTTTTAGGTTCTTCTACACACTTGGAATCCCATTTGATTCCCATATTTTCTATAATATTTCACCAATTGATCTTTTGAATCAAATATCTTTCCAATTTCTAGGTCCTTAACTATCTCTTTCAAACATTAGGTCTCCCATATCAATCACACCATTTAAACTCTCTTCCAAATTTATTGTATCTTCTTCTAATTCATTTTGTTCACTAAAATTATCTTCTAAACTTGTTGTATTTTCCATTTTATTTATATTATATTTTTGTAAATAATTTAAAAATACTTAAATTAAAACCACCAGATGTATATAGTATATGAATAAAAGATAAACCCTTAATATGAAGAAACAAACAAAAAAACTACAATATGTTAGCAAGTTATAAATATGCATACTAAAAACCAAAAAAAAAATATATACAATATTCAAGAACAAACAATAAGCTCCTCATACGCATGATCGAATTATCTACTTAAGATTATCAATTTCATTGCCAATATTATTTCTACTCTCTATTTCAACATTGTATTCACATTACATATGACTAATAATCATATCAAACATGATAATTAATATTTACATCATGCAAAATTAATATTGTATTAATATGGTAGTATTCAATTCAAACTTACAATTTTTTTGGGCTATTTCCTCCATCTTCTCATAATCCTTTTTAAGAGAGTGTATTCAATTAACATTATAGAGGATTCTCAAAGACAAATTTTTAATGACAAATTTTGAGGATTTTAAAAAAATTCTATAAAACTGATATGGACATTTGAGTATTATCCAAATAAAAAATTAATAATCCTATTATAGACTTTCTTTTTATTTGGACAATTTTTGGTGGACATATATTAAAAAAATTGGCTGACATATATTAAAAAAATTGGTAGACATATATTAACAAAAGTGGACAACGTGGATTACAAGTTGCTTGCCAGTACATGCTTTATCTTTAGAGCAAGTGCATGAACTTCCATCTCCTTCACTGCCACTTCAAAAATCAAATCAAACATCTTCATTAAATCAACCCCCCATCTTCGACATCCTTCATGTTTCTATTTGAACAAAATCGCAAAAAGACTTCACACTCACATTATTACATTTTTTTCTATTAAAATTGATCACATCTTAGAATTAATTTATTTGATGCTTTTGAATGTGGTGGAGGCTTGGAATCGGTCTGTTGAAGCTGAATTCGTCCTTTAAACTCAAAAGACTCAAGGATCCCTGCAAACAAGCAAAACAGTAAGCTATCGTTCGTTCAATGATCGAGACCCGGGGGGTGTTCGACCAAGAACGCTCCAATGCTTAAGTCAGCTTCGAAAGAGAAATCTCAAGAGCTTAAGTAGCGTTGAACAAAATTACCTTTATTGAGAAATGTGTTCCCTTTATATAGGGGGTGAGTGAGATGCTCAATTTCCATAGTTCCGATGTGGGACAAATGCTCCTTGATTTGTGCGCTAACACGTGTTATACAGATCGAGGGTGAGAGGCTTCCACGTATCATCCCGGTTTGGGCCCAATATTTGGGCTATATAAGCATTGTGGGCTTGAGCCATGTTCGGTGCTTGGACTTTAAGTATTATTGCCAGGGGCAATTTGGTCATTTTGGGAATTATGGGCCACGTGGTAGCTCTACATTCTTCCGGTGATTTTGGGTTCCACAAATGCCCCCACATCGCTTAGGAATTCAAGGAATTCTAAGGGATGTAATTTGTATTGTGGTCCCGATAAATTATATATGGGAGTAGGACTCCGCTTGATCTTCAATTTCATTGTACCTGAGAGTCTCTGATGTCGCAGTAAGCTCCACGCTTGTTCGAGAGACTTTTGAATATTTCTTTAATTGTTGAGCTTCACATTTTTGCACATTCGGAGAGCTGTATGAGTCCAATTGTAGCAATTTAAGTGGTGTTAAGCTCTATTTTCAGAGACGGTCATTTCAATATGCGTCAAGGCGCACTTCTGGTGAGACCTAGTAGGCTTGCATTGTGGGAGAAAGGTGGCTCACGTAGTCAAAATCTGTTATGTGGGAAGTATACAGACTTCGAGGGACCTGAAAAATTCAAGTCCTGACCGAGACGAGGCAGGGGAAGAAATTTGAAGTCCAACAGATGGAAAAAATTTCATCCTTTGATCGAGGCGAGGCATGGTTCAACTACAAAACGAGACATGCTGCAAAGCAAGAGGATACGTTCCAAAGTACAGTGGACCTTCTAGTGACCTGACATTCTAGGTCCTGTTGAGCTCGAAATGGAGTGGCTACAAGGTGGAGCATAAAGACGGATGATCGATCATGCCCCCTGTGAAGCTCCAGATGGTGTACGCCACTACGTAATTGAAGAAAGAAAGCTTGTAGGTGGACCATGCATATGGTACTTCGAACATAGGAGGGCCTGACACACGAGGATCAAGGCAAGACATAATGTAAGGCAATGCCTAGTTGGAGTTCAAAGTGTTGCACTAGGCATACTTCCAATGACCATGCATGTGGTATCTGGCAGATAGAAGAGCTTAGTGTGTTTACGAACTTGTCATCTTCAAGTGCAGGTGAAGCCAACATCGAAGCTTTTAGCAAAAAAGACAAGGAGTCTCATCACCTAGTATGAGGCATGTCACAACCCAACATGAGGCCTGTTCTAGCTGTGCAGACGCTTACATGATTCCAAAGAGGAAGTCAAATAGTTGGATGTTGAAATCAAAAACTTGAGCGATGGGTGCTTGCTACCCTCACATGCCCCCACAACTTTGTGTTTTTAAGGAAGATGAAGCTCAAAAGTTGGATATGGAAAGCCGGAGCGGGATCACCACCAAAGAGCTGGAGCTTGAACTAGAGATGGAGCCTGAACTGGAGCCTGAGTTAGAGGCTAAGAAAACAGATGTTCCTGAAGCCGACGAGTCTCATGAAGACATTTCTCTACTTTCAGCAGAAGAACGGGCAGAGTTTTGAAGGACCATGGGCTTTGAAGACTTGCAATTGCATCTACTTCATCTTTGTATGTTGATTATCGCATTTGCATTTTTGTATTGAATAACTGGTTTGTGCGATCGAGATGTGATTAGCCAAACACCCTTCAAATCAATAAATGAAAACCATAGTTATGAGAAATTATGAGCTCCCGTATCTTTGTCTAATTATACTAACTGCCTTGATGTATCCAAACTTGTTTGTTCATCAAATGCCCCCCGTTGTAGCCATGGGCGTTCAATGTTGGGGTTAAACTAACTTTGTTAGCATTCACATTGGTGTTGCCTTCAAGGAAGGGCTTGTACTTCTTAAGAGAAGGCTTGAAGTGCTTCCATGAGGAAGACTTAGGGTGCTTCCAAGAGGAAGGCTTAAGGTGCTTCCAAAAGGAAGTCTTGAGGTGCTTCCTGAAGGAAGGCTTCAAATGCGTCCTAGTGGAGGGCTTCAAATGCTTCCTGGTGGAAGGCTTTGTGTTCTCCCCGGAGGAAGTCTTGAGTGCTTCTTGGAAGAAGACTTTAGATGCTTCTTGGAGGAAGGCTTGAGTGCTTCTCGGAAGAAGGCTTTAAATGCTTCCTGGAGGAAGGCTTGAGTGCTTCTCGGAATAAGGCTTTGGATGCTTCCCGGAGGAAGGCTGTGAGTGCTGCGCAAAGCGAAGACTTGTATGCTTTGCATGGCGAAGACTTGGGTACTTCGCAGGGCGAAGGCTTGGGTGCTTCGCATGGCGAAGGCTTAGGTGCTTCGTAGGGCGAAGGCTTAGGTGCTTCGCAGGGCGAAGGCTTAGATGCTTCCTGGAGGAAGGCTTGAGTGCTTCTCGGAAGAAGGCTTTAGGTGCTTCCTGGAGGAAGGTTTGAGTGCTTCTCGGAAGAAGGCTTTGGATGCTTCCCGGAGGAAGACTGTGGGTGTTGCGCAAAGCGAAGACTTGTATGCTGTGCATGGCAAAGGCTTGGGTACTTCACAGGGCGAAGGCTTGGGTGCTTCGCATGGTGAAGGCTTAGGTGCTTCGCAGGGCGAAGGCTTAGATGCTTCCTGGAGGAAGGCTTGAGTGCTTCTCGGAAGAAGGCTTTAGATGCTTCCTGGAGGAAGGTTTGAGTGCTTCTCGGAAGAAGGCTTTGGATGCTTCCCGGAGGAAGGCTGTGAGTGCTTCACAAAGCGAAGACTTGTATGCTTCGCATGGCGAAGGCTTGGGTACTTCGCATGTCGAAGGCTTGGGTGCTTCGCAGGGCGAAGGCTTAGGTGCTTCGCAAGTCGAAGGCTTAGGTGCTTTGCAGGGCAAAGGCTTAGGTGCTTCGCGGAAGGCTTAGATGTTTCGCAGGACGAAGGCTTTGGATGCTTCGATGACGAAGGCTTTGATGCTCGAGGGCGTAAGTTTTGAGAATTGTACAAACTTGTTGGTATGAATTCAAAATAACTTTTCAATCTTATTGATAATTCAAATGCACGATACTTGAATTTAAAAGGCAAATTGAAAAGAAAAATTGAAAACTTCATAGACTTCTATGTCTCTCTAACTTTGACATGCAGCTAGTTGATGCAGATCACTTTTGATATTGGCTCCTTAGGCTCTTTGTTCTCCATGTGATATGCAGTCCTCTTCTTGATGTAGTCTGTGCAATGTCCCTCATTCATGAGATTTTGGAGATATCTTTCGAAAGATATACATGTGCTAATATTGTGCCCATAACATTCATGATAGGCGCACCATTTTGTTTTATCAGCTTTCTCCTGATCGCCCTTGACGGGTCCTGGGTTGTTGAACCAAGTCTTGTCCTTGATCTCATTATGAATCTGGTGGACTGGTATTGAGAACTGCACTTTAGGCTTCTCGATGGTTGAGTCTTTAGGAGTTTGGTTTGCCTTACGCTTGTTGAACCCCCATGTGAAAATTTGCCACTAACGTCCTCTTTGTGTTGTGGTGTCAATGCGGAGGCTTTCTCGCTTGTCTCAGCATGATCTAGCGCATATGCAGCACCCTTAGGGATCCTTGAGTCTTTTGAGTTTAAAGGACGAATTCAGCTTCAACAATTGGTGCTCTCAATGAAAGCACCAATTGTTGAAGCTGAATTCGTCCTTTAAACTCAAAAGACTCAAGGATCCCTGCAAACAAGCAAAACAGTAAGCTATCGTTCGTTCAATGATCGAGACCCGGGGGGTGTTCGACCAAGAACGCTCCAATGCTTAAGTCAGCTTCGAAAGAGAAATCTCAAGAGCTTAAGTAGCGTTGAACAGAATTACCTTTATTGAGAAATGTGTTCCCTTTATATAGGGGGTGAGTGAGATGCTCAATTTCCATAGTTTCGATGTGGGACAAATGCTCCTTGATTTGTGCGCTAACACGTGTTATACAGATCGAGGGTGAGAGGCTTCCACGTATCATCCCGGTTTGGGCCCAATATTTGGGCTATATAAGCATTGTGGGCTTGAGCCATGTTCGGTGCTTGGACTTTAAGTATTATTGCCAGGGGAAATTTGGTCATTTTGGGAATTATGGGCCACGTGGTAGCTCTACATTCTTCCGGTGATTTTGGGTTCCACAATGACTTACCTTTTTTTTTTGTGTGTTTTCCAGCCGTCCAACACGGCTGTCCTTGGCTTCTCTGTCTTCCTCTTTGGCTCAGCATCCTCTCTCTCACTCTCTCTTTCACTCAGACATAAGCATAATAAATGGAAAAATGGAAATGGGTTTCAGTCGAATGAAAGGAAGAGGAAGGGGAGATGCACCTCAGTGCATGAGTTTGGGGAAGTTGGGCCAATGAGATGAGTGACAAGTGTCACTCACTCATTAGTTCAGCCTTAGATTTTTAGGACCAATTAAAACAATCCAAACCTAAATCGATTCCCTCGTAAAATGTACCCGAAAAATCATTAAAGCATTTTAGACCCCTAAAATGATCATACGTTATCCAAATTTGGCATGCCGCCTATCTACGTAATCGTAAGCTCCCGATCTACGCAATGGGTCTTAGTCAAATTTCAAATAACCTCTCGGGTTAAAAGTCAACATTTTTTTCCTTTTCAACAGCATAATTGTCATTTTACTACTAAATTTCCGAAATTACAAATGCTTGAAAATCTAGGTTGTTACAAGAGGATCCTAAATCAATGGTCCAAACAAAAGAACAATAACGGGAGAATGCTAATGCATAGAGAGCAAATATTGCTTTGAATATGTGGAGTGATTTTAGAGACACTGAAAACAATAAGAATCAATGATAATGAATTTAGCATTGAGTGTGTTTGGCTAGTATTTTTCTTTTAATAGTCTAATGTTTTCAACAAGGAACATGTTTAAGGGTGTTTGTTAGTTGAAACATGCTCGAATGACCAAAGTAGACTTGCTGGAAGTGTTGGTATTGTTATAGCATATTTAGAGCTCATTGTGTGTCTCTAAATCCCTTTTTTTTTTAATTTGATCCATCTACGAATTTGATGTTTTTCATGTTAATTCGAGGCCACTCAATGTGTTCAAAATATCATTTATTATGTTTTGGGACATGTTTGGAGGATGAGAAACGACCTAGAGAAGATTTTGGGGCGCCTAGAAGTTTAACAAGTGGCCAATTTTTTTTTATATTTTTAGTGTAGATTTTTTTGTATAATGCTACATAATTTTTTTAGAAATCATCACTATTGTTGCTTTTTTCCGCGGTATTCTTCAGGTTTTTTGTCACAAAAAAATATTCTTCAGCTTTTAGTGACAAAATTCATAGTAATTTCATATTTTCCGGAAAATCGTGAAAAATTCAGAAGAAAAAAAAATCCAGAAAATTCCAAAACCAACTTGGACCGTGTGGAACCCAAAATCACCGGAAGAATGTAGAGCTACCACGTGGCCCATAATTCCCAAAATGACCAAATTGCCCCTGGCAATAATACTTAAAGTCCAAGCACCGAACATGGCTCAAGCCCACAATGCTTATATAGCCCAAATATTGGGCCCAAACCGGGATGATACGTGGAAGCCTCTCACCCTCGATCTGTATAACACGTGTTAGCCCACAAATCAAGGAGCATTTGTCCCACATCGGAACTATGGGAATTGAGCATCTCACTCACCCCCTATATAAAGGGAACACATTTCTCAATAAAGGTAATTTTGTTCAACGCTACTTAAGCTCTTGAGATTTCTCTTTCGAAGCTGACTTAAGCATTGGAGCGTTCTTGGTCGAACACCCCCCGGGTCTCGATCATTGAACGAACGATAGCTTACTGTTTTGCTTGTTTGCAGGGATCCTTGAGTCTTTTGAGTTTAAAGAACGAATTCAGCTTCAACAATTGGTGCTTTCATTGAGAGCTTGAAGATATTCAAGAAGAAGCTCTCACGATTGTTCATCGTTCATCCTACTTCGATCATCGTTCTTAACGTTGATTCGAAGATCTTGAACGTGTTCATCGTTCGACAAATTTCCATTCAAGATTTGTTGATCAAGTATGGCTAGGGTTCGACGATCTGTTCGTTCAGCTGGAGAAGGTGTTTCTGCCTCAACTGCTCAGACGAGGAATGAGGCTCGCATAGAGACACCGGAGGAGCGTCCAATTCGACCCAGGCGGGTGTCCATAGAAGCACCCATGGAGACGCTAGGAGGGAGGTCAACCTTCAACTTCGGTGCATTCTCCTCACCAGCTAACCAAGTGCCCGCGCTAGGGGAAAGAACTTCGGCTTTGCAACAGGCAGGCGGACAGTTGATGGGAAGTGCATCACGACGTGATCAGCCCACAACAAATATGGACCTAAGGGACTTTCTGGATGGGCGACACGACGTCTCAGGGAGAAGTCACCACCAATCTCCCCAGGACAACTTGCCGCAGCAAGTAGAAAGGTTGGGCAGCCAAGTCCAACTTCAGTCAGAGCTTTTACAGCGACTCCTGGCAGAAAGACCAGTCCAAGAGCCAGACATACATTCCACGTCACGAGGAGGACAAGAGAGTGCTCCAAGGCGACCTGGGAAAGAACCGGTCCACTGCCGAACAATGTCACGAGACACTTCGCTAAGCGACTCCGGTGAAGAAAGTCATGTTCGCCGAGCAAAGAGCCCACAGCGCCTAAGGCCATCAGCACATGAGCGGCTAGGAAGTAGGATTGGGGCAACTTCACGGGTGGAGCGCTCACATGAAAGTAGGGGGCAACCTCAGGCTCAACACAAAGACCCAAGACGATCTGCCCATGGCAGTGAGAGGGAAGATGAGGTCTACTCCCCAGCACGATCCCAGAGATCAAGGAGAGAAGCTCAAGGAGGTTCTCGACGATTAGCACGAAATGACTCACCGCCTCAGGAAGGTGCGTTGCGGGCTAATGATGTTCAAAGAATGTTGGACAGGCATCTTCATGCTCAACGAGATGGTGATCTAGAGGACGATCTACGTCGCCAGATACAGCTCTCAACGCCTTTTGTAAGGGAAATTGAGGAGGAGCCATTCCCCCAAAGGTTTGCAACGCCAAACTTCACTCCATTCAAAGGAGCCTCCGACCCAGTAAAGCACATAGATTATTACCGGGGAGTCATGGTCCCTCACAGACATAACGATGCGCTCATGTGCAAATTTTTTCAAGCTTCTCTTCAAGGCCAAGCCATGACTTTGTAGTTGAACCATGCCTCGCCTCGATCAAAGGATGAAATTTTTTCCATCTGTTGGACTTCAAATTTCTTCCCCTGCCTCGTCTCGGTCAGGACTTGAATTTTTCAGGTCCCTCGAAGTCTGTATACTTCCCACATAACAGATTTTGACTACGTGAGCCACCTTTCTCCCACAATGCAAGCCTACTAGGTCTCACCAGAAGTGCGCCTTGACGCATATTGAAATGACCGTCTCTGAAAATAGAGCTTAACACCACTTAAATTGCTACAATTGGACTCATACAGCTCTCCGAATGTGCAAAAATGTGAAGCTCAACAATTAAAGAAATATTCAAAAGTCTCTCGAACAAGCGTGGAGCTTACTGCGACATCAGAGACTCTCAGGTACAATGAAATTGAAGATCAAGCGGAGTCCTACTCCCATATATAATTTATCGGGACCACAATACAAATTACATCCCTTAGAATTCCTTGAATTCCTAAGCGATGTGGGGGCATTTGTGGAACCCAAAATCACCGGAAGAATGTAGAGCTACCACGTGGCCCATAATTCCCAAAATGACCAAATTGCCCCTGGCAATAATACTTAAAGTCCAAGCACCGAACATGGCTCAAGCCCACAATGCTTATATAGCCCAAATATTGGGCCCAAACCGGGATGATACGTGGAAGCCTCTCACCCTCGATCTGTATAACACGTGTTAGCGCACAAATCAAGGAGCATTTGTCCCACATCGGAACTATGGAAATTGAGCATCTCACTCACCCCCTATATAAAGGGAACACATTTCTCAATAAAGGTAATTCTGTTCAACGCTACTTAAGCTCTTGAGATTTCTATTTCGAAGCTGACTTAAGCATTGGAGCGTTCTTGGTCGAACACCCCCCGGGTCTCGATCATTGAACGAACGATAGCTTACTGTTTTGCTTGTTTGCAGGGTTCCTTGAGCCTTTTGAGTTTAAAGGACGAATTCAGCTTCAACAGTCATGAACCTTGATTTTGGTTTTTGGTTTTTGGTTTTGGGGTTTGGAAACAAAAACTGAGGCTAGGGTTATGTTAATTTTATTCATGCGAGTCTACAAGGACAAAGCAGTGGGAAAAAGGATGAGTATATCGACTGGGTTTTGAGTTTGAAAATTGTCTGAAAAAAGACAAGCTTGGTTGGAGCTTTTGAGGTATGTTTTCTCGATTTTGAGCTCATAGGTTAGTTTCTAGGTTGATTACGAGTAGTTGGGTGAAAGAATGGAGTGAAATGGGGGAGAAATGAAAGTGAATTGATCGGGTCAAGCTCGCGGGTCAAACGACACGTTACAGGTCGCGGGTCGACCTAGCTGGAGGAAGATAATGATGACGTGGCAGTCCATGTCATCATGTCAGGCCACGTGGCCAACCAGGTAGTGACACGTGTCAAGGTGTTAAGTCGAGTCAACGTCGACGTAGCAAGTCCACGTTAGCATTGTCAGACCACGTGGACTAGTGAGGTGGTGCCACGTGGTAACATGTTAGAGAATTGTCAGATTGTCAGCCTAACGTGTTAGATGACGTGGTAGTGATGACGTCAGCAAGTAAGATCATCATATGATGTGTCATGTGTTAGAGGGTGACACGTGGCACTAGTTAGGAAGTGCCAAATGGCGGGTTGTCAAAAGCTGCCAGTTGTTGGGTTGTTAGTAGGCTGACGTCAGCAAGTGATGTCACAGTGACGTCAGCAGGTGATGTCACAATTACGTCAGCAGGTGATGTCACTATAACGTCAGTGTTGACCGGCGTTGGCCAGCATTTACCGAACTTTGATCGGCACGTGAGGCCGCATGAGCATAAATTTTGAGGTCAAATCGATCTTGTTCGAAAAATTTCGACAATTTGAATCCAATGGTGGTGATTTTAGGTCGATCGAAGGTCGTTTGGGTAGTGTTTGAACAGTTTTTAGCCTCAAGTTACGTGTTCAAGTTGCGTATACTGTACCGATATCTAGGGTTTTCCATCCTGAGGTATTATACAAGTCTAGTGACCATTACTTGTTGTGTTTGACATGTAGAAACAATCTCGAGACTTCCGAGGGACGTCTAGCTCAAGGTTGAGCTAGCAGCTTTGACCGAGTGTGAGTGGACTTTGACTTATAAAATGATGCATGCATAAATGTTTTGATGATCTTATGAGCATGGTTTGAAATACAAAGTTTGCATATTATGTTGAATGATGCAACATAATGAATTGCATAAAAGTTTATATAATGATTTGATCATAGTGGTGAAAAGAATATTGGACAATGTTTTTATAATATTTGTGGGAACCATGTTTTGGGTTGAGACCCTATGCAAAATAACTGATTTGATTTGCAAGTATAACCGTTTATGAAAAATGAGTTTCCACTGTTTTCACTGTGACTATTCTCCGGGCTTATTGAGATTGTGTGTATGGTATTGTTGCTAGCCTCCGGGATACGATGTGTCCCTCCCTCCCCAAGAAAGGTCACAATGCACTACCTGTTGACGAGCAGTTGTGGGAGGCTCGGTCTCAGGAGTGCTTATGTAAGACATCAGTCGGAGGGTCGATCTCGATGATGTGCTCGGACGTGAGTAGTACTAGAGCTTTGCACACGTTGCATGGATATCGTGACATGTTATGGTATGAGATTGAGGTTGCATACCACAAATGTTTTTAACTATTATTTGTGTCCAGAAGTTTTCATATATACTGTTTTTACTTGAAAGAAACGGTTTAACTGACTATGCATGCATGCATTATAAATAAAGGGTAAATTAATGATTTCGAAAAATGGTTTTTCAATTGTTTATTTTTGTCCACTCACACTTTTGATGTTTTACTTACTCTCCAGGTCGGTTGCACAAGCGTTGGGGCTAGTCCAAGGAGAGAGACATATCTTACCCGCTGTTGCTTACTTGTTGTCTTATAGAGTAGGTTTTTTTGTAACTTATTGTACAGTCGTGACTGCTCTGTAATTATCGTTGACTGGTTGGACTGATTTAAATAACAGTTATGTTACTTCCTTTATCCTATGTCTAGCATGTTTTGTCATTTTGTGTCAGACGGGAGCAGGACCTTCACGATTACCAAAGTTTATTCGGGACGGGTCTTGTCATCCTCTAGATTATCTTGTAATGATGAAGAGGAAGAAGATTTGTAATCTAGTTCAATAGGAAATTCGCAAGATCTATATTAGTTTTCGAAGAAAGTTATGTAGTCTTATACATGCTAACAACAATTGTTCTTGGGTTGAATATGGGAATGTAGGTGCTGACTTGAAAATTGTGATCGTGATTTGAAAATATCAAATATTCGCTCGATGAAATTCCTCAATGAGGCATGGCGAAGCTCAGTATCATTTGTAGGTTCATGACCATGACCACCAAACTCTTGTAGATGATATCGAACACCTCAAAATGGAGTTAGAAATTGGCATTGATTTGGAAATCCACAATCTACTAAACAATACTTACCTGATAATCCAATAGTAATACTTGAGTATGCAATATTTAACCTAATACAGTATTTCAAAACATTAAATAGAAATAAAATAAATGCATACCTTGTGACACCTTAATTAATTCCATTATTCCTCCTTGTTATAACATAATTCAACACTTTTGAATCATGAGCGGAACCTTCCCACTCACTAAGGACATATGTGAATTCTAAATCGAAGTTACAGGTTGCTAATACATTTTGTGATATATTTCCATGACGATTTCGATAACTGCTTATGTCCTAACTTGTGACCTTTGCTGGAATATATGTGCCATCAATAACTCCGATACAATCCTATAATAATTTTGAAATTTCTTATCAATTAGTCGATGACATGAACCCACCTGACAAACCTAGATAAACGTGAGGGATTCTGCTCTCGTCTAACAGTCAATACCCAAAATGTCGAAAATAGTATCAAAAGACTACACAATAATGATAAAATCATTTAACTGTCAGACCAGGGATACATTATATATCCATCAACTTCGTGATACACAAAGCATAAGTTTAACAACAAAACTCAACATACAAATTTACTCTAAATTGTGACATGTACATGGTATCTAGTTTATGCCTCCACTCCTAGGAGGTCCCCGTCTTCGTGCCACAGTCTAGAGGGCAAGTAAAATCATAAAAATGTGACTGGTCGAAAATAACCTTTGAAAAAACATATTTTGAAAGACATACGTTTATACCCTCCGTTTTCAAAAACCATGTATGCATGTCAAACTTAATTTAAAACTCAATGAAAATATACCTAATTCATGACCTCAAAATACGTGTAAAAAATTTGTAACAAACAATATGATCAGTAGATCACCACAATTGTCAACATAATATTCAAAATGTAACGACCCATCCCGAATCTACGGAATTAACTAAGGATTTAGTGAGGATTAATCAGAAATTAGTCCTGGATTTTCGGACAGTCGGCGTATAATGAAATTTTTTCCCCTGAGAATGGGGAAAAAGTTGACTTTTGACTCAGAAGGACAAATGCACAAGGACCGAGGACCGTTACGTAGATTGGGACATTACGAGTCCGTAGATAGGTAGCACGTCGACATTGGATGTTCGACGGGAAAGTTAAAGGTCACGAAAGAAAAACGGTACTATGCACGTAAATAGAGAAAATATACACTTGGTCTTTTTGGATTGGGCTGAAATTTTGAGGGACCACTTGATGAGTGACAAGTGTCAACCATCTGGTTGGCCCAAACCCCAATTATTGGGATATTATCTTCATCTTCATTTGTTCTTGTTAACTTGAAACACACAATACCACAACCCACCCCAACCTTCACAAACCTTCATCCTCTGTGATTTGTGTGAATGGGAGAGTGAGAGAGGAAGTTGGGACGACCACAGGGGTGACAACGGCTTGGACGGTGGTGCACAGTGGCTGGGAAACCGAGATGGTAAGTTTTTACTTTCAAAATTTGAAGTTTGGTTTATATGAGTTGTTGGACGATTTGGTTGATTAGAACGTGTTCCTTGGGTCCTTGCGAGGCTGAGGAACCAGGGAAGGAGGGTTAAGGCTGCTAGAATCGCACGGGGATGAGTTTGAAAACTGGTCGTGAGGGTGAGCTTGGACAGGTGAATTTCTAGTCTTTTTTTCTTATTTTTGAGTAGTTATGGTTGTTACTGGGTTGATGACGATCATTTAGGAAGAAATTAGGATGAAATCAAACTTGAAATGAAGAAATAGGAGCCGGGTCAAGGTCGCGGGTCTGCGTGACCTAATTCAGGAAAATAGGTCAGACCCGTGCGAGTTTGAAGATGATGACGTCGGCATGCTGATGTCATCACCTATCAGATGTCAGGCCACGTGGCCAATGGGAGGCTACCACATGGTAGTTGTTAGTGCCCAGTTAGCTTGACATGTCAGTAACGTGGATCAATCAGATGGTGCTACGTGTCACTAATATGTCAGACAAGTGGACTAATGGGCTACCGACACGTGGCACTGTCAGGTTTGACACATGTCAGATCTGACAACTGTCAGGATGACGTCACGCTGACGTTAGCAGTGACATTAGCATTGACCAGACATCAACGTTGACTTTTTGACCAGTAACTTTGATCCGCACGTAGGGGCACGAATCTCGAGGTAAGACTAGTATCATTCGAAAGGTTTTGACGACCCGAATCCAATGGTAGTGGTTTCAAGTCAATCAGAGATCGTTTGATAGGTCAAATGAGGAATTTTCTCCTCGAGAAGCTTGTTCGGGATAAGTTCTCGGTTCCGGGACTTTTTGGGGTTTCATATATGGACTTATATAGGTTGATAGTGACCTTTGGGTGTGATTTGGACAGGCTCGGACGTCCCGAAGGCTTGGGATTTGCTTACGGCTCGCAGTTAGAGCGCGCGACAGTACTGTGAGTGGACAGTTTTATTTCATAACTCTGATGCATCCATATGTATATGTTTTCACTAGCTTTGTGATATGGTTTAGCATGATTACGATTATGATTTTGGTTGTTGGATATATGTTGGATTTAGTGTGTTAGGCTTACGTGTCGGGATTCAATTTATGGTCGGTTTCAATACAAACTACTTATGGTTTCTAGTTCTTGATTTATCATGCTTTTGGGAAACCGGGATTTGGGCAGGGTGCCTCAGAGATAATTGTTTTGGGCTAGTGCCCGTGGCATAACTATTTTACGTTTATTGGAAAACCCTATGTTATGTTATATTATGGATTGGATTTCTATATGCTGGATTGGTTGACCTCAGACGATTGGATCGCCCTATCCGGAGTTGGACTCCACAGATCCCCAGAGACGGGCTCGGACGTATAAGAGGTGGACCCCACACGTACCGACGGGGTTGGACTCTGGAGTTCTCGTACTCTCCTACTGCTAGTGCACATGGGATGCTAGTTGGACCAGCATGATGATGTTTGACTTTGAGCTGGTTGGGCTAGCAATAGCAGGTTTGGCATGTACTTGAGTTTACGATTTTTATAATGCTTATGTGTAAAGGTTTTCAAGCGGCTTAGAGCCAATGATTTCTGTAGCCTGTGAGTCAATAGGCGTTTCATATGTATCTGGTTTTGGGATTAGATCTCGAGGTCTTTTATATGAAAACTGTGGTTTTACTTAACATAACTATTTTATCGGTACTCATGCATGTTTTCTAAAACGGAGGGTTAAATGATGTGTTTCAGAAAATGGTTTTCCAGTATTTGATTTTCTGTCCACTCACACTTTTTTTTTAGTTTTGGCACCCTTCAGGTTAGTTGCGGACGCGGGCTGCTGGGAGGCCGAGGCATCACAGTGAGTGCATACTCTGAATTGTCTAGTTAAATGGCAGGAGTATCTTTGGTTTGACATGTGGATAGGATATTTAGATGGATTGTGAGGGTAAGTTGGTCATTTTAAAAGGATGTGTCAGATGAGAGCACAACCCTCCCTGCTAATCCCGGGGGATTAGAAGGCGGGGTGTGTCACACAAAGTCATTAGAACAATCACATACATCCAACCCTTCTTCGAAGCTCAATGTCAGTCATCTCATCCACTGCAATATCGATAAACATGCCACTTAGGATACAGAGCCCAGCTTGGTGTCTGAGAGGAATCTAACTCAGGATGCATAACCCAGCTCGACGTCTGAGTTACCATCACAATACCAGTCTAAGGATACAGAGCCTATCTCGACATTTGAGATTGACAATCAATAAGCATAGATGGATGGTTATTCACAATATAACAATCCATATCACAATGCACGAATATCGAGATCACATATTTATGACACATATTTGTTTCACAAACCAAATCCACATTCAAAAACTGGACCTATGCCCAAAACCCACATTTTTGCACAAAACCTCGTAAAGCGTGTCATAAAATAAATTTTGTAACATCATCCAAAAATCATACAAAATCATAAGAAACCCAACATCACAACATCTCACATCACAAATATCTAGAAACCTAGTTTTATAACACATAATCATACGTCAACCCAAAATCCACAGTTTAAACGAAAATCGGAAACATAATCTAAAGAAAATCTTGTAAAACGTGCAATAAGCCAATTCTCGTAAAATTGTCAAAAATCGCACGAAAATCATTACCAACCACATATCACTAAAATCACATAGGAAAACGTTTTAAAGTACATAAATATGCATGCATATTTTTTTAATAAAAATAAAGCCCACTCACAGTTTTAATTCACGGTTTAATCCTGATTTGTACGTTCCTCGTCTGCTTCGGGGGTTATATTTCTTGTCAAAAAGAATAATTTTAGGTTACTAAGATTCCACATAACCCCTTCATACATCCCTAAATTCTCGGGATTTAATTTACGAATTTTTAAACTTAAATACACACTTCAGACACCAAAAGCTACCCCAAAATATTGTTTGATCGACTTGAAACCACAGTGACCTTGTCAGGGCCCACCCCTAATCCTCCGGAATTAAGGGCTAAACCCCGCTCCAGTCTAACTTACGCATGACACAAGGACCAAATAATCATCTAACCTCCGTGTGATACGTAAGTCGGACAAGGGAGTTCCGATCCGACTACCTCAACAACCTTCGAACTTCCTAGAGTGCGCAGAGTCTACGGTGGATTGTGCGTGTGATGTCTCCAACTCTCTCGACCAACAGCCCGCACTGCAGCAACCTGGAGGGTATCGAAAACACGAAAAGACTGTGAGTGGACAAAAATAAAGGTTTAAGTTCAAAAGCAGTTATCATAAAACACATACATTTATACCCTCCGTTTGAAAAACCAATGCATGCATATCAATTTCATATCGTAAACCATGTACGAAAAACCAAACACATTTTCCTTTATATAGATCCCGGGCCTCCGCCCAAAACCATCAAAAAAGCATTATAATCAAGTCTCAGTGAAATCCAAAACACATTGGAAACCACATTCTCATCCATCGAACCTGCTGGATCTATCCGAGGCTTTAAACTCCCGAGTTTTTAAACTCAATCCAGGCCTCAATAATATCCGAGTCTTTAAACTCAATAGGCCTACGGGGGAAATATCAATATATCCGAGTCTTTAAACTCCCGAGTCTTTAAACTCAATCCGGGCCCGTCCCTCGTCAAATATAATCCGGGTCTTTAAACCCAATAACCAGATCCAGCAAATCCAATCAAAACCATTTGAAAACCATTTTCCATTTCCACATCCAAATCCAGAAATCGTATCCATTTCCTTTCCGGATCCTAGTTCGCAACCATCATTCCGTAAGCTAGCATCCAGAATAATCATTCCGAACCCAAACCTGAAAATCCCCTTCCGAGTCCCGAATCGAATTCTGAATCGTCACCTGGAATTCCGATTCCAAAACCCGAAATCACATTTCTGAAAAGCCACTTTGAACTGGGCCTTAAGCCCGAAAATACTTTCCAAAATCGTTTTTCTTCCTTTAAAATCAAATCGTATTTCAAATCCCGAAATCAATTCATTAAACCAAGTTCAAATCACGTTAGTTATCAAAACCTCGTAAAACGTGAAAACAGTCATTTCCTCGAAAAACGTGTAAAAACCATAAACCATCAGATCCATAAATCAAACCATAGAATCAAGTATAGAAAACATATAAAAACATATATGCATGCACCAAGAGTTAGAAAGTAAAGTCCACTCACAGACCATTCCATCGTCGCCTCGATACGCGCGCACTTACGCTGTTCCCGGCCATTCCGCTACCCTCGGCTTTCCCAAACCTGTCCAAAGTTCATAACGAGGTTACTAACTACTTCACAAAAGTCCCACTCAAATCCCATAACTTTCCCGAACTTCTAAGCGTACTTTAAACGGGACCCTAGACCTTCGACCCCGCCGAACTAACGGAACAACGTCTGAATAACCTGAAACCTATTCCATTGGATTTGTTAAGACATTTAGAACAAAAACTCAGTTGGACTCTTCACCGGATACCACCGTACGCGCTCCCATGCACCACCCAAAGTGGCTGCGCGTGGGCCTCACGCGCCTGGACCCAGACACTGTTCATCATCGTCTTCCTTGGGTGAACCGGTCTGAACCGGCGCACCCGGTTCTCTGTCATTCCTCTATCATTTTCAACCATTCCAATACCAAAAGCTTCGTCCAATTCCCAGCAATCATTTCCCATCCTAAAATCTAGAAATCAAAGCCCTAAACCCGTCGTCTTCAACCTCGAAACAAAACTGCCCGATACCCCTGTTTCGGGTTCCGGCCACCCAGACATTCCCCCGTCACGGAAACCACCCTAGACGACTCCTAGGACCCTCATGAGTCTTACACCACTCACCAAAGCCCTCGACTCTAACCCAAAAGCCACGACTTTCGAAATGAACAAAACAAGAAAAACAGGGGATTTGGGATTACCTGCGATTTGTCCTCCGTCGTTCGCACCACCGTGTACCACGGTGTCCACTGAGTCCCCTGCAGTCATCCTAGCTCCTTCTCAGCTTGGATTGAACCAACACACGGAACAACCACCACCAATTTCCCACAGCCCTCTCTGTTTTCCCCGAAAATCAAACCCTCCGACCGCCGTGTTCCTTGCACGATTTCACTCCCAAACCCAGTCACCAACTTCCTCTCTTCTCTCTGTCACTCTCACAACTCACAAAACTCTCACACACGCACAGAATCGATCACAATCCTCACCGCCTCACCTCTATGTTTTCTGTTTCTCAAAGCAAAATGCACGGTTGAAAACAACCAAGTTATACTCGTGTCCATTGTAACCACCTAGAACCCTCTAGGTCTCTTCCACGTGTCACAATCTCCTCAAGCCTCACTCAAAAATCTCAATCTCCCCTGTCCACTGCTCCCAATTCGGCTGCACCAAACCCAAAGTGAAAAAGACCAAAATACCCTTATTTTTCAATCAAAAATTACCATTTTGCCCTTACCGTTTTAGAACCATAACTTACACATCTTAACTCCGATGAACACGTGCCGCATGTCGTTGAACTCAAGACGACGAGCTCTACATAACTGTCCTAGGTCAACGTGTCAAAACCCGATCATACAAAAAGTCAACTTTTCCCCCTATTTTAACCAAATTACGATAATGCCCTCAACCTTTCGAACATCATAACTTCCTCCTCGGATGTCGGAATCGGGCGTGCCACCTGTCTACGGACTCGTGACGTCCCAAACTACGTCACGATCATCGGTCAATGTCCAATTGACTGCCTGAACTAAAAGTCAACTTTTTACCCTACCTAGGGGCAAAATCGTCATTCTACCCTAACCGACCAAAAGTAACCAACTAACCACCGATTAAGCTCACTAATCCTTCACTAATCACCGTCTTAACCCTAATTTCTGGGTCGGGTCGTTACAGACCTGAATGTGGTCTTCACGTGCCAGGGGGTGCTGTTCATCGTATTCCCCAAACTTCAGACCCCGATTGTTTGGTTTTGGGTCGGCCGACCCGACGACCACGACTCATGCCTAAACCATCCTAGAAAATGATCTATGGACTCAAAACTGAAGAACTTGCCTCGTAAATCGTCCACTAGCCTCCAACTTCTTGGGTGTCTGTCACCCTTGCTATTTGGATGGTTTCAGCATCCAAAACTTCAAACTACTAGCTTAATAAGATCGTAGGAACTCATAGTAAAGGTTTGTGAGCTTGTTTTAAAGAATCTAGGTCGAAAACTCAATGGTGCAACTAAACTTTCATTTTTTTTCTTCTCGGGTTTTTTTCTTTCTCTCTCTCTTTCTATCTCTCTCTCTAGTCTGAGTTCCCAACCCTTATTTCCTATCATTTTATTCTTTTTATCTTCTTTCTCTAGTTAGTTCTATTTCTCCTTCCATTTCTCCCTCTTCTCTTACTCACAGTTTGTTCTTCCTTTTTTTCCAACTTCATCACACACATTTAAAACATCCACACACATACATACTAAGGTCGATGCACACTCCCATATGAGATAAGTGGACACTTGTCACTATCGTGCACTCTTATATGACATAAGTGGGCACTTGTCACTATCTTATACCACCCACAAGAAAAATCTTGCAAATGAAATTACCAAAATGCCCTTATTGCCAAATTATCAAAATGCCCCTATATTATTTAAACCCAAAATGAATTCATACAAACTCCATTTTTGGCATACCGCTTGTCTACGTACTCAGGAGGCCGAGACCTTTATAATGGGTTTTACGGAATATCCCAAAAAATATCCTAATCAACAAGTCAGCCATTTACCCTTTAGGGGCAAATGGTAATTTTCTTTTTTACTTTTTTCCATTTTTACCCTTGTTGAACTTCAAGGTTGTTACATAGTACAACAATTATCCATTAAACTTTAATAAAAAAAAGAGATGAGATGGAGAGAACAAAAAAAATTAAGAATAGATAAGATGGAGAGAAAAAAAAAATTAGCATGGTAAAATGCTCAACACTGTTACATACCTTAAAGTAAGGGTAAAATCTTGTACTTTCCCTTATTCTAGAGGCCAATGTGGATCCATGTTTAGCCAAAAACTATGGTGCTAATATATTCAAGGCCTTCAAAATATTGTTAAAACTTTTTCTAGCAGTGAAGTGCAATCAGCCAAATGTATAAAGTAGCAGACAATATCTATTGTTTTGGCGAACGACCAATAAAAATATTGCAAGAATCTCCTCCACACAAATGAATCTTATATCTTGCAAAAATGTTTTTTTTTCTCTAATAATTCTACATAACTTTTGAAACACATAAGGAAACATTCTACATCCTAATCCCCCTAGATTATCGTGGGACATGCCTGCTCCCGTCTAACACCGCGTGTCAAGGGCCTATAACCGTGACGTAGATCGGGACGTCACGAATTCGTAGACAAGCGGCACGTCGAAATCAGACGTTGGACGGGAAAGTTATGGTCACGGGAGTGAAATCGGGGATTTACGTCTCGGGAACCGAATAAAATATTAATTAATTCTGATTGGGAGATTAGTTAATTATGAGGCCCTTGGATGAATAACAAGTGTCACTCATCCCATTGGTCCTTAACCCCAAAAAGTGGATCTTAACATTGATTGGTGAGTTTAACATTAAAATATTATTTTGGATTATTTTATAATTTCCTTCACCCACTCTTTCTCAATCTCAACCATCCATTTCCCTCACACTCCTCATCCTCACCGTCCATTCATCTGATCATCACCACATAAACCTCACCTTCATCCTTATCGATCAACTTCACCATTGTTGCAAAACCGTGAACCTTAACTTCTCACACACCCTCAAATCCTCACCTATCACCCTTGTGTTTGAACGAAAGTTGGAGTGAGAGGGCAGAAAGACCGAATAATGTCAACGACGATGGCCGTCGTGGACATCGGCAGTGGCTAGGAACCGAAACCCGAACTCTATTTCTGGGTTCAAACTGGTAAGATGGTTTTCGGGATAGTCAAACGTGTTGAGTGATGGGAGGAGGTTTCTGAAGTCGAGGCGGCCGTGGTGGTGGCCTCGGTGGTGCACGACGGCGATAGGTGAGTTCAAAACCGTGAGTACCCTATTTTCGTTCATAAATGGTATTTTTTATTCTATCTTTTTTTGAGCGTTTCTAACAATGAGAAATGGCTTCTGAGGGTCAAATGAGTCGATTGGAACCTGAACCAAGGCTGAGAGTGGCCGGAGACGGAGGAAAACGACGGTGGAAACTGGAGGAACCTTGCTCGATCGGGAAGGTAATTCCTTGGCCCTAAATTTGTGTTTTGTTCACGTAGGTGGATAAGGAACATTGAGACGAGTTTATAGGGATTAGAAGGATTGAAAATGGATGAGAAATGAGTGCGAAATAGGGTTGAACCGTGAACGCCGGTTTGGTTGGACCCAACCGGTATGAACCGGTCTGGATAGAGGTTAGGGATGATGTGTAAGACTCGTGTCCTGAAGGGAACGGTGAACGATCCCACATTCCTGCGAGGGGGAATGGTATGGGAGGGGAATGGTGGTATGCCTTAAAGGTGTAGGCACACACCTATGTAGCACGAGGCCTTTTGGGAGCTCGGTGGCTTTGGGTTCGGTTGGAACTCCAAAGTTAAGCGAGTTGAGGTTGGTACAATTCCATGATGGGTGACCCCCTAGGAAGTTGCACCGTGAGCTCTCAAAAACAAAACCGTGGGGGTAAAGAGGCCCAAAGCGGACAATATCGTGCTAGATGAGTCGGGTCCTGACCGATGAGGGTCGGGTCCTAACAGAATGGTATCAGAGCCAGATCCCGACCGAGAAGTGTGCCAGCGAGGACGCTGGGCCCTAAGGAGGCTGGATTGTATGACCCGTGTCCTGAAGGGAACGGTGAGCGATCCCACATTCCTACGAGGGGGAATGGTCTGGGAGGGGAATGGTGGTGTGCCTTAAAGGTGTAGGCACACACCTATCTAGCACGAGGACTTTTGGGAGCTCGGTGGCTTTGGGTTCGGTTGGAACTCCAAAGTTAAGCGAGTTGAGGTTGGTGTAATTCCATGATGGGTGACCCCCTAGGAAGTTGCACCGTGAGCTCCCAAAAACAAAACCG
This sequence comes from Prinsepia uniflora, assembly GCA_032719365.1. NCBI lineage: Eukaryota > Viridiplantae > Streptophyta > Magnoliopsida > Rosales > Rosaceae > Prinsepia > Prinsepia uniflora. The sequence continues at coordinate 8,295,249 of CM064865.1, read as the reverse complement.
TGAGGGTAAGGAGGCCCAAAGTGGACAATATCGTGCTAGATGAGTCGGGTCCTAACCGAGGAGGGTCGGGTCCTGACATGATGAATAGTGCTATGCGTGGCTTTCACGCGCAGGGGGTTTAGGCCGCGCGTGGGGGAGCGTGGAGGACCTTTTGGGGAAAATTTCAACATGTGAAATAATCTATTCGATGTAACGAACATTTTGGGACTGGTTTCATGTCGATCGAACATCGTTTCGATATAGTTCGGGATGTCCGAAGGTTTAGGATCGAGTTTAAAAATAGTTAAAAATTCGAGAATATTACGGGGCTTCAATGAGAGGTTAATAAGGTAGTTAATAACCCTCTAGTGTGATTTAGACAGGTTTGGGAGTCCCGGTGATGGTGATTAGCTCGGGAAGGCTTACAACACGCGAATCGAGGCGGCAGCTTAAGACGGTCTGTGAGTGGACCTTGATTTCTAAACTGTGATGCATGCATAAATGTTTTATATGGTTTATATATATGATTTCTATCATTGTGATTATGGATTGGTGATTTATATGATTTCACGTATTTTGAGGCGATTTACATATTTGCACGTATATCGAGGTTTATGGTTTTGCATTGATTATACGTGCTTATGGTTTTGGTACTGATTTAATGAAATGGATTTGGATTTGAAAAGGTAAACTCGGGCACGAGACCCATTTGTTTTGGAAATCCTCGGAATTAAAGTCCATTTTAGTTTCATTATCGGGCCAGGGGTGCAATTAGTTCATGGATTGATTTCGGATTTGGAAATATGGAATCGGGCCTGAGGCCCATTTGATTTACAAACCCTCGGACCTCGGGTCCATTTGATTTAATAAGGCATCGGGCTGGAGGCCCAGTTGATTTACGAATTGGGCCAGAGGCCTACTTAGTTTACGAATCAGGCTAGAGGCCCAGTTGTTTTGAGAATCGGGCTTGAGGCCCAGTTGATTTAGGAATCGGGCCGAGGCCCAGTTCATTTTCGTAATCGGGCTGGAGGCCCAGTTGGTTTACGAAATCGGGCTTGAGGCCCAATTGGTTTACATGATCGAGCTTGAGGCCTAATTGGTTATGATATCAGGCTTGAGTCCCATTTATGGTTTATAAATGTGATTTTGGGTTCGGAGACCCTAAACGGATTTGGATTTGGAAATGATGGAATTCTGGTTTCATGACGGTTTATGAGGATCAGGCATGAACCTTTGAAAGGTTTGAGAATGATTTCAAATGGTTATTCATATACCATCCTTTATTTATGGATTATCTCCTCCAGGGAGGGTCGTTCACCTGGGTGGACCCCGGAGTAGTCACAGAGCACTAACTGAGTAAAGTCGCCCCCGCTAGGTACTTTACTCTTAGGATGGCTTATGGATTATAACCAACAGGGAGGGTCAATGATCTGCGGACATTGACCTGGGTGGACCCTAGGGAGACTTGGGATTTGAGACCCCGGGTAGCACGCGCGTAGCTTTGGCAACCGTGACAGGATTGGTTATATGATATATATATATATATATATATTGGTGAACATGATTTCTTGAATTTGTGAAATTGTGTTTTGTGAATAGCAAATGGATTTGGGCAATGACCCACATACTCGGATTTACGGTTTTGGGCTGAGTTCACACATATGGTTGATATTTATGAATTTGTGTAAAATGATTTTGGCCAGGCCCGTATGATTTGGATTTACGGAAATTGGGGCTGAGACCCTAATATTGGTTATTTGAATGAATGGTTTGGTAAATAGTTTTCGAATGCATGCATGCTTTTTAGTGAAGGGCATAAAGGTCTTTTATGAAATGTGTTTTATTAAACTATTACTTTTCGTCCACTCACAATCTTTTCTTGTTTTTAATGCCCTTCAGGTTGATCACGGATGTGGACTGTAGCAGAGATCGAGACATCATACTCCTCCACCGGATCCTGTCGTGCTCTGGAAGCCAGTCGAGCTGAAGGTTTTAAATTATCCCTTGTCTGACACTTCGTGTCAGACGAGATCATGACACATCCCGTTTTAATCCCGGGAGGATTGGGATGGTCCGTGTCACAAAACAACAGTTTAATAAAAATCATTTATATCGAAAAGACATTTATACCCTTCACGTAAAAGCATGCATGCATCATAAAATCGTTATTTTAAATACTTTCTCGGAAGTAAGACGTATTGCTTTCCAAATCAAAACACAGTGAAAACTGCTCTCAATTGAAGCAAGTACCTCAGTAGGGTCTCAGCCCCAAACCAGATCATACAGGGTCTCAACCTAAAACCAGAAAGCACAAATAGAACCTCGACCCAATCCATAGAACAGGTGGGAAAACATCCCATGGGAACTAATCCCAATATCAGTCACGTTTCTTATCCTAGCACATGTGCATAGATCTCAGGACCGCTCATATTCCTAGCATGTCGCCGCCTCGTCGCGACTGTCTCTAGATCATCGCGAACACATTGCCGATCGATCTCATAATATCTCATCAGTACTCCTATGTCAGGCCTCCCTCGGTCATTGCTTCCCGCGGCTGCTCGACAACATGCAGTGCATCGTGACCTCTCCGGAAGGAACACATCGCAATTTGGAGGTGAGCTCCGTAACACCCGGGACGAACCCAAATGTTATCCTCATACATAGGGCCTCAAACATGGAACACCATCAAATGGGTCACAACCCGAAATCTAGTGTCCAATGACACTCCATATCCTAGGATTTCTCGAATCCTATCATATCCACAACTGGGTCTCATGCCTGAAATACCTTTCGTAAAACTCATAACTGGGTCTCTGCCCGACTTATCTCTCGTTTGACTGTTGTAACGACCTGAACTTTCGTAATTATTATTTTATTATAAAATGACCATTTTTCCCATAGGGGGGAAAGTTAACTTTTGCCCCGGGAAATATTTAGGACTTTGACCCATGACCATGACGTAGATCAGGACGTCACAAGTCCGTAGGCAGGCAACACGTCGAAAACGAATGTACAACGAAAAAGTTATGGTCACCGGAGTAAAACCGATTAACCGAACGAACCAAGGGTTTAAATTAAAATAATAAAATAATAATGTAATCTAATTTAAAAACTAAATTAATCTGGACCCTTGGATGAGTGAAAAATGTCACTCATCCTACACTCCCTTTTCCCTAATTCAAGGATCTTGTCCCTATTGGCTAATTATTTTATACTTTATTTCCCTCTTACAATCCCAGCCATTCGTCCTAACTCCCAAACTTCATCTTCACCGTTGATCCCATCTCTCCCCTTCTTTTAATCGATCAAACCGCGTCTCTCTCACTTTCATCTGCAAACCTAGAAGGATACCATCCCCTAACTCGATCAAGCAACCCATAGAGCACCCACCACCACTCTCCCTTACTTGCGTCTCCTCAGTCACAGACCAAACACACATCCACCTTCATCAACCATCACCACCAGTTCCTCCACCCTTGTCTGAAAAACTCGAAAATCCCCTAGACCCGAGAAGGAAAATCCAGCCCCAAGAACCCAACTGTTCAAACCTCATCACCAGAACTCAAACCAACGAAGGGCTAGGCTTGCTAGGACGGTAGGAGGACTGAGGACTGGAGGGGACGACCTGCGGCGGTGACACGGCCGCGGTAAGCCGGAAAACCCGAGAGACTTTATTTTTCTTCCTTGTTTCGAAATGACCAGTTTTGACGTTGTGTTTCATTCCTCACTTTTGGGACGTGTTTTAGGGACATTGACGACCAAGTTGAACCGGTTTTCAAGGTTGGAAATAGAGTGAGTCCCCGGGGAAGACGACCGGAGCTGGCTACCTGCTTTCCCTTCGAGTTACAGGTAATTTTTTCGTCTGGGTTTCTTGTTTTGAGGCCACAGAACTCTAGGGTAGGATTAGACAAGTCTCAAGGGCCAAATTAGATCGAAAATGGTGGCCAAAAAGGGAATCTGGTATCGGGTCAAGCCGTAGGTCAACGGTGACCCGGTTTCAAGATTCGGGTTGACTTGGTCAAATGGTCGTGATGACATCATCATGATGACATCATCATGCTGACATCAGTAGTGATATCATGATGATGTCATCATGTCAGAAACTGTCAGACTAGGGATCAATTAGAGTGTGACACGTGTCCTCTGACACTATCAGGGCTGACGTTAGTAGGCACTGTTCCAGTGTTGACCGGCGCGTGGGGGCGCGTGTGAATAGTGTTTTTGGTGGGACTACTACCATTCTTTAGGTTTCGACGATCCGAATCCAATGGCAGTGGTTTCGAGTCAATTGGAGATCGTTAAATTGGTCAAAGTAGGGTTTATTACCTCGGGAAACGTGTTCGGGTGGCTTTCCAGGGCCGATTTTAGTCTAGGGTTTCATGGTTGAATAGTAGGGACTTGTAGTAACCTTTACGTGTACTTTGGACATGACAGGAAGCGTACAATAGCACCAGGGCAGGGTTATACGCTCGGATTTGTAGCGAGATTGTACTGTGAATGGGCCTTTGATTTCGTATAGCACTTGCATGCATATATGTTTTGAGTATTATATTATATGATCAAATTGATATTTGAAATGCCATGAATTATGATTCTTGCATGGATTGCGAAGTTTTGGGCATGAGACCCGTCTGGTTGTTTATACACTATTTTGAGACTCGGTTACGTATATTGATGGTTCTTTTAGTTCTGCACTGTATAGACTTACCCTAGTGATATTGTATCCTCCGAATAGTGGTTCCCCAGAGTGGCCACGGCGCATTTCTTGCGAGGGGTCATTCTACGGAGAGACCGTAGAGTGACTCAAGAGCAGGATTGCATATATTAGACATCTGGGACGTCCGGCATCTGGGATGCCATACCTAGACTGGGTTCGGGATTTGGACTCGGGATTGAGACCTCGAGTGGCACGCGTAGCCTTGGGACTGTGACCTTATTAGGCGTCTAGGACGTCAGACATCTGGGATGTCAGGGATGGGGATATATAGTGCAGTACTGAGGCTATGTTGATTATTATTGTATTCTGCTTATGCTTATATGATATGATATGATATGATGGTTTTTGATACTGATGCATGCATGTTTGGAAAATAGAGGGGTAAAACTGTAAAACTATATGTTTTCGATATGATGAATTGTTTTATAAAACTTTGAGTTTCGGCCCACTCACCCTTATTATTTTACTGACCCCTCCAGGCCATGCTACTGAGGCAGACGAGGATCCCGAGGCAGAGGCATAGGTTTACATTGCGCACTTGAACCCCATTTCTGGGTAGGTTGGCACATAGAGTATCTTAGAGTCGTGCTCAATAACCTGCATTTAGAAACTATCCCTTGTCTGACACTATTTGTATTCGGATTTTATGTATGACTTTATTATGGATATTTATGCATTTGAATTTATTAAGGGTAAGATTGGCATGTTATAATTGGGTGTCAGACTGATAGGTCATCAAATAAGCATTATTTTATATTATTTTATACCCTTTATACTTGGCTTTTAATATTAAAATAATAAATAAATAGATAAAATAATTTATTTTGTGTTATTTTTGTTTAAATAAATAAAGTTTGTAATTTGGAGTATTTTGGCGAAAGAATCGTCTCGATCGGAATTATAATGAAGAAATTATGGACGAATTTCGGGTGAAATATTACTAAATTAACTAAATTAATTAAGTAAATTAATCTGTGCAGCCCATTTCTGAAAACCCAAATCTCCGGCCCAAAGTCCAGCAGCCCAGTCGCCGTCAGCCCAACCATCTGAAGCCCGGCCTGCTGCCAAGCCCAGCGGCCCAACTTGCCCAGGCCCGCAAGCCCAGTTCCGCGCGCCTTCCTCCAGCCAGCGGATTCGTCGGAACGCGCCTACCGAAGCGCCTCTCTTCACTTCGGCGCGCGCTTGCCGATCCTCTGTTCCTCCTTCAGCACCGCCCAGCCGAATGTTCTTCTTTCTTTTCCAGCAAAGGCTGCCGGCCATGCCTTCCCTTTCCAGCTCACTCCAGCCGAATATTCCCCCCTTTTTCAGCTGTTTCTGACAGCCCATTTCCAGCAGCATTTCTTTTGTTTTCTTAACATTTTTTCCCCACAAACACCACCCAATCTCATCATTTCACTTTTTAATATTTTTATTGTAACTTTTATTTGTTTTTATTTATTTTTTTTAGTGTAATTAGCTTTTCCCCCTATAAATAGGGGTTCAATTCTTGTATTTGGGGAGTCCCCCATTAGCTTCATTTCTTCCATTTTGCTTAGTTTTTAGTTTTCTTCTTTTAGTTCTTTTGTTTCTCTCTTTTGAGAGACATTTTTGGGGACCATTTTAACTTCTTGTAGATTTTCTTGTTAATTAGCTTTCTTTTAATTCTTGTTCTTAATTTATGTTATTTTTATTTTTCTTAATTTCATTTCCTCTTTACTTTGTTCTTGTGATATTTCTTTGAGATCTCTTAAACACATTTTTATGCTTTCCTTAAGAAATACCTAGGCCAAGTAATTCTAAGGCAATTCAAGAGTTTTAAGACCGAATTCCTCGTATTTCTTCTTCCATCTTCACAAGTTTCCTGCCGCTGTTCGGTGATTCTTGTGAAAATCCATACTTCTCTACTTAAATTCTTGTTATTGTTATTGGTTTTACTTATAATTCAATATATGTGTTGGTATTTTCTTTCTAACATTTGTAAGTAAGAATGCAATCTCCATGTGTTTTACTTTTTGAGTTTCTTTTACTTCATATGTTTTAGTACTTAAACTTCAATTCGAAACTAAATGTTGATCCGCTGTTCGGGGCATTTAGAATAGAGTTGAAGAGATTTAATGTTTGATCGCTGTTCGGCGCATTAAATCACTTACTTAAGGTGAATCATATTGTAAGTAATAATCCGCTGTTCGGTGCATTTATAATATGAAAAATGTATGCATGTATTTGAGATGATTAAGGTATGATTTCGTGATTGGTTCAATATGAGCATGATGTTAGAGTGTTGGTAAAAATATGTGTTTGAAGAAAGTTCACTAGTACAAAGGTTAAAGTAGAAGTAGAATTAAGTATTTAATTATTTTTACTTGTTTTCTTTATTTTATATTTACAACTCTTTTTCAAAACCCCCCTTTTCAATTCTTTATTCTTTATTCTTTTATTCTTTTATTCTTTTAATTCTTTATTATTTTATTATTTTATTCTTTTATTCTTTTATTCTTTTATTCTTTTATTCTTTTATTCTTTTATTCTTTTTTATTCTTTATTCTTTTATTGTTTTATTCTTCTATCCTTTTTATTCTTTATTCTTTTATTTTTTTATTCTTTTATTCTTCTTTTCTACTTTTAGTTTATTATTATTTGATTCTTTCATCTCTTTATTCTTTTATTCTTTAATACTTTTAGTTTATTATTCTTTGATTAATTAATTCTTTAATTCTTTAATTCATTAATTCATTAATTTGTTAATTCTTTTATTATTTAATTATTTAATTCATTAATTTATTCATTATTCATTATTCATTTATTCATTACTCTTTCCCACTAACACATTATTAATGTTCCCTAATTTCCCCGGTTAAGAACGATCCCTATTTACCAATACTACATCTACACAAAAAGGGTTTAAATTGCACAATACTCAAATTACGTGTTTAATTTAATGCGTAGTTTGGGCGTTGTCAATTTTTATTATTGTTCTTATTATTTTTGTTTATAATGCTCATACTTTACTTATTCTTAATTTCTAATTTATACTTGTTCATAAATGTTCATAATTTTTTTTTTTTTATATATTTGTTCATATTAAAATTGATACTTGTTCATAATTTAATTTCATTTGTTTACTTTTACTTGTTCTTATTAAAATTGATACTTGTCATAAATGCATATTTTATATGTTCATTTTTCTTTACTTTTACTTTTATTTATTCCATTATACTTTATTCCATTAACTTAATATTCACACTTTTTCTTTATTCCCTTAACTTTAATTATATTACATTAACTTTATTCCATTAACTTTCTTTTAATTTTATTCCATAACCTTTATGTTCCACTAACTTTATGTTTACACTTATTTTATTTTTATGTAATCAATTATTTGTTTATGTCTTGTTAAACTTTAAATTTTAAATGAAAAAAAAAAAAGAAAATTCGGAATAAAAAAAAAATATTAATAATAATAATAATAATAAATTTAAAAAAAAATCGAAATAAAAAAAATTTAATTAAAATAAAAAAAAAATCTTATCTTAGCTTTATGTTAGTATTGATTCATACTTGTAAGTAAATGTAATATATATGTTACTTGTTACCTTTTATACATGTTCATAACTTTTATATTTCTTAGTATACATACATACTTGTTCATAATAGTCTTTCATTTATGTTTGTTTATAATTCTCTTACTTGTTATTTTATTCTTGTTCATACTTGTACATAATGTTCATTCTTTTTAATTGTTCATAAATGCTTATAGTAAATATTCACTTTTCCTTATTTTTATTTTTATTTTGTTTTTGGTATTATTTTTTTTATTTTTTTTTATTTTATTTTATTTTTTAAAAGCATAAAATTCGTAAAAATAAAAAATAAAAAAAATTCTTCATTTATTTAATTTTTAAATTCCGAAAAAAAAAATAAAAAAAATAATAATTATAAAAAAAAATTGTTCATACGTAAATAAATTATTTTCTTTTTCTCTTGCATTTCATCTTTCATTTAACTTGCATTTTCACTTAATTTGCATCTTTCATTCTAATTTGCATTTCATATTTCATTTAACTTGCATTTTTAACTTCACTTGCATATTTAGTTTAACTTGCATTGCACTCTTCCTCTAACTTACATCTTTAACTCACATTGCATCCTTAACTTTAATTTGCATATCTAAACTGCATTCTTAATTAACGTACATCTCTGACTAACTAACTTGCATCTCTGTCTAGGCTGGATGGACGTTAAACTTCAAGCGCTTGTTGGGAGGCAACCCAATGTGTTCCCGGGATGTGAAGGAGTCATCAATACAGATTTGCTATCCTCTACCCTTCACTCTCTTTTATTTTGTTTACTTAATGTTTTCCTATTATTTTCGTAAATCATCTTCCTTACTTTGATTCTATGTTTAATTACTTCGTATTTTCCTACATTGAGGACAATGTAGAATTTAAGTGTGGGGGAATGGTTTACAATTTTAATTGTTCAAAAAACAAAAAAAAAATTGAAAAAAAATTATATAAAAAAAAAGGGTGAAAAAAAAAATGAAAAAAAAATATTATTGTTTTTTTTGAATCTTTTTGTTTTAACTTAGTATTTTTATGAGTCTTAAGTTGCCATTTAACTTGTCAATGATATAAATGAACAAAAATGAATATGTTATGGCCATAAAGATAATCACTACAACTTGAATTTGTTTGTTAATATTTTGTGATTAAGTGTTATAACTTGAAGATAATGCATGTAAATTGGCATATAAACGAGCATAATAAGATAAGTATGAATCATATGAACCTTATGTGAGCTTTAGAACTTTATATACATCTTTGATGAGTGATTCATAAGTTCTTTGTTTAAATTGATATACATATGCCTCATAACTGCTTGCCATAGCTTTTAATGAACTCTAGAGTACTAGAACTTATTTTATGTGATTTTCAAAGCTTTTAAGTCAATAAACTCTCTGATTTTGGAAATGATTAAGGCATTAGGGTTAACACCACAAATTCAAACATCCATGTTCCCTATTTTTGTGCGCACAAGTTGCGACCCCCCTAGTTTTAACCCTTTCGAGCCCATATTAAGCCTTTCTTTCATCACCATGATTATCTAAACACTTGAGCTTAGTATAGACATCCTTTACCCTTGTTCCAAGAACTCGGTTGAAGATATAAAGATTGTGTAAGGAGAAAATGATGATGTTGAAAAGACTTTTATGTGAATTATTTGGATTTACCGACTCAAGCTTTGTTGTATTGTTGACACATGTTATTACCTTGATATTAAAAAAAAAATCAAAAAAGAAAAAAAAGAAAAAAAAAGAAGAAAAAAAAAAGAGAAAAAAAAAAAAAGAAGTTGAGTCTCGATCAAGGTAATAAGGTTTGGTCATGTAATGTTTGAGTTAAGTCCTTTACATTGGTAAATCCGACACAAAGAATGACTATGAGGCCCAACATGATGAAATTAGGCCTATGTTCGAAAGGATGGATTACTGACATCATTGCACTAAGGTTGGGAAGCTATGATACGTTTTGGGAGTCTATTGAGTCTTGGAACGAATTGAGCACCACTTGTCCTATATTGTCCTTGCCTCTAAACTTAGCCCCATTACAACCTTTATAAAGACCTTATGATCCTTAAGATGGTAAATTTTGATTAGTTGAGTTAATCACTTGAGTAAGCTTATGGTTTTGGTTCATTTGCGCAAGTATGTGTTGTTTTTATCTTGAGGTGTTTGTTTGAGATTTTGCAAAAGTACTTCATTTCGATTATGTGAGTATTTCTCACATACTTTGAGTGCAAACACAAACCCTTACAAAATTGAGTGAATTTATGAGTGCATATCCTTGTGAGTTGATTCATACTTGTTTTATTCATGTTGAGATCCATATTTACTCATTATCATACTTGTTGAAGCATTTTGTTACAATGTATTAACTCTTGAATTCCATATGCTTAAACGCTTTAAGTGAAAATCTTTTATGCCATGATTATAATTATGAAATATTGAGACAATTGGTTAAAGGTTACTTGTTTTGAATTCGTAGTTTAATTTTAGTATTTGCTAGGGACTAGCAAAGTTTAAGTGTGGGGGTATTTGATAGGTCATCAAATAAGCATTATTTTATATTATTTTATACCCTTTATACTTGGCTTTTAATATTAAAATAATAAATAAATAGATAAAATAATTTATTTTGTGTTATTTTTGTTTAAATAAATAAAGTTTGTAATTTGGAGTATTTTGGCGAAAGAATCGTCTCGATCGGAATTATAATGAAGAAATTATGGACGAATTTCGGGTGAAATATTACTAAATTAACTAAATTAATTAAGTAAATTAATCTGTGCAGCCCATTTCTGAAAACCCAAATCTCCGGCCCAAAGTCCAGCAGCCCAGTCGCCGTCAGCCCAACCATCTGAAGCCCGGCCTGCTGCCAAGCCCAGCGGCCCAACTTGCCCAGGCCCGCAAGCCCAGTTCCGCGCGCCTTCCTCCAGCCAGCGGATTCGTCGGAACGCGCCTACCGAAGCGCCTCTCTTCACTTCGGCGCGCGCTTGCCGATCCTCTGTTCCTCCTTCAGCACCGCCCAGCCGAATGTTCTTCTTTCTTTTCCAGCAAAGGCTGCCGGCCATGCCTTCCCTTTCCAGCTCACTCCAGCCGAATATTCCCCCCTTTTTCAGCTGTTTCTGACAGCCCATTTCCAGCAGCATTTCTTTTGTTTTCTTAACATTTTTTCCCCACAAACACCACCCAATCTCATCATTTCACTTTTTAATATTTTTATTGTAACTTTTATTTGTTTTTATTTATTTTTTTTAGTGTAATTAGCTTTTCCCCCCTATAAATAGGGGTTCAATTCTTGTATTTGGGGAGTCCCCCATTAGCTTCATTTCTTCCATTTTGCTTAGTTTTTAGTTTTCTTCTTTTAGTTCTTTTGTTTCTCTCTTTTGAGAGACATTTTTGGGGACCATTTTAACTTCTTGTAGATTTTCTTGTTAATTAGCTTTCTTTTAATTCTTGTTCTTAATTTATGTTATTTTTATTTTTCTTAATTTCATTTCCTCTTTACTTTGTTCTTGTGATATTTCTTTGAGATCTCTTAAACACATTTTTATGCTTTCCTTAAGAAATACCTAGGCCAAGTAATTCTAAGGCAATTCAAGAGTTTTAAGACCGAATTCCTCGTATTTCTTCTTCCATCTTCACAAGTTTCCTGCCGTTGTTCGGTGATTCTTGTGAAAATCCATACTTCTCTACTTAAATTCTTGTTATTGTTATTGGTTTTACTTATAATTCAATATATGTGTTGGTATTTTCTTTCTAACATTTGTAAGTAAGAATGCAATCTCCATGTGTTTTACTTTTTGAGTTTCTTTTACTTCATATGTTTTAGTACTTAAACTTCAATTCGAAACTAAATGTTGATCCGCTGTTCGGGGCATTTAGAATAGAGTTGAAGAGATTTAATGTTTGATCGCTGTTCGGCGCATTAAATCACTTACTTAAGGTGAATCATATTGTAAGTAATAATCCGCTGTTCGGTGCATTTATAATATGAAAAATGTATGCATGTATTTGAGATGATTAAGGTATGATTTCGTGATTGGTTCAATATGAGCATGATGTTAGAGTGTTGGTAAAAATATGTGTTTGAAGAAAGTTCACTAGTACAAAGGTTAAAGTAGAAGTAGAATTAAGTATTTAATTATTTTTACTTGTTTTCTTTATTTTATATTTACAACTCTTTTTCAAAACCCCCCTTTTCAATTCTTTATTCTTTATTCTTTTATTCTTTTATTCTTTTAATTCTTTATTCTTTTATTATTTTATTCTTTTATTCTTTTATTCTTTTATTCTTTTATTCTTTTATTCTTTTTTATTCTTTATTCTTTTATTGTTTTATTCTTCTATCCTTTTTATTCTTTATTCTTTTATTCTTTTATTCTTTTATTCTTCTTTTCTACTTTTAGTTTATTATTATTTGATTCTTTCATCTCTTTATTCTTTTATTCTTTAATACTTTTAGTTTATTATTCTTTGATTAATTAATTCTTTAATTCTTTAATTCATTAATTCATTAATTTGTTAATTCTTTTATTATTTAATTATTTAATTCATTAATTTATTCATTATTCATTATTCATTTATTCATTACTCTTTCCCACTAACACATTATTAATGTTCCCTAATTTCCCCGGTTAAGAACGATCCCTATTTACCAATACTACATCTACACAAAAAGGGTTTAAATTGCACAATACTCAAATTACGTGTTTAATTTAATGCGTAGTTTGGGCGTTGTCACAGACGGGAGCAGGGCACGTCCCCGTGTGGTCCTAGGGGGATCGGGCCGGGTCTTGTCAACTGTACTCTAAGTCAAACCTCAAATCAACTAGGTCATACGCTCGAAAGATATTTCTAAGTATGAAAACCAGATCTCATTTCCAAAACACTTTCAAATCATAGTTTAATTGGGACTCGTGCCTGAATCTCGATTTCACGCCTCCCCGTGAAATCCTTAAAAACTATAACTCAATTCCTCGATTTCACACTTATCCGTGAAACTTTCGGAATCACATAAAACACAAGCACGTAGCACACTTGGTCGAAGCCCAATAATCATATAAAATAGAAATCTCGAACTACGTGTAATAACGCATTTTCCTCCGAAAATGCCCAACAAATCATATACATTCATGGCATCTCAAAACATGTTCACAAACACATATAAAACATTTATGCATGCATCATATTCATAAAGCAAAGTGCACTCACAAACCGTCCAAGTTACGCCTCGATAACGTACCATAAGCCTCTCCGGCTAAATCACCATCATCGGGACTCCCAAACCTGTCCAATTCACACCAGGAGGTCACTAACTACCTCAAATAGGCTAACATTGAATCCAAATTTTTTTTGGGAATGAACACTAAACCTTCAGACATACAAAACTACCCTGAAACGGTGTTCGATCGACTCGAGACTTGTGCCAAAATATTCGTTACATTGAAAGGATGAAATTACATATTGACCTTGTCTCGAGAATCAGGTCCACGCGCCCTCACGCGTCGCCCAAAGGTATTGTGAGTGAACCTCATGCGCCGATGAACAGTGTCATCGTCTACCTCGAGTGAACAAGGTGCACTGGTATTTTCTGTTCGATCGAACCGACGAACCGTCACAACTGGTTCTCTCTCGAAACTCAACCTTTTTTATGCCATTTGTCCCTACATGATTGTCCAATCCTATGCAACAGATCCATAGACTCAAAAACGTGTAAAACAGGCTAGAAAATACGTGTTTGATCAAGAACCCGTACGACCATCTTCAAGCTCCCTCCCTGCACCACACATCCGTCCTCCGCCTTCGATTCCGGTCCCAAAAGGCTCATACCACCACCAAAAACATAACACAGTCCATGAAAACGTCCCATACACACTCAAACTCGATTTCAAAATTTTGAATTAAAATTGTACCTTTGAGCGTTTTCGGCCACCGTTCACAGTGGACCTCGCCGTGGACACCAACTTGCCAGTCTCAATCTGCTCTCACACTTCCCCGTTCATGGTAATGACATAATATGAATGTTTGTGAAGATGGGGATGGGTTATGGTGTTGGGTTTTCAGGTGAGAAGAAAATGAGACAGAGAATGGGGTGGGTGCATATATCTGTGTGTTTGTGGGAAATGGATGAGTGACACTTGTCACTCATCCATTGGTTCTGTTCAAAATATATGGGGCCCATAGTAAATGACAAAAGTCAACCCTACCTCGTAAAAGGCGCCATCGTAATAATTTATGAAACTTTCCGTGACTTGTACCTTTTTCGTCGATTGTTCAATTTTGACGTGTCGTCTGTCTACAGACTCGTATCGACTTGATCTACGTAACGGTCCTCGATCCTCTTGCATCGGACCTCTAGGATTAATAGTCAATTTTTTACCCTCGTCTAGGGGCAAAATTGTAATTTCGCCCTGAACGTCCGATAACCCTCGACTAATCCCGATGAGCCTCTCTAATACACAATTAATTCTTAATTAATCCCAAGAATTTGGGATGAGTCGTTACAAACTTCCCTCTTTAAATAATTTCGTCGTCGAAATTCAAACTGACTCCAAATCCACAACTTCACTGTGGAATTCCAATCATGCCTCCAACTCGGGCACACTCTTGAAAATGTACACGTTCAACACAACCACCTTACCCGTCAGTACTCACTGTCACCAGAGCTTGTAAAGCTCCAACTAAACTCTCGAGAAACCACACGTCGGTTCGTAAGTCTTCCTCGAGACATCGCTCACTCCGACAGGTCTGCTAAACTAAGCTGACATCAAATCGGCATTTCAGCCTAATGGTTCTTCTCATCTGACAATCAAAGCTAACATCCTTCTCAGCGTTCGATCAGGCAAACATCTGTTAGATCCTGCCGTCACAATGGCACGAATCTCACCTCGCAATCCATACTCAAATCTGCGACATTTATCAGCCTCGATACTCACATCAGTCAATACTTTTGTTTTCCCATACTTAGGCTGACTCTCGCTGTCCATAGAGAAACAACTCTCTTCTAAAAGCCTCCAAGTCCACAACAAGTATCGTGATTAGCCAGCAACTCCCGGCTCCACTGCACTCTCGTTGTGCTACTCTGATCTCAACTCGCTCTCGAGTCCCCATATCGTATCTCGTGTCACTCAGTGACCTATGCTGAAATCTCGACTCATCTTGAGTCCCAAACTGTCATTTCACGTATCCTGTCGAAACACATTCGACATCTCACCCACCCATCCTGGGTGAATCTGGACCCTATCGAATACTTGCTAGCAGAGTTAATCACACATATAAAATCACTAGGGTTCCTCTGGCCCACATGACCCTGAGCTCTCAACTCACATAATCACTGAACCCTCTCAATCATCTCTGCACTAGCACAGTATTCGACGTCCAATCACTATCTCATTATGTCGGAACACATCCAATCATAATTCTCATCGAACTGTCACCATCAGATCCAATCTGATCGCTATCTCATGTCCATCTAGGACTTTACACATTCGGCAAACATTCATCCCTTTTGGTAATTCTCAACCTAAACGTACCGGTTTACTATGATCAATCCCATCGTCTAGCGTGCACTACTCACAGGTGCTCCTACATCGTAACAATCATCTAGGCATTACCTGGCCAACTCAAGGATTACACTCTAGCAACGTCCAACCACATGCAAATCCTCACTCCGAATACGGTTCGATACTCAACCGTTCGTTATGGGCTAGCCTCAATCCATCACAATCTCTATCCTCATATCTACACGAGGCATCGGCTATTCATCTCTTCCTGATCGACATCCATGTATCGTCCTCGTCTCATACTTATTCACATATCCAGGACCATACTCACTCACGTATCCAAGATAGATCAACGCTCCTGCACATATCCAACACATAACCGTTTCTGATCCAAGATAGATCACACACACATCCCCATATCCAAAACCATACCCAAGGCAGACCAATATTCCTTCACATATTCAACCTTTGTCTTGTCATCTCACCAACAGTTCCAAAAGATTCTTCAACTGTCTTACAATATGATTCTCCTATGCTCCTAGCTTAGCATAATCAACAGTACGATTCTCCCCGATGACGACCAGACCTCGGTTTACTCGACCCACGATCGCCACAATCATCTCGATCATCTTGATCGTCACCACACGACTCGATCCACTCGATCTTAGGTGGATCCATACTAGCTCTCCCTCAGTCAATGCAACATGCCCCATAATACCAGCATGGGTCCACTACCTCGAGCACTCACCCTTCACACCCGGTGATGCTAGAATCGGTGGAGGAGTGCGATGTCTCGGTCCCTACTACAGCCTGTATCCGTGATCAACCTGAAGGGCAGTAAAACCATTCAGAACTGTGAGTGGACGAAAATCAAAAAATTCATAAAAACGCATTTCATAAAGATATTTATGTCCTTCACTAAAAAGTATGCATGCATCGTAAAATCAGTAATCAAAACATTTGCTCAATAGACCATTAGGGCCTTAGCCCAAAAACCGTAACCCAAAACCAAGTGTGGGAACTCAGCCCAAAAATGTAGAATACCAAATCCGTAAATATAAAACCAAGTGGGCCACTGCCCAAATCCATAAACACAAATCCCACCGAAAAACCATTTCATAGATCCAATAGTCCATTTTACCACATAACCATCCTCGGCATCCCAGATACCTAGCGTCCCAAACGCTTGACATCCTAGACGTCATATCTCATGGTAATAAGCAACACGTGCTACCCGGGGTCTCTCCGGGTCAATATCTTTGACATCCCAGATGTCTGACGTCCCAGATGTCTGACGTCCCAGACGTCTAATCATAGCATTCCTACTCCTGAGGCACTATACGGTCCGGTAGCTCCGTATAGTGACCCCTCGAAGGCAATGCACTGTGACTTCCCCAGTGTCCCAGACACCTGGAGGAGACCATTACCTATCCTCCTATCAAGATGGTATATGGAAAACTGTTTTACAAGTCATTTCAAAACATCTCAATGGGCCCTGCCTGAAATCTCTATAAAATATCTCAAAACTATTTAGGGTCCCGACCTGAAATCACGTTTATGAAACATAAAGTCACAGACCCGAAATCACATTTATAAAACTCAACTGGGCCTTATGCCCGATTTTGTAAACCACTAGGCGGCCCCCGACCCGATCACATGACTCAAAAAATGTCTCAACCCGATTTCGTAAACCAACTGGGCCCCTGGCCCGATCACATAATTCAAATGGGTCTCATGCCCGAATTCATCTTTTCAAAACCAAAACCATGCCACAGAATCATTATTGAATTCACATTCACATAGCAATAGTATAAACTCGTAAACCTCGAAATACTTGTAAATACGGGTTTACCTTGAAATACATACAATCGTATAACCCACTAGTGCCACAATCATCATCATAGAAATCACGTATGTAAGACATATAAAATAGTTAGGCATGCATCATAGTTTAGAAAGCGAAGTCCACTCACAGATCGTCCTACGTTGTCGCCTCGATACGCGTTCTGTAAGCCTCCCAGGGCTAATCACCGTCACCGGGACTCCTAAACTTGTCCAAATCACACTAGAGGGTTACTAACCTCTTCATTAACCTCTAACTAAAGTCCCGTAATTTTCTCTAATTTTTAACTATTTTAAAACTAGAATCAAAACTTTCGGACACCCCGAAACATATCGAAACGGTGTTCGATCGACACGAAACCAGTCCCAAAATGTTCGTTACATCAAATAGATTAAAAGTCATATTGAACACATGTTCCAAAAGTGCCCCACGTGCCACTGCAAGCGGCTGCGCGTGAAGCCCACGCGCGGGGGTACTATTCATCGTCTACCTATGGTCGACCCGATTCAGACCGCTTCAGACCAGTCCGGTCTAACCCGAACCGATGCCCCCTGTTTTCTTCCAATTTCAGTCCATTTCTCATCCTAATTCTACCATTAGATTCATCCAACCATTTCCTATTGAATTATGTGATTAAACACTGAATTTAGGGGCAGGAAAATAACTTCCCGATCAAAGGTTTGAACCAGCCACCCTCGACCGTCGTAGCTCACGATCCCGGCCACCATTTTCTTCGAATCCAGCTTCTACGGACTCGCCTCACTCTCTAGAAGCTTAACTGACCAACCAGATCAATCATCAACCAACCATTTACAAGTTGCCATTTTTGAACAGTAACAGATCCTTATCGGGTTCTCACTCACCTTGCCGTCCCGAGCTCAGTCGTGGCCACCACCATGGTCATCTCAACTTCAGGAACTCCATCTACTCCTCCAACGCGATTAACAGCCAACCAAAATTGATTTTCCATTTTCGAACATAAAAATAAGCTTTTCTATTTTTCCTCCGCCGTGGCCACCGGCGTCCACGACAGTCATCGTCGTTGACACCATTATCCTTGCCTGCGCTCACCCTTCAACTTCCATTCATAAAGTGTTAGCATTAGGTGAGGTTTAGAGGGTCTATGGGTGGTAAGGTTCAGGATCGTGGGTTCTGCCCGGTTTTTGGTGTTTGATCACACAAACAATGAAGAGGATAAAGATGATGAAGGGTGAGGATGAATTCATTGGGGAAGAGATGGACAGTGTGGATTAATTTAGGAGAGATGTGTAGAATAAAATATATATAAAATGAACCAATGGGACAAGATCCCTAATTTAAGGAAGGTAGCCAATGGGATGAGTGACACTTGTCACTCATCCAAGGGTCCCACCAAAATATCTGCCAAATGAATTAAAATAATATTTAATACAAATTCCAAGACTTAAATCCTCGATTTTGCTCCAGTGACCATAACTTTTCCGTTCGACGTCCGATTTCGGCGTGCCGCCTGTCTATGGATTCGTATCGACCCGATCTACATAACGGTCTTTAGTCCTTGGCCATCGGACCTCTCGGGTCAAAAGTCAACATTTTACCCACGTATCAGGGCAAAACGGTCATTTTACACCGTCTGGTCGATTTCGCTCAACTAATCACCGTTTAACCTCACTAATCCTTGATTAGTCACGAATCTAATTCCCGAAATTCGAGACGGGTTGTTACAAAGTATCATCTGCTCATCAGGTCACTCAAATTTGAGTCACAGCCTAGGTGTTCAATTCTTACACC
The DNA here is from genome assembly GCA_032719365.1 of Prinsepia uniflora. Taxonomy (NCBI): domain Eukaryota; kingdom Viridiplantae; phylum Streptophyta; class Magnoliopsida; order Rosales; family Rosaceae; genus Prinsepia; species Prinsepia uniflora. The sequence goes on along the minus strand of CM064865.1, from coordinate 8,275,900 downwards.
CTCTTTGAACCTTTTAACTGTCATCCTACTCCTCGTCATCCCACCTAGGGAAGAATCAAGGAAAATCCAAAATGATGACATCAAAATTCATCATACGTCATCCTGCGGCACCAGGCACTATCTGCTAAAGAGCAGAAAACGAGAAGTCTCCTTCATCGACTTTGGAATACCCATCTCTAATGCAGAATCAAGCACTCTCCTCATTGTCTCAATCACAACCTTTCTTGATTCCGAAGTTCCAATCATGTTGGAATTGACTTAGGTATGCTTCCAAGTCCTCAACTCAGCTCTCACAGGATCACTCATCCTAGAGTGAGAACTCCCCGGAGAAGAAAGTGGATTTAGTAGCAGTTGGTTCTAGATCAACTTTCCGAATGTGGTAACCACCACTCTCATCAATAACACATCAGGAAACTCCAGCACCACCCGAAACCCACTCCAAGATCTCTGAGCTAACTGGGGACATCACACACATGTCCCGTAAGCAATCTACTCAACTCACCTGTTCGTTGAAACCGTTTATGTAGGTGCATTCATTCCGATTGGAATTTACTCGACTCAAGGATAACCCTCGTGTATCCCCCGTATACTGTTTATGGATGTGCATAAACGACATTTAACAAGTAATCATCCATCACTACTCATCCTCTATTGGGATTCCTCCCAATCACCACTTATCCAGGTATACTCCATGTCTTCCACTGAGCCACTCGGGATCTTCTCTGTCCCGCTCAGTGCCCACTGTGTGTGTCCAAAACATTTTCAAATCATAGTTCAACTGGGACTCGTGCCCAAATCTCGATTTCAAACCTCCCCGTGAAATCCTCAAAAACTATAACTCAATTCATGTCAGGAACCGTCCCAATCCCCCCGAGATTAACGCGGGACGCGCCTGATCCCGTCTGACACAGAGTGTCAGACAAGGGAAATTTCTGACTTCAGCCCGCTCGGGGCTTCAGAGTACGCCAGGATCCAGTGAAGGAGTGTGATGTCTCGGTCTCTGCTACAGTCTGCATCCGTAATCAACCTGAAGGGTATTAAAAACCAGAAAAGAATGTAAGTGGACTAAAATAAAAGAGTTCATAAAAACATATTTCATAAAAGACCATTATGCCCTTCACTAAAAAGCATGCATGCATAGTAAAACTATTTATCAAACCACATATGTTTAAACAACCATATTTAGGGTCTCAACCCCATGTTCCGTAAATTCAAGTCATACGGGCCCTTGCCCAAAACCATTTACAGAAATCCATTTTCATAACAATCATATGTGGGATCTCAGCCCAAATCCATTTATCATCATAAAACACAATTTCGCAAATCCAAGAAATCATGTTTATCCATATATCATATAACCAATCCTGTCACGGTATTTAAAGCTACGCGCGTGCTACCTGGGGTCTCAAATCCCAAGTCTCCCTAGGGTCCACCTAGGTCAATGTCCGTAGATCAATGACCTTCCATGGGGGTTATAATCCATAGCCTACCTGAGAGTAAGGTACTCAACGGGGGCGACTCTACTCAGTTAGTGCTCTGTGACTACTCCGGGGTCCACCAAGGCCAACGACCCTCCCCGAAGGAGACAACCCATAATATATAAGGATGCTATATGAAAAACCATTTGAAATCATTCTTAAAATCTTTCAAGGGTTCATACCCGGTCCCCATAAACCGTCATGAACCAGAAATCCATTTATGAGTAGCGACCCAAAATCACAATCATAAAGCATAACTGGGCCCTAAGCCTGAATTCATATACTAACTGGGCCTTTGGCCCGATTCGTAAACCAACTGGACCTCGTGCCCGATTTAGTAAACCAAATGGGCCTCGTGCTCAATATCGTAAACCAAATGGGCCTCGTGCCCAATATCGTAACCAAATGGGCCCCGAGCCCGGTTTGTAAATCAAATGGGCTTCGAGCCCGATACGCAAATTAACTGGACCTTCGGCCTGATACGTAAATCAACTGGGCCTTCGGCCTGATGCCTTGTTAAATCAAATGGACCTTATGTCCAAGAGTTCGTAAATCAAATGGGACTCGTGCCCGATTGCATATTTCCAAATCTGAAATCGATTCAAGAACCAATTGGGCCTCTGGCCCAAGAACATAACTAAATGGACTTCGAGTCCGAGGATTTCCAAAAAAAATGGGTCTCATGCCCAAGTTTACCTTTTCAAATCCAAAACCATTTCATTAAACCATTTCCAGAACCATAAGCACGTTGAATCAGTGCAAAACTACAAACCTCGATTTACGTGCAAACACGTAAATCACCTCGAAATGCGTGAAATCATATAAATCACTAACATCCAAATCATCAAAATAGAATCACTTCTATAAACCATATAAAACATTTATGCATGCATCACAGTTTAGAAATCAAAGTCCACTCACAGACCGTCCTAAGTTGTCGTCTCGATTTGCGTGCTGTAAACCTCCCCACGCTAATCACCATCACCGAGACTCCCAAACCTGTCCAAATCAATCTAGAGGGTTACTAACTACCTTATTAACCTCTCATTAAAGTCCCGTAATTTTCCCAAATTTTTAACTATTTTTAAACTCGATCCTAAACCTTCGGAAGTCCCGAACAATATCGAGATGGTGTCCGATCGACATGAAACCAGTCCCAAAATGTTCCTTATATCGAATAGATTATTTCACATGTTGAAGTAAACCCAAAATTACCCTCCACGCGCCCTCACGCACCACCCAAAGGGCTTCGCTTGAAGCCAACGCGCCTGCACTGTTCATCGTCTTCATCCTCAGGAAATCCGGTCCAGCCCGAACCGGCGATGACGATTTTCCCTCCATTTTTAGTCCGATTTCAATCCTTTTAATTCCTAATTCTATGTCCCAGTATTTGTAATTGATTCAACTACTAAAAACATAGAAAAGGGACGTTAAGAGTACCTTCCCGATCGAAGCAAACTCCTCCATTTTCCACCGTCGTGTTCTCCCGTTTCCAGCCACCCCCAACCTTATCTCAGGTCCCAGGTCGACTCCTTTGACCCTCAGAAACCATTTCCTTTAGTTAGAAACGTCCAACCCAAGCTAGAACCAAAAATGCCATTTTCGAACAAAAACAGGGCACTACGCAATTCTTACCTCCCTAGCCGTCGTGGCCCCGCTGTGGCCGCCGTCACGGTCGACTCGACATCAGAACCTTCCTCCCATCACTCATCATGTTTTTTTGTCCCTAAAAACCGTCCCACCAGTTTGAACCCCGAAACAGAGCTCGGGTTTCGGTTCCTAGCCACCGCCGCCGTCCACGATGGTCATCGTTGTTACCACCATTCTGTTTCTTTTCCCTCACTCTCCAAATTTCGTTCAAACACAAAGGGTGATGGGTTAGAGGATTTGAGGGTGTCTGAGGAATGGGTTTCACGGTTTGTAGCAATGGTGAAGTGTGATCGATGAAGAAGAAGAAGGTGAGTTTAGGTGTGATGATCAGGTGAGTGGACGGTGAGGATGAGGGGTGTGATGGAATGGATGGCTGGGATTGAGAGATAGTGGTTAAGGATATTATAAAATAATCTCAAAACCATTATTATAATATTAAACTCACCAATCACCTTTTAGATCCACAATTTGGGGTTAATGACCAATGGGATGAGTGACACTTGTCACTCATCCATGGGTCCTACTTAAAAGTCAACCAATCAGATTTTATCACCTAATCCTTACCTAGTAATACGTGTATAGTGCAATCAAACTTCCTGTGACCATAACTTTCCCGTTCGACGTCTGATTTCGGCGTGCCACCTGTCTACGGATTCGTATCGACCCGACCTACGTAACAGTCCTTGGCCCTCTGCCATCGGACCTCCAGGGTTAAAATTCAACATTTTGCCCACGACTTGGGGCAAAATGATCATTTTACACTATCTGATCTATTTTGCTCGACTAATCACCGATTAACCTCACTAATCCTTTATTAGTCACTAATCTAATCTCGGAATTCGAGACGGGTCGTTAAAATTCCTCGGTTTCACTCCTATTCATGAAACTTTCAGAATCACATAAAACACAAGCATGTAGCATACTCGGCCGAAGCCCAATCATCATATAAACTAGAAATCTCGAACTACGTGCAATAACGCATTTTCCTCTGAAAATGCCCAAGAAATCATATTTAAATCATATGCACTAATTGCAATTCAAAACATATTCATAAACACATATAAAACATTTATGCATGCATCATATTCATAAAACAAAGTCAACTACAGACCGTCCAAGCTGCGCCTCGATACTTTTGTCATAAGCCTCTCTAGCTAAATCACCGTAATTGGGACTCCCAAACCAGTCCAATTCACACCCGAAGGTCACCAACTACCTCAAATAGGCTAACATTGAATCCCCCAATTTTTCGGGATTTTTAAAAGTATTTAAAATGAACCCAAAACCTTCAGACACACAAAACTACCCCGAAACTATGTCCAATCGACTCGAGACTTGTGCCAAAATGTTCGTTATATCGAAAGGATGAAATTACATGTTGACCTTGTCTCGAGAATCGGGCCCACGCGTCCTCACGCGTCGCCCAAAGGTGTTGCGCGTGAACCTCAAGCGCCGATGAATAGTATCATCGTCTACCTCGAGTGAACCGGGTTCACTAGTATTTCCAGTTTGACCGAACTGACAAACCATCGCGACCGGTTCTCCCTTGAAACTCAACCATTTTTTATGTCGTTTGTCCCTACACTATCGTCCAATCCTATGCAATAGATATATGGACTCAAAAACGTGTGAAACGGGCTAGAAAATACTTGTTCGATCAAGAACCCACATGACCATCTTCAAGCTCCCTACCTGCACCACACAGCCGTCCTCGGCTTTCGATTCCGATCCCAAAAGGCTCATACCACCACCAAAACCATAACTCAATCCATGAAAACGTTCAATACACACTCAAACTCGATTTCAAAATTTTGAATTAAAACTGTACCTTTGCGGGTTTTTGGCCACCGTTCATGGTGGCCCTCGTCGTGGCCACCACCTGCCCATCTCAGTCTGCTCTCACACTTCCCCGTTCATAGTGACCACATAAGATGAAGGTTTGTGAAGATGGGGATGGGTTATGGTGTTGAGTTTTCGGGTGAGAAGAAAATGAGACAGAGAATGGGGTGGTGATAACGTTCAAACTACGCATTAAATTAAACACGTAATTTGAGTATTATGCAATTTAAACCTTTTTTGTGTAGATGTAGTATTGGTAAATAGGGATCGTTCTTAACCGGGGAAATTAGGGAACATTAATAATATGTTAGTGAGAAAGAATAATTAATAATGAATTAAATAATTAAATAATAAAGAATTAAAGAATAAGTGAATAAAAGAATAAATGAATTAATGAATTAAAAAAATTAAAGAATAATAAAATAATGAAATTGGGGAGGGGGGGGTTAGGAATATTGTAATCTAAACTACATCTTTAACCAAACTAATAATTAAAGTGCAAATGCTCATATTAATTAGAACTTACAAACCATAGAGTAGTTTCATAGACAAAATCGATACTTTTACGTAAGTAATTTCAAATTAACAATTACATTATTTAAACGACTCATAAAAATAGACTTCCTTCAAATACAAATTTTATTAACACTCTTAACATTTTGCTCATAATAAATCAATCACGAAATCTTACCTTCATCATCTCAAATACTTACATATATCTTTCAATATTATAAATGCATCAACCATTAATGTGTGTCAAACATCAATATGCTTCAAAAATTTACAACATGATTCACCTTAAGTTTATAATTAAATGCACCGACAGCAATCAACATTTAATCTCTTCAATTCTAGTCTAAATGCACCGAACAACGAATAAAACATATAGCATCAAATTGAAGTTTAAGCACTAAGATATATGAAGTAAAAGAAATTCAGAAAGTAAAACACATGGAGATTGCATTCATATTACAAAAGTTTAGAAAGAAAATACCATCACATGTATTGAATTATAAGTAAACCGAAACAATAACAAGAATTTAAGTAAAGGGAATAAAGTTACATTTTCGGAACCCAAGAATAGCTTGTGATTTCGAAAGTGGATGGAAACATTGTAATGTTATTCATAAAATTTTCTGAATAACAGAAGCAACCTTATGAAGATGGAGGATAAAACATAAGAATTCGGACTTAAATTCTAAAATTATTTCGGAAATACTCGGCCTAGGATTTTCTTAAGGAAAGTATAAATTCATATCTAAAAGAGAAGTCAAAGAAGTTAAAAAGAAAAGTTTACAATGAAAATCTAAGAACTAAAATTAAAGAAAATGAAACTTAAGAAATGAATCTAAAAACATAAATTAAAAGACAAGATTTAAATGAAAACTAATTAAGAAGAAAATATACAAGAAGTTAAAATGGTCCCCAAAATAACTCTACAATGTAGAGAGAAAACAACTAAAATAAAAGATACAAAAGAGAAGAAAAAAAATAGACAAAGGGGGACCAAATTTACAAGTGAAATGACCTCTTTATTTATAGAGGGAGTGCCAAAAATATTCAAATAAAAATACAAAAATAAAATATAAAAATGAAGTGATGAATAATGATGATTAATGATGAAATTGGGGATGGTTTGGATTGAAAAGATTACTGAAATTGCAGGAAAATCTGAAAAGATGAGTAGTTGAGGAGTTGGTGAGAAGCTGCAAAAAATGAAGTGCTAATTTCGGTAGGGCGCAGCTGGAAAGGGGGCAGGTAGGCAACGGCTGACGCGCTGACAGGAAGTGGAGGGTTTTGGCATGCGCGTGCCGAACCGACAATGAAGCTTCAGCAGGCACACTCTGACGGGGAAATTGGGCTGAGGTTGGCAGGTTTGACTTGGGCCGCTTGTGGGCTGCAGGAAACGGTCTCGCGAGCTTGACTGCTATGGATTGGGCTGCTGAGCCTTGGGTTGGAATTTGGGCTAGTAAATTTAATTTAAAAATTAATTAATATAACTCCACCGAATTTCGTCCATAAATTCTTCGTTATAATTTCGATCGGGTCTTTCGCCAAAACGCTCCAAATTCCAAACTTTATTTATTTCTACAAAAATATCACAAAATATATTATTTTCTCCAATTTTTTATTATTTTAATATTAAAAATCAAGTATAAATGGTATAAAATAATATAAAATAATGCTTATTTGAGGACCTATCAGGTGGATGCATGTATCTGTGTGTTTGTGGGCAATGGATGAGTGACATTTATCACTCATCCATTGGGTCTGTTCAAAATATTTGGGGCCCACAGTATGTAACGACCCGTCCTGAATTCCGGGATTAGGTTAGTGACTAATCTTGATTAGTGAGGTTGATCGGTGGTTAGTAGGGCGAGATCGGACAAAATGTGCAAAATGACCATTTTGCCCCTAGTCGTGGGCAAAATGTTGACTTTTTGATCGGGCGGTCAAACGGACTTTGACCGATGACCGTGACGTAGCTCAGGACGTCACGAGTTCATAGACAGGTGGCACGTTCGATTCCGACATTTGAGGAGAAAGTTATGATATTCGGAAGTTGAGGGGCATTTTGGTAATTTGGTAGAAAAGGGGTCAAATGTTGACTTTTGACACGGGAAGTCCAACGGACGAGGGCCAAGGACTGTTACGTAGGTCTCGTCGATACGAATCCGTAGTCAGGCGGCATGCCGAAATCGGAGATTCGACGACGAAGTTATGGTCACGGGAACAGACTCAATTAACCGAACGAACCGGGATTAAAATAATATTTTATTATGAACAGTACCCGATGACTGAACACACCTGGATGAGTGACAAGTGTCACTCATCCCTTAATTTGGGGCTTAAAACCAGAATCCATGTTTTGGGGAAGACATGATCATTGTGTTTTATTATATTTAATTATATTTAATCTTTAATTAATCCTCCATTAATCCTCTTTGTCTTCAAACCGTGCACAAAATGGGGAATCAGAACTGGGAGAATTGGCTCCCTTCCTTTGCCGTTCCTGAGAGAAAAATGAAAGATTAGAGGACTGTGATATCAGGGGAAACACGAGGGATTGAGAGGGTGTTGAATTCTGAGTTTCGGGTTTTAGAAATTTTGGGGGGGAAATTCGAATTGGAAGAATTGAGCCTTAAGGATCGAAATTGAAGCTCGAGTAAGCTTTCTGGGATCAATACGAATCGATCTGCAACAAGAACGAAGGGAATTGGGTCGAATTGAGGAACAGAAGGAAGAAGGTCTCTGAAATTTCGACCTTGAGTCGAGGAATTTAAGGCTTTGATTGATGAAATTGAATTGGGGATTTTGTTCCTGAGGATCCCACGATGCTTCTGGAAGGATCAATTGAAGAAAATCGATGGCTTTTGGCTCTAAACAGACCTGGTAACAATAAGGAAAATTTGAAGTTGGGACGTGTTGATAGAGAGATCAAACGATGCAATTGAGTTGGGGAAACAGTTTCTCATGGTCCATTGATGCTTCTGAGTGAATCAATTGGAAGAAACCAGTAGCCATTTACCGAATTCGATGAAGGCACAGTGACGGGTGTTCTTCATTGTTCATCGTGAAATCGTGGGAATTTGGGTAAGTGATCGTGTAATTGAGTTTACAGATCTTAAATTGAACTTAAAACGAAACTAACTGAATGATCAATTGAAGGAATTAAGGCTGAATTGATAGGAAACCAACCGGGTCATCTCGCGGGCAAAAGGACCCGTTTATCAGACATACAGGTTAGGACGATGACACTGTAGCAGGCGCGTGGGGTTTCACGCGCAGCCACTCACGGCGACGCGTGACGGCGCGTGGGCACTAATCTCGAGGTGAGGTCAACATGACTTCTGTCCTATTTAATGTATCAGACATTTTGGAATTGGTTTCGTGTCGATCGGACACCGTCTCGATATTGTTCGGGACGTCCGAAGGTTTTAAATCAAGTTTAAAAATAGTTAAAAATTCGAGAAAATTACGGGACTTTGATAGGATGTTAATGAAGAGGTTAGTGACCCTCTAATGTGATTTGGATAGGATAGGGAGTCCCGGTGATAGTGGTGTGGCCCGGGAGGGCCGATGGCACGCGTATCGAGGCATACAGTTAAACGGTCTGTGAGTGGACTTTGGTTTTATAAATTCTATGCATGCTTAACTGTTTTATATGGATCATGATTGTGATTGTATGTTGTTGATTTGGATGTTGGTAAATTAAACGGTTTCACGTATTTCGAGGTGATTTACGTGCTTGCATGTAAATCAAGGTTTTTCGGTTTTGCACGAATTTTCCATGTTTATGGTCTTAGATAAGATTTGATGAAATGATTTTAAAATTGGAAAGATAAAATCGGGGTTGAGGCCCACTTGTTTGGAAACCTCGGACTTGGAGTCCAATTGAGTACGTAATCGGGCCAGGGGCCCAATTGCTTTATGAAATCGGGCCAGGGGCCCAGTTGTTACGAAATTGGGCTGAGACCCATTTGAGTGATATTATCGAGCCAGGGGCCCAGTTGATTTACGAATTTGGGTTGTGGGCCCAGTTGGTTTACAAATCGGGTCGTGGGCCTAGTGGTTACAAAATCGGGCATGAGGCCCAGTTGGGTTATAAATATGATTTCGGGTCTGGGACCCTATGTTAATAAATGTGATTTCGGGTCTGGGACCTTATGTTTAATAAATGTGATTTCGGGTCAGGGACCCTAAATGGAATTGTGATGTTTTTTGGAGATTTCGGGCAGGGCCCATTATAAGGTTGTGAAATGATTTAATAAAACTTCTTTCCATATACCATCTGGATACAAGGATATATGATGGTCTCCTCCAGATGTTTGGGACACTGGGGAAGTCACGGTGCATTGCCTGCGAGGGGTCATTGTACGGAGCAGCCAGACCGTATGATGACTCAGGAGCAAGATTGCTATGATTGGACGTCTCGGACGTCAGACATCTGGGATGTCAGAGATATAGACCCGGAGAGACCCCGGGCAGCACGCGTCGCTTATTATACCGTGAAATATGACGTCTGGGACGTCAAGCATATGGAACGCTAAGCATCTGGGATGCTGGTGATGGTAATGGTAAATATGGATTAATGAATCTATGAAATGGCTTTTCGGTTGGATTGTGATTATGTGGTAAAAATGGATTATTGGTTATTGAAATGGTATTTCGGGTCGGGGACCCTAAATGGTTTTGGATTTTTGGATTTATGTTTATGGCTTTGGGCGGTGGCCCACATGGTTTAATATGTCTCGTAGTGGTATTCCACAGTTTTGGGCTGAGTTCCCACACTTGGTTTTGAGTTAACGGTTTTTGGGCCAAGACCCTAATGGCTTGGTTGAACAAACGTTTTGGTTACTGGTTTTCGTGGCATGCATATGTTTTTATTGGAGGACATAAATGTCTTATAACTGTGTTTACTAAACTTAATGATTTTCGTCCACTCACAGCTTTTGGTTTTTAATGCCCTTCAGGTTGATCACGGATGCGACTGCAGCAGAGACTGGGACATTGCACGCCTCCTCTATCGATCCTTGCACACTCTGGAAGCCCCGTTTGGGCAGTGACTGTTGGTTATCCCTTGTCTGACACCCCTTGTTGGACGGGAGCAGGGCACATTCCACGGTAATCCCGGGGGGATTGGGATGGGTCCTATCACAGTAAATGACAAAAGTCAACCTTGCCTCGTAAAATGCGGCACCGTAATAGTTTTTGGAACTTTCCGTGTTCCGTATTTTTTCTGTCGATTCTCCGATTTCAACGTGTCGCCTGTATACGAACTCGTATCGACTTGATCTACGCAATGGTCCTCGGTCCTCGTGCATTGGACCTCTCGGGTCAAAAATTAACTTTTTACCCTCGTCTAGGGGCCAAATTGTAATTTCGCCTTGAACGTCTGATAACCCTCGACTAATTCCTGATTAGCCTCGCTAATCCATAATTAATTCTTAATTAATCCCAAGAATTTGGGACGGGTCGTTACACTATACCTTTGGGAGAAATGCTTAGGATCATTATGATCCAATGCTTGATGTATATAACTGTATCCTTTCAAAGTAATTGATTTCCGAGTTATTGGATGTTGAATCGGTTTTCCATGCATCATAATCATAATCTCATTTTGCAGATGAACAATTGACTGAATTGTAACAACCCATTTCAAATTTACGGGATTAATTAAGATTTATCGTGACTAATCGAGAATTAGTCGTGTATTTTCAGATGATCGTGACTTGTTTATTAGGTCATTATGTGGCTGAGGAACCAAGAATGGAAGTTTAAGGTGGTCGGAATCGATGGGGAAGGTTGGTTGCAAGTGGCTGGATTTTCAAGCTTTGGAAGGTAAATTCTAACCTATTTTTCTTGATTTTGAGGTTGTAGGATTGTTTCTGGGTGGTAGACGAGTCTAGGGGTCCAAAAAATGGTCGAAAATGATTAAGTTTTGAAGATTTTGGAACTGGGTTGAGTCGACCCGTTATAGTGAAACGGGTCAAACCCGTCGAGAGGTTGAAGACGATGATGCCATCACCTGTCAGATTGTCAAGCCACGTGGCCAATCAGGGATTTCCATGTGGCAGTTGTCAGAGTACAGTCAGCACTAACATGTCAAACCACGTGGACCAATTGGGTGGTGCCACGTGGTAGACTGTCAAAGGAGTCAGGGGACACTTGGAAGACACATGGACTAATCAGGTGCTGACACGTGGCACTGTCAGATTTGATAGGTGTCAGACCTTTCAGCATTGATCGTTGACCAGTGACGTTAGCATTGACTTTTGTTAACGTCATATGTTGACTTTGACCAGCGTTGACCAGATCTTTGACTCGTACGTGGGGGCGTGTGGACATGTATTTCGAGGTGAGACTGGTCCCATTTTAAAGGTTTCGAAGATCTGAATCTAATGGCAGTACTTTCGAGTCGATCGGAGATCGTTAAATAGGTCAAATTAAGGTTTTTAGCCTTGGGATGCGTGTTTAGGACACGATGACTTTTCCAGGAATATTGGGGGTGTTTACTTAGGACTTCTCTTGGTTAGTCGTGACCTTAAAGTATGTTTTGGACAAGTCCGAACGACCCAGAGAGTTCAGTCTAGCCGGAATGGCTAACGACGCAGCTTACAGGCGCGCAGCAAGGACTCTGTAAGTGGACATTTGATTTCTAAATATGATACATGCATAACCATTTTATATATTATATATATGATTTGAGATGCCTTTAGTGCATATTATTGTGGTGTTTTTTTAATTTTGTATAATTGTGATATTGCATGTAGTTTGAGGATTTAGACTTTATACTGTGGTTTTTATAAGTGCTTATGGTTTCAAGGGATTTGAATAAACTAAATGATTTTGGATTTGGAAATATTATTTCGGGCTTGAGACCTCGTTGATTTTACGGTATTGGGCGTAAGACCCAGTTGGTTATGATATTGGGCATGAGTGCCATTTCTGGTTTATGAAAGGTGATTTCAGGTTTGGAGACCTTAGTGAGATAAATGGATTTGGTTTTGAAATTGGATTTGGGCTAAGTCCCTAAATGGATTTGGATTTGGAAATGAATCGGATTCTCTGAATCCTGATTTTGGTGGAAATGGTTTACGAAAGTTATACCTCGAGCTGAGACCCTGTGGATATATTTATAAACTTGAATTAAGGTATAAATGGTTTTATGATGGTTTTCCACTGGTTGGATTTTGGTTTTCAAAAATACCATTCTTATGAGTGTATTGTCTCCTCCAGTCGTCAGGGATACTAGAGTAGTCACAGCGCATTGCCTGAGAGGGGTCGCCCTACGGAGAGACTGTATAGAGGCGCACGTAAAGAGGCTCAGGATTAGGATTGCTATAGACATCTGGGATGTCATACCCCGGGCAGTGATTCCGAAAAGGCATACCACTATGGTACCGCCGGACATTGATGGACCTAGGGGTTTACTCGGACTTGAGACCTCCGAGCAGCACACGTAGCTTAGGACCGTGACAATATGGATTAGGCATTTAGGATGCCAAGGATTGGTCAAATAATAGATTTCAACTAATTTGGGTTGAGTTCCCTCATGATTATGATTTTGGGCTAAGACCCTAAAGATTGAAAGAGTAAATGGCTTTGATTGATAAACGTTTTCACTAAGTTGATTTGATTTAACGAATGGTTATGGTAAATGGTTTTATATGCATGCATGTTTTTAGCGGAGGGTGTAAATGGCTTGTGAGAAATGTGTTTTATAAACTATTTATTTTTCGTCTACTCACAGTTTTTCATGTTTTATACCCTCCAAGTCGAATGCGAATGCAGGCGGAAATGGAGACAAAGATATCACATATTGCCACCGATCCTGGCTCACTCCAATGCCCTAAAGAGGGTTTGGGTGTATCCCTGGTCTGGCACGAGGTGTCATACGAGAGTATGGCACATCCGAGTTAATTCCAGGGAGATTGGGATGGGTCGTGTCATGGATTACAATTAATAATTGGCAGAAAGTTTTTTGAAGAGATATTTTATTTATTTAAAACGTCATTAAGTGAGTACAAGGATAAAGACAATCTCTTACAAACCCCTTTGTGAAAAGTCAGGACAATAGCATAATTTTAGAGGGATTTGCGGTCTGAACTTATTCACGAGGAACAATGAGAAAAATAAAAAAACAAATAAAAACCACAAGAGTAGTGATGACACTAAAATGTCAATTTTAACTCAGAACTAAGACAATCTAATGTCAATTGTGGTTGTGGGATGCCCATTGTACTACCTCGTTAAAAACCTTACGTGAAAAATCCCAATGCAAAAAAAAAACCATGGCATAGAAAAAAAAATGTAGCATCTAGTTGAAAAAACATCTAAAAATGTCCCCGAGTTTCTATGCTTCAAATGTGCAGATCTTGCGACAGAGATTTTTTAAGACGAAAATTCATAAATTGGATTGAAAGAATCACACAATCACACATATGAAATAATACCCTTCACACAATCACACATATGTAGGGGTGGACATGAATCCGTTAACATCGTTAACAGATCCACTTCAAACGGTTATTTATCCAACGGTTTGGGTTTGATCGAATAAAAGTCAAACGGTTTAAGAATCCAAACTGCTCAGTTCGTAACAATTTGGATTTGGATTTTCATTTTGAAAAATCTGTTAAATCCAAACCGCACCATTAAGGAGTATACTAATTTTATTAATACAAGGAAAAACTAATAAAAAAATAAGATAAAATAAAATATATAAAACAATAAAAAAATGAACAACAATAATGAAAAAAGTACCCAACTCCACGTGATGCCTCAGCCTGTATACAACCCACATCCACGATCAACCTGAAAGGTGCCAAAACCAGTAAAAAGTGTGAGTGGACAAAAATAAAGGTTTGGAAAACTCTTTTCCGAAATTAGACATTAAACCCTTCGTTTAATAAAGCTATGCATGCATCGAGTTTACAATTAAAACATCAATCTTAAAATACGTGCAGTAACTAGAAAACCATTATTGCCATAAACCTTACCAACATGAAACCACATCAAACATCACTGCATATACGACTAAACCTAAGCACATATCCAATAAAATAGAAAGCCAGCCCTATCATGTAACGACCCGTCCCGAATTCCGAGATTAGATTAGTCACTAATCTTGATTAGTGAGGTTGAACGGTGGTTAGTAGGAAGGAATCGGACAAAATGTGCAAAATGACCGTTTTGCCCCTAGTCGTGGGCAAAATGTTGACTTTTTGATCGGGTGGTCAAATGGACTTTGACCGATGACCGTGACGTAGTTCGGGACATCACGAGTTCATAGACAGGTGGCACGTTCGATTCCGACATTTGTGGCGAAAGTTATGATGTTCGGAAGTTGAGGGGCATTTTGGTAATTTGGGTCAATTGGGGTCAAATGTTGACTTTTTGACCGGGAGGTCCAATGGACGAGGGCCAAGGACCGTTATGTAGGTATCGATAATACGAATCCAACGACAGGCGGCATGCCAAAATCGGAGTTCTGACGACGAAGTTATGGTCAAGGAATCGGGCTCGGTTTACCGAACGAACTGGGATTAAAATAATAATAAAATAGTGAATAGTGATTGTTGAATCTGAACCCTTGGATGAGTGACAAGTGTCACTCATCCCTTAATTTGGGGCTCTAAATCTGGATCATGCTTCCATTAATGGGTTAAAATACAATTTATCCCCTCTTTTAATCTCAGCCCTCCATCTCACTCCCAGATTGCATCTGGACCGTCCATCTCATCTCATCCCTTCCTTAATTAATTTGATCAGTCAATCTCCCTCTCTCATTTCTCATTTCACCGTGAATGACTACCACCCCAAATCCACTACCCATCCAACCCGCACCAACTAAACCTACACCATTACTAGACTAAGTCCAGTGGAAGATTTGGGCACCCGAGGAACGGCGGGAGACGGCGGGAGACGGCGAGGTTGACGGCGGGAGACGGCGAGGTTGACGGCGGAGAGGAAAAACAGGGGAGGTCCGAAACTCAGAAATTGGAAGTCGTTGTGGGCTGGTTTTGTGTAACGACCCGTCCCGATAATATTTAATTGTGATTTACTAATCTGGGATTCGTTGGGCGATTTCGGACGAATTGTGCAAAATGACCGTTTTGCCCCTAGGCGTGGGCAAAACGTTGACTTTTAATTCGGATGGTCAAATGGACTTTGACCGATGACTGTGACGTAGTTCGGGACGTCACGAGTTCATAGACAGGTGACACGTTCCATTCCGACGTTTGTGGTGAAAGTTATGATGTACGGAAGTTCATGGGCGTTTTCGTAATTTAAACATAATAAGGGGGAAATGTTGACTTTTTGATCGGGTGGTCCGATGGCCGAGGACCGAGGACCGTTAGGAAGGTCTCGATGCCCTGAGTTCGTAGACAGGCGGCACGCATCAATCGGAGTCCGTATGACCGAGTTACGGGTCAGGATGCGTGAGGGGCATTTTGGTAATTTTCTGCACAAGGGCAGAATTGTAATTTCACACGGGGGGTACTGTTTCATTGAACAGCCGTGAAGGTGGATGCTTTGTGCGATCGATCCTGTGATTGTTTATCAATTTAATTGAGTTAATTGGGTCAGTTTGAGGTGGAATCGCACATATGATGGTGCTGGCAATCAATCACATGGACATGGGCACTGTTTTATCATGTTTTCGGGTCAGTGCAGGGATTTTACACAGTGGACTGAGGGGCACTTTAGGATGCTTTTAATGGTTGATTTAGATCGACAGAATGGAGAGTGAGTCGAGAGGATGACTCTGAGATTGAGAATGAGAGGAATGAAGTGAGAATGGTGGAGGAATGCTCAAAAACCCGAAACTGGTTTCTGGGAAAATCAAATTCAAACTTCCAGTTTTAGGCCAGCCCAAGCCTAATTGATGATGGATTGAGCTTCCTGGAACTTCAACGAGTCGAACCAGATCAAATGGAGCAAGCTTTGGGGCTCCTAGGGCCGTGGACGGACGAGGTGGACGGCCGGAAAACTCGAGCTTGAGTTGTGGTGATTGAGGTAATGTCGTGTTCAATTAATCATGCTAATTGGTTCGTGTTAATCCTTATATGCTTCATATGAAGTTAATTTGACAATGGTTGAGGATTGATGGAGTTTTGGTGGTTGACCCGTTTTGGGTGATCACGGGTTGTTGACACGATTAATCGATGGTTGATGTTGATCATTGACACAGAACTGAAATTGGTTGGTTAATGATTGTTGTAGGATCAAGAACGGATTGAATTGATGTCGAATTGGGTGTGATTGAACCGGATCCTATCGCAGGTAATCAGACCCGTTTACCAGACAAACGGGTGAAGGTGGTGACTGTAGCAGTCACTGTAGCAGGCGCGTGGCTTTCACGCGCAGCCACTCACAGCGGCGCGTGACGGCGCGTGGGTACGAATCTCGAGGTGAGGTCAACATGACTTTTATCCTATACAATGTAATGAACATTTTGGGATTGGTTTCGTGTCGATCGGACACCGTCTCGATATTGTTCGGGATGTCCGAAGGTTTTAAATCCAGTTTAAAAATACTTAAAAATTCAAAAAAATTACGGGACTTGAATGGGATGTTAATGACGAGGTTAGTAATCCTCTAATGTGATTTGAACATGATTGGGAGTCCCGGTGATAGTGGTGTGACCCGAGAAGGCCTATGGCACGCGTATCGAGGCGCTCGGTTAAACGGTCTGTGAGTGGACATTGGTTTTATAAATTCGATGCATGCATAACTGTTTTATGATTGTTATAATTGGGATTATATGATTTATTTTGGATATCAGTGAATTTATATGTTTTCACGCATTTCGAGGCGATTTACGTGTTTGCACGTGAATCGAGGTTTTCTGGATTTGCACTGATTTCCATAAATATGGATGGATATGATTTCATGAAACGGTTACGGATTTGATAAAGTAAAATCGGGCCAGGGGCCCAATTGAATTATGAAATCGGGCCAGGGGCCCAGTTAACTTATGAAATCGGGTCAGGGGCCCAGTTGACTTATATATGTGATTTCGGGTCGGGGACCCTAAAATGGAATTGAATAAACTATTTCGGATTTGATTCAACTATTTGGACTTATGACGGTTTTATGGAAATTCGGGGCAGGGCCCTTGTGATATTTTGGAAATGAATAATAAAAATGTGTTCCATAAAACCATCTCGATATGAGGATATTTATATCCTGGTCTCCTCCAAGTGTCGGGGACACTGGAGAAGTCACGGTGCATTGCCTGCGAGGGCTCATTGTACGGAGCTACCGGACCGTATAGTGATCCAGGAGCAGGATTGCTGGACGTCATGGACGTCAGACATCGGGGATGTCAGAGATATGGACCCGGTGAGACCCCGGGCAGCACGCGTTGCTTAATACCGTGAGATATGACGTCTGGAACGTCAAGCGTCTAGGACGCTAGGCATCGGGGATGCCGGAGATGGAAAAATAATAAATGAATATTACTGGATTGATGAAATAACTCTTGGATTGACTTTTGGAATTTGAAACTATGCTTTGGTTTCCGGGCTAAGGCCCTAATGGTTATTTCTAAATAAATATGGGATTATTGGTTTTTGGTGCATGCATATGATTTTTACTGAGGGGCATAAATGTCTTATAAATGTTTTTCACAGACTTGTTTATTTTCGTCCACTCACAGCTTTTGTTTTCAATGCCCTTCAGGTTGATTCCGGATACGACTGCAGCAGAGACTTGAGCATCGCACACCCCCTCCATCGATCCTTACGCACTCTGGAAGCCCGTTTGGGCAATGGCAATCGGTTATCCCTTGTCTGACACCTCTTGTCAGACGGGAGCATGACACATTCCATGGTAATCCCGGGGGGGGGGGATTGGGATGGGTCGTGTCATTTTGATCGTTTTAAATGGATGTAGGATGTTCCTGGAGTCGAACTGGGCATGCTGGTGGCCACGGCGGTAGCCACGGCGGCGAGGTAAGCCCCAAACCCGTGAGCTTGTTTTCGGGTACAAAAATGGTAGGATGGGTTTTAACGTATTACAATCGATTTAGTGACCAGGATGATGATCTAGGGGTTGAGACAAGCCTTTGGGGATCGTTTTCGAAAGGAATGATGGTCGGGATTGTGCAGGCACGATGGTTGCAGGTGGCCGGTCTGCACACCTCCACAAACAGGTAGTGAAACGTGTTGGTTTCTCAGTTTTTAAATCACGGATCAACTGGAATTGATGAGACAATCTTGTAGGAACAAACAGAACTGAAAATGATTGAGGATTAACTGAGAACCAGTCGGGTTGGGCCGCGGGTCACGGTGACCCGTTTATCAGACAACCGGGTCAGAACGATACACTGTTCACGGCGCGTGGGTTTCACGCGCAGCCACTCACGGCGGCGCGTGACGGCGCGTGGGCACGAATCTCGAGGTGAGGTCAACATGACTTCTGTCCTATTTAATGTAACGGACATTTTGGAATTGGTTTTGTGTCGATCGGACACCGTCTCGATATTGTTCGGGGATGTCCGAAGGTTTTAAATCAAGTTTAAAAATAGTTAAAAATTCGGGAAAATTACGGGACTTTGATAGGATGTTAATGATGAGGTTAGTGACCCTCTAATATGATTTGGACAGGATTGGGAGTCCCGGTGATAGTGGTGTGGCCCGGGAGGGCCGATGGCACGCGTATCGAGGCATACCGTTAAAACGGTCTGTGAGTGGACTTTGGTTTTATAAATCCTATGCATGCTTAAATTTGTTATATGTTTTATATACGTGATTTCTATGATGGTGATTGTGAGTATTGATTTCGGGTATGTTGCACGTATTTCGAGGTATTTTCCGTATTTCACGTATATCGAGGTTAACGGTTTTATTGTGATTTTATGTGCTTATGGCTTAATGGCTTAATAAATAATGTGATAAAAAGGGTTTTGGAATTGGAAATATAAACTCGGGCTTGAGGCCCACTTGTTTTGGAAATTTCAGACTTGGAGTCCATTTGAGTACGTAATCGGGCCGGGGCCCCAGTTGGTTAATGAAATCGGGCCAGGGGCCCAATTGATATGAAATCGGGCTGAGACCCATTTGAGTTATGTTATCGGGCCAGGGGCCCAGTTGATTTACGAATTCGGGTCGTGGGCCCAGTTGGTTTACAAATCGGGTCGTGGGCCCAGTGGTTACTAAATCGGGCATGAGGCCCAATTAGATTATAATGGTGATTTCGGGTCAGGGACCCTATGTTTAATAATTGTGATTTTGGGTCAGGAACCCTAAATGGAATTACGTGGTTTTATGGAAATTTCGGGCAGGGCCCATTGTAATGATGTGATAAAAGGATTTAATAAAACTGTTTTCCATATACCATTTGGATACAAGGATATATGATGGTCTCCTCCAGATGTCTGGGACACTGGGGAAGTCACGGTGCATTGCCTGCGAGGGGTCATTGTACGGAGCAGCCGGACCGTATGATGACTTAGGAGCAGGATTGCTATGATTGACGTCAGGGACGTCAGACATCAGGAATGTCAGATATATGGACCCGGAGAGACTCTGGGCAGCACGCGTAGCTTATTAAACCGTGAGATATGACGTCAGGGACGTCTAGCGTCTGGGACGCTAAGCATCAGGGATGCTGGTGATGGTAATGGTAAATATGGATTAATGAATCTAAGAAATGGCTTTTCGGGTCGATTGGTGTTATGTGGTAAAAATGGATTATTGGTTATGTTATGGTATTTCGGGTCGGGGACCCTAAATGGTTTTGGATTTATGGATTTATATTTATGGCTTTGGGCGGTGGCCCACATGGTTTTAATATGTCTGGTGGTGGTATCCCACAGTTTTGGGCTGAGTTCCCACACTTGGTTTTTGGTTAACGATTTTTGGGCTAAGGTCCTAATGGCTCGGTTGAGCAAAGGTTTTGGTTACTGGTTTTCGTGGCATGCATACGTTTTTATTGGAGGGCATAAATGTCTTATAAGTGTATTTGATAAACTTATTGGTTTTTGTCCACTCACAGCTTTTGGTTTTAATGCCCTTCAGGTTGATTATGGATGCGATTGCAGCAGAGACTGGGACATTGCACACATCCTCCATCGATCCTTGCACACTCTGGATGCCCCGTTTGGGCAGTGGCTCTTGGTTATCCCTTGTCTGACACCCCTTGTTGGACGGGAGCAGGGCACATTCCACGGTAATCCCGGGGGGATTGGGATGGGTCCTGTCATATCAATATCTCAACAAAGACATAACCACATTAGTGCAGAAGCATATCACTCACACAACACCAACCATACCGAAATATCCAACATACTGAACCAGCTAATGAATCGTCATATCAAGGTGCACTACCGGTAGGCTGATATCACTCGGGAAAGGCGGAGTCCCTAACTCGACGTCTGAGTGTGGACTGACTCAGGAATGACGGAGTCCCGGACTCTACATCTGATTTATGGTCCTAGTCTCAGGAATTATGAAGCCCAAGGCTCGACGTCTGAGATGAGTCTCGAGAATGACGGAGCTCAGCTCGACGTCCGAGATGAGTCTCGGGAATGACGGAGCCCAACTTGATGTCTGAGACTATCTATCACGATCGACATCTCGAGTGGGTCACCAATAACATCATCACAACCATCACCATTATCATAACACAGTCACATCATCATATATTCACAGTCATATCTTATCACAGTCGCATCATACCTCATAAAACGAGCCACTAAAATAGTCATAAAATCATGTTAATTCCCATTTTAGCAAATACCATCAAAATCATATAAACATGACTTCACAAGTATAAAACCATCCCTTATAACTCATTGAGGATCCGAGGTTTGATAAACGCAATTTTCTCGCAAAACGTTTTAATATCATTTTTCTTAAATATTCATAAAATGTCCCAAGAAATCCACATGAACCATACGTAACCAATCATCTAGAAATTCTCATATAAATCAATAAAAGCCATATAAAAACACATGCATAGAGTTAGGAAAACAAAAGTCTACTCACACGTACCGCCGCTTGCTTAAAACACGAGTCGTAAGCAAATCTGAAGCCTCCGAGACATCCGGTGTAAGGACCCACCCCGATTATCACCCCAATAACCGAGGTGAACCCTGCTCCCGTCTGACAACCCAGCACGAAAGACCGAAACAACCTCACGAAAACCACGAACTACATTGTCAGATGAAGGAGAATTTAAAACATCCAAGAGTCAAACGTTATACAGAGCATAGTACAAAGCAAAACAAGCCCTACTGTAAGCTAAGCGCGCAACGGATGACTTTATGCCTCGACTTCTGCCTCAACGATAGCCCCAACACTCGCACCACGACCTGAAGGGTGTCAAAAACATTAAAAATGTGAGTGGACTAAAAATAAAGAGTTATAAAATCGTTTACGAAAATAAACCAAGGTTACACCCTCCGTTTTGAAAACATGCATGCATAACCAAGTAACTTAAAATAATAGTAGTACAAAAGGAAACAACATGCAGAAATCACCAGAAATCAAAACCAAAGTTCAAGCACTCGGCCTTAAAGCCATAAAACCAAGTTATTCGGGTCACAGCCCAAATCATTCGAAAACCAGTGAAAAACATCAATCATATACAGTTACTGGATCTCAAGTGCGCCCGAGTCTTTAAACTCAAAACACAATGCACAATAGCCAGGCCTTCCCTGGATATCAACGAGGCTTTAAACTCAAAACACAATCACAGGCCTCGGGGGGGTATCATTATCACCGAGTCTTTAAACTCAAAGTCATACCGAGTCTTTAAACTCAAACCATCAGTCCAGGGCTCTCCCACCGTCAATCAATCCGAGTCTTTAAAATCAAAACCAGATCCAGTGGGTTTTTCCGAGTCTTTAAACTCAAAACCATTTCTCACATATAAGAAAAACCATCAAAATCCGAAAACCAGAGCCAAACCAGAAATCTTCGAAAACCGACAAGTCATTGTTAAAAAGGGAACTTCCTCCCGAATTTCATTTCCAACCTCAAATCATTCCACAATTCTTAATTAAACAGAATGCGTCTAAAACATATTCATTCATCCGAAACCATACTCAAAAGCATCCCAGAAACCATTATTCTCGAAATACGTGCAAATCCGATAAGTAAAACAGTTATCTAAAGCATAATTAAGTAAAGCAGAATATAGAAACATAATTCATGGAATCACATATCGAAAACACAAAAGCATGATTAGAAACATAATTAAGTAAAACAGTTATGCATGCTCGGTTAGAAAACAAACAGTCCACTCACAGTTCCCGGGTACGTCACTCGCGTCTCGTACGTCCCGTACGTTCCTCGTCCGCCTCGGGGATTCCCGATCCTGTCACAAGTCACCAAAACAAGTTACTAACACATCAACGAAGCGTATCCTAATTTCCCACAAATTTCCCGAGCTTCAAACGTAACTAACCGGGACCCTAAACCTTCAACCTCGTAGAACTAACCTGAAACAACGTCCGATTGTCCCGAAACCTATCCCAAAATATTCGTTACAACAATTAGACCAAAAACCATGTTGGAAGGTTCGCCGGAATCCTCCCCACGCGCCCCCACAGAATGACAATTTCATATTCGGATTCGGACATGGTTATGGATATGATTTCTGGGTTTGAATTCGGGATTTCTTACCAAATTGCGGATTTGGATTTGGATTTGGAAATTGATAATGGGTCGGAGTTTTGATCTTTCTGGTACTGGATTGGACGGATGGACTCCATTATTGAAACGTGATTGCCTACAACCTAGGTCGTTGCTGTTGTTGTTGTAGTCTGATTGATGGGTAGATGTGTGTACCTTGTACGTTGTTCGAGGTACAATACTAGGCAGACTTGTCGTGCCTGGTGATGGTATATAGGTTATACCAGTGGTACGTTGGTGAGCGTATTGGTAGTCGGCTTAGTTCCGATACCATTGGATTAATCGAGGTCGTGAACTGGACATTGGATACTGTGCGTTGGGTCATGGTATTTCTGATGGGTCTAATTACACACAAGGCGAGTTAGATGTTGGTATACGTATACTCGGGATGAGTGTGTTGGTGGCTAGTGTATCCACAAGTGAGTATCGTGTTAGTTTTCGACTGACGACTGTCAAGTGGTGAGAGATTGTCGGAGGTGTCAGCGTGGATCATTGAGTGAGTTTTAGTGACTCCCAGTAAGAGAAGATATCAGGATAGATTGAGATTGAGAAAGAACCGTCGAGTTGGTTGTGTTGACGAGTTGGCAGATTTGACAAGTAGTGTCAACTCGGAACGTATGACTACTGTTATTCGACGTAGTCGAGTGTAGTCGCTGCGACGTGAGTGTTAATGGTACGTCTGGTTGCAGACGAGTACTGTTATGGTTAGTGGGTGTACGAGTATACACGTGTCGTGAGATCGAATTATTTCCATGAGGTGGATGTAAAATCAGGATAGTTGGAGTTTCGAGAATGAAACTAAATTAAGGAGGGAAGAACGGTTGGAATTAGGTCAGTTGGAATTTCGAGGATGAAATTAATTAAGGAGGGAAGGTTGTAATGACCCGTCCCAAATTCCATGATTATATTAGTAACTAATCACGATTAGTGAGGCTAATCCGTGATTAGTTGAGCGAAATCGGACGAACGATGCAAAATGACCGTTTTGCCCCTACGCATGGGCAAAATGTTGACTTTTCATTCGGGAGGTCAAATGGACTTTGACCAATGACTGTGACGTAGTTCGTGACGTCACGAGTTCATAGACAGGTGGTACGTTCAATTCCGACGTTCGAGAAGGAAGTTATGACGTTTGGAAGTTTAGGGGCATTTTGGTAATTTTGATTAAAAGAGGGGCAAATGTTGACTTTTTGACCAAGAGGTCCGATGGCCGAGGGCCGAGGACTATTACGTAATAAGGACGATACGAATTCATAGGCAGGCGGCACGTCGAATTCGGACGTTCGACGACGAAATTACGGTTCACGAAAGTTCAAGGGTACTATTGCACGAATTACGAAACGAACTAACTTTTGGACTCTAGTGGGGCCCAGATATTTAATGGAGGCCCAATGGATGAGTGACAAGTGTCACCCATCCACAGGCCACCTATATTGATTCATGCATCGACCATTTTTCCTCGTTCAAACTCAAATACCCGATCTCACCCTTTCTCTCCATCTATGTGCAACCCAAAACCCATCCCACCTTAACCCATGACCAACCGTGAGGACCAGAGTGACTGAGGGAGCTGAGGTTGGCCGGCCTGGAGGCATGAATTGCCGCCCACGGCGGCAAGAGGAGGAGGAACTCGAGAGGGTTCTCGGTACGGCTCCAAACTCCATTTAAATTCTATATATATATATATATATATTATGGGTCATTTTGGTTGCTTCCAATGAATTAAATGAGTTATTAGGATTGTTTTAGGAAGGTTTTGAAAAGCTTTGGGCGGCTGAACAGCCATGGTACAGTTTTGGGAAGCATGAACCGTAGGGTTCAAGAATTGAACCATGAGTTTTGTGTAGTTTTAGGTTGTTTTAATTAGTAAAAATGATAGGGAATGAAGAAATATGAATTATAGGATTAATTAGGGTTGAAATCGGACCAAAATAGGGCAGGAAAACCCCTGAACCGTTCACGCCGGTTCGGAACAGTGCCATGAACAGTGAACCGGTTCAGCTGGAGGTAGGAGACGATGAACAGTATTTTCGACCTTATAGAGGCACGTGAGGATGCGTGGTCCATAATTTGGGGAAGTGTTCAACATATGAAATCTTCTATTCGATGTAATGAAGATTTTGGGACTGGTTTCGTGTCAATTGGACATCGTTTCGATAAGTTTCCGGTTGTTGGAAGGTTTAGGATCGGTTTAAAAATAGTTAAAAGTTTCCGATAAGTTTCCCATAAACCTTCTATTAAAATTTGGACAGGTTTGGGAGTCCCGATGACGGTGATCGGCTCGGGGAGCCTATGACACTCAAATCGAGGCGGCAGCTCAGACGGTCTGTGAGTGCACCTTTTTTTCTAAATTGGTGCATGCATAAATGTTTATTATATGTTTTAAATACTTATTTGTGATGCCATGAGTGCATTTGGATGTGTGGTTACGTATAGGCACGTATTTCGAGGTTTCGGCCCTATACGGTGCCTATACAGGGTTGTATGTCTTTATTGGTCTAAATGAAATGGTTTTGGATTTCTAAATGGATTATGAATATGATTTTATGATGTTGATTTGGATGCTTGTGAATTATATGGTTTCACGTATTTCGAGGCGATTTACGTGCTTGCACGTAAATCGAGGTTTTCCAATTTTCCTCTGATTTTCCATTCTTATGGTTTTGGAAATGGTTTAATGAAATGATTTTGGATTTGAAAAGGTAAAATTCGATATGAGACCCATTTGAATTACGAACTCTCGGACTCGAGGTCCAGTTGATTTAATGAGGCATCGGGCCGGAGGCCCAGTTGGTTTACGATTCGGACTAGAGGTCCAGTTTGTATGTGGATTCGGGCCTAGGGCCCAGTTATGTGTTACAAATGGTTTTTATGGGTCATGACGGTTTATGGGAACCGGCATGAACCCTTGAAATGGATTTATGGGTCATGAAGGTTTATGGGAACTGGCATGAACCCATGAAAGGATTTTATGGTTCATGACGGCTTATGGGGGACGGGCATGAATCCTGGAAAGGTTTAAAGAATGATTTCAAAAGGTTGTTCATATTCCATCCTTTATATGTGATTGTCTCCTCCGGGGAGGGTCGTTGGCCTGGGTGGACCCCGGAGTAGTCACGGAGCACTGACTGAGTGGAGTCGCCCCCCAGTTGGGTTCCTTACTCTCAGGATGGGCATGGTTCGTTACCTCCAGGGAGGGTCATTGATCTACGGACATTGACCTGGGTGGACCCTGGAGAGACTTGGGTTTGAGACCCCGGTTAGCACGCGCGTAGCTTTATTTTACCGTGACAGGTTCTGGATATGAATATAATGGATAAACATGATTTCAAGTGGATTGGGAAATTATGTTTTATGATGATAAATGGATTTGGGCTGAGATCCCATGTATGTTTACTATACTATGGTTTTCTGTAAATGGTTTTGGGCAGGATCCCAGGCGACTTGTATTTACAGAACTTGGGGCTGTGACCCTAATTATGGTTGTTTAAACATGTGTTTGAATAAATGGTTTTACTATGCATGCATGCTTTTTAGTGAAGGGTATAAAGGTCTTTTATGAAATATGTTTTATAAACTCTTTATTTTTGTCCACTCACAGTCTTTCTGTTTTTAATACCCTTCAGGTTGACATCTGATGTGGACTGACACGACCCATCCCAATCCCCCCGGGATTACCATGGAATGTGTCATGCTCCCGTCTGACAAGAGGTGTCAGACAAGCGATAACCGATTGCCATTGCCCAAACGGGCTTCCAGAGTGCGTAAGGATCGATGGAGGAGGTGTGTGATGCTCAAGTCTCTGCTGCAGTCGTATCCGGAATCAACCTGAAGGGCATTAAAAACAAAAGCTGTGAGTGGACGAAAATAACCAAGTCTGTTTAAAACATTTATAAGATATTTATGCCCCTCTGTAAAATCATATGCATGCACCATAAACCACTTTTCACATATTTATTCTGAAATAACCATTAGGGCCTTAGCCCGGAAACCAAAGCATAGTTTCAAATTCCAAAAGTCAATCCAAGAGTTATTTCATAAATCCAGTAATACTCATTTATTATTTTTCCATCTCCGGCATCCCCGATGCCTAGCGTCCTAGACGCTTGACGTTCCAGACGTCATATCTAACGGTATTAAGCAGCGCGTGCTGCCCGGGGTCTCACCGGGTCCATACCTCTGACATCCCCGATGTCTGACGTCCATGACGTCCAGCAATCCTGCTCCTGTATCACTATACGGTCCGGTAGCTCCGTACAATGAGCCCTCGCAGGCAATGCACCGTGACTTCTCCAGTGTCCCCGACACTTGGAGGAGACCAGGATATAAATATCCTCATATCGAGATGGTTTTATGGAACACATTTTATTATTCATTTCCAAATATCACAAGGGGCCCTGCCCCGAATTTCCACAAAACCGTCATAGATCCAAATAGTTGATTCAAATCCGAAATCATTTATTCAATTCCATTTTAGGGTCCCCGACCCAAAATCACATATATAAATCAACTGGGCCCCTAGCCCAATTTCATAAGTCAACTGGGCCCCTGGCCCGATTCATAAGTTAACTGGGCCCCTGGCCCGATTTATTTTATCTATCCGTAACCGTTTCATGAAATCATATCCAACCACATTTATGGAAATCGGTACAAATCCAGAAAACCTCGATTTACATGCAAACACGTAAATCACCTCGAAATGCGTGAAATCATTTAAATTCACTGATATCCAAAATAAATCATTTAATCACAATTATAACAATCACAATTTACATGCAAACACGTAAATCACCTCGAAACGGTCATTTTGCACAATTCGTCCGAAATCGCCCAACTAATCCCAGATTAGTAAATCACAATAAATATTATTAAATCCCGATATTCGGGACGGGTCGTTACAACCTTCTCTCCTTAAAGAATTTCGTCCTCGAAATTTCCAATAACCTTATTCCACAACCACCTTGTGGAAAACATTCCGACCACATACCATGTGTACACCTGTACACCCGCGTACTGGGTCAACACCAGCCTCGTCTGCACCCAGACATCCCATCACAGTCATACGTCATAATAGCAACAACACTCGACCACCTCGAGTGGAAATGATCACCTGATCCGCGATAAAATCGCCCAACCATTTAGCTGACTCATTCAGCCAAACAGTTCCCTTCCATTGCCAATATATCCTTACATTTGCTCCCATTGGGAGTCACCAAATCTCATTTGTCAGTCCACGCTGACACCACCAGTCTAACTGTCATCACTAAACTTTACCACCCTGATAAAGCCCCCAATCATCAGCCAGTCGGTGACAACACCACGCACTACATCACTCTCGATGTAGCGTAAGATCAACCACATGATCTCAATTCGCAGGGCAAGCCCAATCCTGCGACACATATCCATCTCAATATCCATAATCGTCGACTCCCTCAGCGAGCCAAGACGCTGGGAGATCACGGTGTGATCAAGTCACACAAGGCTATTCGTGGTTACTCAGACCACCAATTCACTCATCCTGAGTGTACGTATACCGTCAACTTACACAATCAAGTGGTGTAACTGGAACACATTGAATCCCAGCCTAGCAGTGATCACACATCTCAATACCAGGGTTCCACTAGCCAACCATGGCCAAGAGCACCTGCTCATACAATCACTGAACCCGACAAAATCATTCTGCACAGCGCACTGTATCCAATGTCCAGTCCACGATCACAACCAAAAAAATGATATTGGAACCAAACCGATTACCAACACGTTTAGTTACACACCATTGGTACATCCCATGTACCGCCATTAGGCACCACTCAGCCTAACCAGTCTCAATCCTCGTACAACTTACCCTGAACGTACGTCAATCCATCAATCCGCCTACAACCGCCCAGGTCATAGTCAAACACGTTCTAATAATGGAATGCATTTGCCCAAACCAACATGAGACAAATCGACTCCACCCGTCATCCAGTTTCAGTTCCGAATCCGAATTCGCAATTTCGAAAGAAATCCCGAACCCAAACCCAGACATCATAATTTTATTCCATGTCCAAATCCGAATCCGAAATTATTATTCCGTAAGCTAGCATTGGAATAATCATTCCGCACCCAAATCCAATAATCCACTTTCGAGCTTCGCAATCGAATATTGAATCGTCACCCAGAAATTCGATTCCAAAATCCAAAATCTCGTTTACGTCCATCCAGACGTAACATAACCGAACCTATCGGTTACCTGCTCAAAACACTCGATTGACTTCATAGGGAAGTCAATCCCAATATCCATACGTCAAAGGTTGACAAAATCCGACCACATCAGAAACCTACTGAACAGAGTAACAAACCATATGGACTCCATTCCGAAAGGAACAGTCCCGTCATTTACGACTCACATATCAAGGTAAGAGTGATAAACTCTCCACCCATCTGGATCATCAAGATCACGATCCAGATCCATCTCTACGTCATCCGACAAGTAACATCACGATCCCAGATCGTCACATCGTCCAAAGTTGACAACATCACAAATCAGATCCACCTAGGATCCACACATGCCCACATAGCTAACAATCCATCTGAAAGCTGATCGTAGGGTCTTACACCCTCATTGAATCATTCGCCAAATTTCCCTTGGTGGAAAGATGACCTCGCATTTCACCACCAAATCCAAAATCATACACAACTGCTTGTGTCCAATGACCCAAGGCCGAACATGGGTCCTCCAACCAATACACGCTCATCGTACTGGTAGCAACAATCATCATCTGCCACGGTAGAAATAAGAAGTCAACCCCAATGACTTCGGAATACCAATTACCAATGCGGAAACGAGCACTCCTCTCGTCTCCCAATCACAACTCTCCCCAAATCGGGAGTTCCAACCATGTTGGAAACAGACATGCTCCCAATGATATGTCAAGTCCAACCACTGGACTGCCCACGTCCATACCTCACTTGGACTACCACGTGTCCAAAATCAATTCATTACTCGGACCTCACGTCCGCCAATAATCATGTACGCACACACCCCGATTCCGAACGGGATATCCACAACCTTGCCTGAATGTGCATACCATACTGCCATGTCTCACATCTCAACCATACAGGTTCAATCCTCAGGTTCCAAGTGATTCACAATCACAAAATCACACCTCAATACCACGAATGGTTTCCCCGACTTTTCCAATTTCAATAATTTCCTTGTACTCTCTGGGGATATAAGAAGTATACCAACATACCAATCTCGGAGTTGACAACAACTCCCCAAATCCACCAATTCTTATGACATAGGGAACATCATCCCTAGATTCCTCAAGTTTCAATCATACCTTAATATCCATTCATCACTTGTCATCATAAATCGGTTGGGACTCATCCCAACACGACACAACCTCCACTGAATCCCATCCAGTCCATGACTCAACCACCACTGAGTCGCAGATACCAATCATCTGTCCATCATGACGGAGTCGCACCCCAACTGGTGGCTCATCGTCATCACAATCACTGACACCAGCACCAGTGCTAGTACCAGTACCAACGCACCATCATCAACACTAGTATCAGCACACTGGTATCCATACTAGTATTGGCACAAAAGTACCAACATACCAACATCCATGCTAGCACACCGTGTGCAAAGTTGTTACCCTATATCTCTGTTCATTCCGAACGACGATCCCGTAACAGCACTCGTACCCCACGACTATGGGTACCTCCGATTTTTGCCATCAGCACATCAGGATAATGGACGTTCCCTGAACATCCCCTGATCCACAAGTGTGAAAGCCACCCAAAATACCCTCGATAGCCAGTTATCTCGACACAACTGTCGACCAACAGTCATCGTTGTCAAGATCCGTATCCACACATCACACTAATATTCGATCCAACACGGGATTCCATATTTCCTCATAACCGTACCCGTAGATCAAAACCCATAAGACTCGCTAGAGTTATCCACATGGTCATCCAAGACCTCAGCCGCTCGTCGCAGCACAAGTTCTCAATTAAAGTTCACTTTTCCAGCCCATCGATTATAAATTAGGGTTCCAAGATCACACCCTAGGGTTCCACTGAACCTAACTGCCTTCTGCAGTAAAATCCACAACCTGACCGACTCCGCGGTCCTGACATCGCATAGACGTCAAATCCAATCCCATCGTCAACTCAACGTGGGCTCCACCACGAAGGTCATCGGCTAACCCCGATGCACCAACACCCCGTACACTAGCCAACACTACTAGGGTCCACAATTTAGACCATTACTCAACTGAGTTTTGCATTTCCAATACATTATTCAAATGGGGTTCCTTGAAACCAGCTGTGCCGAGTGGCACAACAATCCTTCATCACATGACCGAACCGACGGTCCCACATTACCAGTTAATCGCATACAACCCCACTTGGGTTGAATCGCATCAATGCACGGCGTATCGGGTCAAACACACCCAATCCACCATACAAACTCAAACGATCTATCAGGTTGACAACGGAACAGCAGCCCAAAGAGACATCACACCCTCGACCTTCGCGCACAAAAGAGCAAAACCTGCTCTGATACCACTTGACACGACCCATCCCAATCCCCCCGGGATTACCATGGAATGTGTCATGCTCCCGTCTGACAAGAGGTGTCAGACAAGGGATAACCGATTGCCATTGCCCAAACGGGCTTCTAGAGTGCGTAAAGATCGATGGAGGAGGTGTGCGATGCTCAAGTCTCTGCTGCAGTCGTATCCGGAATCAACCTGAAGGGCATTAAAAACAAAAGCTGTGAGTGGACGAAAATAACCAAGTCTGTTTAAAACATTTATAAGATATTTATGCCCCGTAGTAAAATCATATGCATGCACCATAAACCACTTTTCACATATTTATTCCGAAATAACGATTAGGGCCTTAGCCCGGAAACCAAAGCATAGTTTCAAATTCCAAAAGTCAATCCAAGAGTTATTTCATAAATCCAGTAATACTCATTTATTATTTTTCCATCTCCGGCATCCCCGATGCCTAGCGTCCTAGACGCTTGACGTTCCAGACGTCATATCTCACGGTATTAAGCAACGCGTGCTGCCCGGGGTCTCACCGGGTCCATACCTCTGACATCCCCGATATCTGACGTCCATGACGTCCAGCAATCCTGCTCCTGGATCACTATACGGTCCGGTAGCTCCGTACAATGAGCCCTCGCAGGCAATGCACCGTGACTTCTCCAGTGTCCCCGACACTTGGAGGAGACCAGGATATATATATATCCTCATATCGAGATGGTTTTATGGAACACATTTTATTATTCATTTCCAAATATCACAAGGGCCCTGCCCCGAATTTCCAAAAAACCGTCATAGATCCAAATAGTTGATTCAAAACCGAAATCGTTTATTCAATTCCATTTTAGGGTCCCCGACCCAAAATCACATATATAAATCAACTGGGCCCCTGGCCCGATTTCATAAGTCAATTGGGCCCCTGGCCCGATTCATAAGTTAACTGGGCCCCTGGCCCGATTCATAAGTTAACTGGGCCCCTGGCCCGATTTATTTTATCTATCCGTAACCGTTTCATGAAATCATATCCAACCACATTTATGGAAATCGGTGCAAATCCAGAAAACCTCGATTTACATGCAAACACGTAAATCACCTCGAAATGCGTGAAATCATTTAAATTCACCGATATCCAAAATAAATCATTTAATCACAATTATAACAATCATGAAACAGTTATGCATGCATCGAATTTATAAAACCAATGTCCACTCACAAACCGTTTAACCGAGTGCCACGATACGCGTGCCATAGGCCTTCCCAGGCCACATCACTATCACCGGGACTCCCAATCCTGTTCAAATCACATTAGAGGATTACTAACCTCGTCATTAACATCCCATTCAAGTCCCATAATTTTCCCGAATTTTTAAGTATTTTTAAACTGGATTTAAAACTTTCGGACATCCCGAACAATATCGAGACGGTGTCCGATCGATACGAAACCAATCCCAAAATGTTCGTTACATTGTATAGGATAAAAGTCATGTTGACCTCACCTCGAGATTCGTGTCCACGCGCCGTCACGCGCCGCCGTGAGTGGCTGCGCGTGAAAGCCACGCGCCGCCGTGAGTGGCTGCGCGTGAAAGCCACGCGCCTGCTACAGTGACTGCTACAGTGTTCCTTCTTCACCCGTTTGTCTGGTAAACGGGTCTGATTACCCGCGATCTGACCCGACCAGATAACCAACAATTCAACCTTGATTCCATCCGTTCTTGATCCTAAAACAATCACTATCCAATAAATTTCAGTTCTGTGTCAATAATCAACATCGACAGGGATCAAATTAACCAATCCAAGCCCGAACAGCAAAACGGGTCATCCTTAGTAATTCACCCAACTCAAGTCCATTCCCAAATTAACTTCACAGGAAGTATACTAGGATTAATACGAACCAATTCGCATGATTAATTGAACATGACATTACCTCAATCATCACGACTCAAGCTTGAGTTTTCCGGCCATCCACCTCGTCCGTCCACGGCCCTAGGAGCCCCAAAGCTTGCCCCATTTGATCTGGTTCGACACGTTGAAGTTCCAGGAAGCTCAATCCATCATCAATTAGGCTTGGGCTGGCTTAAAACTAGAAGTTTGCATTTGAATTTCCCAGAAACCAGTTTCGGGTTTTCAGAGAAATCCAACACCAATTTCCCTCATTTCCTTTCATTCTCAATCCCAGAGTAACCCACTCGACATATATTCCATTCCTTTAATCCAATTTAGCCGTTAAAGGCACCCAAAAACGTCCTCAAATGATTGTGCAAAGTTCCCCTGCACTGACCCGAAACCATTAAACAAACCAATGCCCATGTCGTGCAATCGATTGCCAGCACAATACATGTGCAATCACACCTCACACTGTCCCAATTCAGCCATTAAATTGATGAACAAATCATAGGATCGATCGCACAAAGCATCCACTTCACGGCCAGTTCAATGAAACAGTACCCCGTGTGAAATTACAATTCTGCCCTTGTGCAGAAAATTACCAAAATGTCCCTCACGCATCCTGACCCGTAACTCGGTCATACGGACTCCGATTGATGCGTGCCGTCTGTCTACGAACTCAGGGCATCGAGACCTACCTAACGGTCCTCGGTCCTCGGCCATCGGACCTCCCGATCAAAAAGTCAACATTTCCCCCTTATTACGTTTAAATTACGAAAACGCCCATGAACTTCCGTACATCATAACTTTCACCACGAACGTCGGAATCAAACGTGCCACCTGTCTATGAACTCGTGACGTCCCGAACTACGTCACGGTCATCGGTCAAAGTCCATTTGACCATCCGAATTAAAATTCAACGTTTTGCCCACGCCTAGGGGCAAAATGTCATTTTTCACAATTCGTCCGAAATCGCCCAACTAATCCCAGATTAGTAAATCACAATTAAATATTATTAAATCCCGATATTCGGGACGGGTCATTACATGGACTGTAGCAGAGATCGAGATATCACATACCTCCTCCGGATCGTGGCGTACTCTGATAGCCGGAAGGACAGAGGTCGGAATTATCCCTTGTCTGACATTCCGTGTCAGACTGGAGCAGGGTCATCCCGCATTAATCCTAGGGGGATTGGGGTGGATCCTGTCAGCATGTGGCTGCGCGTGGCCCTCACGCGCCTGCTACAGGGTTGTCTTCAACCTTTGGTTAGCTGGTTCAACTGTACCGAACCGGCGTGACCGGTTCTCCGCCGTCCCTCAACCAATTCTGTTCCTTTCAATCCCCTTAGCTTCGTCCTCCTCCTAGCAACTAATTCCAATCCTAAGAACTAGACATCACAGCCTCTAACACGTCTTCCCCAGCTCGAACCAGAAACCACCCAAAACTCTGTTTCGGTTCTAGGCCAACCACGAACTCCCCCGTCACGGCTGCGAGTTTAAACAACTCCTAGAGACCTACTGAGTCTCACAACACGTATAGAAGCCCTCGACTCAGCCCTAGAAGCCACGACTTTCGAATTGAAAAAAAAAATGGGAAAATAGGGGAAACAGGGCTTACCGTCAATCTCACCTCCGCCGTTCTCGTCGCCGTGTTCCTCTGCGTTCACAGAGTCGTCCTCAGCTGTCCAAGCCTCCCTTCGAACTTGATTGGATCAAATCGATCGTCTGTGGCTGCACCACTACTTCGACCCTCTCTGTTTTCCTGAGAACTCACACCACTCTCCCACCGTAATTTTCACACAGTTCTCACTCACAAGCCACTCACCAGTTCCTCCCTTCTCTCTGTCACTCTCTTGATCACCAGAACGCACAAAACCCTCTGCAATCGATCAACCCTTCTCCCAAACTCACTCTCTGTTTTCTTCTTCGAACACGACTCAGCACAAACAACAAAACCCTTAAAATGTTACACTGTGCAACTTGTAGAAGCCTCTAGCCTATCCCCACGTGTCACAGCCCTGTGGTCCCAAACTCAAAATATCCAATAAGCCCTGTACACTTGGCCTTATCTGATTGGCCTAATTCCCAAGGCACGAAAAGACCAGAATACCCCTAATTGTTCAAATTACGATTCTACCCTTCTCTGTTCTAGACCCTTATCTCACTCGTCCGACGTCCGATGAAGGCATGCCACATGTCGTTGAACTCAGGACGACGAAATCTACCTAACGGTCCTTGGTCTACGTGTAAAAACCCTATCGTACGAAAAGTCAACTTTTTCCCCTTCGTTTACCCAAATTACAAAAGTGCCCTCAACCTTCCGAACATCATAACTTCCTCCTCGGATGTCGGAATCGGGCGTGCCACCTGTCTACGGATTCGTGACGTCCCGAACTACGTCACGGTCATCGGTCAATGTCCAATTGACCACCCGAACTCAAAGTCAACATTTTTTCCTGAATTAGGGGCAAAATCGTCATTCTACACTAACGGGCCAAAAGTAACCAACTAACCACCCATTAACGCTGCTAATCCAGCACTAATCACTTCCTTAATCCTAACTCCCGGGATGGGTCGTTACATCCAGGCCTATCAAAGTCATACCCGAGGGTTACTAACAATTCATATAAGTCCATACAATAAACCCTCACAAATCTTGAAATCGGGCACACATCCCGAACACGCTTCCTGAGGAGAAAAACCTCCAAAAGACCAGCCAAATGATCTTCGATCAACATGAAACCACCACCATTGGATTCAGGACGTCAAAACCTTTTGAGCTAGACTAGTTTAACCACGAAATTCATGTCGACACACGCAGTCAAAGTTGGGTGAACGCTAGTCAACACCGGTCAACGCTGACATCACCTGTTGACGTCAGCCTGACAACCTGACATCTGACAACATCTGACAACCTGCCACTTGGCGCCACCCAACAAGTTCCATATGTCACCCTCACACATATGCCATGTGTCACATAATGACGTCACTACTGACGGCATCCTACCACGTCACCTGTCACGTAGGCTCTAACAATCCCTGACAGGTCGCCATGTGGCGCCACCTGATTTGCCACATGGCATTATAGGGATGACGTGGATTGCCACGTCAGCGTCTCCTACCTTCAAACAGGTCGACCCGTATCACTGTAATGGGTCATTGGACTTGGTTCTAAACTCGACTCATTCTCCCTTGTTTCTCAACTGTTTCTCTCCATTTTTTCACTAATATACTCGTCATCCTCCAAGAAACCGATCTACGACCTTAAAACTAAGAAACTATACCTGAAACCTTCTGGGCAAGCTCAAACCTTCACGACCGTCCTTCGAGTTCCTCCTAGGGCGATTCCATCATCGAAACTCTCCCATTTTTGACCCTACTAGGTCTTATGAGCTTGAAGAACATGATGGGATTTCAATGCACGGTTCTAAAGCCTAAAAACCAAAACCCAAAATCCAACTTTTGAAAGTTCACAGGTTTACCTGATTTTCTTGGATTTTCAGGTAGCATGCACAGTTCCTTCGCCTTCCACCGTCTCTGTCAGCCTATCCCTCATTCACTCTAGGCCTCACTCTCTTTCCCTCATGCAGAAGCCAGATTGATAAGGATGATCAAAATAGTGGTGTGGGTTTCGCGTAACTTAGAGAGATGTGTAAAGGTGTAGACCATGGCATGAGTGACACTTGTCACTCATCCTGTGGACCAGCCTAGATATTTTTGGGTCCCACAAACAACAGACAAAGGTCCATTTTTCCTCGTAATGCGTGCATCCTAAGAATCGTCCAAAACCTTATGTGACCCGTAAAATCATCGTTTGACATTCAAATTTGACGTGTCGCCTGTCTACGTTATCGTAGTCCCTCGATCTGCGTAACATACCTCGGTCAATGTGCAAATAACCTCTTGGGCCAAAAGTCAACATTTTTCCTTCTCCAAGAGCAAAATCGTCATTTTACCTCGACTAATCACAATTATTCACGCTAATCTATTGGTAATCCCATGATTACGTGTTGGGTCGTTACATGACATCCCGAAACACAAATCATAATCTAGAATTCATGGAAAAGAAGCAAGTTTGAACTAGAAAAGTAATTTGGGATACAAATAAACCTTGATGCCTCACATTCCAATAAATAGAAATGACCTTCAGATTAGGCAAGCACTGGTTATAGCTTCAACTCCATTATTACAGATTTTCAGGTAGCCATTAAGATTCAAAACCTCTTGGTTTTGAAGAGAAGGCTAGACACTATAGATACGAAAAAAAAACTTTTGCATGGTCAATTTTATGTAGAAGCCTCTTTAACGCAAAAATTATTACCCCACCGACAAGGGCGAAGGGAGAGGGGTCCATTGGGGTCTTGGGCCCCCTCTCACATATATTTATTTAATTTTTATATAATATTAAAATTTTATTTGAATAAATGTTAAATTATTTGTGTTTTAAGAAAGTATTCCTACTTTCCTTATAATTTTTATTTTTAGTAGATAAATCAATGAATTAATTATGGCACGTTTGAACTCTTTATTATATAATTTCTTATTTATATTTTATTCCCTATTTGGATTTTTAGTAGCCAAAATATCTTTATATAATGAAGCATTAAAAATATGGTAGAATTTTTTAGATCTTTATTTAGTTTTATTTTATTATATTAGTTTGAATAATTTGAATACTATTTTAACTAAAAACAAATTATTCAAATACTATTATGAGTTAAATTACATCAAATTTTTATTTTTCTCTTTTATGTATTTTGTGAAATGTCCCCACAAGATTCTAATCCTAGCTACACTACTGCCTACAGGGATAGAGGTTGTGAACAGGTTGATCTAAGAGAGCAGTTAGTTGGCAATCTTATATTATACAAACATGCTTTGTGATGTGAGCACTGTGAAGCTTAACCCAACATAGGAGGTCCTAACCTGCACAAGGGAGATGGAGGTCGTGAGTTATACAAGTTGGATTATTATTGTTGTGTGATATATATATTTTGGTTGGGATGAACTCGCTGCAGGAGATTGATGTTATAAGTTTTACAGGTTGGATTCTTATTGTGTGTTATATAGGTTTTGGTTTGATAATTATATATTATAGTTTCTTGCTATTTTTTTTATACCTAAACGATTTAAACCGTTCTCAATCCAAACCAAATTGTTACTAACGATTTGGATCGAAACAGTTTCATTTCTAATTTTAGAGAATTCAAATCGTATCGAACCATTAAAATTTTAACAGTTTAAATTTAAATATTACTAATATATATATTGAATCATACTGTATCCATCCCTACACATATGTATCGTAATATCATATGGTTTAATTTTATGTAATTCAAAAACTTGAATATTTGAGCTTGGCCCATTATTAATTAGGTGGCCGCTTAGAGTTGGGCCTTAGTCATAAGGTGTGAAACTTTTTCGCCGGCCGTTATCAGGCCGAGATTTCTTTAAGCAAGAAACGCTGTCGTTTGGATTCAATGGTGGGAGAGGCAAAATCAGGTTAAACGATTGAAACTGCTGGGTTGTCAAAGTTTCAGACGAAGCAGCTTTCATTGCAGACAAGAAGTGAGCAGCTATGGGGAAGCTGGGGAAGAAGGCGAGGAAGTTTTCCAAGAAGAATCTTCAGACCTTGCTTAGAAGAAACCGCAAGATCAATTCTAATTTCAAAAGGAAAACTTCTAAGCGTAAGCTCTCTCTCAATAAATCCCATTGCAGACACCCTTTTCTTCGTCTGCATGTGCCTCGGCGGCAGCTCTGCAACTACGTTATTTCAGATTCTGTCCATGACCATACCTCTATTTTCCAGCAAGGGGTTTAGTGTTTTTTTTTTTTTTTTCATTTTTCTGGCTTTAATTATAAGTAGTGTTGCTTCTTTATTTGGACATTGTATCTTACTTCTCTGTTTTCTGCTCTGCAGGAGGTGGGCAAGATGTTACTGGTAAAGGACAGAATAAGGAGGCAATAGAGTTGTCTGATGCTAGGTAAGAAAAAGGGCAGTTTTCTGATTTCATAATTTTAATGTTAAGAGTTCCTCCCCCCTCCCTCTTTCCCTCCCTCTCCTTATTTTATGCTTTCAATAAAGGCTTCAATTTGATCTAAGGGCTAGAAACTTTCCTTAAGATAACACTTCCTGAAGGAAAAAAAAAAAACAAACTACAAGTGATCATGTGCCTTGTAAAAGTTTCTGTGGGAACAGACATCAGAAACTGTAACTAGTTTTCATTGAAACCGATGGAGCTAGCTGTAGTGTTTTTAAGTGTCACTATGTATTTTTGTTTTGTAGTGTCTTTGATGGCATTCTAAGGGATATGCTGTCTCAAACGGCATTTTAAAAAGGATTCCAGACACACTAATTTTAAAAAATTGTTCTCAGAAACACTGAAGCTGTATGCATAGAGGACACTCCTCTCGATACGATATTCAGTGAAGATGACAGTGACGTATTTGGAGATGATTCAGATAGTGATGGGTATCTCTCAGAGGTATTTAAAAACACATTTTCCTTAAATTCAGTTACTCTGCTGGGATATTTGGATTGATTTGTTTTTTTTATCCAATCTATGATTAGGATTCAAGCCCTCTGCATCTAGCTCATAGTGAAATTTTGAATTCTCAAGAAGGTGAGGGCATTACTACCATGCGTTGACTTTTTCATCCCAATATCAAATTTTCCTTTCATTTACCCTCTTGCAAATTTCTATGAAATTTGTATGCAGGTGACTTTGGTGGTAGTAGTAGTGATTTATCAGTTCAGAACAGGGAAATTCAATTGGAACTTGTGAAGACATCAAAAAAGTTAGACAAATTGAAGGAAAAGGTAATGGTCGTGGCTCTTGTTTTAAAGGACATTTTTTGAAAAGACTGCTTTTGTGACCGCCCATTTGTCTCATCCCCCACTATCTTTTGGCACATCCCATTAAATTTATTTTCATATTTTGACAATCACGATTGTTTGGAAATTTTCAGGATCCAGAATTTTCCAAGTTTCTGGAAAACTATAAGGGGTCTGAACAGTTCAGAAACAAAGATGTAAGTAGTATCTATTGTGACTTTGAGCTACGGTTTTTGGGTTTCATTTGTACAGATTTTGTGTCTCATCTGGTTTAGCCTTTTGGTGTCCCTTTTTTTTTTCCGATTTACACATGTATTTTAATTTTTACAGTCCGCTGATGAGGATAATATGAGTGATGATGATATGCATTCGGAGAATATAGAAGGTGTGAATAAGAGCTCAAAGTTGTTGACGAGGTCTGCCATTGATTCTTGGTGTCAATTAGTCACAGAACAGCAGAGTTTGCCTGCGCTTACTAGTCTATTGAATGGATACCGTACTGCATGCCACTTTGGAGCTGAATCAACCAGAGCCTTTGATAACGACTCATGCCATGGAATTCAGAACAATGAAACCTTGTGCCGGATATTGATGTTCATGCTTCATGAGGCTGATATTACATTTAGGGGGATAATGGGCATATCAAGTTCCAATTCTAAGAAAGAGAAAAGTTTGGAATTGGACAAGAATCCAAAATGGAATACTCTTAAGGCATTGGTAAAATCTTATTTGAGGAGTTCACTTTTTCTTCTGAATGAGGTTAATGACTCCGAGATATTGGCCTTTGCCTTAACAAGAATCAGAGCTTCTATGACATTTTTCGTTGCTTTTCCATCTTTGCTCCGCAGACTCATCAAGGTACGTCTAAATGAATGACAAGATAGTATAAATTCAATTCTTGTCTCTAAGGTGTTTAATCTAATTGGTATGGAGCATTTCCAATGACAATGGTGTTAGCATCAAGTTATACCTATATCATTCCCTGTACAGATGTTTTATACAATTATCATGCATTTTTTTCATGTATTTGGTGGACTCTCACTCAAGTCACACAAGTACACAAGCACACAAACAGAGCAGCTGTGCGTCTAGCTTATGGCGTCCTGCCAGATTGAGTGTTTTTATGGTGCTACCTATATACGGATCAGTAATTTTTTCATATTTCAACCTTGTGCCATCTATCTCATGCTACTCATGTCTAACCCTTGAAATTGAAAATACAGATTGCTATTCATTTATGGGCAACAGGAAAAGAGACTATATCATCTCTATCCTTCCTTATCATTCGTGACGTGGCTTCTGTGTTTCGCACTGATTGCTTTGACACATGCTTTGTTAAGATATATAAATCCTTTATTGGTCATTGCCAATTTTTGGAGCCTGCTCTATTTCAACACATACAATTTCTAAGAAACTCCTTTGTCGAGCTCTGCTCCGTGGATCTGCAAAAAGCATCTAGGAAAGCATTGGTGTCCATCAAGCAACTTGCTACTATACTGAAGCAGGGTCTGCTGACAAAGAAGAAGGTACCGCCGTTACTATGATCCTCTACGCTGCTTTTTCGATCAACTTCTGACAATTTTTTTGCTCTTTCAAGTTATATGTTTATGTGTATTGAGTTTGGAGGTTATAAGAAAATTATGGTATTTAAATGCACCAGTGACATTCCCTGAAATTCTGCTTGATTTTCTCTGGGCAGGAAGCTGTCAAGAAGCTATGCAGTTGGCAATACACTAGTTGCATTGATCTATGGGTTATGTTTATATCAGCTAACATACATAACTATGATCTTCAGCCGTTGCTCTTTATGATCATTCAGATTATAAACGGGGTGGCTGTATTGTTTTCTGGACCAAGATATTTGCCCCTTAGAATCAAATGCATTCAATGGTTGAATCATCTCTCCTCTTCCACTGGAATTTTCATTCCTGTTGCCTCTTTCGTGTTGGATATTTTGGAATACAAAATTGGGAAGGATGTTGGGAAACCTGGAAAAGACACCAACATTTTATGTTCTGTCAAGGTTAGAAATTAGTTATGTTGCTATTAGAAAACTGTGTTTGCAATTTGCGTTGATTTTACTAATATTATTAATTATTTTTGGTACAGTTCCCAAAGCATTGGTTAAAGTCAAGGAACTTCCAGGAACAGTGTGTTGTGTCTGTTATCGAATTGCTTTCAGCACATTTTGCGCATTGGAGTAATCATATTTCTTTTCCTGATTTGGCCATTATTCCCCTTATCCGCTTGAAGAAGTTTCACGAAGTAACTACTTTAGAGGGTCTCAAGCGTTTGGTGAAGCGTTTTATTGATCAGGTACAAATCTCATAGAATAATTTAATTGTTTACTTGCATCTCCCTCCTTGAAATGGAATTTATTATCCAGGCTTAGGGACACTAGTAACCATCTTTAAATATCATATATTCCCAAGTTGTGTGTGCGGCAAATTTGAACGGAACTTTTATATGGAGAGAATGTCTGGTGTAGTAATGTTTTTCTTATAATACTTATACTAGACTGCTTCCAGTGATGTGCTGGTAACTACTTGTGTAGTGTGACAAACCTGCGATGCTTGTGCAGGTGGAGCAAAACATTGAATTTGTGAGGAAGAAGAGAGATGAGGTGCCTTTTTCACCGAAAGATCAACAATCCGTAGAATCATTTCTCCAGGTTTGCAGTCTTTTAGGGTCAATATTTACTGATTTTGATGACTTTAAGTTGGTTCTGATGTGTTCAGTGGTTAACTTGCAGCTTGAAAAGCACAATGGCAATACTTCTTTTACACAATATTATAAAAGCATCATGGACAAGGCTGCTTCCAGAAAATTGGCCTTATTTGAGAAGGTGCAACACGCCTACCCTTTATTTTGTGTTCCTTTCGGCTTTTAAAGTGCATGATTG
Organism: Prinsepia uniflora; assembly: GCA_032719365.1. Classification (NCBI taxonomy): domain Eukaryota; kingdom Viridiplantae; phylum Streptophyta; class Magnoliopsida; order Rosales; family Rosaceae; genus Prinsepia; species Prinsepia uniflora. Next base: position 8,232,612 of record CM064865.1, on the reverse strand, counting down.
AACTATCCCATCCCCAACCCCCGGATGCGGTTAAACTATTCCATCCCCTTGTTTAAATTACGAACTCTGATAAACTTTCTCCTCCTGTTATGGTACTTGTTGCAGTTCTCTGAAGCAGAGGAAATCAACAAGAAAACACAAAAAAACAAGAAGCAGTCTCAATATGGTAGACCGTCACAGAAGAGAAAAGGCAGCAACGTATCTATTGACGGCAGCGGCGGCAGCAGACAGGGAAAGATAAGTAGGAAAGAAAAATCTGAATGCTAAATTATCTCAAAACGATACCTGTTTCTGGACCTTAATCATATTCACCGACCGAGCAAATTTTGATCCCTAATCATGAAGCATAATCCTATCCATTTTTTATGATTCATCTCAATTAACTAAGGAAAGAAATCTAGTATGTTGCTTGTAACATCAGAAGGAAAGTTTTGTTTAGCATATATGCAGAGGCAGAGATGAACTTCCATTACCGTTACTCTCTGAGTCTCTGATGAGAAGCATTTGTTGCCATATTTTCTATTTCTATGTATTGATTTAATTTTGGTTTTGAAAATGCTTCAAATGTTGGCACTGTGATGCCCATTGGACCGGGCATAAATACCCAAAGGCATGAGTACTCATAGGTATTGTTGATATTGGAAGAAATTAGATGGGTAAAAATTTATTCATATCTAATGGGTAAAGTAAGGGTTTAATTGAAATTCATTCAATTGAACACACGTTACTTATTCCTCCTTGAAATTATCTATGGATTTTGAATACTCATTCTTCTCTACTAATTTTATTTGTATTCTTACTATTATTGTTATTATTACTTCGAATTTATTTATTTAATTAAATTTCAGTTATTTATACTTTGATCAAGAAAATTAAACCGCAATTAGAAATCTTTTTTTCTTAGGAAATCAACTAGAAAAATGTTACAAATTCATATTTTTTTTTAGAACTTAATTCATTCATTAAGCTCAAAATTATCTCGATTTTTTTTTTAAAATTATTTAACAAAAAAATAATGTAAATTGTATATATTTGTAGTATTTCATAGCCATGGTCTTTTATGTGGCTGCTTATATGGTCCTAGTTGCAATTCATCACGTATCTAGTATAAACATGTGAGAATTAATTGTTTTTATTCACAGTTGGATGATAATTAAGATTTGTTAAAATGAAATACATTTGACAATCTTTTTTTTTTTAAATAAATGTAGGTCACTTGATTTTATTTTTATTTTTGAATAATTCCTTTTTATAAGTTTGTAAAATTATCTCATTGTGGAATCGTCAACCGGAATGAAATATTATAGTTAGTAGGAATATTCCATGTTTTTTATATAAGGAGATTGAAAAGGGCGGTTATACATATTAAACCAAAAGGATTAGAAGCTTGAAAAGCCGGTAACACATTCCAATCAAAACTGTCTCTACCAGTCTACTCTATGTATCTAAACATGTTAGAAAATATTTTGTAAAAAATGAACGAACAAAAAAACATGAAAAGATGAAAAATTGAAAAGCCAAAAAAAAAAATAGCAATAAACAAAACGAAAATCAAGAAAAGTATTGAAAACCCCAAAATAGATCAATTTGTCATGGTATTCATTATTTTGTGGGTAAGTTATGAATAAAGATGGGTATAAAATAAATGTGTAGAATACTCATTAACACCCATAATAAGTGTCTAATCAAGCTTTCTAAATTACCTAATTGCACTTGGGTTTAAACTTCTTTTCCCGGTAGAGAATCTTTAGGGGGGAATGATATATTCATCATTTTGTTGGTTGTTTACTTTTTGTTGTTTTTTTCCTATAATATTATTGATGCCCTTCATTCTAGAAAAAGAAAAGAGGGGAACAAGACTGGCATTTGGCCCTCCGTTGCCTTCGCCTTGAGAAGCTACGTGACATGATTGTAGGTCGTTTGTTACATGGCACAGGACTAGCTTAAAATGACGAATAAACTCACGTTTGGCTTGGTGCATCAGCTAGATGGGACTGGACTATAACTTAGATGGGATTGGATTGTGGTGACCTGGGACCACTTGAAATTCCTCATAACCTAGCCCACGTAATGCACCAACCATGGAATAGGATACAATCCAGACCTTCAAATTGCACCAAACAAAATTGCACCTGCTTGATTCCGCATCTCTAACATTGCTTGCATGGCCAATAAAAGAAAAAACTTGGCAAAAATAATTTAGACTGGATGAGATTTAGATTTAAAGGTTCCAAGCTTTGAAAAATAAGGACCCTGCCATGGCTCCAACATGAGAACAGTTTGCAACCACAACTTTCCTAAGACAACCAGTGCATATCCGTTTTACCCACTGTGATAGTACAACATATTCTGTTAAAACTTGGTCGAATAAGTTTCAACTTTATGACAACTTCTGATATGCAACATGTAAAATTGTTTGAAAGAAAATCCATCAATCAATAAGAACAGATCATGTACTCTGCATAATCTAAACATGAAATCAAAAGAATCTAAACATGAAATCAAAAGAATCTAAACATTTTTGTAACCATAACCTAAAATAGGAAAAAAAATTATTTCTGGCAACAAAACAGTACTAGGCTCAAAGTAATTGCTCTCAAAATGCTTTGTGGACCTAGATATAGTATTAAATGATGAATAGTCCATAATATGAAAGATCGATGGTAAACTAGTTTAGATTTTTGTATCCACTGGAGCTAGTGTCAAGCACAGTACTTAACTAAATTAAAAAAAAAATGGAAAAAGGAAAAGATAGATGACTCTTGTATTGATCAAGGTACTATTATAGCTGTACAGTAGATTGGTCATGCAAAATGAAAATTATGACAAAACCTACTTGAATGATGCAAAATACGACTGGGCCTTCTAATGAAACAACCTACTGTTCAGCAACTAAAGCTGAGCTATCACCATTTGGGAAGGGAACAAGATTGTTGTGCGCATCAATGGCAGTTACACTGTCCAACTCTTTAGTATCAGCTTCAACCTGTTTAATGCATAAGAAGATACAAAAATATACATTATCACCAAGTTTATCAAATGCCATTTTGAACATAATAATATCAAGCTGCCTATCCTTGTACTCAGAGATATTAACACACCTGTTGAGCAGTCTCAGCTCGAGCCACAGACTGATCCTGGGTTCTTTTAGAAAGCTCCCTCAAAGTCCCCTGAAAAAAAAAAATAGGGCCAAATACTAAAACTTTACTAAAGAAATAGGAACACATTGTATAGCTAACAGCAGATTTACAGCTAATAATCTGAGAAATTTGGTGTACGGCGAGCATTCAAATCTTAAATATGTGGGAGATAGATATAAAGTAAGGATAAATTAATACCTCTTGACAATTTACAATGCAGGAAAATTTTATTTGCTCACAACCACAAATAGTGCAAGCACAATAAATGGCTTTAATTCTAGCTATACATTCATACTCATCCAACGATCTGTTCTATTTCCATATATTCCATTCATACGCATCACTCCCAACAAATGCGAGGAATTCAAGGGAGAAAGACAGAACCAAATATTAGTTTGATATTAATTTTCTTCTGATAGGTGGGTGGCTGAGGGGAATGGAGGAATGAGACACAATTGTTACACGTTATAATAAAATCCACAAACAAAATCAAAGAGTAAGATGATGGTAATTTTCTTCCAATAGGAGGCTAGGACTGCGGTGTGGAGGTGGCGCGGAGCAACATAAAAGAGGAGAAATGAGACACAGCTACTACATTCTAAGCAATCACAAATAAACTCTTTATAATAAAGAAATGAAGTGATTATTTAATAAAAAGGGATACTTACCCTATTTGCCCAAAAAAGCCCACAAGCATTGCAAAGAGATCGTGGACCAGATGGTCCACGCCGCATCATTGGTGTGGACTTCGAACTTATTCCACAATGGGTGCAGCTGGACACGCAGAACAAGAAAATCATAAAATTAAAGAATAGTTAGTCTCCACTATGGCCCAAAAGATACATGTACTGAAAAATAGAATGTACGGTTACAAAAAGAAGGAAAGGAATTTGGAGTACAAAGCTAAACGAAAACATAATCTCATCCAAAATTTTGAAGTTATTTGTATATGGGGAGAACAAAACTTTATAGAATTGCATAAACTCACGAGGTTTCTGCATGGCTATCCTCCTGCCCAGGATCCTGGCTAGCACCCCAGCTATAATCTCCGTCTGCCTTTTTGGAAGAACTAAATTGTCCCTTGTTACGCTGCATCCTGGTGTGTATATATTTATATGCATGAATCAATAATATAAAGTAAAAACAAATCAAAGAAGTAGAGCTAGAGCAAAAGGAAGCAAAAAAAGAACAAAGCAGTAGAAGTAATGACACTCATCATTTAATGCACATTAGTGTACATAAATATACAGATGGCGCACAGAGTCCACTATAGATGATGTCTTTGTAGTGCATCTATTATACATTAGACAAGCAGTTACCTGATTTAAATTTTTAAAGAAAAACCATGCTAAACTAGTTTTAAATTTTAACCCCAATTACTTTGGCATGGCTATACGATTAAAAAAAAATGTGAAAACCATACATTATGTGTACTACACGAACGTGGAAGGTTTGAGAATCAGCTAAATTTAAATAAGAAACAAAAAAATATGGAATGTTTGAACGCTTAACTATGCCAACAAATGAATAGAGGCCATTTCTAAATGATTTTACTGGAAATGAAATGTGAATCCCTAATTCCATAATCAACTTCCTCTGTTATTAATTGTGTAATTTTACTCTCGAAAGAAGAGACACACAGTTCCATAAAAGGAAACCACACCCATGAAAGTATAAATCCTAGAGGCATAGACACCACATAAACAAGACTCTTTAACCTGCAAAAACAGTTCTTAACTCCACACTCACCACAACTACTTAACATCGGAGTAGGCCAGAGAACCAAATAAGATAAAGGAATTCCTAACATTCCCACCTCGGGGTTGTGCAAGCATAGAACTTATCTTACAGCATCACCAGATTGGAAATTCTTCTTTTCTATTTCAGTAAAAAGAAGAAAAGAAAAAGAAACAAACCTGAGTGCAACTTCTTGACGGACGCCATATCTTACTTTTTTGTCAAAATTGCGCTCTTTCCTCTTTTGACGGAACCTATTTAATGACGCTGCTCTATGAGGCTGATTACATCGTATGGGAAAATCTTCTGTACCCTAAATTTATGGACAAACAAGAAAAACACAATCACTAACTAACTTAAAGATGTTGAGAAAGCATTCCAGTCTAAAGAGATACCCTTTGATTCTGAGATGCCTCCACACCTTGAGTGCCAGGAGATAATTCGTTACCCCCCAAAAGTAATAGTACAGCTTGAACCTTCAAAAGCCATCCAAATGCACAAACTTTCAGTAACTAATGTACATTAAAGTATAGCAAAGACAAACCCTAGTCCACTTTTAGTTGAAAATGAAAGTTCAACTCACAAAAAAGAAACTTAACTGCAACCCTCACATGCATGATGTTTTGATATGCACAAAGAGTAAATACAAGGCCGAATTGGGCTCAAAGCAGTGAATTAAATAGTCTCATTCAATCTGATTCAACAGATACTCGAGAATTTCACGATTACAAAATTCCATAGCCATGAGCCATCCACATTTTCTCAGAAAGCAATCAGTATACCGTCACAACTTCTAATCCTAAATCTTAATCCCAGAAGAAAAAAAAATAACCAAACAAATTCGATAAAGTTCGAACCTTCTCAGGTGTAACGGCGTCAAAAACAAAGACCTGGCCACGAAACGATAGCGTGAGCTGACTGGAGCCGTCGTAAGGCTGAGTACGCAATTCTGAGCTACCGGCGCCACCTTGAATGTAGACAGAGTTGGGGCTAACGCTCTCGACCATGATTCCGGCGTCGTCAAGCGTATGGGGTTCGTAGTGAAGGTGCGCGTTGTTGATGGAGTCTGGGGCGGCGGCATCGTCATCGTCGCCGGAGGGGATCGGGTTGGGCGTCATGGTTGGGGAGTGTGCGTACATTGGATGAGATTGACGACTGGGACAGATCGTTGAAGCATTTACAGAAAGGAACCGATCACTGTGTGAAAGCGAAACCCTAACCCTACCCCAAATCAAATCGGGTGGGCTTTTGGGGTTTTGGAAAGAAGAAAGAGTCGGGGTGAGTTTAGTTATATTATTTTTGAATTTTGTTTCTTTTTTCCACTTTATTTTTGCGAGGAGACCAGACCAGAGAGTGAAGGACAGCTCAGCCGCTCAGGGCACAACGGTATGGGTCCAACGATAATTACCCTATTTCAAGTCGATAATTACGAGGATACCCTTCCGTTTTCCTTGGCACAAGGCCCAAGCTACCCAACTTAAAGTCCAAAGTACTCAACTAAAGATCGAAAAATAAAGGATTGTAAGCCCATTTTAGTTTGAAAGGGCCCAAGGTAACCAACCGAAAGTCCATAAAGGCCCACAAGCCCATTGGCAAATTAAATCTCTTATTGAAACAAAAGAGATACAAGATATACAAGATCTGTTGTTTTCTTCGTCTCCTCCATGACCCAGATCGTCGAACACAATCAAAACTTGCACATGCTTCCACGTAAAGTACGTACATTTTACTAGAATACGGGGGTGACTCCATTGCGAGGTGTTGTTTGATTTTTTTTTTTTTTTTTGCCTTTTTATTTAAGATGACCTTAAAACAGCTTACTCTCAAAATGCCTTTTTCTTAGAAATTGATTTTGATCCAAAATGCATCATGAAACTCCATTTCATTTTAAGGTGCCCCACTGAATTCGATTTTAACTCAGAATGTCCCTTGAAACCCAATCTTTGTCTTAAAATGTCCAATTTTCTATCAAATCTCTTAACTTTCCCTTAAATATAAGCGCAAAATTGTCACTACGAAATTTTCTGAACTCTCCCATTTGAATTGGAACGGCATGAATTGGTCTCACCATGCCAAAGTATCGCACCGATACGTCTCACCATGGTACCACACTAATCCTCTAATGTGGATGAGATTGATATCAATTAAATAACCATCAATTTTTCCTAGAATATCGTATTGAAATCCAAGAACATATATATGAAATCTAAATTTGAAACACACTAATAAACGGTCAAAAATGAAACACATAAGCACAATAAGAAAATTTGAATCCCACATGGGTTGGATGACAGTGAGTGATGAATAAAAGAGGGTCACCTTAGTCGGCAACCGATGTAAAATTAATGTCCATGCGCTGACAATTTTACGGCGGTAGATGATGTCAATTTTGAAAGACTGTTGTAGCAGAGATGTTGTTGGATGCGATTTCATTGTCAATGTGTTAAGATGACAAATATAAACTGTCATTTAGGTAGAAGTAGAACTAGTGACAGACTGAACGGTTGTCATCGTCGACAGAAAGCTAAGTAGTAGATAAATTCACCATGTTTGACATTAGAAGCCTTGTTGAATCAAAGATTGAACTTGTCGCGAAAAGTCCTCACAATTCCTGCAAACAGTAAACAATTAGCTATCATTGCTTCGATCGATTTACCCGGGGGGGTTGTTCGACCAAGAACACTCCGATGCTTAAGTTAGTTTTGAGAGAGGAAAGGGATATACTTTGAAACGAAGAATCAACGTACCTTGGAAGTGAAATGTGCCTTGCTATTTATAGGAAAATCTTGGGAACCTTGGAGCGTTCTGATTGGTCAATTGAATATTTAATTAATAAAAAAATTATTATTAATTAAATATACTATTTAATAATTGCAAAGATGGTTTATCATGATAGTAATGACAATTATTGTATTTTAACATCAATATTAATCATCTATTATTAAGAATAACGACAATTAACTCTCGGGGAGAATATTGATGTTACGGAGATTGTAACCCGATCAAATAATGTATTTAACTAGTAAATAGATTATTTATTATGAGGGTGTTTTCAAATGATCAGCGTTATTGCCAAGGGAAAATTGGTCATTTTTGGGAATTACGGGCCACGTGGCAGCTCCGTAATTTTCGGATGATTTCGGGTTCCACAAATGCCCCCACATCGATTCGGAATTCGGGGAATCTGAAGGGATGTACATTGTTCGGAACCTTTTATTACCAGGTTTTCCAGTTACTGTTGAGTTCAAAAATCGAGTTCCAGCGTCTTTTCGACGATTTTGCCCCTGGTTATAAGGGCCAAAAGTTGACTTTTTGATTGGAACACTTTTTGGTCTTTCCGAAGGGACTGTTGAGAAGGTCTTGAGGCGCTGAATCCGCAAATAGGCAGCTTGCATCGATCTGAAGTCGGACGCGAAAGTTGTGGGTCAGCAAAGGCGAGGGGTATTTTGGTAATTTTGCAAAGTAAGGGCAAAATGTTGACTTTTGACTCGAACGGTCAAACGGACTTTGACCGATGACTGTGACGTAGTTCGGGATGTCACGGGTCCGTAGATAGGCGGCATGTCCAAAACGGAGCTCGGATGTGAAAGTTTACGGCTCTACGTAGTCTAGGGGTAAAATGGTAAATTTTTGAGCGAAGGGCGAAACGGTCTTTCAAACGAAGAGTGAATGCTGACTCAAACTACCAGCCAAACATGTCACTTTCCCTCTCACTTTTACACCTGATTTTAGGAATGAAATCAAGGGTTAGGAACATTAAACCCTTAATTAGGGAAAAATCACTCATTTTGTCCAAAATTGACATTGTTAAATAACACAGTAATTCAGTTGTGAGAATGAGAGATTTAAAGGTTTGAATTCGATTAAAACAAACACGAGGGACAGAGGGATCACTGGTTTTCCAGATTTTCGAAAATTTTGAAAATTTGTGGTGAAAATTCGAATTCGAATTCGTGAGTCTTGGGGATCAAAATTGAGATTTGATTAAGTCTCCTAGGATCAATTCGAACCGAACCACATCAAAAACGAATAGGATTGAGGCTTTACTGAGCAAGAACAGAAACTTCAAAGTCTTCGAAAAATCGAGTTTGAAATCGAATGGTTAGAGGTAACTATTAGTGCAATTAACCTGGTATTAATGTTTATTATGTCCTTAGGTTACTTTATGTGTGTTTAATTTGAAGAAATGGCCTAAAATTGGGTGGAACCCGATTAAGGATCCATCGGGTTTTCATTTCGAGTCGAGTGAATTGAGGTCTAATCTCATGAAATTGAGCATAAGGATCTTTAAATAGGATTGGATACATGAAAACTAGTGGAAGGAACGAAAGAATTGGGGTCGAATTGGCTGAGATTGCTTCGGGTCTGGTCGCGGGTACGCGACCCGTTTTACAGGAAAACGGGCAGGAACGATGACACTGTAGCATTTATTGTTCAAGCGCATGGCTTTCACGAACAGCCACTCACGGCGGCGCGTGAGGGCGCGTGGTCGGTTTTCTGGGGAAGTGTTCAATAGGTGTTTTACTATATTCAATGTAACGAACATTTTGGTACTGATTTCGAGGAAATCGGACACTGTTTCGATATAGTTTTGAGGGTTAGAAGTTTTAGTTTATGTTTTAAATTAATATTTAATTCCCGGAAAGTTGTGGGAAATTGATATGATATTCATAGTGTCATTATTAACCTTTCATAATATTTTTGGGCAAGATTCGAGATTCCTAGAAAGCGTCGGAAATTACGGGAATGCGTGCAGCTTAGAAAGCGAGTGGTTTGGATGGTGCGTACGAGCATTGGTAGGCTGGTTCACATTCAATGTGACTTTTGCTAGTACCACAAAAATGCTTGCTACGCATCAAGAGTCCGCCGAAGGTGTTTAGAAACTTTTTTGGAGCGGGTGTTCAACTGGCGCCACGTGGTGGGCGGTGATTTGGCGGAACAGTCGACGAGGATTTGGAGGTGACTGAGTGTACCTGCGGACGTGACTAGTGAGCATTGGTAGGCTGGATCACATTTACTGTGACTCTTACTAGTACCACGAATATGCTCGCTATGCGTCAGGGTGCCGAGAGACCCATCAAACTTGCTTTGTGGGAGCGTGGCGGTTCTTGTGGCTTAAACCTGTTCCAAGGGAAAGATATGGAGTTTGAGAAGCCTGAAGACTTCAAGAAGTGGAAGGCTCGTAATCAAATTGTTTTTCCAGACGACGTTTTTGTGGAGCTTGGCGATAGATGTTCTTCCATGAAGGCTCTTAGACACGGAAGGGGAAAAAACCCTGTCGGCGGCCGGTGGACTAAATTCCACCCTTTGACTATCGGGTGGGGTTTCAAATTCCCGTTCTCGAAGTTCTTCTCCAAGATTATTGGCTGGATGGGATGCAACCCTGCTCAACTAGACGTCGATGCTTATCGACACATCATGTGCTTCGAGAAGCTGAACAATTTCTTTGGCCTAGGACTCACTGAAGATGAATTCTGGCATTGCTATTCCGTGTTGCACAACGGAATTGCCAGCGGTCGGCTTTCTCGAGTTGTACCCAAAGTCGAGCTATTTTTTAGGACAGAGTTCGATGACCACACGTACAGACTCAACTGCATCGAAGTCGGTGGTGCGTGGGACAAACACGCCTTCCTGGACTTGAGGATTGCCTCGCACTTCCGCTCGTTTGATGAGTTGTACAGCGGGTTTGGAGGTCATCCTGATCTCAAAAAGATCAACATAGCCCTGAAAATTCCTCCAGAGTTCCGAGACATGAGCTGGCTACTCTCTCCACTTAGAGATATGAATAGCGGGAGGCCTTCAGACATCCTAATCAAGGAGTGGTTGAGTGCTCCGCTGCGGTTGAAAAAACCCGTTGTTCAAAAGAAGAACAATAAGCAAGGACCCACTGGCTCTTTGGAGAAAAAACATGAGGATCAGCTTCCTTCGAAGCCCGACCGTTCTAGTCCTGCAGAGTCATCTAGTAAGCGCAAAACCTCATACGGTCCTTGTGAGGATGCAGCCAAACAACTTAAGAAGTTGAAGGCGAATCCCGCCTCCTACTACCCAGCTCAGAGATGAAGGCCCAGTTCGAATAGTGGGGGAGACACGGTCATCATCCAAAACTCCTAGTGTGATAGGTGCCCCCATCCGAGCAGAGGGGAGTCAAAAAAATGTTCCGCAAGGAGCTTACGACAAGGTAGTTCGAGACCTTAGGATTGCGAAAGCAGGGGCTCACAAATTGGTTGACATGCTTCGTGGAAATGCTAGTTTGGGAGATGATAACGAGCGAATGAAGAGTGAATGCAAACGCCTTCGAGAAGCCCGAGACCATTCTAGACGGAACAACGAAGTCTTGGTCGGGAGAATCCATACATTGGAGGTCAAAGTGGGTGAGTTGGAGACGAGCCGTGCAGAGACGATGTTGATAGAAAAGGAGCGAGATATCGCTCGGGACGAGCTTACTTTGGTGCACCGAAAATTGCAGGACTCAGAAGAAACAATCAGACTTTTGGAGGTGGAGATCCAGAGTCTGAAGGCTCGAAGACTCCCGGGACACGACCACTTACTGTCACCGGATGCCCCCACAACTTTGTGCCAAAAACCCACTGAGGCACAAAAGTTGGACATGACAAGTTACAGCGGGGTCACCACCAAAGAGCGGGAACAAGAGCTAGAGCAAGAGTTTGAGCCTGTCCCGGTATCTGACCCAGAGCCTGAGACCGGGACCGGGAAGGAAGCTGCCCTTGAGACTACTGATTCACTGTTTAACGATGCTTCCCTACTTTCAGCAGAAGAATGGGAAGAGTTTAGAAAAACAATGGGGTTTGAAGACTTGCCTCTATAGGGCCTTTGCATGTATATGTTGGCTATTGTTTTTTTTTCATTTTTGTATTGAACAACTGGTGTGAGCAATCGACATGTGATTTTCCAAACACCCTGCAAATGAATAAATAAGAAGAATCACTTAAGTTAAATTGTTGAAACGCAAGTGTTAACTTTCTCATATGTTATGTGTCGAAGCGAACACTTTTAAATGCCTGTCAATGCATTGGTGTGAGCTCGTTTATATGCCTCTACTGCAACCATGTGTGTATAACAATGAGTTCTAAATAACTTGTGATGTTTAGATGATTAAGTCTTTGGAATGATGCCTTCAGGGAAGGGCTTGTGCTTTTTAAGAGAAGGCTTGAAGTGCTTCAATGAAGAAGACTTGGGGAGCTTCCAAGAGGAAGGCTTAGGGTGCTTCATAAGAGGAAGGCTTGAGGTGCTTCCTGAAGGAAGGCTTTGTGTGCTCCCTGGTGGAAGGCTTTGGATGCTTCCTGGCGGAAGGCTTGAGTTCTTCCTGGGGGAATAAAATATGTATTTGGCACCAAACAATGACTAGCTTATTATTGAGCTCTAGTTTGCATTACACATAATATTTTCGGAGGTGATGAGTGTTCATGGAACCACTCACTAACTTCCCGTCCATGGTCTCCAAGGTATAGCTTTCTTTTCCCCTACTTGGTAGATTCGGTAAGGTCCTTCCCATGGGGATTTGAGTTTTTGAGACCCTGGACGATTGGGTGCCGCAAACTTTTTCTTGAGAACAAGGTCACCTGGGAGAAAGTGCTGGAGTCGAGCCTTCTTGTTATAGGAGCTTCTCACTTGCTGCTGGTAGCTGGAGATACGCTTCACCACTTGCTCTCTTAATTCCTCCCTGAGATCAAGTGAAGTTCTCAGAGCGATGGAGTTGACTACTAGATCATCGAGCTCGGTGAAGGGTGCCGGGACAACAACATGTGGAGGAATGATTGCGTCAGTGCCGTATGCAAGGGTGAATAGAGACTCTCCTGTTGCTCGACGCGGAGTGGTGCGGTACGCCCAGAGCGTGCCATCCAACTCCTCCTCCCACAAGCCTTTCTTATCATCGAGTCGCTTCTTGATACAGTCAAGGATCGTTTTGTTTGAACCTTCTGCCTGGCCATTACCCTAGGGGTAATATGCAGTTGAAGTGAAATGCTTGATCTTCCAAAGCTCAAAGAACTCGTTGATTATGGCGCCAGTGAACTGAGTCCCATTGTCAGTTAGAATGACCTTGGGGAGCCCAAATCGGAAGATAATCTGGCTCCAGATGAATTTTTGGACATCAGCCTGGGTTATGGTGGCCAAGGCTTTTGCCTCCACCCACTTAGTGAAGTAGTCAATGGCGACAATCAAATACTTCTTGCTTAGGATTGGAGTGCTTAGGAGTGGTCCAACGATGTCAAGTCCCCATTGCATGAATGGCCAAGGGCTTACCTGTGCATGCAACTCTTCTGGTGGTGCCAATTGGTTAGGCTTGAACCTTTGACATTTGTCGCACTTCTGGGCATATTGTAGAGCTTCCTGGCGTAGAGTAGGCCAGTAAAATCCTGCACTAAGCGTCTTTTGAGCAAGCGACCTTCCACCGGAATGATTTCCACAATGTCCTTCATGAACCTCTGCCAAGACTTTCAATGTTTCTGGATGCCTCAAGCATAACAAGTTTGGTCCTGTGAAGCTCTTTCGAAAGAGTTGGCCCCTGTCGACATAGTATCGCACAGCTTTCATCTGGACTTTGCGGGCCTCTAATCGTTCATCAGGCAATATTCCATGCTCTAGATAGTTGAGGAAAGGATCTTGCCAGCTTGGAGATGAACCAATTTGTCTCACTTCGATCTGCCTCATATCAATACTGCTCTGCTCGAGATACTCAATCGGGATTGAGCGCTTGAAACGAAAGTCAAGTGATGATGCTAGATTGGCCAACGCGTCTGCTTGCGTATTTTCTGCTCGTGGGAGTTGATGAAAAGTAAAAATAGGGAAAAAGGTAAGCATTTCCTGGACCTTGTTATTATATCTGAGCATCCTTGCATCACGTGCATCATATTCACCAGTCGATTGGTTAGTAATAAATTGTGAATCCGAATGAATAGCGAGGCGTTTGATTCCCAACTCCTTGGCAAGTGTGAGCCCGCAAATCAAAGCCTCATACTCTGCTTCGTTGTTAGAGGCTTTGAACCCGAACTGTACTGCCTGCTCCATTATTGAGCCATCTGGAGTGATAAGGACAATCCCCGCTCCTGCCCCTTTCTGGTTCGAGGAGCCGTCAACAAAGAGCTTCCATAGAAGATTGGAAGTGGAGGGCTGTAGGGAAGAAGAACTGGCTTCTTGATCCCGTGGCAGAGAAGTTTTGGCGGCCCTGGGGGTTTTGCCAAGCTTATTGCCTTCTTCTAGTGACGCTGGTGTGAACTCCACAACAAAATCCGCTAAGGTCTGGCCTTTGACAACTGTTCGTGGACGATAGAGAAAATCATACTGACTCAACTCGATGGCCCATTTCATTACCCGTGTCGATGCATCGGGTGCATGAAGTAACGAACGAAGCGGACATTCGGTCATGACGATCACCCGATGAGCTTGAAAGTATGGCCTCAGTTTCTTTGTCGTAACTAGTAACGCCAGAATCAGCCTTTCAAATTTCGGGTATCGTGTCTCAGCATCAAGGAGGGCTTTGGATGTGTAAAATACAGGAAGCTGGATCCCATTTTCTTCCCGGATAAGTGCAAAGCTTACAGCAACATCTGAAACCCCCAGATACAGGAACATGTCCTCGTTATCTTTGGGTTTCGATAGCAATGGCGGAGATGTCAAGTAGGCCTTGAGATCTTGAAATTCTTTCTCGAAACCTTCATCCCACTTATCCCTGGACGCCTTCTTTACTGCTTGGAAGAAAGGTCGACACTGGTCAGTTGATTTGGACAGGAACCTATTCAATGCTGCCGCTCGTCCAGTGAGACTTTGAATCTCTTTCAGACTTGATCGGGATTTCATCTCGAGTATTGCCTTGATTTGCTTTGGGTTTGCTTCGATCCCACGCTGAGTCACAAGGTATCCTAAGAACTTCCCTGCTGACACTCCAAAAGTACATTTCAGAGGGTTGAGCTTCATTTTGTACTTCTTCAGCAAGTTGAAGGTCTCTCGCAAGTTGGCGATATGATCCCCTCGTTTTTCTCCTTTGACCATGATGTCATCCACATAGACCTCCATGGTTTTGCCGATGAGATCCTTGAACATCCGATTGACGAGCCTCTGGTACGTTGCTCCTGCATTCTTGAGGTCAAATGGCATGACCTTGTAGCAGTACACACCTCGGTCGAAGACAAAGGCAGTTTTTTCCTTGTCTCTTTCGTGCATGAAAATCTGATTATAGCCCGAGTATGCGTCCAGGAAGCTCAGCAGCTCATTCCCTGTAGTTGAGTCCACTAAGAGATCAATTCTAGGCAAAGGATAATGATCCTTTGGGCACTCAAGATTGAGGTCGGTGTAATCAACACAAACTCTCCACCGTCCAGCTTCCTTTTTCTTGACAAGCACGACATTCGCTAGCCATTCAGAGTGCAGAACTTTTTCAATGGATCCAGCAACGAGTAACTTGTCAATCTCCTCTTGGATGATAGCAATTTTCTCTGGGGAAAAATTGCGTCTTTTCTGTTTGACCAACTTGTGGTGGGGATTGACGTGTAGCTTGTGGCTAACGATGGTAGGGTCAATCCCTGGCATGTCAGACGGAGACCAAGCAAAAACTTCTTTCTCCTCACGTAGGAAGGCTATGAGTTCTTCCTTTTCTGTGTCATTCAACCGGGCGCCAATACGGACCTCTTGCTCAGGATATCGAGGGTTAAGTTGAATGAGGATGACGTCATCCTCCGGCTGCCACCCTTCCAGAGCTGATGGCTCCTCGTGAACGTCAGGATCTTGACCCGCGATTAGTTGCTATTCGGGGAATGAAGAAGAAAGCTTGCCCCCAATGGATGATCCTGCTTGGGGAATAAATTCTGCCACCTTGACCTTCTTTAGCCCTTCGGTAAGGCACTGTCGAGCCATCGTCTGATCGCCCTTGATTTCTCCGATTCCACCACCGGGAATAGGGAATCTTATCTTCTGGTAAAGGCTTGATGTGGTTGCGAGGATTTTGTGAAGCCATGGCCTTCCGAGGATTCCATTGTATGGGGAGTATTCGTCCATGATGTAAAAGGCCTGGGCCGTGACAACGGGGTCTGAATGTACATCCAGCTGGAGAGTACCTACGGTCATGCTGGTTGACCCATTGAAACCTCGGAAAGGGACAGCCCCCTTTACTGCGAGGCTTTCTAACCCCATCCTGCGCATTGCATCCAGGCTGAGGATATTTGTCGCGCTCCCTCATCATGCGGCCAATCAAGTCTCTCCTTGTCCTTCAAAGAGAAACCAATGACAAGGTCGTTGGCCACCCCGGGGTTGGTAACTTGGGAGACTTGAGAGACGGCAAGTGCATCTCGTTTCTTTCTCTTTTTCTGCTTGGAGGTGGTTCCTAGCAATTATGATTCAGCCATGATGGTGTTGATGCGAATCATCTTGGCTGCAGGTTCCTTTGGTCCCTTGTCAGTAGGTCGATCCATAGTCTTCCCCTTGACGTACTCAGTGCAATGCCCTTCCTTGATGAGATTCCGGAGATATCTCTCGAAAGATATGCATTTTCCGATGTTGTGCCCATAACACTCGTGGAAGGCACACCACTTTGTTTTATCAGCCTTCTCCTGATCTCCTTTGACTGGCACACCACTCGTGATGTACTTCCCATCAACCTCCTGCCTGCCTGTTGTAGAGCCGAAGTTCCTTCCCCTGGCGGGGGTATTTGGCTGGCTGGAGAGGGGAATGCTCCAAAGTTGAAGGTTGGTCTCCCTTCGAGTGTCTCAATGGGAACTTCTATGGACACTCGCCTGGGTTGAGCTGGGCGCTTCTCCGGAGTCTCTATGTGAGCCTCATTCCTCGTCTGAGCTGTTGAGGCAGAAACACCTTCTCCGGTCGACTGAACGGATCGACGAACCTTAGCCATGCTGAATCGAAGGATTTTGAATTGGAAAGCTTGTTGATGGATGATTTGAACAACGTTCAAAATCTTCGAACAATGTCGATGAACGACGAACGAAGAAAGATGAACGATGAACTATTTCTTGATGAGTGATGAACAACGTTCAAAATCTTCGAACAATGTCGATGAACAACGAACGAAGAAAGATGAACGACGAACAATTGAGAGAGCTTCTTCTGAGTATTCCTCAATAGCTCTCAATGAAAGCACCAATTGTTGAATCAAAGATTGAACTCGTCGCAAAAAGTCCTCACAATTCCTGCAAACAGCAAACAATTAGCTATCGTTGCTTCGATCGATTTACCCGGGGGGTTGTTCGACCAAGAACACTCTGATGCTTAAGTTAGCTTTAAGAGAGGAAAGGGATATATTTCGAAACGAAGAATCAACGTACCTTGGAAGTGAAATGTGCCTTGCTATTTATAGGAAAATCTTGGGAACCTTGGAGCATTCTGATTGGTCGATTGAATATTTAATTAATAAAAAATATATTATTAATTAAATATACTATTTAATAATTGCAAAGATGGTTTATCATGATAGTAACGACAATTATTGTATTTTAACATCAATATTAATCATCTATTATTAAGAATAACGACAATTAACTCTCGGGGAGAATATTGATGTTACGGAGATTGTAACCTGATCAAATAATGTATTTAACTGGTAAATAGATTATTTATTATGCGGGTGTTTTCAAATGACCATCGTTATTGCCAGGGGCAAATTGGTCATTTTTGGGAATTATGGGCCACGTGGCAGCTCCGTAATTTTCGGATGATTTTGGGTTCCACAAGCCTTTATTTAGTTTGTGTATGGAAGGGAGAGCTGAAAAAGAGAGAGATTGGGCACAATTGTACAAGAACCCCCTAAGTGGAGAAATTGATGAGATGTGAAAATTTTAATGGATTTGGTGGTAGAGATTGTTAGCAATATTATATTAAATCATCTAGTCATTATATTGTTTGTTAAGTGAATAGTATAAATAAATATGGTAATGTATTTAAGGTGAGTGAGAGTCACATTTTACATAATGAAAATAACAAGTTTATTCTCAAAGTTCTCTTATTTTTCCTTCTTTTATTTGACTCGTCTATTTTCCATTGATACACTTCCTTTCTAATTTTTAAGTTCAAATCAACAATGTCTCTCATTCTGTGCTGGAACTAGCTGAGGTATCGCGAGGTCTGGAGGAGCAGAATCGTCTTCTCCTTCCTCAGGTAATCTTCTTACTAGAAACTATGAATCATAGTCACCGTTTGCAATTCATACGAAGAAAGCTTGATATGGAGTTTATGCATACTGTGGAACCCCGTGGCTTGAGTGGGGGTTTATGTGTGTTGTGGCGCGTCTTGGACCAGGTTGAGATTGTCAAGTACGCTAACTTCTTGATTGAAGTGGTGGTGAGAGATTCGAGTCTCAACCTCCGATGGAGACTGTTCGCCATCTATGCAAGCATTGATGACAAACATAGAGGGGACCAATAGAGACATGGCGGTGGCCTCGTACTCAGCACACCTACCCAGGAACTGCTGGAGTACGCACTGCGTTTTGGTTTCCAGGTTTCCAACAATGAAGCCAAGTACGAAGCCCTCCTTGCTGGCCTCCGGTTGGCCACCGACCTCCAAGCGCAGCAGCTGCAGGTTTACAACGACTCTCAACTTATCGTGCGCCAGATCAATAGCCTCTATGATGCTAAAGACGCCTCCATGACCCAATACTTGGCCAAAGCTCGATCCCTGCTTCGCCACTTTCACGGCTACGACGTCACTCAGATACCACTGTCGGAGAACAGCCACGCAGATGCCCTGTGTAACACCCCGGAAATTTGAGGATTTTAATATTGTAAATTATTGCATGAATTGACGTTTTTACCCCTGTGAATTGTATTGCCAAATTGTTGACTTTTTGATTGGAGGGTCAAATGGACTTTGACCAATGACTATGACGTAGTTCGGGACGTCACGAGTCCATAGACAGGTGGCACGTCCAATTCGGACGATCAGGGAAAAAGTTATGACTATCGGAAGTTCAGGGGCATTACCGTAATTTGGACGATTGGGGCGAAAATATTGAATTTTTCGTTTGGCAACTAATTTTCACATGACTCAAGGACCGTTAGGTAGGTCTCGATGTCCTGAGTCCGTAGACAGGTGGCACGCCAAAATCGGACTCCGTACGAGGAAATTATGGTCAGAAACGTGAAATCGGGAGGTTTGCGTCTCGGTAGTTGTGTCGAATATTTTATTCTGATATTGTGATTGGAGGACACCTGGATCACCTGGATGAGTGACAAGTGTCACTCATCCATTGGCTAGATTGGATCAAGCTCCACTAAGTGATTAAATAGGATTAAGCCCACCTTTTGATCTCAGCCATTCATCTCAAAACTCCCAAGTTACATCTCAACCCTTAATCTGTTTCTCAAGATTAAATCTGGACCGCCCATTTCCTTTCCCTCCATACTATATATTTCTTCTACCCGAAGCACACACACGGTCCATTCGACAAACACACCAGTATAGCACCCTGTCCCTTGCATTGTGTGTGGCTGGACTCGCTGGTTAGGCGGAGAGACGGCGGTGATCGGTGGCTGACGGCGGCGAGGTAGGTGGTTTCTAAACCCGAACTGTTTTGAAAAACTCAGAATTGGAAGCTCGATGATTCAACGTTAATCTTTGATTTCTATTAACCCTAATCGATTCTAGGGACAAGTAGGAGCACTTAGAACTTGATTTCTCGATCTAAGGAGACCTGAACGGAGGATAAGCTGCGACAGGGGAACCGGTTCTGTTCATCGGGGCAAGCCTTTGTTTCAGCCCTTGTTTAATGTTTTTGATTCCATAGAACCCTTACTGGGATTGAGACGAGCACATAGGAAGAAATTAGAGTTAAAATGGTTAGGAATTGAGGGAATGGTGATCGGGTCTGATCGCGGGTCTGATCGACCCAGTTGCAGAGTGACGGGTTGGCCCGTCAAGAGGACAGAGGTGATGACGTGGCACCCTGTCAGGTGACGTGGACCACTCTTCAGCCGACACATGTCACATGTCAGTGCATAGTCAGCACTGACATGTCAGTGACGTGGCCCAATCAGGGACTACCACGTGTCACTGACATGGACCAGTGCCGTGCTGACATGTGGCACATGTCAGATCTGACACGTGGCCTGACAGAGCAGTGATGTGGACCAATCATGTGTTGACACATGGCACCTGTCAGAGTCTGACACGTCAGACCTGACAGCTGTCAGATGACGTCATGCTGACGTCAGCAGGGACTGTTCCTGCGTTGACCAGAGCGTTGACCGGCGCGTTTGGGCGCGTGTGAACAGTATTTTTGGTGGGACCACCACCATTCTTTAGGTTTTGACGATCCGGATCCAATGGCGGTGGTTTCGGGTCGATCGGAGATCGTTAAGTTGGTCAAAATAGGGTTTATTACATCGGGAAGCGCGTTCGGGCTGTTTTTCCGGGCCGGTTTCAGTCTACGGTTTCATGGTTGAATGTTAGGGGCTTATATTGACCTTTACGTATACTTTGGACATGACAGGGACTGTACAATAGTATCAGGTCGAGGGTATACATTCGGTTTTCAGCAGGATTGTGCTGTGAGTGGGCCCGATTTCATTAAACCCTTGCATGCTTAAATGTTTTCTGATTTACTTATATATTCACATGCTGGAATCAAGAAACGGTTTTGATGATATTGAAATTATGGTTATGGCACGTTTCACGGTATTTGGGTTTGAGAACCGTCTGATGAAACTTAAAGATTGGTTTTGGATTTCATATATATATATATATATATATATGTTTTGCATGTGGATATCGATAAAATGTATTTGGTACTGCACTGTATAGATCCATTCTTGTGATACTGTCTCCTCTGGATGTGGTACCCCGGAGCGGTCACGGCGCATTGCCTGCGAGGGGTCATTCTACGGAGGAACCGGACCGTAAAATGACTCAGGAGCAGGATTGCTATAATTTGACGTCAGGGACGTCGAGCGTCTAGGACGCTAGGCATTTGAGATGCCGTACCCGGACAGGGTTCGGGGATTGGAATCGGGATTGAGACCCCGAGTGGCACGCGTAGCCTTGGGACTGTGACCTTATTGGACGTCAGGGACGTCAGACATCAGGGATGTCATGATTGGAGTGTATAGTGCAGTGGTTAAAAATTATGTTTATGGTTTTATTACATTCCTTATGATTCATATTATATGATTTATGGTTTTAAATTCTGATGCATGCATGTTTGGAAAACGGAGGGGTAAATTATATGTTTTACTTATTAAACGGTTTTATAAAATTGAGTTTCGGCCCACTCACCCTTAATGTTTTGGTAACCCCTCCAGGTTGTGCTACTTAGGTAAAAGAGGATCCTGATGCTGAGGCATAGATCTACTTCCGCGTACCTGATCTCCTGTTGGGTGGTTTGCCCGCAGGTTTATTTTAGAGTCGTGCTCGCAATTTATAATTTGGAACTTTATCCCTTGTTTGACATCGGTTTATTTTGGATTTGATGTATAACTTTATTTGGTTATTTATTCATTTGAACTTTTGAGGTTAAAATTAGAACGTTATTTTGGGTGTCAGACGAGAGCAGGGCACGTCCCCATGTGGTCCTAGGGGGATCGGGGCGGGTCCTGTCAGCTTGGTATCAGAGCACTAGGTTGTGGTCAGCATGCTAGACTAGCGATTAGTACTAGTTACTTTTCGATTTTAAGGATAATGTTATCTGATCTATGCTTCTTGACAGTTGGTTATGCCTCCAAGGAGGATTCCTCATATACGGACTGACGAGGATCTGGAGAGGGAAATGGAATGCGCAAGCATTGAATGGGCTCAACGTCTGGGAGCCACTCTTTTCAACGGGGGATCAAACCCCGAAGATGCTCATGAATGGATCACCAAGTGGGAAAGGATCTTCACGGTGATGCACTGCCCTCCAGGCGAGCGGGTGACCTTGGCGGCCTTCTTACTGGAAGAAGGAGCCTATCAGTGGTGGCATGGCCTTGAAATGTCTGGATGGCCTGTCCACACCACTACCTGGGAGGTCTTCCATTCCCGATTCCTGGATCAGTATTACCCGCGATCGTTTCGCGCGACACGGGAGGCAGAGTTTCTACGGCTGGAGCAGGGGGATATGTCCGTTGCGGACTACAAGCAGACTTTTGGGAAACTTTCCCGGTTCGCTGCATCTTTCGTAAGCACGGAGGAAGACAAATGCCAGAGGTTTGAGTTTGGACTCCGAGGGGAGATTCGGGCAAGTGTGACTGCTGCCACTCATGCTTCCCTGAGAGATATGGTCGATGCTGCGGTTCGTGTCGAGGCCAGTCTGGCGACACACCAGACACGACAGTCTTCGGGCGATGGGAGACGTCAGGATTTCCCACACCGTGGGCCATCAGGCCAGAAGAACAATAAGGGAGGGGCTACAGGGGAGCACCCTCATCCTTTAAGGGTCGTGGCTGGTCAGGTCGACGTGGGGGCTCTCAGGGCAGAGGATCAGGATTCAACTCTGGGCAGCGTTCATCTTGGAGCGGTGCTTCTGGTGGGCATTCGGACAGGTCGAGGCCAGTGAACTGTTTTCCTTGCGGAGAAGAGGGCCACTATGCCCGTGATTGCCCGATGTTGTCCAAGAACAACGACTCTGGGGGCTCTAGTGTGGTGCAGAGCACGGCTTCCCACACTAACGGAGGTCGAGGTCAGGGAGGTGACCGTGGTGCTGGGCGTGGCGCGCGCGGGCGCGGACGGAATGGAGGGCCTAGGGCCCAGGTGTTTGCAATGATCCAGCAGCAGACGATGACTGCCCCAGGAGTAGTTACAGGTACACTACATATCTTAAACCTTCTTGTACATGTGTTGATGGATGTGGGGGCTACACATTCTTTTATTTCGAGGAGTTGTGCTGGTATGCTTGATTGTGTGGTATCAGCCTTAGATGGTGAAATGGGTGTTGGCACCCCGATGAGCATCGTGTACCTTGTGAATCAGGTGATTCGGAGGTGCCCGGTGAGAATTGAGGATGTGGATTTTCCAGCGGACTTAATTATCCTGGATATCCACGACTTCGATGTGATTTTGGGGATGGATTGGCTATCGGAGCATGGGTCGCTCATCGATTGCTGTAGCAGACAAGTGATTCTGCGAAGTCCGGGTTTGCCGGAGGTTATCTTTCAGGGGGGAACGTGATGGTTCGCCTCCTGAAGTGATTTCTTCACTTACTGCTACCAAACTTCTACGGAAGGGATGCCAGGGTTATCTGGCCCATGTCGTGTCGGAGCAGGTTGATACTCCGGGTATCGATGAGATACCGGTGGTTCGTGAGTTTCCGGATGTGTTCCCGGAAGACTTACCTGGATTACCACCATCACGGGAGATCGAGTTTACAATTGAACTACTCCCCGGTCCTATTGGACATCCTACCGGACATCGACACAGGAGACACCCTTTGTCTTGACTTTCCAGGGGGCTCATCTAGCCACGGAAAGTTGAGGGCAACCCCTGGATTGAAATACAACACAAACTGTACGCAATCATCTTCTACCTTGGCAAGCGCCAGGTCTAGGTGATTTGAGTACACCGGGTCGGCCATAAAGTCCTCCAGGGTCTTCTGCTGGTCGGCGGACAGCAGGACCCTCAGCCGGTCCACTTCCCCTTACAGCTCGCCCATGACCCTCTCCTGCTTGTTTAGCTGTAGGGAGAACGCGTGCACCGTCTCTTCCCGGTCCGCTATCCCCTTCTCCGCACGGGCTTCTCCCGCAGGAGCTCCCCCTCCAACTCTACCACCCGCCTCCGCGCAGCATGGCCCTCCAGCTCCCATGCTCAGAGTCGCTCTTCCCGCTGCCGAGCGGCTCCCTGCTCGGCCTCTAGCCTCTGCATGTGCCGAGCTGCCTTCTGCAGAGCCACGTATGTTTACCCAAAGCACTGTCGAGACAACAACACTTGCTAGAACAAAATAAAAACAAAAAAAACAAACAAAAAACACTGGGCGGTCGATCTTACGTGGGCTTGCTCAGCCAGCACGGCAGCAAACTGGCCAGGATGCGAGCCGGTACCGATCTCCTCTATCTCCGCAGGAGTTTCCTGCGACCCCAGCACGAAGACATTGGCAACTGGCGCCAACGTCTTGTGCACATGGTGCGTCACCGGCACCCAGCCATCGCCAGCCTTGGCAGACCGCACTACCTGGCCATCTCCAGGGGCTCGGCAAACAAGGACGCCACGTCCGGCGCGCTGACCGCCGCCCTCTCCCTCGCCAGCGGCGGCATCTCCCTTCAGTCCCCTTCTCCTACTCCTTCGGTACTTCAGGATCCCTTATTACCGCCTCCCTCTTCCGCTGCCGGTCGGCGCTCCGGCTCTCCGACAACCCAGCTACCGGGGGAGACTGCCTCTGCCGAGCCTCCATCAGCTTCCTCCGGCGCTCCCAGGCTTGGTCCAGCCCGCCGATGCAGGGCCGCTTCAGTCTGAGCACCGGACTCTTCATCTTAGCACCCTGCCTAGCTTCAGGCCTGGTCGGCTTCAGCAACCCATCAGGTCGGCAGCCCGAGCTCGACCCTTGCTGGGGATCCTCCCAACCGATACCCCGTGGCTTCAGGGCCGTGGTCTTCACCCTCCGCACAGGCTGGGGGGTCACCTCTGGCTCCTTACCCTTGCCGTCTGCTGCAGAGCCGTGCTTTGCCACCGCTTCGCTCATCTTCTTCTGAGCGGCTTGTTCAACTTGGGGATGCACTGCAAAGCAAAGTGTTAGTCTCTCGGCATATCTACACCACAACGCATAACGTACTGCACTTATCGGGAGGCGAGATTAGTCCCACGGCAAGTAGGTTAGACGGCAGTTTCAGGACGCAACGACTACGTTCCAGGTCGGACAGCTTTTCCCGAAACAGATTGCACGCCTCCCAATCTTCTGCTGTCACTGTGGCCTTCGACGGACCTGCAACAAAAAAGAAACTATCAGACCTGTCTCAGCATCTCAATTACCACTCTATGGCCACCGATCGAACGGAAGACAGACAACCTCCGGACTGGAAGTGGCTGGAAATCCTCGATCGGACCCTACTCATATCCCCCTCCCACGGCCCGGACGCCCAGCAAAATCGGTGTCTCCATCTCTTCTGCGACGTCGGCACGTCGTTGATGAAGGCACCCTGGGCCGTCTTCTGCAGGCACTCCATCTGGTACCATCCCGACTCGTAGGTCTGCCTCTTGAAATGGTATAGGGCGCATAGCTGCCCCTAGGACGGCTCCGGTAGTCCATCCAGTCGGAAGGCCGTGTAGAGGCTGATCAAAATGATCCAGCCGTTCGCGTTCAGCTGCCCCGTGGCTAAGTTCGCCCTCGCCATCATCTTCTGGAGCCATGGGTGCAGAGGCAGCCTCACTCATTGCTCAAAGCAGTCGACGTAAAATAACGTCGACCCTTCTGGAGGGTCACTCGACCTCTTGCTATGAGGGGGTACCGTCATCTTAATCTCCGCTGGCACATTGTACAGCTCCCGGAACCTGTCCAGGTCGGACTGCCGAATGGTGTTCACCTCATAGTCCACGGCGTACTCCACCTTCACCAGGCCATCGGCATCTAGCTCCATCGGCGAGCTCGTCTCCGTCCCGCTGTCTTCAGCGTCGGAGTCGACAACGACGACGACGACTGGGGGGGTGCGAGATGACGTCTCTCCTTCGCCAGGCCGGTCGGCATCAGATGTGCTGCATTCCCCCTGTTGCCGCATCTCCTTCCTAGGAAACCTGAGAGCCCCATCTAGGCTGTCACCGCTGCTGGACGACGACGACGTATCAGATGTGGACCCACTAGCACGTCGTTGCCGAACGAGACAGTGCTTCCCTGCCAAAAGCTTGAGGGGACCTAACCCCAAATCCACTGTTTGACTCTGACTCTGACATCTACAAATTACCAAAACAAAGAAGCTACAACTAAGCACCTACGCTACGGAACACATGCTGAGCAGAGATGCCGTTCGGCAAAAATTATACCTGTAATATTGTCTCGGCTGAATTGGTCTCACACGTGTCTCCTTTCCTCTCGGCAGGCTCCAATTCAGTCGGCACTTGAAATTACTCCACAGATGCACTGAGTAAAAAGTCAAAAAGTTCCACCCCCTTTTATAGGCCCCTGGCACGCCTCGAGATGCGCGCTTCCGATCTGACGGCCACCTTTCCGATACAGATACGACATACTGTATGTCACTGTATCGTACAGCTCACCTACGTACATACGTACATATTCCCACCAATATATATCACTACAGCATGCTGACCTGCGTCCCTCGACACCTCCACCGTCGGCATGCTTCCTCTCTCAGTCGGCAAGCACACTGCGACTGACGTGTCCCCATCATTTCCCCTCGGCCGCCTCTCCACGATCTTCCAGTCAGTACGGTGGGCAGCTTGCGGAACTCGGTAACGGGGACTCCTTTCACATCGGACATACGGTGCACCTCCTCGGTCCAAGATTTGGGGGGCTACTAGGGATACAGGGCGCAGTGCCCTGGTCGGTCTACAGGTACAGGCCGTCATCGCAAGTCCTCGACCGAGGAAATCCACCTCAGTCAAAGACTTAGGGGACTTATGTTGATACCATATCGACCGACCACCTGAGCACAAAGCCCACCAGGACAGGACGGACGCCGACCGATTACCCGATCGACACCCCCACGGCCTACGGCCCGCCGATTGGCACCAAACTGCAGACCCGCCACTCGGCATCTGACAATGAACAGACGCCAGCTGGCTGCGACAGTTACCTAACCAGCTCTACCCTACCAACCCCCTGACGGAGGCAGGTTGGGACTCCAGCTGGCGCCTCCCCCGGATGTCCAGGGCTTGTCAGACGACTCACAGCAACAAGGCACAACCTGCTCCGGAACAGTGGCTCACCTACCGGAACAGTAGCCCAACTACCGCAGTTATGGCTACTATAAATACCTCGAAACCCTTCACAAAGGTAAGCTATGTGTATTTACCTGCCTCTCGGCACTCGGATACTAACTTAGGCATCAGAGCCTCTTTTGACCGGCACCACACCGGTGTCAAGTCTTTGCAGAATCCCTACCAAACAACAACGCCCCCAGCGGGCCCAAGACACCACACGGCTGGTCCTAGAACCCCCAGCGGATCTCATCGAGTTGGTCATTTCAGGATCGAACAAGTCTCAACCTCCGATGGAGACTGTTCGCCATCTATGCAAGCATTGATGACAAACATAGAGGGGACCAATAGAGACAGCTCGGTCTGAGAATTTTGGCTTCTAAGGAACCTTGTTTGGTCATGGGGGACTTCAATGATATATTGAATGAGCAAGAGAAGGAGGGAGGAAACCTCCGATCTACAAACTCTATGAGATGTTTCAGACAATTTGTGGCAGATAACGGCCGGTTGAACTTGGGATATGAGGGCCACCCTTTCACTTGGTGAAACAAACGGGACTGACACGACCCATCCCAATCCCCCCGGGATTACCATGGAATGTGACGTGCTCCCGTCTGACAAGAGGCGCCAGACAAGGGATAACCGATTGCCATTGCCCAAACGGGCTTCCAGAGTGCGTAAGGATCGATGGAGGAGGTGTGCGATGCTCAAGTCTCTGCTGCAGTCGTATCCGGAATCAACCTGAAGGGCATTGAAAACAAAAGCTGTGAGTGGACGAAAATAAACAAGTCTGCTTAAAACATTTATAAGACATTTATGCCCCTCAGTAAAATCATATGCATGCACCAAAACCAATAATCCCATATTTATTTAGAACTAACCATTAGGGCCTTAGCCCGGAAACCAAAGCATAGTTTCAATTTCCAAAAGTAAATCCAAGAGTTATTTCATAAATCCAGTAATATGAACCATAAGGCATATAATATAAACCATAACCATAATTTTAGCCACTGCACTATACACTCCAATCCGACATCCCTGATGTCTGACGTCCCTGACGTCAATAAGGTCACAATCACAAGGCTACGCGTGCCACTCGGGTCTCAATTTCCGAGTTCAATCCCCGAACCCCGTTCGGGTACAGCATCCCCGATGCTTAGCGTCATAGACGCTGGACGTTCTAGACGTCCGTGACCTCTCCGGGGTACCTCATCCGGAGGAGACAATATAATATGGAAGGATTTATACAGTGCAGTACTAAATACATTTTATAGATATCCACATGCAAAACATATAGGTATACATAGATAAAATCCGAACCGATCGTTACGTTTCATCAAACGGGTCTCATGCCCAAATACCGTGAAACGTGCCATAACCGAAATATCATCAAAACCATTTATTGATTCCAGCATGTGAACATATATAAAATATAAACCAGAAAACATTTATTCAATTCCATTTTAGGGTCCCCGACCCGCAATCACGTGTAGAAATCAACTGGGCCCCTGGCCCGATTTCACAAGTTAACTGGGCCCTTGGCCCGATCCACATATTAACTGGGCCCCTGGCCCGATTTCATAGTTCAACTGGGCCCCTGGCCCGATTTTACATTTTTTTTAAGTTCGTAACCGTTTCATGAAATCATATCCAACCATATTTATGGAAATCGGTGAAAATTCAGAAAATCTCGGTTTACGTGCAAATACGTAATTCACCTCGAAATATGTGAAATCATTTTAAATTCACTGATATCCAAGTAAATCATTTAATCATAATTATAACAATCATAAAACAGTTATGCATGCATCGAATTTATGAAACCAATGTCCACTCACAGACCGTTTAACCGAGCGCCTCGATACGCGTGCCATAGGCCTTCCCGGGCCACATCACTATCACCGGGACTCCCAATCCTATTCAAATCAATTTAGAGGATCACTAACCTCATCATTAACATCCTATTCAAGTCCCGTAATTTTCCCGAATTTTTAGGTATTTTTAAACTGGATTTAAAACCTTCGGACATCCCGAACAATAACGAAACGGGATCCGATCGACACGAAACCAACGCTAAAATGTTCGTTACATTGTATAGGACAAAAGTCATGTTGGAAGTTTCCCAAAATTACCTCACACGCGCCCCCACGCGCCGGTTGAACTCCCTGCGCGTGAAATCCACGCGCCGGGTACTGTTCATCATCGTCCAACCCGTATTACTGTAAAATGGGCCACCGTGACCCGCGGGCCAACCCGACTGGTTCTCGGTCATTTCTCCATCATTTTGGACGGGGTTTTCACTTGCAAGATCGTCTGAGTTCAACCAACAGTTCTGTGGAATCAAAAACCAGAAGTAACGTCCAGATTATTACCTCTGACTCGAACCCGAAACCCAGAATTTTCCGATCGTCCTTCCTCCCGATTCCGGCCGCCTCGAGTCCCAAAATCACGTCCACAAGGTTTGTTTATGCTCAGAGAACACCGTAGGATCAAATCCAACGACCAACACCCATCTAAAACCCGATCACCATTTTTGGTTTCGAACCGGGTTACGGGCACCGCCGTCCCCGCCGTGCCCAGCTCACTTCGAGCTTCGAAAACTAGCCCTTCGTGCCTGTTTCTGACCCCAAGTCCCAAAGGAATCAAGAAGGAGCCCAGAAACACAACAAATTTTCGATTTCCAAAAACCTGGGCATAACTCTCCTCGGGTTAGCACCCCCGCCGTGGACCACCGCGGTCGCCGCCGTCGTCCTGCCGCCTCCCACCGTCTCTCATACTTCCTCAGTCACTCCCAAGGTTGTGCACGCACAGCAGAGATGATGAGATGAGGAATATGTGTGCTGTATGTGGAAGAAGCAAATGGGGTATCGGTTGAATTATAAAACAGAGGAGATGATTTGTCCAGATGGGGAGGGAGGAGATGGATGGCCTGGATTGAAGGCACAGACCAGATGAAAGGCCCAGATCAAAAGTTGATCAAAGTGAGAATTCTTTAGTTATTTAATTCCTAATATTTTAATCCAATCCCACCAATCCAGATCTGAGTCCATAATTAAAGGTTAGTGGTCCACGTGTCCCACTCAGAATCCCAGGCCAATCAGAAAACGCCACGTGTCCCCGCCTCGTAATGCGTGCATAACGAAACCAAACTTCCGTGACCCATAACTTCGTCGTCGAATCTCCGATTTCGGCATGCCGCCTGTCGTTGGATTTGCATCGACGAAACCTACGTAACGGTCCTTGGCCCTCGGCCATCGGACATCCCGGTCAAAAAGTCAACATTTGCCCCTATTTCGTCCAAATTACGAAAATGCCCCTGGACTTCCGTACATCATAACTTTCACCACGAACGTCGGAATCGAACGTGCCACCTGTCTATGAACTCGTGACGTCCCGAACTACGTCACGGTCATCGGTCAAAGTCCATTTGACCATCCGAATTAAAAGTCAACGTTTTGCCCACGCCCAGGGGCAAAACGGTCATTTTGCACAATTCGTCCGAAATCGCTCAACTAATCCCAGATTAGTAAATCACAATTAAATATTATTAAATCTCGATATTCGGGATGGGTCGTTACAGGGACAATGACTTTATTCAGGCCAGGCTTGACCGTGGGCTGGCTAGTGCAGCACTTTCCCAATGCCTCAATC
The DNA here is from genome assembly GCA_032719365.1 of Prinsepia uniflora. Classification (NCBI taxonomy): domain Eukaryota; kingdom Viridiplantae; phylum Streptophyta; class Magnoliopsida; order Rosales; family Rosaceae; genus Prinsepia; species Prinsepia uniflora. The sequence goes on along the minus strand of CM064865.1, from coordinate 8,202,295 downwards.
GAAAATCGGTTTCTTCTGGGTTCTGACCATTCTATGCTATTCTTGAAATCAGAACCTGCACCGAAACGCTAGAAGCCTAGGTTCGTGTTTGATCCTAGGTGGGGAGATGGAGACGGATGTAAGGACATCATTTAAACCCAATGGAAACAACCTGTGCAGGGATCCCATGCTTATATGGTCACGTCGAAACTCAAGAAAGTTAAGGGTGCTCTTCTCGAATGGCGGCATGTGAACAAGTTTAACTCGCGAGAAAAAATCTCTAGCCTGAAGGCTGACATTAAAAGGGCATCCCTAGCTACTGATTATGATAGTGGATTGATTAAGAGGAAGACAAGTGAGCTGAAGCGAGCAATGGTTGATGAAGAGCAATTTTGGAGGCAGAAATCTCGTGTTCAATGGCTTCGGGAGGGGGACAAAAACACCAAATTTTTTCATGCCTCTACAGTGAAGAGGCGGAGGCAGATGTGATTCGAGGTTTGGAGGATGAGCAAGGCCAATGGGTTGTGCAGGATAACGAGATCTAGCGAATCATGGTGGGTTATTTTTCAACGCTATTCACTTCTTCCCATCCCACTGGGGTCAATGTGATCATTGAGTGTATTGATCGTAGAGTGTCTAAATCTGATAATTTGGGATTGATTATACCAGTGTCTAAAGATGAAATTAGAGCTGCAGTATTTCAGATGCACCCTTCTAAGGCAGCGGACCCTGACGGTTTCACAGCAGGATTCTACCAGAAAAATTGGGCAGTGGTGGGTGAGGATGTAACCCTTATGGTGCAAGCTTTTTGGCACTCAGGCAGATTTCTCAAAGCTATGAACAACACCCACCTAGTCCTGATCCCAAAGGTGCCCAGTTCCATGACGATGAATCAGCTGAGACTCATTGCACTTTGTAACACCCTGTATAAGGTCATCTCCAAAAATCTAACAAACAGGCTGAAGAAAATCCTCCCGTCCTTAATCAGTCCCAACCAATAAGCTTTTGTGGCAGGTCGTCAGATTACTGATAACATATTGGTGGTTCATGAAATCCTTCACTCTCTTCAACACCGAAAGCGTGGGGAGGATCAAGAGGTGTCCCTTAAGCTTGACATGGCCAAGGCATATTACAGGGTGGAATGACATTTTTTGATGAGTATGATAGGGGCACTTGGCATCCATGCGCGTTTTTGTGGGTGGGTGTTTGAATGTGTCTCTACGGTTTCTTATAGTATCTTTCCCCATGGTGAGGCGGTTGGGTACATTCACCCATCACGGGGCCTTCGATAGGGAGATCCTCTCTCACCTTTCCTTTTCTTGATTTGTGCGGAGGGGTTATCTGGCCTAATCCGACGGAAGAAGGAGGAAGGAAGCTTACATGGTGTTTGTGTTTCCAACCAGGGTATTCAGGTATCACACTTATTCTTTGCTGATGACTCTGTTGTTTTCTGTCATGCTAGTCAAGCAGAGGTCCTATGTTTAATGCAGATCATTGAGGTGCATGCTCAATGGTCAGGACAACTGGTCAATATGGAGAAAAGCTTTATGTTCTTTGGCTCAAATTGTAGTAAAGTTCTTCGTCGAAAGTTAGCTCACCTTTGTTGTATTTCAGTCAAGGATGGATTTGGAAAGTACTTGGGAATTGAGGCCGATTTTTGGGGTGTCGAAAAGACGGGTGTTCGAGGATATTAGAAACAAGCTTAGTGGGAAAACTGATGGATGGGCTGAACAGTTCCTCTCACCAGCGGGGAAGGAGATTATGTTCAAATCTGTCGCCATGGCTATGCCCAATTATGCTACGAGCTGCTTCAAGCTCCCAGTGTCCCTCTATAACGATCTTCAACGCATGGTGGCAAAATTCTGGTGGGGAAATCAAAATGGCCATAGAGGTATGCATTGGGTCTCATGGTAGAAAATGGTGCAGGACAAAGGAAGAGGCAGAGTGGGCTTCAAGGACTTCGAGTGCTTTAACTTGGCGTTGTTAGGGAAAATGCGCTGGCGAATCCTCCACAACTCCTCCTCCCTATTGAGTAAAGTGTTGTGTACGAAATATTATCCCAATAGCTCATTTTTGGAAGCTCGGCAGGGACACAGATCTTCTTGGGGCTAGAAGAGCACCCTGCAGGGAAAGCATATTCTCACTGAGGGCCTAACATGGCGGGTTGGTGATGGGAAGCAAATCAGAACCTTGATGGATCCTTGGCTGACAGGACCGCCCCCAAAAGGGGCATTGATAACCGTGCCGGGTCCTGCTCCCGTCTGGCAAGTCGACCATCGTCTCCCCAAGTAATACATGATCTGCCAATGTGGTCGTAATCTCATTATCCCGACCATCACCTCCATCACCTTATCACACATTAGGCCTTTCTTTTTGTCCATTATTACTAATCCTGATGGTCGATGTAGTACTCATACATTCCTTTCCAAAGGTATATGACCTCTGCATTCTCAACCCCGTGGGTCGATCTCAACTCATACAAGGAAAGTTAACTTCTGAGGGTTTGACTAGCATCAACACACGACTCCTCGAGTCTGATAGGACGTTAAATAAGCATTATTTTATATTATTTTATACCCTTTATACTTGACTTTTAATATTAAAATATTAAATAAATTGATAAAATAAATTATTTTGTGATTTTTATGTTTAGAAAAATAAAGGTTGTAATTTGGAGCATTTTGGCGAAAGAATCGTTTCGATCGGAATTATAACGAATAAAATATGGACGTAATTCGGTGGAATAATTAATTTAGTTATATTTTAATTAAATTAATTAATGCAGCCCAAACCCAATTATTTTTTGCAGCCCAGCCCGTCGCCAAGTGGCCCGCTAGCGAGCCCGCATGAAGCCCAGCTGCTTTCGCCCAGCCCAGGATACCAGCCCAGCAGTCAGGCCCAGGCGAAGCCCAGTTGCTTCAGCCCTGCCCACACACGATTCGACAGGCGCCGGCCGAACGTCCCTCTTCCACTCCAGCGCGCGCCTGCCGAACGCCCAGCCGCCCCTTCAGCAGAAGACTACCGAATTTTGGGAGTTATTTTCTGCTGCTCTCTGCTGATTTCTTTCCAGCAGTTTCCACCCAATTTCCAACCACTTTCCAACCACTTTCCAACCCAATTTTACAACTTTACAACTCAAACCACCTCTAAACATCATCACAAATCTTTATTACTAATCATTTCATTATTCCACATTTTTTATTGTATTTTTATATTATTTTTGGTAGCTTTCTCCACCTATAAATAGGGTTTCAATTCACTTGTTGAAACACACCTTCTTGGAGGCACACATTTGAGCCTTCTTTGAGAGAAACTTTGGCAAAGTATCTCCAATACAAAGTTTAGGGTTTTTGAGTCCATATTTCCCAAGGTTATTTCCTCCATCTTCATAAGGTTCCGTCCGCTGTCGGAGAATCGTATGAATAACAATCCATTGTTTTCATCCATCTTGAAAGTGTAACAATTACTCTCCATTTACTCAAACTCTCATTTTTGTTATTGGTTTTGATTATAGTTCAATATATGTGAGGTTTTTCTTACTAATATTTGTAAGTGTTAGATGCAATCTCCATGTGTCTTACTTTATGAATTTTAGTTATTTTATACATTTTAGTGCTTCATACTTCAATTCAATGTTAAGTGTTTTATCCGCTGTCGGTGCATTTAAAGTAGAATTGAAGAGACTTAATGTTGATCGCTGTCGGCGCATTCAGTCAAAAACAAAAGGTGAATCATATTGTAAGTGTTGTCCGCTGTCGGTGCATTTATAGTATTGAAAAATGTATGAAGGTAATTAAGACGATTAAGGTAAAATTTCGTGATTGATTTAATATTTGCAATTATTAGAGTGTTGGTAAGATTTGTGTTTTAAGAAGATCACTTGTACATGAATTAGAATAGAAGTAAAATTAGTTTATCTATGCTTTTACTTATTTACATGATCACAAACCTTTTCAAAACCCCCCTTTTTATTCTTTATTCTTTTATTCTTTTATTCTTTCATACTTTTAGTTTATTAGTCTTTGATTCTTTCATTTCTTTATTCTTTTATTCCTTTACTCTTTAATTTATTGATTCTTTGATTAGTTAATTCTTTAATTCTTTAATTCTCTATTCTTTTTTATTCTTTAAGTAATTAATTCTTTAAATTGTTAATTCTTTAATTTATTGATTCTTTGATTATTTAATTCTTTAATTCATTATTCTTTTATTCATCTCCCACTAACACATTATTAATGTCCCTAATTTCCCTGGTTAAGAACGATCACTATTTATCAATACTACATCTACACAAAAAGGGTTTAAATTGTATAACACTCGAATTACATGTTTAATTTAATGCGTAGTTTGGGCGTAGTCAATTTTTGGCGCCGTTGCCGGGGAAATTGAAAATCATTTTAATTTGTTAGTGTATGTATATAAATTGTGCATATTATACTTGTTTATAAATTTTACTTTTGTTAATATTATATTTGTTTATAACATTTACTTACTTGTTTATATTTTATTTATCCATCTTATTATTGTTCTTATTATGTTTGTTTATAATACTCATACTTTACTTTTTCTTAATTTCTAATTTATACTTGTTCATAAATGTTCATAATTTTTTTTTATATATATATATTTGTTCATATTAAATTTGATACTTGTTCATAAATGCATATTTTATATGTTCACTTTTCTTTACTTTTACTTTTATTTATTCCATTATACTTTATTCCATTAACTTAATATTCACACTTTTTCTTTATTCCCTTAACTTTAATTATATTACATTAATTTTATTCCATTAACTTTCTTTTAATTTTATTCCATAACCTTTATGTTCCACTAACTTTATGTTTACACTTATTTTATTTTTATGTAATCAATTATTTGTTTATGTCTTGTTAAACTTTAAATTTTAAATGAAAAAAAAAGAAAATTCGGAATAAATAAAAAAAAAATTAAAAATTAAAAAAAAATTAAAAATTAAAAAAAAAATTTAATTTTTTTTTTTTGAAACTTTATTCATCTTTGAATTTCCTAAAGTGTAAGTATTGTTTCCTATTAATTGTTTTAGAGTTGCATGAATCTCTTAGTCCCTTTTTCTTCAAAATCTTACTTTCGGGAACAGGTAGTGCCCCTCTTATTTACTTTCTCCTTAACCCTTCATGATGTGTGGATTTCATCACCACACACCATAGACTCGAATCTATGGACATGAGGTTTGGGGCGGAGTTTGTAAACACTAGGGTTTGGTAATTCTCTACGTCATCATTTGGATTAATTATGGTGTCTAGGAGAGTTATGACTGGTGACAAGTTTTGGATTAAGAAAGGGAACACCAATGGAGTATATGCCAAGCTAGCCTCGGGGTGCTCTTAAAATTATCCTTGCTTCTCGCGTTACATCTATCTCAACTGGCCATGATTAATGTTGAATGGTGGAATGGTGGTTATCAGTACGCGCAGGCCGTACGCCCAGGAAAGTACTATGAGAAGCGGAAGGAGAAAGTTATTCATGACACTCTAAAACTCTACTTATTGCATTATTAGTTTTAATTTGGAACTTGTGCATTTTCTTTCCATTAACGTAACTTTTTGTTAATCCTGGTTTCCATTTATGTGATACTTTATGCAAATCTCTACTATCTTACTCATATTATCTCTTCTTGTGTATACTTGCCTTCTAACTTAGAGTTTTGTTTTCATAGAGGTACGAACTTATGAATGCGTGCTCATCAATCTAAGCTTGATCGGCTGAGAAGACAACTTGACATCTCACCAAGCAACGCCACATTCAGAGACGCACTTAAGCAAACCAGTTCGTTCGAACCTCCATCCCCAATATTCGGTGAGTCCAAAAGCGAGAAGAGTAATTCAGAAGAAGAACAGATTTTCGGAACACCGATAACCATGGCACGAAACCTGAGTATCCGGGAGCAGACATGTGCAAACACAAATGGCACTACAGACTTCTGCATCCAGTATCCCGAGCCTCGAACCAACAAGAAAGATATTGAGCTTAAGAGTGGAGTTCTTCATCAACTACCCAAGTTCCGTGGAATCAGAAATGAAGATCCACACAAACACTTAACGGAGTTCCAATTCATCATTAGTAGTATGTGTCCGGATGATGCGGACTTGGAAATCATGAAGCTGAAAGCTTTCCCATTGTCCTTGGAAGAAAGAGCACGGGTATGGCTTTTAAGTCTCCCACCCAATCATATTGACTCTTGGGAGAAGTTGGTTCAGGAGTTTCTTACCAAGTACTTCCCTGCCTCAAAGATTACGGTCTTAAGAAAAGAGATCACTGGAATCAAGCAGAAAGAACATGATGAGAATTTCAGCCAGTACTATGAGAGGTTTAAGGAACTTTGTGCTTCATGCCCTACTCACGGGATCACAGAAGGCTATCTTTTAACCTACTTTTATGAAGGACTCAAAGGTTGGGATAGAGGACTGCTCGATGCTGCAGCTAATGGAAGTTTCTTAGCTCGGAGCCTAGTAGATGGTCGTGCACTACTTGAAAGCCGTGCACTCAATGATGCACAATACGAAGGTGCCGATCCTATTTCTAGAAAGGTACATGAGGTAAGTTCCCATGCTATAAATGATTCTAAGTTAGATAAGATCACCTCTATGCTTTCGAATATGCTTGAACTAAAAAAACAGGTAGCTCCAGTTTGTTCCATATGCTCTCAAGGCCATCTTGAGGAACAATGTCCCTACACTACAAGGGAGGAAGACTCCGAAACTGAAATGGCACACGCCATTGGAGGCTTTCAAGGAGGGCCAAGGACCCAAGGTTACAGTTGGAGAGATCCGAACAATGTCCTAAACCCTCAGCACATGTCGACCGGGCCAAACCGTGACCCAGACCAGTTCCCAAGGCCCACATGGCAACCAAGGCCCACATGGCAACCAAGGCCCCCGGTCCCATTTTCTAACTTTTCTCATAATCATGCAAATAATCATACTTCTTCATCTTCTAATCCTGATTATGATAAAATGCTGGCTGCTCTTTCCCAAGGGCAGCAAACACTAATGGCGTCAACTCAGGCTCTTGTCACAGGTCAGCAAAATCAACAAAAAGACATCGCTGATCTCAAGGACCAAATGGGCAAGGTCGTGGACTTCATGGGTAAGATCCAAGCTAGCGGGGTGCTTCCACCTCAACCTACACCCAACCCAAATGTAAGACCTGAAGCCAATGCAATCACCACTCGAAGTGGTAAAGTGCTCGGAGAAATAGAACCAGATCCAGCCGTTTCTGAGGCTGAAAAGCACAAGGTGGCAACTAAGACCACCATGACACAACCGCCAGTTCAACCTACCCACACACAAGGTAATAACCCAATCCCTTCAAGTTCGGTTGTTACTAATTCCCCGTTTGTGCATGCACCATTTCCAAGTAGGCTTGCCAAATCTAAGAAGAATGAATCCGATGAGGAAATCTTGGAGATCTTCAAAAGGGTGCAAATCAACATGCCCTTGATCGAGTGCATCAAACAAGTGCCGAAATACGCAAAATTTCTGAAAGAGTTATGCACTCCAAGGCGCCAGACGAGGGAGAAGGAGGTTGTGATGGTGAGTGAAACAGTTTCTGCTGTAATCCAGCGTCGGCTACCCCCAAAGTTGAAGGATCCAGGGAGTTTTTCTGTTCCCTGCGTGATTGGTAACAAGTCATTTGATAAAGTCATGCTAGACTTAGGAGCATCCATTAATGTTATGCCATATTCACTATATGTTGCCCTAGGTCTAGGTAAATTACAGCATGACGATATTATCATTCAGTTAGCCGATCGCTCTAATGTGTATCCTAAGGGATACGTAGAAGATGTTCTTGTGCAGGTTAACCAGCTCATCTTCCCAGCTGACTTTTATGTCCTAGACATGGAGGATTCCCCTACGTATCAAGCTCCACTAATGCTGTTGGGAAGACCATTCATGAGAACTGCCAAGACAAAGATTGATGTGTTCAATGGAACATTAACTATGGAAGTAGACGGAGAGGAGATTGGCTTCAACATTTTTGATGCCATGAGGTACCCTAGTTCCGCAACTCATACTACTTTTTCTGTTGACGTGTGCACTTCTCTCGCAGAGAAACATTTTGATTCAATTCGAGAAGACACACTCAACATGATAATCCATAAAGGAGTTGGCCTAACGCAATCAGGGGACGCCTTGGTTGAGGATACGGATTACGAACTAGAACCTCGAATTTGGGATGAAGTCATGACCCTAAATGAGACCCCCAGAATGGTGAATCATCAGGTACCCTCGTCATTTCCAATTAGTACTAATGCCACTCCTCCTTCAGTGATTCAGGCCCCAGTTCTCGAGCTCAAAGTTTTGCCTGACCACCTGAAGTATGCCTATCTTGGCTCGGATGACACTCTGCCCGTCATAGTGTCTTCTGCACTAACCGAGTCACAGGAAGATAGACTGGTACAGGTCTTGACAAAGTACAAGACAGCCATTGGATGGACTCTGTCAGATATCAAGGGAATCAGCCCTACAACCTGTGTGCATCGAATCTTACTAGAAGATGATGCAAGGCCCTCTCGCGAAGCCCAACGTCGCCTCCATCCTCCGGTGATGGAAGTTGTGAAACAAGAGGTCATCAAACTCTTGGACTGTGGTGTCATCTACCCAATTTCAGACAGCAAATGGGTCTCACCAGTCCAAGTAGTCCCAAAGAAAAGTGGAGTCACAGTTGTTGCGAACAGTGAAGGAGAGCTAGTGCCCCGGCGAACAGTGACCGGATACAGAGTCTGCATCGACTATCGACGCCTGAACAAAGCAACTAGGAAGGATCACTTCCCTTTGCCCTTCATTGATCAAATGCTTGAAAGGTTAGCAGGTCACTCCTATTATTGCTTTCTTGATGGTTATTCCGGGTACAATCAAATCTGTATCGCTCAAAATGACCAAGATAAAACGACTTTCACTTGTCCTTTTGGCACTTTTGCCTACCGAAGAATGCCTTTCGGTTTATGTAACGCCCCAGGTACTTTCCAAAGATGCATGCTTTCTATTTTCTCTGAATACGTCGAAAAAATAATTGAAGTATTTATGGACGATTTTAGTGTCTTTGGGGATAGTTTTGATGCATGCTTAGAACACTTAGCACTTATCTTACAAAGGTGTGTCGAAACTAATCTGGTACTTAACTGGGAGAAATGCCATTTCATGGTTAGACAAGGGATAGTCTTGGGCCATATTGTCTCTGAAAGAGGAATTGAAGTCGATAAATCTAAAGTTGATACTGTGCGCCACTTACCCTCTCCCACTTCGGTGAGAGGAATCCGTTCATTTCTTGGTCATGCAGGATTTTACAGAAGATTTATCCAAGACTTCTCCCACATTGCAAGGCCCTTGTGCCGACTGCTTTAGAAAGAGACACCCTTCGTCTTTGATGCAGACTGTCAGGAAGCTTTTGAGAAGCTTAAAAATCTCTTAACCACTGCCCCCATTCTTTGTGCCCCTGATTGGTCCTTACCCTTTGAACTAATGTGCGATGCCTCTGATTATGCAGTTGGAGCCGTACTCGGACAAAGGCGGGATAAGAAGCCCTACGCCATCTACTATGCATCCAGAACCTTGAATGATGCCCAGATGAACTACACCACTACCGAAAAGGAGTTGCTTGCTGTTGTATTTGCTTTAGATAAATTTCGCTCTTATCTACTTCGAACTAAAGTCATTATTTACACTGATCATGCAGCACTGAAGTATCTCCTAGCCAAAAAAGAAGCGAAACCAAGACTGATCCGATGGATTCTTCTTCTTCAAGAGTTTGACATCGAGATTAAAGATAAGAAAGGCGTAGAGAACGTGGTGGCGGATCATTTGAGTCGCATTGCACATGAGCGAGATCCTGTGGCGATTCAAGAGATGTTTCCAGATGAACAACTCTTCAGAATCGAGGGAGGTACTCCTTGGTATGCTGATATTGTCAATTATTTAGTCACCAAGCAGTTGCCCACCACCCTCTCCCGTGCACAAAAAGATAAACTTAAAAAGCATGTTAGGCACTATATTTGGGATGAACCTTATTTGTGGAAACACTGTGCAGATTTATTGATTAGGAGATGTGTCCCTGATATTGAACATAGGTCAGTCCTAGAGTTCTGCCATAGCCATGCTTGTGGAGGCCACTTTGGATCTAGGAAAACTGCACTCAAAATCTTAGAATCTGGACTATATTGGCCCACACTTTTTAGAGATGCACATTCATTCTGTTTAGCCTGTGATAAATGTCAGAGATCAGGAAACTTAGGACGAAGGGATGAAATGCCACAACATTATGTTCTTACTGTTGAAATATTTGATGTTTGGGGTATTGATTTTATGGGTCCGTTTCCTCAATCTAATGGCTATCTCTATATCTTACTTGCTGTTGATTATGTATCAAAATGGGTGGAAGCTAAGGCCACCAGGACTAATGACTCTAAAATTGTTGCAGATTTCCTCAGAACTAACATTCTTTCCAGGTTTGGGATCCCGCGGGTCCTAATAAGTGATGGAGGAAGTCATTTCTGCAACAAGACCATTGAAGCTTTAATGAAACGGTATGGTGTCACTCATCGAGTCTCTACACCTTACCATCCTCAAACGAGTGGAATGGCGGAAGTCAGTAATAGAGAGATCAAGAAGATATTAGAGCGAACTGTGGGCCCTAATCGTAAGGATTGGAGCCAACGGTTGGATGATGCACTTTGGGCATACAGGACGGCATACAAAACACCTATAGGAATGTCTCCCTATAGGTTGGTGTACGGAAAAGCATGTCACCTTCCGGTGGAACTAGAGCATAAAGCATGGTGGGCCGTCAAAACTTTCAACATCAAGCTAGATGACGCCGGTCTGCATCGAAAGCTCCAGCTGAGTGAGCTTGAGGAAATAAGAAATGATGCATTTGAAAGCACTCTGATCTACAAGGAAAAGGCAAAGGCATTTCATGACAAACAGATCAAGAGTAAAGCATTTGACATTGGCCAGAAAGTTTTGTTGTTCAATTCCCGACTTAGACTCTTTCCAGGTAAATTATTCTCCAGATGGGTAGGTCCTTTTGTTGTTACTAATGTGTTTGCCCATGGAGCCATACAGATCAAAAGCATTGAAACGGGAAAAGAGTTCAAGGTAAATGGCCACCGATTGAAGCCTTACATCGAGGCAATTGGAGGACACGATGTGGAGTCAGACAGAGTACTTCTACGTCCCATCAGATAAAGAATTTGGTCTAGGCTGGATGGACGTTAAACTTCAAGCGCTTGTTGGGAGGCAACCCAATGTGTTCTCGAGTGTGAAGGAGTCATCAACACAGATTTGCTTTCTTTCAACCCTTCACTCTCTTTTACTTTGTTTATGTTTTTCTTTCTTTCTTCATTTTCTTAAATCATCTTCCTTACTTTGATTCTATGTTTAATTATTTCGTATTTTCCTACATTGAGGACAATGTAGAATTTAAGTGTGGGGGAATGGTTTACAAATTTATTTGTGCATTTGAAATTGTTTTATTAAGTCTTTCTTAACGAAAAAAAAAAAACAAAATATTTCTTTCTTGAGTCTTTTTGTTTTAACGTAGTGTTTTTACGAGTATCAAGTTGCCCTTTAACTTGTCAATGATATAAATGAACGGAAATGAATATGTTATGACTATAAAGATGATCACTACAACTTGAATTTGTTTGTTAATATTTTGTGATTAAGTGTTGCTACTTGAAGATAATGCATGTAAATTGGTACATAAATAAGCATGATATGATAAGTATGAATCATTTGAACCTTATGTGAGCTTTAGAACTTATATACATCTTTGATGAGTGATTCATAAGTTCTTTGTTTAAATTGATATACATATGCCTCATAACTGCTTGTCATAGCTTTTAATGAACTCTAGAGCACTAGAACTTATTCTATGTGATTTTCAAAGCTTTTAAGTCAATAAATTCTCTGATTTTGGAAATGATTAAGGCATTAGGGTTAACACCACAAATTCAAACATCCATGTTCCCTATTTTGTGCGCACAAGTTGCGACCCCTTAGTTTTACCCCTTTTGAGCCCACATTAAGCCTTTCTTTCCTCACCATGATTATCTAAACACTTGAGCTTAGTATAGACATCTTTTACCTTTGTTCCAAGGACTCGGTTGAAGACATAATGATTGTGTAAAGAGGAAATGATGATATTGAAAGACTTTTATGTGTATTTTGTGGATTTACTTACTCAAACATTGTTGTATTTTTGACACATGTTATTACCTTGATATATGAAAAAAAAAATGAAAAAAAAAGAGAAAAAAGAAAGAAAGATATATTGAAGTTTTTATCAAGGTAATAAGGTTTGATTATGAATGTTTGAGTTAAGTCCTTTACATTTGTAAATCCGGCACAAAGAATGAATTCGAGGCCCAACAAGATGAAATTAGGCCTATGTTCGAAGGGATGGATTACTGACATCATTGCACTAAGGTTGGGAAGTTATGATACGTTTTGGGAGTCTATTGAGTCTTGGAACGAATTTGAGCACCACTTGTCCTATATATTCCTTGCCTCTAAACTTAGCCCCATTACAACCTTCGTAAAGACCTTATGATCCTTAAGATGGTAAATTTTGATTAGTTGAGTCAATCACTTGAGTAAGCTTATGGTTTTGGTTCATTTGTGCAAGTATGTTTTGTTTTTATCTTGAGGTGTTTGTTTGAAATTTTGCAAAAGTACTTCATTTCGATTATGTGAGTATTTCTCACATACTTTGAGTGCAAACACAAACCCTCACAAATTGAGTGAATTTATGAGTGCATATCCTTGTGAGTTGATTCATACTTGTCTTATTCGTGCAGAACTCCATTTCACCATATTTACTCATTATCTTACTTGTTGAACATTTTGTTACCATATATTAACTTTTGAATTCCATTTGCTTAAATGTTTTAAGTGAAAATCTTTTATGCCATGATTATAACAATGAAATTTGAGACAAATGGTTAAGGGTCTACTTGTTTTGAATTCGTAGTTTGATTTTAGTATTTGCTAGGGACTAGCAAAGTTTAAGTGTGGGGGTATTTGATAGGACGTTAAATAAGCATTATTTTATATTATTTTATACCCTTTATACTTGACTTTTAATATTAAAATATTAAATAAATTGATAAAATAAATTATTTTGTGATTTTTATGTTTAGAAAAATAAAGGTTGTAATTTGGAGCATTTTGGCGAAAGAATCGTTTCGATCGGAATTATAACGAATAAAATATGGACGTAATTCGGTGGAATAATTAATTTAGTTATATTTTAATTAAATTAATTAATGCAGCCCAAACCCAATTATTTTTTGCAGCCCAGCCCGTCGCCAAGTGGCCCGCCAGCGAGCCCGCATGAAGCCCAGCTGCTTCCGCCCAGCCCACGCCTGTGCGGCCCAGGATACCAGCCCAGCAGTCAGGCCCAGGCGAAGCCCAGTTGCTTCAGCCCTGCCCACACACGATTCGACAGGCGCCGGCCGAACGTCCCTCTTCCACTCCAGCGCGCGCCTGCCGAACGCCCAGCCGCCCCTTCAGCAGAAGACTACCGAATTTTGGGAGTTATTTTCAGCTGCTCTCTGCTGATTTCTTTCCAGCAGTTTCCACCCAATTTCCAGCCACTTTCCAACCACTTTCCAACCCAATTTTACAACTTTACAACTCAAACCACCTCTAAACATCATCACAAATCTTTATTACTAATCATTTCATTATTCCACATTTTTTATTGTATTTTTATATTATTTTTGGTAGCTTTCTCCACCTATAAATAGGGTTTCAATTCACTTGTTGAAACACACCTTCTTGGAGGCACACATTTGAGCCTTCTTTGAGAGAAACTTTGGCAAAGTATCTCCAATACAAAGTTTAAAGTTTTTGAGTCCATATTTCCCAAGGTTATTTCCTCCATCTTCATAAGGTTCCGTCCGCTGTCGGAGAATCGTATGAATAACAATCCATTGTTTTCATCCATCTTGAAAGTGTAACAATTACTCTCCATTTACTCAAACTCTCATTTTTGTTATTGGTTTTGATTATAGTTCAATATATGTGAGGTTTTTCTTACTAATATTTGTAAGTGTTAGATGCAATCTCCATGTGTCTTACTTTATGAATTTTAGTTATTTTATACATTTTAGTGCTTCATACTTCAATTCAATGTTAAGTGTTTTATCCGCTGTCGGTGCATTTAAAGTAGAATTGAAGAGACTTAATGTTGATCGCTGTCGGCGCATTCAGTCAAAAACAAAAGGTGAATCATATTGTAAGTGTTGTCCGCTGTCGGTGCATTTATAGTATTGAAAAATGTATGAAGGTAATTAAGACGATTAAGGTAAAATTTCGTGATTGATTTAATATTTGCAATTATTAGAGTGTTGGTAAGATTTGTGTTTTAAGAAGATCACTTGTACATGAATTAGAATAGAAGTAAAATTAGTTTATCTATGCTTTTACTTATTTACATGATCACAAACCTTTTCAAAACCCCCCTTTTTATTCTTTATTCTTTTATTCTTTTATTCTTTCATACTTTTAGTTTATTAGTCTTTGATTCTTTCATTTCTTTATTCTTTTATTCCTTTACTCTTTAATTTATTGATTCTTTGATTAGTTAATTCTTTAATTCTTTAATTCTCTATTCTTTTTTATTCTTTAAGTAATTAATTCTTTAAATTGTTAATTCTTTAATTTATTGATTCTTTGATTATTTAATTCTTTAATTCATTATTCTTTTATTCATCTCCCACTAACACATTATTAATGTCCCTAATTTCCCCGGTTAAGAACGATCCCTATTTATCAATACTACATCTACACAAAAAGGGTTTAAATTGTATAACACTCGAATTACATGTTTAATTTAATGCGTAGTTTGGGCATAGTCAGAGTCCCAAATCTCGTGGTACATCTCCATATACACACAGGAGGGATCACCATCGAACATAAGTCACTATTCCTCCACTCGTAAGCATTCTACCTCAGTTCTCATTTCCAAAAACTCTGACCTCCTTCCGGGCCAATCGCCAGAACTATAAAAACATGGGAGAGATCCCTACAATCCTTTGGGGGTCTCCAACAAATCTCAAACCAACTCACGTTTCCCAAACCTACTCTGGTCTATCAGACCTAACATTTATTCAACTATCTCTTTTTCTGAGGGCATATTCAATTCACCTATTCAGTACATCACACACCCACCGGTACATGTAAGTACTCCAACCAATCATCAATCGTGGTACCTTACATCTCTAAAATGGGGTCAGACTACCCGACTCTTCATCTCTCATCTATGACTAGCCTAAATGGCTGTCCAAGGGTATCACCGTCAACTAACCTTGGCCATACCAAATCCGTCCATTATCCTTCTCTCTCTTTTACTCAAAATCAACAATCAGCATCATGATGGTCTCTCTTAATAAGGTCACTTTCCACAACTTTCCCACGAAACCACAATTCCTTAACTCGTGATACGGAATCCTTATTCCATACCGTTACCTTATTAAGTCGTCCATAATCATCATGTAACCTCAAAATCATCGTAAACTCAATTCCTCATCCTAGCAGAAACTCAGGAATATGTTGAGAAATCTGGGCATCCTCAGCCCTCACTAAGCGTTTTATACCCGAAGCTCATACACCACCCACGTGACCAACAAATTTGAATATCTTATACCGAATATCAATTGGTTGTGAGGATCAAAATCATCCTAGAGGGTAACACCCTCGAGCCTCCCTGAAACATAACCTCTAGAATCCTAGATTCCACATATCACTCTCTAATCAACAGACTTGATAGAGTTCTCATGAGTCATCAACCTATCCAATCCAAGGATGCCATCCAATTCATCCAGATCTAAGTCAGCCACTAGGCGAACAACACCAGTCATCCCGGGTAACCTCACATCGATAGGTCTACCCCCTTTATATCTCACCAATCTTACCATACATAATTACCAAGGTTACCACATGACTATTATCAAGGTATCACATCGGTAACTCAAGTCGGTTCAACATCTCCCACACCATAACCAATCACAATAAACACCATACCCTACCAATAGCCAATCTCAAGCCATGGAAGAGTGGATAGCCCGGGACCTACCCAAAACATACTTCCGGGTTAAACTTACATCAGGACCACAAGTAGTAGGTATCCAGGTCATCACTCCAGGGTTACTCAGGCTTCCTACGAAAGAATTGCAATCCCCGGGCAAGTGGTCCCAACTAACCACGCCCCTATGGTCCATCACGGGCCCCACCAACTCTTCCCTTGCCTGACATATCCACAGTCAATACAGGAGCCAATCCTCACTCTAACACACCCCCAACAGTGCCATCTCACTTATACCCATCAATCTACATCGCCATATCCTTATGACGTGACAAGACAACTCACAATCATAACTATTACTGTATAATTACCCTTGTTACTTTACCTCCCAGTGGATCCGACTTGCGTCCCACTGAACTGGACTATCTCCTAAGTCCAAATCCTCGTATACTTCGGGTCCCCGCCCGAACCTCAGTCACTAAGGACACTGACATGTCCTACAAGTCCAAAACAAAACCAAGCCATAATTTCCTAACTCCTCGATACTCGACAATATACCAGTCCTTGGCATCCTAAGTGCCAAACGTTCCTCAATCAGCCCTTCTGGCTCCTCTCGAGCCTTGACACCTTACCATGACTCATCTCACGTTTCTAACCCATATCCGGACTCATTTTGAGTCCCATATCCACATCTCGACTCCTCTCAATTCCAGTCTCATACCGATCAATCATGTCATCATTTACATACCCAGTCGCCGAGCAAATACTAATGCTCAACCATATCTTATACGACCGTTAAGGCCTAAGAAGTATCCCATCACATTTTAGACTCTTTAAACACACATTCCACTTAAGGAATTCACTCTGAATAATCCCATCACGAGTGCAACTTGCGCGATTATGCAACCTTCCTAGCCACTAGGCTCGTTCGTCTCTACGACCCACACAATTCTACGTCTAACAAACCGTAACTCACAGTGCATTCTACATGACATCTAACCCTCAACCCAGGGTCAATGTTGTCCGAGGTCTATCACGAGGTCTCCCACCCTGTCAGGACCGGTCCCAAATCCCCCAGGATTAAATAAACATTTTATTTAAAAACATTTTCGCATAAAGACATTTATGCCATTCAGGTTGATCGCGGATGCGGGCTGTAGCAGAGACGAGACATCACTCCCCTCCTCTTACGATCCTGACACACTCTGATAGCCCCAGCGAGGGCTAGAGACGGAATTTTCCCTGGTCTGACACTTCGTGTTAGACGGGATCAGGCGGGTCCCACGTTAATCCCTGGGGATTTGGGACCAATCCTGACATACCCCCTCGTTTACCCGTCTCACTACCAGGTCGCGCACGAGGCTTACGTTCCGGAGGCATGATGTGGCAACAGAATCAGTAACCTAGTGCTCTGATACCAAATTGACAGGACCGCCCCCAAAAAGGGCATTGATAACCGTGCTCGGTCCTGCTCCCGTTTGGCAAGTCGACTGAAGTTCCCAAATTACCCTTAGTACTTGCCAAACTAGAGATGGCCACACACGTACTCACTCATGCCTCTGCCTCTCGATCAGCCTCGATCAACGCGCCACGACTTGGGGGGTCAATAAAAACACAAAAGGTGTGAGTGAACAAAAATAAATCGGTTTATAAAATAGTTATAGAAATACATTTCTACCCTCCACGTAAAACCAATACATGCATTCAAAAAATCATTTCACAATCCGTTACATTTTCAACACAAGAAAACCGTGTATGAAAATCAAAATCATTTTTTCCTTTTCTTAACCTTCGCGTCTTAGCCCGTAATCATAAACACAGGGCCTCAGCCCAAAATCATGAATCAATTCAAAGTACAAAATATAATCCAAAATTGATCAAACCACATAAACCGGGCCACTACCCAACACATCTGAAACATCAGCAATCAACAGTAATTCACAAGTCAAACAATCTGCTGGATCCCAAGTGCGCCCGAGTCTTTAAACTCAAAACCATGCGCATAATCAGGCCTTCTCGGGATATCAACGAGTCTTTAAACTCAGAACATAATCAATAGGCCTTGGGGGTATCACAATAACCGAGTCTTTAAACTCAAAACAGTAACCAAGTCTTTAAACTCATCAAGGGCCCTTCCCCGTCATCAATTAACCGAGTCTTTAAACTCAAAACATGATCCAGCAATAGCACCGGGTCTTTAAACCCAAAACATAATCCAGAAATAATACCGGGTCTTTGAACCCAAAACCATTTGTAAATCACAACAATCCAGGATCCATCATGATCCAAATCCCAAAACCAAACCGAATCACATTTTGTCATACTAGGACTTATGTCCGAATTTCACATTCAAATCCCCAATCATATCCATCATCCATTCTCGAATTCGAATTCGCAATAATGATTCCGTAAGCTAGCATCCGGAAACATCATCCCGAACCCAAGCCCGAAAATCCGCCTCCACGTTTCCGAAAACCGAATCTTGTTCATCAGAATACTTTTATGCCCTGGGCATCAAGCCCGAAATCACCTTTTCCAAAATTCATTTTAAATCTTTGAACACAATTCTTATTTCAAATCCTAGATTCAATTCATCAAAATTATGATCAATCACAACATACTCAAAGTCTCGTAAAACGTGCAAATCCGTAAAAATCTCGAAATACGTGTCAAAACCGTAAATCATACTCACAATCATAATCGAAACATCCTTAAAACATCATGCACACAAATCATGTAAAATCGTTCATCAAAATATCACCAAGGCATAAGAGAAACCATAGTCTCGAAATACGTGTAATTACGTATGGCATATCAAAATACGTATAAATGCGAAAATCGTAATTATCACAAATCATAATCATAATCATTAAAATCATAGAAACATTTATGCATGCATTAAACTTTAGAAAGCAAAGTCCACTCACACACCGTCCATAACGCTCATTTTCGCGCCGCACGCGTTTCTGTAATTTTCGGCATTTTCTAGAAATCTCAAATCCTGTCCGAAATCATTCCTCAGTGTCACTAAGTACTCAAATAACAGCATACTAATTTCCCATAATTTTTTAGGGAATTAAACGTTAGTTAAAAACCTAACATAAACCTTTGGACCCTCGAAACAACATCGAAACGGTGTCCGATTAATTCGAAATCAACGCTAAAATGTTTGTTACATTGTATAGGACCAAAGTCGTGTTGAACTTACCTCGAGAATCGGCCCCAAGCGCCATCACGGGTCGCCGTGAGTGACTGCGCGTGAAACTCACGCGCCTGCTACAGTAACCGCATAGTCGTCTTCCTCACCCGACTGGCCTGGTAAACGGGTTTGCGACCCACGTGCTCGACCCGGATCAATTCCTGCCACAATCAACTCGTTTTCTTCAATTGAACCCTCAACTAGCATCGTTATGAAACTAATTATGGGCCTGTAACTTTAATTTCAATATAAATTACCTTAATCGGACAATTCCAGCTCGAGTTTTCGTTGAACATCCAAACACCGTTCATCCCTTGAAGTTCATCAATCCTCATAGTTTTTCTTCAATTGATCGAGCCAACAGCTTCGTATGATTATCCTAAACTGATTTCCAAACTCAATTGCATCTTCTAACTCCTCCAATTACACGACCCAATCCTTGGATTTTTGCGACATCGAGGTACTCCGTTCACGGTCAAAACGACCTCAACTTCCTTCGTTTTTGAAGCCATTCAAGTCGTCTGGGTTCCAGAGAGCTAATTACAACCTCAATATT
This sequence comes from Prinsepia uniflora, assembly GCA_032719365.1. Classification (NCBI taxonomy): domain Eukaryota; kingdom Viridiplantae; phylum Streptophyta; class Magnoliopsida; order Rosales; family Rosaceae; genus Prinsepia; species Prinsepia uniflora. Next base: position 8,182,493 of record CM064865.1, on the reverse strand, counting down.
AGCCATAAACGTCCACAATTTAGAATTCAACTATTGATCACAATAAATTTTGAAAATGGGCTTTCAGGTCTCACAACAGCTCTTCCCTCTGGTTTCTCCCACAATTCTCCTCTCTGTTTCTCCCCAGCCGTCATAGGGACTGATCAACCTCTTCAATTAATCAAACAAAAGCAACCCGTGCTCTACTCAAGCTCTCAAACGAATAAAACAATTTCATAGTGCTCTGTTCCTCTCCAGTTCCAACGGCACCAGCACTGTAATCCCCAAACCCACTAACACTCTACTGCAAACCCGTGCACTGCTCACACACCCAATTGCTTAAACAATTCCTTAACACTCAACCCAACCAATTTGCTACATAAACAATCCATACCCGTGCTCTGTTTCTGAAGAATTCTCTCAGAACCCCCACACACGGCTGTCTCAGTGGTCCCATTGGAATTTACCATTTTGCCCTCTTTCACAAAATTACCAAAATGCCCTTTCCTCTTTCTACACCCGTAACTCCTCCGTCCGATGTCCGTTTTCAGCGTGCCGCCTGTCTACGGACTCCGGGCATCGAGACCTACCTAACGGTCCTCGAATTGTGTGGAAATCAGTTGTCAATAAAAAAGTCAACATTTTCCCCCTTTTCGTCCTAATTATGAAAATGCCCTTGAACTTCCGAACGTCATAACTTTCTCCTCGAATGTCGGAATCGGACGTGCCACTTGTCTACGAACTCGTGACGTCTCGAACTACGTCACAGTCATTGGTCAAAGTCCATTTGACCACCCGAGCAGAAAGTCAACTGTTCGCCCATTACCTAGTGTCAAAATCGTCATTTTCTTCAACATTTCCAAATTTCCCTTTTTTTTGAACGTCCAGGTCGTTACATTAGCTACCTTGGGATTCTGGAGGAAGAGCTAAGTCAAGACATGTGGATATCCCACAACTGGTTGAAGGCTTGATCAACCAAGCTTCACATTCATGGAATATAGAGATTGTTCGTAGATGCTTTGATCCTTTGGAAGCTTCTCTCATTTTGTCTATTACTTTAAGAAAATTTGGCTTAGCTGATAAACTTAGATGACATGACTCGGTGACAGGGCAATATTTTGTTCGTTCGGCTTATTCACTTGCCTTACACCTCAGTAGAAATGGTTTCCTGGGGAGAAAGGGGGAGGGAGAATCAAGTAATTCCACCCACCTTGGAGAGTTATGGAGGGGGATCTGGATGCTCTGGATCCGTCAGAAATTGAAGTGGTTCATTTGGCGTTGCTGCCGACATGCCCTAGCCTTGCGCGTAAACCTCCAAAGGAAGCATGTTCATGTGCCTGGGGAATGTCCAGTGTGTGGAAAATGAGAGAAGACTGAAACATATTTTCTTCCAATGTGAATTTGCTCAGTTATTTTGGTTTGCTTCCCCTCTGACTATGGATAGCTCCTTGGTCCAGGGTGACGATTTCTTAACTATTTGGGGGTGGTTTCTTCTGAGTGTCAATGCAGCCCCGCATAGGGAGGAACTGCTACAGGGTTTGGTGTGTGGCCTTTGGAGGATTTGGAAGTGCAGAAACGATGTGGTCTTTAAAGATGTTCGACTCTTGCTTGATGTGGCAGTGCAACTAGAAAACCAACATGTCTCCGAAATTCGTCAACTGTCTTGCTGCCTGCAGACTCCTAAGGCGACATTAGCTCTGAATGTAGTGAGTATGGAGCCCCAACCTAGAGGTTGGTCTCGCCCAGCTCAAGGATGGCTTAAGGTGAATTGCGACGGGGCTTGGAAGGAGCGATCATTGCTCGGGGCTGTGGGGTAGGTTATTTGAGACCACTTTGGGTGCTTAGTCATGGCAGGGGGAACATGGGGACTGCGGTTCCTCTCGGATATTGTTGTTGAGGCATCTGCTCTCCATGATGTTTTTTACTAAATGTTTGGTTGATGGCTTCCAGCATGTGGTAATTGAGACTGACTCCCAAGTGCTGGTTCGTATGCTGAATTGGGAAATTGATGGCTATTAGAACCTTCAATGCATCTTACATGACATCTGTATGTTGCGGGCACGAATGTACGAAGTGATCTTTGCTTGGATGCAAAGAGATACTAATAAGGCTGCGCACGAGGTTACTTCCTTTGTTAACAGAGTTGAAGGTTATCATTTCTGGGATTTCCTGGGCCCAGAGTGGTTGTTTAATACCTTGGCCTCTGATGCCAATGTAACCATTCGTCTTTGATTTAATTGAATGTTATCGTTGTTAAAAAAAAATGTCTCTCATTCTTTGATGGTCTCAAAGATTCAATTGCTTGTCGCTCTTGATCTTAATCTTCCCTCTAGGTTTTTTTTTTGTTTCAATCTTCAAATTACCAAAGTGTTTTCTTTTTTGTTTTCGTCTCAGGGCCCAAGTTGAGCTAGAATTTCTCCATTTTCCTTTCTTGATTTGTGAAATTGCTACGCACTTTCGCGTCTTCTCTTTTCGGTATGGTTTCTTGATTTTTGTTGTCTCAAAGATTTTTGTTGTCTCAGAGGTGGCCAATGGAGTGAAGACACAAGTCACATGTTAATGCCTAGTCAACACTGACATGTTAGTGACGTGGCCCAATCATGCGCTGCCACGTGTCACTGACATGTTAGTGACGTGGACTAGTGGTAGGCTAACACGTGGCATTTTCAGATCTGACAGTTGTCACAGTTGTAGGGATGACGCCATGCTGACATTAGCAGTTGATTTTGACCATACGTTGACCACGCTTGTAGGGCCGTGTGACCTTGAATTTTTAGGTGGGCCCAATATCATTTTAAGGGTTTCGACGAATGCAGATCCAATGGTGGTGGTTTCGGGTCAATCGAAGATCGTTAAATTGGTCAAATTGAGGTTTTTCAACTTGGGAAATGTGTCCGGGACACGTTGATTTTTTTGAGAGTTTTGGGGTTTTATCCTATAAACTTATATGAATGGTTAGTGACCTTCGAGTGTAAATTGGACAGGTTCGGAAGTCCCAAAGATGGTGAATTAGCCTCAAGGAAGCTTATTGCACGTGTATCAAGGTGGTAGTTAGGACGGTCTGTGAGTGGACTTTTGTTTTATAAATATGATGCATGCATAAATATTTTATATTTTTTATATATGTGTTTTGTGATGATTATGATTGTGATGTTTGGTTTTACGTATTTGCACGTATTCCGAAGTTTATGATTTTATACTGTGTTTATACGTGTGTATGTTGAATAATGGTTTAATGAAGTGGTTTTGGATTTGGAAAGATGAACTCGAGCATGAGACCCATTTGGTTTGGAAACTATCGGACTTGGAGTCCATTTGATTTAATGAGAAATCGGGTTGAGATCCAGTTGGTTTATGAAAGCAAGCATGATGCCTAGTTGTGGTTTATAAATGTGATTTCGGGTCGGGGACCCCAAATGGATTTGGATTTATGGATACACGATGATTTTATAGAAATTTTGGGCATGGCCCCTTTGACATATCTTGAGATGATTTTATAAATGTTTTCCATATACCATCCTTATATGTGACATGTGGATGGTCTCACTTTGGTGTTTAGGACGCTGGGGTAGACATGGTGCAATGCCTGTGCGGGGGCATTGTACGGAGCGATCAGACCGTATAGTGACTAAGGAGCATGATTGCTAGACGTCAGGGACGTCAGACATCTAGGATGTCATATAGACCCATAGAGACCCTGGGTAGCACGCGTAGCTTAGTCGTGAAATGTCAAGCGTCTAGGACGCTAGGGATCTGGGATGCCAAGGATGAGTATTTGGATTAGAGACTTATGTGATTTATGAAATGGTATTTCAGTGCTAATGGATTTGGGCAGTGGCCCGCATGATTTGGATTTATGGTTTTGGGCTTAGTTTCCACACATGGTTGATTTAATGGTTTTGGGCTAAGGCCCTAATGATTTGAGAAAGGAAATGGCTTTGGTTTTCTAACTCTTTTATTGTGTTTGAGTTAACTGGTTTCAAATGCATGCATGTTTTTACATGAAGGGCATAAATATCTTTTTATGAAACGAGTTTTATTAAATTACTTATTTTCGTCCACTCACAACTTTTAATAGTTTGTAATGCCCTTCAGGTTGATAACGGATACAGGTTGTAGCAGAGACCCAGACCTCACATTCCTCGGCTGATCCCGGTGCACTCTGGGAGCCAATTGGGCTCAGGATTTCTGGTTATCCCTTGTCTGGCCTTCGTGTTACCTCGTATGGCACGTGGTTAGACGAGAGCATGGTACATCCCGCGATAATCCCGGGGGGGGGGGGGGATTGGGATGGGTCATGTCATGAGGACTGGATGTGTACACCGGATATGAGGTTGAACGTGTACACTGAATGTGAAGCATGAGTACACAGAATGTGGGGCCAGAATGTGAGGCAGGTGTGGATTTCCACCAGTTTGGATGTGGAATGAGATAAGTTTGAATTTTGAGGATGAAATTATTTAAGGGGGGAAAGTTGTAACGACCCGTCCCGAATTCGGGATTAATTAGAGATAATTATGATTAATTAAGGATTAACGTGACTAATCGGGGATTAGTCGAGTGATTTTAGACGGATGGTGCAAAATAATGATTTTACCCTTGAGATTGGACAAAATGTTAACTTTTGACTCGGACAGTTAAATGTACGAGGTCCGAGGATCGTGGTGTAGATCATGACATTACAAGTCCGTAGACATGCGACACGTCGAAATTGGACGTTCGACGAGAAAGTTACGGGTCTAAAATAGAAATTTGCACTATTCATGCAAACCAAGAAATGTTGACACGTGGCATAATTTGATAGGATAATATCTAGGGAGTACCCACCAGATGAGTGACAAGTGTCACCCATCTGATTGGCCCAGAACCCAATAATTTGGGTCCTTATCTTTATCATCAGTCATCCTCATCTTCTCTATTCTTCCCTAACCAATGGAACCTCTCAAACCGTGTAACCCAACCCACACCATCACCCTCCAATCCTCATCTTATGCATCTGGGTTGTGAATGGAATTGTGAGGGGAGGCTGAGACGATCGTGATGGTGGACACGTTGGTGATCACGACAACAAGGTAAGAAACCGAACCCGTAAACCCTGTTTAGTTCAAAAATGGAAATTTATGTTTGGGTGTTGATTGATCGATTTGGTGGTTTGAACGAGGTTCTGAGGAGTGTGACGAACTCAGGGAGGATGGAATTGAGGGCAACGGTGGCTGGAGCTGGCTGGAAAACCCCTATGAAATTCCCATTTACTGTTCCCGTTCGTATAGGTAAAATCTAAGCTTGGTTTCACGATTCGGAGTCCATAGATCGATTAGGAATGGTTAGTCGAGTTCGCAGGAACAATTTGGAATGAAAACGGGTCAAAATCGAGGGTTTTTAGACCAGTTCGGGTCACGGGTCTGTGCGACTTGAATTACAGAACTGGACGGAGGTTGAAGATGAGTGACGTCAGCGATGACATCATCCTATCAGATCTGACAATGTCAGACTGACAGGTGTTAGACAAGGACTAATAGGGACTTGACACGTGTCATATGTCAGTGCACAGTCAGCATTGACATGTTAGTGACGTGGCCCAATCACGGGCTGCCACGTGTTACTAGCATGTTAGTGACGTGGACCAGTATACAAGTGACACGTGGCACTGTTAAAACTTGTTAGTGTTGTCGTCATGCCGACGTTAATGATGACGTCACCATTGACTTTGACCGTTGACTGCTGACATCAGCGTTGACATTTGCTAATGTCAGCGTTCACCACACGCGTGGTGACTCGTGGGCTCGAATTTTGAGGTAGGACCAGTGTTAATTTAAAGGTTTTGACGATTCAGATCCAATGGTGGTGGTTTCGGGTCGATCAGAGATGTTAGGTTGGTCAAATCAAGGTTTTTAGCCTCGAGAAACGTGTCTGGGACACGTTGAATTTTTCAGGAGTTTTGGGGGTTTATCATATAGAATTATATAGATAATTAGTAACCTTCAGGTATGATTTGGATAGGTCCGGATATTCCGATGACGGTGGATTAGGCCCAGAGAGGCTTATTGCACGCGTATTGAGGCGGCATCTATGGCGATCTATGAGTGGACATTTGGTTTCTAAATATGATGCATGCATAACTATTTTATATGCTTTAAATATGTGATTTATGATGTATTTGATTGTGGTATTTAGTATTTGTGTATTTGTACGTATTTTGAGATTTATGGTTTTATACGGTGCTTTAAACGTACTTGTGGTTTTAATAATAGATTAATGGAATGATCTCGGATTTGGAAAATATGGAATCGGGCATGAGACCCATTTGATTTGGAAACTATCGGACTTAAAAGTCTATTTGATTTAATGAAGTATCGAGCTGAGACCTAATTATGGATTTATGATGGTTCTATGGAAATTTCGGGCATGTCCCCTTTGAAAGGTTTTGAATTGATTTTATAAAATATTTTCCATATACCATCCTTATATGTAGATATGTGGATGATCTCTTCCAGCTGTCTGGGACACTGGGGTAGTCACGACGCATTGCCTGCGATGGGTCATTGCACGGAGCAACCATACCGTATAGTGACTCAGGAGCAAGATTGCTAGACGTCTGGGACGTCAGACATCTGGGATGTCATAGATAGGCTCGAAGAGACCCCGAGCAGCATGCGTAGCTTAGACCGTGACATGACGTCTGGGACGCTAGACATCTGGGATGCCAAGGATTGATATACACATGTTTTATTGGATTTACGATTTTACGGATTTACTGGATTTGTGGATTTCGGCAGTGACCCACATATGTTGGTTTTATGGTTTTGGGCTAAGGCCCCAATGAATTGATGAGGGAAATGGTTTTGGTTTTATAAACGGTTTTATTATATTAGAGTTAATTGGTTTTCGTATGCATGCATGCTTTTTAAATGGAGGGCATAAATATCTTTATCTTTATGAAACATGTTTTATTAAATTATTTATTTTCGTCCACTCACAGTTTTTATGGTTTTTAATGCCTTCAGGTTGATCGCGCATGCGTGCTGTAGCAGAGACCGAGACATCACAGCCCTCCACTTTTCCTGGCCCACTCTTGGTGACACGACCCACCCCCAATCCCCCGGGATTAAGGGCTAATTCATGCTCCCGTCTAACTTACGCGTGACACGAAGGCTAAACCGACGTCCAACCTCCATGTAACACGTAAGCCGGACAAGAGATTTCCAAAACGAACCGTCCACAAGTACTGGACTTCCCAGAGTGCGCAGAACCTATTGTGGTTCGCGTGTGTGATGTCTCCGACTCTCTCTACCAACAGCCCTCACCGCAACAACCTAGAGGGTATAAAAAACATAAAAGACTATGAGTGGACAAAAATAAATCATAAGTTCAGAAAATAGTCTATAAGAAAGTACATTTATACCCTCCACGCAAAAACCAATGCATGCATATGAAACCTTTTCATAAAATCATTTTATATCCAAAAACCATTAATGAAAATTGGAATCGTCTCTTTCCTCAAATCTGTAACTCAAATCCAGGGCCTCAGTCCAAAATCATAACTTCTCATCAAAGTACAGGAACTCAGCCCCAAAACTCATCAAATTCAAATCGTTCGGACCATTGCCCAAAACATCTGAAAACCAGTGAAAAACCAGTGAAAAGCATCAATCATGCGAGTTGCTAGATCTCAAGTGTGCCCGAGTCTTTAAACTCAAAACTATGCGCATAATCAGGCCTTCCCAGGATATCAACGAGTCTTTAAACTCAAAACACAATCAACAGGCCTTGGGGGATATCACAATAACCGAGTCTTTAAACTCAAAACATATCAATCCAGGGCCCTCCCCCGTCAATTAACCGAGTCTTTAAACTCAAAACCAGATCCAGCCGTTTTTCTTTTTTCGGGTCTTTAAACCCAAAACCATTTTTCAATCAAGTGAAAAGATAGAAAATCCATATCCGAATTCGCAATAATGATTCCGTAAGCCGGCATCCGGAACCATCATCCCGAACCCAAATCCAGAATCTCTCTTTCAAGTTTCAAAACCGACTCAAGAATCATCTTTTCAAAATCCGATTCCAAAACTGAAATCCTGTTTATCGAAATCACTTGAACAGGGCTCCAAGCCCGAATTCACTTTTCCAAAATCAAAACATATTTAAACTCCCGAAATCAAATCATCAAAACCATAATCAAATCACAATATAATCAGAAACTCGTAAAACGTGCAAATACGTAATCATCTCGAAATACGTGCAAAACCATAAATAATCAAGATCATAATTGAAATCATAGAATCACGTATAGAAAACTTATAAAACATTTATGCATGCATCATAAGTTAGAAAGCAAAGTCCACTCACAGACCATTAGCGTCGTAGCCTCGATACGCGTGCACTTACGCTTTCCCGGGTAATCCACTATCACCGGCTTTTCCGAAGCTATCCAAATCCCATAATAATATCACTAACTGCTTCATTAAGCTTCTACTAAAGCCCCGTATTTTTTTTTTCAAATTTTTAACTATTTTTAACCGAGCCCTAAAACCTCGGACATCCCAAAAACTATCGAGACGATGTCCGACTGACTTGAAACTGGTACCAAAATGTTCGTTACATCGAATACTTTAAAAGTTGTGTTGGAAACTTCCCCAAAAAGGGCCCCACGCGTAGTCCAAAGGGGCTGCGCGTGGACCTCACACGCTTTACTGTTCATTGTCTTCCAGCTTAGTCGACCGGTCCAACTTGAACCGGCGTGTGTAAGACCCGTGTCTTGGAGGGAACGGTGAGCGATCCCACATTCTTGTGAGGGGGAATGGTCTGGGAAAGGAATGGTGGTGTGCCTTAAAGGTGTAGGCACACACCTATCTAGCACTAGGCCTTTTGGGAGCTCAAGTGGCCTTTTGGGGGGGGGGGGGGGGGGGGGGGGGGGATTGGAACCCCAAAGTTAAGCGAGTTGAGGTTGGTGCAATTCCATAATGGGTGACCCCTTGGGAAGTTGCACCATGAGCTCCCGAAAACAAAACCGTGAGGGCGAGGCCCAAAACGGACAATATGGTGCTAGATGAGTCGGGTCCTGACAATTTGGTATCAGAACCAGACCCCAATAAGGAAGTGTGCCAGCTAGGACGCTGAGCCTTAAGGGGGGTGGATTGTAAGACCCGTGTCCTGGAGAAAACGGTGAACGATCCCACATTCCTACAAGAGGGAATGGTTTGGGAAGGGAATGATGGTGTGCCTTAAAGGTGTAGGCACACACCTATCTAGCACTAGGTCTTTTGGGAGCTCAAGTGGCTTTGGGGGGAATTGGAACCCCAAAGTTAAGAGAGTTGAGGTTGGTACAATTCCATAATGGGTGACCCCTTGGGAAGTTGCACCATGAGCTCCCGAAAACAAAACTGTGAGGGCGAGGCCCAAAGCAGACAATATGGTGCTAGATGAGTCGGGTCCTAACCGAGGAGGGTCGGGTCCTGAAAATTTGGTATCAGAGCTAGACCCCAACTGGGAAGTGTGCCAGAGAGGACACTGGGCCTTAAGGGAGGTGGATTGTAAGACCCGTGTCCTGGAGGGAACGGTGAACGATCCCACATTCCTGCAAGGGGGAATGGTCTGGGAAGGGAATGGTGGTGTGCCTTAAAGGTGTAGGCACACACCTATCTAGTACTAGGCCTTTTGGGAGCTCAAGTGGCTTTGGGGGGGATTGGAAGCCCAAAGTTAAGCGAGTTGAGGTTGGTGCAATTCCATAATGGGTGACCCCCTGTAAAGTTGCACTATGAGCTCCCGAAAACAAAACCGTGAGGGCAAGACCCAAAGCGGACAATATGGTGCTAGATGAGTCGGGTCCTGACCGAGGAGGGTCGGATCCTAACAGCGTGGGCAATTCGACCATGTAATTCTTTCGTTTTCGGTCCAATTTCAATTCTAATCGGTCATATAGTTTCTTCTAAGTCTTTTCTATTAATGTATAACCTTAAAACGTGATCTTTACGTCCAGAAATTACCTTCCAAAGTAAGGACCAAATTCAAGTTCTTCCTCCTCGATGCTCTTGCTTCTCCAGCCGCCGCCGTCCTTGATTTTGACCCTAAACAATTTCTGGAACCTCCAGAGACAATATCCAATCGTCAAAATTACAAAACAAACATTAATTCTCAATTCACCTGTAACGACCCGTCCCAAATTCCTAGATTAGATTAGTGACTAATCACGATTAATGAGGTTAATCGGTGATTAGTAGAGCGAAATCGGACGAACGGTGCGAAATGACCGTTTTGCCCCTGATGGTGGCAAAACGTTGACTTTTAATCGGGCGGTCAAATGGACTTTGACCGATGACCGTGACGTAGTTCGTGACGTCACGAGGTTCATAGATAGGTGGCACGTTCAATTCCGACGTTCGAGGAGGAAGTTATGACGTTCGGAAGTTTATGGGCATTTTGGTAATTTTGGATAAAAGGGGGTCAAATGTTGACTTTTTGACCGGGAGGTCCGATGGCCGAGGGCCAAAGACCGTTACGTAGATAAGGACGATACGAATCTGTAGACAGGCGGCATGTCGAATTCGGACGTTCGACGGCGAAGTTACGGTTCACGGAAGTTCAAAGTTACTATTCACGACGACACGTTTTACGAGGACAGTTTGTCTTTAGTGTGGACCCAGATATTTTGGCAGGCCAATGGATGAGTGACAAGTGTCACCCATCAATTGCCCACCTTCCCACATACATGCATCGATCATTCCTCTATTTCCATTCATCCAAATCCACCCAAAAACCCATAACCCGTGCAAACCATCTCCCACAAACATCCATCAAACCTCTCCAATGAGCATGGACCGTGAGGGAGAGAGGAAGAGGAGGCCGGAACGGACTGGATGGTGGCAAGATCGGGGGCCGCCATGCACGGTGGCCGTAGACCCGCGAAGGTAAAAATTTTACCTTCAAAATTTCATTTTCGGGTTTTAGGTGTTAGGGCTGAATTCTAGTGATTAGATGGGGTTTATTGAGGTTATAAGAGAGTGTAGAGGGCGGGTTGGATGGCGGTGAAGGGCTGTTCAGCCCAGAGGACGATCGGGAAAATTGAACCGTGGGATTCAATTTGAACGGGTCAGATTTCGAAGGTTTTAGGAGTTTTGGTTAATTGGGTTAGATAGGAAACTTGAAAATAGGAATTTAGGGATTGAAATGGAGGAAAACGGATGAAAAATGAGGATTGTAGGACCCTGGACCCGTCACGCCGGTCCAGTTGCAGGAACGAAACGGACCGGCCGGTCTGAACCGACCGTCGAGAGGTAGGAGAAGCACTGTTCACAGGCGCGTGAAGCCCGCGCGCAGCCACTTCAGGCGGCGCGTGAGGGCGCGTGGCAGAGAATTTGGGGATGTGTTCAACATGTGAAATCTTCTATTCGATGTAACGAACATTTTGGGACTGATTTCGTGTCGATCGGACACCGTCTCGATATGTTTCGGGGCATCGAAAGGTTTAGGTTCAGGATTAAAAATAGTTAAAAATATCTGAAAATTACGGGGCTTTGGTAGGAGGTTAATTAAGTAGTTAGTAACCTTCTATTACGATTTGGACAGGTTTGGGAGTCCCGGTGACGGTGATCGGCTCGGGGAGCCGTATGGCACGCAAATCGAGGCGGCAGCTTGGACGGTCTGTGAGTGGACCTTGTTTTCTAAATTGGTGCATGCATAAATGTTTATTATATGTTTTATTACTTGTTTGATGATGCCATGGATGCATTTGTATGTGGTTACGTATAAGCACGTATTTCGAGGTTTCGGCCTTATACGGTGCTTATACGGGTATGTACTTCTTATTGGTTTAAATGAAATGGCTTTGAATTTAAAAAAGGACAAACTCGGGTATGAGACCCATTTGGTTTTGTCTCGGGCATATGACCTCAGATTTCGGGCACGGTGCCCAGCTGATGTCCTATGTTCGGGCACGAGACCCAGTCACTTTACGGCTTCGATTTCAAGTCAGGTCAGGGAACCTTAAATGGATTCCCAGGTTCATGACGGTTTATGGGAACCGGCATGAACCCTTGTTGGTTATTACGGTACATGACGGTTTATGGGAACCGGCATGTTACCAGATTATGGATATTATGGATCATGACGGTTCAGGGGAACCGGACATGAATGTTTATGTTATGTATATATATATGTTCATCTACCTTCCTTTACATGTTCTACTATCTCCTCCGGGGAGGGTCGTTGGCCTGGGTGGACCCTGGAGTAGTCACGGAGCACCGACTGAGTGGAGTCACCCCCCAGTTGGGTTCCTTACTCTCAGGAAGGCTATGGTTACTATTACCTCGAGTAGGATCAGTGGTCTGCAGACATTGACCTTGACTTTGAGAAGACTCGGATTGAGACCCGGGTAGCACGCGCGTAGCTTTGGATACCGTGACAGGATTGGTTGTGTGACTTATATGTATATATGATATATGATATGTGGTGTGCACAGGATTTGAGCAGTGGCTCGTGTACTTGGTTTCTTTATGGTTTGGGGCCGAGTCCCTTATGGATTTGGGCAGTGGCCCGTATGGTCATTTTCATTGTGGTCCTTTCGACCTTGGTTTATATCTGCTTTGGGCTTAGTCCCACATATGGTTTGTTTTGGATAAATGGTTTTCGAATGCATGCATGCTTTTTAGTGGAGGGTACAAATCTCTTATGAAATGTTTTTATAAACTCTTTGTTTTGTCCACTCACAGTTTTTAATGTTTTGACTGCCCTTCAGGTTGACATCGGATGTGGACTGTAGCAGAGACCGAGATATCACATACCTCCTCCGGATCCTGGCGTACTCTAATAGCTCGGGAGGGCAAAGGTCGGAAATATCCCTTGTCTGACACTTCGTGTCAGACGGGAGCAGGGTCATCCCGCACTAATCCCGGGGGGATTGGGGTGGGTCCTGTCATCACCATTTTTGGACCTTAAACGAAATTTCTCGAGAACTTTGCCTTACCTCCACCACCGTGCCTCGCCGTGGCCATTAGGCGACTCTCCATGCTTCCTCTTTCATCTTCTGTCCACACAACAAAGACCACGACTAAGATTTGAGGGAAATTGGGAAACCTAGATCTCACAGGTACAGAGTCTCTGTTTTCCACGGCTGAGAACCACCGTCCACGGCGGCTCACGGTGATCATGGCAAGATGATCGTGTCAACTCCCTCTCCATCTCTGATTTATCATTCATGGGTCAGGAGATCATTTTAAGGACAGTTTGGGTTCAAGATCATTCATTTTCCTCTGTTTTCACTCTCACCCGTGCACACACATACCCCCTGTTTTGAAATCAAATGAAGGCGGTGGAAAGGGTCTACTGCCTTCCAGAGAGGGATATGTGTCCACAATCTGGTGGTCACAACATCCCAAAATTGCTAAATGTCCCAATTTCATTGGGCACAGATCCCTATGCACTAGAATGACCAAAATGACCCTGCCTTCATAAATTAACATTTAGCCCTTCGCCTATTTAGACCAATAACTAAACCGTCCGAAGTCCAATGGCAACATACCGCCTGTCGTTGTACTCAGGGGATCGAGACCTACCTAACGGTCCTCGAATTACGTGAAAAAGCCATGCTGTATGAAAAGTCAACACATTGCCCCTTTTTAACCAAATTACCAAAATACCCTCAAACTTCCGAATGTCATAACTTCCTCCTCGGATGTCGAAATCAGACGTGCCACCTGTCTATGAACTCGTGACGTCCCGAGCTACACCACACTCATCGGCCAACGTCTATTTGACTGCCTGAACTAAAAGTCAACATTTTGCCCATTCTAGGGGCAAAATCGTCATTTCGCCCCGTCCGTCCAAAGTATCCAACTAATCACTGATTTACTTCACTCATCCGTCATTAACCACTAATCTAATCCCGATTTCTGGGATAGGTCGTTACACTTGGAGCCCAATGAGCTCAGATTTTGAGTTATCCCTTGTCTAGCCCTTCGTGTATTACGTGTGTTAGATGAGAGCATGACACATCCCGCGATAATCCCTAGGGGATTGAGATGGTTTGTGTCATATACTATTTGAGTTACTATGTTTGTGTTGGATGATCAAATTTGGTATGATTTGACGACTACTGGTCTGAGCTGTTTTGGCTCTAATTAGATTATGGAGCTGTTATTCCCCTTCTTTCCCAGGATAAATATTGAGCAAATTGCTCTTATATTGCTAAAATTGTTAGTTGTTTGTCCTAATATCATGATGGAGATTCTCCATATGATATTGAGGGGGGATGTTAGAAATATTATATTAAGTCATTTAGTCATTGTATTGTTGTTGAGTGAATAGTATAAATAGGTATTTTAATGTACCAAAGGAGTGTGAGAGTCACTCATATATGATGAGATTTTACATAATGAAAAATAACATGTTTACTTTCAAAGTTATCTCACTTATCCTTCTCTTATTTTACTATTTCATTGATACACTTCCTAATTCAGTTTCTAAATTCAATTCAATAATGATCTCTGATTCTTTGAGAGATATCTACCATGGGAGCCAAGACTATGAGTGAATGAGGGAGATGCATTTGTAAGCTAATTTTTATGTTTGTGGGTATTTCTATTTGCCAAGGACAACGATAGAGGCAAAAAGGAGATGACACCCACAACCTACTTGCCAAGACAAATAGGCCATCGACATGGCCCACGGTGTAAGCAGTTGGACATTGAAAGTGGTTTTCTACAATTGAGAGAAGCTTGAGATAGAGAGGGTCAGTTATTAATGTTCAAGAGAGGGAAGAATTGAGAAATATTTTAAAGTGACAATTTTATTATATTTGACGAAAAGTTAATGGATTTGATAAAAATGAGGCACCTTAAGAAGAAAATGGGCTTTCAGAGGAAACCTTGGGTCAAAATCAAGTGCATGGGAACCTTGAGATAAAAATAGGATTTTAGGACGTTCTGGATCAAAATCGAGAATGTTCATCGATATTTTGAGTAAAACATATTATCTTTTATAGTAATTATATTATAAATATTGAATATCAATGTGGTCAATCTCTTAGATAATATATGGAAAGAGTAGACAGTACATGGTTCGAGGACCCGAAAAAATATTCCCTTAATAGTAATATTAAATAACTTGAAATGGTGCATGTACTTTGTACAAGGTTAGAGGACCCGAAAGAAAAGTAGACAGTACATGTTGGTTAGATTGCTAGGTTCATCAGTTCATGATGCCATTTTTCCCTGTATTTGTTTGTTAGCGAGTGAAATCTTCTGCACATTAATAATCCACCAATAAAGTACAAATTCTTGTCTCTTGTCTCCACCAACAAGTACAAATGAACTCTTGTCTCATTACAATAATTTTTTATGCAAATCTAAAACCATCATCATGTATTATTTTTATTTCAGTTATATTTTATAGGGTAAATTACATTTAATTATTATGTAATTTAAATTTTATAATATATTCATATATAAATTTTTAAATTCATTTGTTAAAATTGCTATCAAATTTGAATGAAACTTACAATTTTAAATAAAATTAAAAATTTTAAAAATTATTTATGGAGAAACAAATTACTTTTATACTTAAATAATTTTAATTTTTTTTAAATTTTAATTTTTTCTTTAAATTTTTTATTTTTATTAAATGAAAGTAATTTTTTTTGGATATTTTTCAAAATAAATAATTTTATAAATTTAAATTAATATTTTAATTTTTAAAATTGTAAGTCTCATTTTAAATTTGACAAAAAAATTAATAAATGAATCAAAGTGTAACAATTCGAATAGTTAATAGTGGAAATTGTAATATTAAAAAATTTAAATAAAATGTAAATCATAAAGTAATAAAATATAATTTACTTAATTTTATATATACAAAATAATTAATTAATATATCTCATGTCAGATTGGAATGATCTCCTAAAATTCATTCCGACACAATTTTCCAGAATTAAATAATTTATTTTAAAATTATACTAAGCCAAGTTTACCGAAATTTTGGACTTTGATTTTCATATGAGTACGTCTTTATTTAAAAATGTAAAATTTTGAGCTTTAAACGGCTGGCAGACTACATGTTACTTACAGTTCGCTATCATCTTGTCTGCATACATGCATTCAACTCTGCCGTCCGCTTAAATTCCAACTATAACTTATTTTAATATTTTGGTTCCATTATATGAGACCGTGCTTGATTTTGGAGCGTCAGCTGTTAGGTCAGTTTCCCCCCCAAACCAGCGTCAGCTGTTAGCTCAGGGGATTTCCCCCAAAACCAGCGTCAGCTGTTACCTCAGCTTTCCCCCCAATATAAAACCACAAACTCCCACAGCTTCTCTTATAACTTGACAACTTCCATCCATGAAGGAGAAGGAGAAGAGTGGCGGCGGAGGCGGTGGTCTTCATGTGGTGGTGTTTCCATGGCTGGCCACAGGCCACCTAATACCCTTCTTCCATCTCGCCAACCTCATAGCTCGAAAGGGTCACAAAGTCTCCTATATCTCCACGCCAAGAAACATCTCTAGACTTCCCAAAATACCCTCACACCTCTCTCCTTATTTCAACCTCGTCAGCCTTCCTCTTCCCCACGTCGACAACCTCCCAAACGACGCCGAATCGGCCGCCGACGTGTCTTTCAACATGCAGCAATTACTAAAAAGGGCTTTTGATTTGCTAGAATCACCGTTAGCCGCGTTCCTGGAGTCCTCAGAGTCGAAGCCCGATTGGGTCATTTACGACTATGCCTCTCACTGGCTTCCCCCAATCGTGGCCAGGCTCGGCATCTCACGCGCCTTCTTCGACTGCTTCAACGCCGCGTGCATGGCTTTTCTGGGACCGCCGTACTCGTTGATCAGCGGCCAGGATGGAAGGACCAAGGTCGAGGATTTCACCGTCGTCCCCAAGTGGGTCCCGTTTAAGTCGGACTTGGCGTTTCGGGCTCACGAGGTTGTCAAGTGGGTTCAACGATCAAGTCAGGATGACGCGGGTGTTTCTGATTTGGTGCGGTTTGGGGTTACAATTGATGAGAGTGAAGTTGTGTTTTTTAGAAGCTCCTATGAGTTAGAGCCCGAGTGGTTTAATTTGCTTAGAGAAATTTATGGCAAGGGAAAGGCCATTGTTCCTATTGGGTTTTTACCTCCACTGGTAGAAGAGCAAGAAGGTGAATTTGATCCAAGATGGGTTGAAATAAGAGAGTGGCTGGACAATCAACGAGCCAACTCGGTGATTTACATTGCCCTCGGGACCGAGGCAACGCTGAGTCAAGAAGAACTCACCGAGATAGCTCTAGGGTTGGAATCATCGAAAGTACCGTTCTTTTGGGTGTTGAGAAACTCGCCCGAGTCAACTCAGTCCGTGTTCGAAATGCTGCCTCCTGGGTTTGCGGAGCGGGTTAAGGGCCGTGGAGTGGTGTACTCCGGGTGGGCCCCGCAAGTCCGGATACTGAGTCATGACTCGGTGGGCGGATTCTTGACTCATTGTGGATGGAACTCGATGATTGAAGGACTAGGGTTTGGGAGAGTTTTGATCTTGTTTCCAATGCTGAATGATCAAGGGCTTAATGCCAGGTTGGGGAGTGAAAAGGGACTTGGGGTGGAGTTACCTAGGAATGAGCAAGATGGGTCGTTCACTCGTGATTCGGTGGCTAAGATTGTAAAGATGGCGATGGTGGACGACTCCGGCGAATCGTTAAGGATTAGGGCCAAGGAAGTGAAGGATTTATTTGGGGATGGAAAGAGGAACAATCAAGCGGTGGATAAATTCATAAGTTGTCTCGAGGAGAACAGGTTTTCAAGGCCGACAATATAAATGCAATCCATTCAGCCATAATCGAACACAAAATTTGAATGCAAAGGCAAATACTCATAAACTACTTGAGCTACAAATCACTTGCCACACCACATCTCAACACTATGAATTACTTTGTACTATCAATTATAATATGTACCTTTTTTTTTTTGCATAATAAATTTGGAAGTTGAGGAAATGTAACCATATACATATGGCCAAATCCACCCTCGTCCTACATTGAGAACGCACCACAAGGCTCAAGTTGAGTACACCGAGCTCATTCGGTAGATCACATTAGATTAAAATGGAAAATTCATCAAATTGAAGGCAGCGGAATCACACTTCTATCTTCAAATATATATAGAAAGAAACTATCCAATACAATCCCTTTTCAATGATCTTCTAACCAAATTAGAAGAGATAAATTTCTCTTTATGTCCGTTCCTCATAATTTATTTATAATAGAAAAAACACACTTCTATCTTCAAATATATATATTCAAACCAATCCAATCCAAAAAAACCACCATCTGGAATCATGTATCGAAAAATGAGATAAATTAAACAATCAGTGGCGAAACCTCAGTTAAATGTCACACTTGTGTAAAAGTAAATGATCAAGGGTGAAAAACTGAAAATTGGAAAAACCTTATCAGCTTACAGAAAATATTAATATATATACAAAAACAATCGGCAGTCCCTGTGATGCCAATCTCTTCGGAAAATCAGAAAATTTAGGTTAACAAGTACAAATGAAATTAAAGGGGGGAAAGGTTGTCATTACCTCAGAAAAAGAGAAGGCACTGGCGGCCCATATATACGAAGGTCTGAAGAATTACACTTGCTACTTGTACAAGGTAAAACCAGAGTTAGCCGGCCACTGGTTAATACACAATCTTTTATATCTGACCTAACAACAACATAATGTACATGTATATGTTGATACTCAAGATGTTGATGAGGAGAAATGGATTTGTAAGAAGGCAGTACTTTTACCGTTTTGAAATGGTACAAAAAATTCACCGCACCATGTTCTCGAGCTCTACGTGATTTGCACTAAATGTTAACTGGAGCTTGGACATGTTTTAAAACTGTTCAAGGAACTCCAGTAGTTTCCCTCTCACTGTCAAGGCACACCAAAATGTCAAGGAAACAAAACCGAAATGGGAGTCTTGAAGCTGAGGCATGTAACGGATATGGCTCAACATTATGAAATCTTTTGTAGACGACTCCTGTAAAGAAAGGTTGATAACATGATCGAAGTAAGGCCACACAAGCAAATAGGATAAATAATTTCCATTACAATTATGGATACTTCAACCACATTCTTTGTAATATGGAATAAAGCCACACATAAACTTCATATATATAGCAAGCAAACAGATACGCAATAATCTTAAATTTAGAGTCATAGATGCAATATGTGCAACGGTAGATATGGAATTTCATAAGGCCTACACAAAAGTCTAGACTCTTGCTGGGGTGTATGTCCTAAATTTATTAGAAGAACTGATAAACCCCAACATTTATTTGAACTTGAATCCAGAAATGAATAGATTGTTACATACGAAGACATAGTTTGGGTTGTTTTGGTTTATGTGAAAATATAGATCAATGCATCTTACATAATAAAATAATATGCTAAACTAGTAAATTGAACAGTGAATATAAGTCCTACAGGACAACTTCAGTCAAAATAATATCTGTATTGCCTAAACAATGGCACAAATAAAAGTATTCCAAAATTCAAAGGTGAAAACTTGCATAAAAATGGCTGCAGCACATACCTTGGATTAACCTCCCAAATCACTGCTATCCATTGAAACTCAACGAATTCCATGCCAAATGAATACTTTATCCTGTTGAAGCAGATCTGGTTTTTGAATTTCGAGGAAGACTAGCTTTGCGAAGTTGAGTATTTTCTATAGAATACACCAGAACGGTTCCTTCTTTTGTTCCAGCTAAGAAGCATTCTTCTGGAGTCACTGTTAGAGAGGTTATGATCTTTCCAACTCCATTATATTTCTTCACGACCTCTAGTGTATTCATAGACCGTACGACTATTTGCCCTTGGTCACCAGCACAAACTAAAAATTCACCACATCCACTAAGCTCAACACAGTTGAGGCGTCCGTTGGATTCAGAAGAGGCAAGATGTTTTCCATTAATAGAATATAGATGCAAACTAAGGTCATCATCAGCATAAAACACTATCCGTCCATGCCGAGAGCCAACAAGCTTTGACAACGCACATCCAGATGGATGACGCAAGGATCTTACATATCTTCCACCCTGCAGTGTGTGAAAAACACAAGTGCCATCTTTCGATCCACTGATCACTATGTCAAGCTCCACACTGACATATAAGCACGTAATTATATCATCATGTCCACATAGAATACGAAAAGGAGTTTCAACAATGACATAATCTTTGCGTGGTAGTTCTGTCTGTGTACTACGGGGTCTCTTTTCTTGTGATCTACCTCGGAAGACTTCCCACACCATGATTGTAGTGTCATAACTTCCAGTTGCAAGGAAGCTTCCATCAGATGTCACTGGAGCATTATAAATGATACAGCTCAGACAGTACTAAGAATTTTACCAAATAAAGTACCAACCAAAACCTCACCCAGACATGGAGTAGAAATCAGTAGAGTAATTATTCGATCACATTATAAATGCATATCAATTACCACAGTTCACAGTCCAGAAAAAGATGCATGTAATTGCATAAAGCTCCGAGATTTTTCCTAAGCATCCCTCTCAATTAATGTTCTTTTGCCTTTTTTAATCATGTATCACCAAAAATCATAATTTACAGTGAAATATCATAACTGAGGTAATAGTAAATAGCAGATAATCATAACACTTGAAAACAGATGAATCTAAATGTCAATTGTCTCTTTTGAGTTCTATCAAATTTAGCTAGAGAAGAAATTACATTTTGAAAAAGACAATTTTAACTTGGTAACCTTATAAATTAGAAAGATAGGGTCTACTCCAAAATTTAATTCTAATAAGGTAAGGCAAACTTTTCCTCTTATCTTCACATGCATGTGTGTTGAAGCAAAGATAGTTTTGTCTTCCAGTTATCAAACGTACCTGCAACACAACTGACCACATCCTTATGTTGTCTGATGCTTTGTACCATTCTGCCATCACTTAAGGATATGACCTGAAAGCTATTTTCCCAATTGCCACATGAGATTAAAAAATTCTCAGATGGCGTTTGCATTGTTGCAAAGCATTGTGCTCCAAGTTCAACATTTTCAGCCGAAGGACTCCCAATTTTACGAGGAGAAAGAATATCAGAACCAACGCCAAAGGAAGGATCCTGTACATGTTCATTTACTCTGCATCTTTATCAAATCAAACATATCCATAAAACAATGCAGTAAGGTTAAATTTCCAACCTGAGAGCCAGAGAAGGTAAAATTTCCACCAGATTGCAGTGAGGTTGTCAACCACATCTTAACTGACAACATGATCCCCTGGTTTACAAGGACAATAGTGGAGTCCACTGTACGAACATACAAAGCAGCTGACCGTGGCTGACTTGTACTACAAACAATGGAAGTCAAATTTATAGAACCAGGTGCAAAGCGCAAAGGATGTGCGATTGGAATAGGTGGCCCTCTTCTTGGGTGTTTTTTACAAAAAATCTGAATTGGCGTCTGGCCAAAATTTGCAATTTGGTCTTCAATTGCTGACCTTTGCAAATCATCTCCCATGGTCTCCAGATCAACAGCACCTTCATACGTTAAGTAATAGAAAATATTTGCCGCCTGTATTTTGAAAATATTTGCAGAGATCAGTATATTTGTAATCGGTGAACATCAACCAATAGAAAATTTGCAGGATTGATTAGAAAAAATTGTTTGAATGATCACATAGGTACCTCCACAGCAGGTTTACCACGCTGCTTGTAACCAAATACCAAGTCAATCCAATGGTGTAGATTAGAGCTAACGTATTCACTTTCAAGGGCCTCTCTGTTCTTGTTAATAAATTCTTCAGGTGAGCCCTGAACAAATTATTTAATCAGGTTTTGTGGGAATAAAGGAAAACAGTGAAAAATGAAATACGGTCTCATAGCTCAGTTTTAGAGAAAAGAGGGAAGGTGAAGAAAAGAAAGTGAAAACTTGAAATCTCCAATACAACACAATCCAAAAGAAAATTTCTGTAGCAATATATTCTGAGCATTCTATTTTGTGAACAGTATTGGTGACCTTTTCTACCCAAACAAAGAGAAGAAAAATCGACAAACTCAATTGTTTTACAAACATGCACATCAATAAGTGCAGCTTATATTTGGCACGGCTGAACAGTTGTTACTAAAACATCAATAACCATTGTCAAAGATTGAATAAGAATATGGGGATGTTCTGCCTACACATTTCTGGGAATTATTTACCATGAATATTTCCAAGATTTCTAAATTTTGGGGCCAAAAATCAAATATATCCTTATTTTTACTTTGTTAGTTTTCTCCAACATCTTGTTAGATAGTTCTCCAAACGGTAGGAGGTTCCTACCTGCAAAGACACTGCCACTCAACTAAAGTACGCTTTTGGTTTAAGGAGTTCGACCCTAATCAACTTGGTCTTTCTTCACATCTATCGTTTGTAATCAAATCAATGAGGATGCAGAGACACTGCCACTCAACTAAAGTACGCTTTTGGTTTAAGGAGTTCGACCCTAATCAACTTGGTCTTTCTTCACATCTATCGTTTGTAATCAAATCAATGAGGATGCAGAACCAGCTGATTTTGGAAGATTTCTTACATATACAAAATATGGTACATGCATTGCTAAAGCTTAGTTATTGAATACATGTGACGTGAGTGTGACTTTTGCTTGACCACCCCCCCGCCCTAAAAGGTATTGATAAACAGATTTCTGTTTGTGTTTTGATTGAATAACTTGTTTACAGTAGTGCCCTATTTATACACAGAATAACAGAGTCCTAACTAGGTATATACAAGTGGAGTCCTAACTAGGTATGTAGTGGTAGAGACTAACTAGGAAAGAAATACAGTAGGAAGGAATTGAATACAATAGGAAGGAATCAAGATTGATTCCTGTAGAGATTGGAGCAGCCGAATCAGGAAGGAGGTTTCTCAATCTCCTGTGATTCGGCAGGGTCCTTAATACGCCCCCGCAAGATGGTGGAGCCATCAGCGACACCAATCTTGGAGCGGAGCAGCTGAAAACGCGAACGGGGCAGCGGCTTTGTGAGAGCATCAGCGAGTTGGTCATCAGTGGTGACATGAGAGACTTGAAGTAGACCGCGGGAGACATGATCACGGACGAACTGGAAGTCAATATCGACAAGCTTCATGCGCGAGTGAAGAACGGGATTGGCATAGTAGAAAGTGGTGCCAATGTTGTCACAGGAAATGGTTGGTCGACCAGCAACGGTAAGGCCGAGCTCCCGTAGGAGGGATTGGACCCAAATCAGCTCAGCAGTGGTAGAGGCCACTGCACGGTATTCAGCCTCAGTGGATGACCGGGAAACTGCCTTCTGTTTCCTGGAACTCCAGGAGACGAGATTGTCCCCAAGATAGACCAGTTAAGCTGTAGTGGATTTGCGGTCTGAGGGGTCGCCTGCCCAATCGGCATCTGAGAAGGCATGGAGAGTGTGGGAGTGAGAAACAGCGTGCAGATGGTGGAAGGACCTGGAGTGAAGTTGGAGGCCATAGAACATGGTGCCCTTGAGGTAGCGCAGGACTCGTTAGAGGGCCTGCCAGTGAATATCCGTGGGTGCATGCATGAATTGGGAGAGCTTGTTAACAGCAAATGAGAGATCCGGGCGGGTGAGATTGAGGTATTGAAGGCTGCCAACCAGCTTTCTAAACAACGTGGCATCGGCGGGGGAGCCATCTGCAAGGGTGAGTGGTGGAGAGACCGCAAGTGGGGTGGCAAGGGGTTTAGCACCGTCCATGCGAGCTGTGGTGAGGTCACAGACATACTTGTGCTGCGAGAGAAATAGACCAGTGGGAGTGGGAAGGACCTCCACCCCAAGGAAGTAATGTAGGTCCCCCAGGTCTTTGACAGAAAATCTGGCAGCCAAGGTGGTGATGAAGCCGGTGATGAGAGACGAACTGCTGCCTGTCACAATGAGATCATCAACATACACCAGAAAATACAGAACATGGTTACCTTGGCGGGAAATGAACAAGGAGGCATCCGAGAGGGCAGGGGTAAACCCTTGGGCAAGAAGGAAGGCATGCAGCTCCTTGTACCATGCGCGGGGGGCTTGTTTAAGACCATACAGGGCTTTCTGAAGTTTGCACACATGAGTTGGTTTATCGGGATCAGCAAAGCCTGTTGGTTGGGCCATGTAGACATCTTCAGTGAGGGTGCCATGGAGGAAGGCATTGTTGACATCAAGCTGCCGAAGGGGCCAGCCTTGAGTCACAGCAAGGTGAAGGACAAGTCGGATGGTTGTGGGCTTGACCACTGGGCTGAAAGTGTCCAGAAAATCCACACCTGGGCGTTGATGGAAACCTTTGGCGACCAAACGGGCCTTAAACCGGTCAACCTCACCTGTAGGAGTTCGTTTGATACGAAAAACCCATTTGTTGCCGACCCCATTTTGATTGGGGCTAGGAGGGACCAGATCCCAGGTGCCATTACGAATGAGGGCATTGAGTTCATCCGACATGGCATGCCTCCATGCAGGATCTTTGAGAGCCTGAGAAACACAGGTTGGCTCAACCAGAGAAGGGAGGGGGGAAATGGCAGTGAGGGCATAACGGGATATTAAGGACCCTGCCGAATCACAGGAGATTGAGACTTCTTCTCCCTGATTCGGCAAATCAGATCTCTACAGGAATCATTCTTGATTCCTTCCTACTGTATTTCTTTCCTAGTTAGTCTCTACCACTACATACCTAGTTAGGACTCTACTTGTATATACCTAGTTAGGACTCTGTTAAAACCTTTGTATAAATAGGGCACTGCTGTAAAAAAAAGTTATCCAATAAAACTTAAACAGAAACCTGTTTCAAATACCTTTTATGGTATCAGAGCCTCCAAGCTCCACCGAGTAAAACTCCAAACCCTAATTCCCGAATCCTCAGTTTCCATGGCCGCTCCACCAAATCCTGCCTCGGCTCCCTCCCTCCCACCACCCCCACCACCCGCCGTCGACCCCACCCTTCCGCCCACCCTAATTACCATCAATGCCGCCGCCCAGCTTCCTGTTAAGCTCACTACCACTAATTACTTCCCTTGGCGTGCCCAATTTCATGCTCTCCTCCGTGGGTATGATCTTATGGGGTTTGTGGATGGATCTCATCCCTGCCCCCTTGAAACTGAGCCTGCACAGCGTGCCTTCTGGCTGCGCCAGGACCAACTCCTCCTCCACGGCATCCTGGCCTCCGTCTCTCCCCAGGTCATAACCCTTATTGCTGCTGCCTCTACCTCTGCTGCTGCGTGGCAGCGTCTTGCCCACATCTATGCCAGTAAGGCCCGTGGCCGTGTTCTCGGCCTTAAGGAGCGGCTTCATCTCCTTCGCCATGGTGACCACCCTGTCTCAGATTACTTGCTAGAGGTTCGTCTTATCTCTGACGAACTTGCTGCAATTGACACTCCCCTTGCTGATGACGATCTCCTTCTTTATGTTCTCAACGGGGTGGGATCCCAATTTAAGGACATCACTGCTGCTGTCCGGTCCAGGGACACAGCTGTGTCCTTTGAGAACCTGCATGATATGCTTGTTCAGCATGAGGAAGCCCTCAAGCGAGACAGCTCCCCACCAACCTCGGTCATCACAGCTCAGGTCACTCAACATACTCGCCGTTATCCCTCCAACTATGGCCGTTCTCAACCACCCCCTCACGGTGCACCTCGCCCCTCTGGCCCTCGGACCTCCTCCTCCAACCACTCGGGCAACAACCATCGTTCCTCCAATCCTCCCACTGGCTACCGTGGCTTCTGCCAGTGGTGTGGAACTCAGGGTCACAGCGCCAAACGCTGTCCACAGCTTCAGTCCCCTTCCCACAGTCCTCCCGTGGCCAACTCTACCGTCCAGGCCCCCTCCCCAACCTGGCTACTGGACTCTGGTGCCTCCCACCATGTCACTGGTCACCCTCACAACCTCTCTGATGCTCAGCAGTACAGTGGCCCGGACGAGATAATCATAGGTAATGGTTTTGGACTTGGTATCTCCCACACCGGTTCTGTCTCCTTACCCACACCCACTACATCTTCCTTTACTCTTAACCATGTTCTTTGTGCTCCTTCCATGACCAATAATCTGATTTCCATCTCACAGTTTAATCACCAAAATAACACATCTATTGAATTGTTTCCCACCTGTTTCCATGTGAAGGATCTCAGCACGGGGGCGGTTCTCCTTCAAGGCCCGAGTAGGAATGGTGTCTATGAGTGGTCCTCTTCCTCCCTTCAACGGCCTCAAGCTCTGGTGGGTGTGGTGGTCTCTCCTAGTTTGTGGCATCGTCGTTTGGGCCATCCTAGCTCAAAAGTTCTTCAAAGTGTCCTTAGTCAGTCTTCCATTTCTGTGTCTCCTAAACATCTTGAGTCAGTTTGTACTTCCTGTTTATGTAATAAAAGTCACCGCCTTCCATTTGGCGTTTCCTCTCTTCAATCCTCTCGTCCCTTACAATTACTTTACAGCGATGTTTGGGGTCCTGCTCCTTACCCATCCGTTGATGGTTTTTCCTACTATGTTATACCTGGCTGTATCCATTACGCAGAAAATCAGATGTTTTCTCCACTTTTCAGGACTTCAAAACTTTGGTTGAAAAATATTTCCAGCACCCCATCACTTCCCTTTATACTGATGGCGGTGGTGAGTTCATCAAACTAAAGCCTTTTCTTGCCACCCACGGCATAAACCACCTCCTCACTCCACCCCACACACCTCAACATAACGGTGTTGCTGAACGGCGACATCGTCACATCGTTGAAACTGGTCTCACCCTCCTCCATCAGGCCTTCCTTCCCTTATCCTACTGGTCCTATGCTTTTCGGGCATCCGTCTACCTCATCAATCGGCTTCCCACTCCCAATCTCCAAAATACGTGCCCATACACTCTCCTCTTTCAACTACCACCCAACTACACCCGTTTGCGCACCTTTGGTTGTCTTTGCTTCCCCTGGCTTCGTCCTTACACCCAGAACAAACTTCAACCATGGTCCACTCCTTGTGTCTTTCTTGGCTATTCTCTTAACCAAAGTGCTTACTTGTGTCTTGACCCCTCCACTCACAAACTCTATGTCTCCCGTCATGTCCAGTTTGATGAGTCTACCTTCCCTGGTTCTTCTGTCACTCCTCACAGCCCCCTAGTCACCCCTGACCTCACTGATTCTTGGCTTGCCACTCGTCCCCCTGTTTCCCATATTCCTGTCTCGACTGCCACACCTGCCCCACCGGCTGTACCTGCTGATTCTCCTCCCGAGGACCTTCTCACTGCACCTTCTCTACTCCGCCTAGAGGCAGCCCCGCCCCCTGCTGCGGTTCTGCACACTCCTGGTCTCCCGACCACTTCTGCTCCCCCTGCACCACCAGAACCTGGCCCCACCGCACCTTCCTCTGCTGCCACCCTCAGTGACAGCTCCCATGCTCCTCTCCTCACCTACAGCCGGCGCCCTCGCCCCCCCGCCTCCTCCCACCCTCCTCCACCACCCCCTCGATCCCAACATACCCATCCTATGCTTACCCGGACCCAGACTGGCACCATCAGACCTGTACCCCGTTATGCCCTCATTGCCACCTCTCACCCTCTCCCTTCTCTGGTTGAGCCAACATGCGTTTCTCAAGCCCTGAAGGACCCTGCCTGGAGGCAGGCCATGTCCGATGAACTAAATGCCCTCCTTCGCAATGGCACATGGGACCTGGTTCCTTCCAGCCCCAACCAGAATGTGGTCGGCAACAAGTGGGTTTTTCGTATCAAACGAACCCCTACAGGTGAGGTTGACAGGTTTAAAGCCCGTCTAGTGGCCAAAGGGTACCATCAAAGACCAGGTGTGGATTTTCTAGACACTTTCAGCCCGGTGGTCAAGCCCACAACCATTCGACTTGTCCTCCACCTTGCTGTGACTCAAGGATGGCCCCTCCGGCAGCTTGATGTCAACAATGCCTTCCTCCATGGCACCCTTACGGAAGATGTTTACATGGCCCAACCAACAGGCTTTTCTGATCCTGCTAAACCCACCCATGTGTACAAACTCCAGAAAGCTCTGTATGGTCTTAAACAAGCCCCCCGTGCCTGGTACAAAGAGCTGCATACCTTCCTCCTTGCTCAAGGGTTTACCCCTGCCCTCTCGGATGCCTCCTTGTTCATCCTACGCCAAGGTAACCATGTTCTGTATTTTCTGGTATATGTCGATGATCTCATTGTGACAGGCAACAATTCCTCCCTTATCACCAACTTCATCAACACCTTGGCTGCCAGATTTTCTGTCAAAGACCTGGGGGACCTCCATTACTTTCTTGGGGTGGAAGTCCTTCCCACCCCCACTGGACTGTTTCTCTCGCAGCACAAATATGTCCGTGACCTGCTCACCACAGCCCGCATGGACGGTGCAAAACCAGTAGCCACCCCCCTTGCGGTCTCTCCAACACTCACTCTTACTGATGGCTCTCCCCCTGCTGACGCCACGCTGTTCAGAAAGGTGATTGGCAGCCTTCAATACCTCAATCTCACCCGCCCAGATCTCTCCTTTGCTGTCAACAAGCTCTCCCAGTTCATGCATGCCCCCCCCGGACACTCACTGGCAGGCCCTCAAACGCGTCCTGCGCTATCTCAAGGGCACCATGTTCTATGGCCTCCAGCTTCACTCCAGGTCTTCCGCCCGTCTCCATGCTGTTTCTCACTCCCATAACCTCCATGCCTTTTCAGATGCCGATTGGGCAGGAGACCCCTCAGACCGCAAATCCACTACTGCTTACCTGGTTTATCTTGGGGCCAATCTCATCTCCTGGAGTTCCCGGAAACAGAAGGCCGTTTCCAGGTCTTCCACTGAGGCCGAATACCGTGCTGTGGCCTCCACCACTGCTGAGCTGCTTTGGGTTCAATCTCTCCTCCGGGAACTCGGTCTCTCCGTTGCTGCTCCACCAACCATTTCCTACGACAACATTGGCACCACCTTCTACTGTGCCAACCCCGTTCTTCACTCACGCATGAAGCATGTCGACATCGACTTCCACTTCGTTCGTGATCATGTCACTCGTGGTCTCCTCCAGGTCTCTCATGTCACGACGGATGATCAACTAGCTGATGCTCTTACCAAGCCGCTGCCCCGCCCGCGTTTTCAGCTCCTACGTTCCAAGATTGGTGTCGCTGATGGCTCCACCATCTTGCGGGGGCGTATTAAGGACCCTGCCGAATCACAGGAGATTGAGACTTCTTCTCCCTGATTCGGCAAATCAGATCTCTACAAGAATCATTCTTGATTCCTTCCTACTGTATTTCTTTCCTAGTTAGTCTCTACCACTACATACCTAGTTAGGACTCTACTTGTATATACCTAGTTAGGACTCTGTTAAAACCTTTGTATAAATAGGGCACTGCTGTAAAGAAAAGTTATTCAATAAAACTTAAACAGAAACCTGTTTCAAATACCTTTTACGGGAAACAGGTTTGATGGTGCCAGTTTGGGTCCGGGTGAGCATGGGATGTGTATGCTGCGGTCGGGGGGGTGGAGGGTGAGAGGAGTCTAGGGGGCGAGGACGCCTGCTGTAAGTGAGGAGTGAAGGAGGAAGGGTGTTTGGGATGGTGGTGGCAGAGGGTGGGCCGGTGGGGCCGGTTTCTGGAGGTGCAGGTGCAGTAGGAGTTTGCGGAAGACCAGAGGTAGAGGGTGACAGAACCGCAGCAGGGGAAGGTTGAGCTTCGAGACGAAGTAGAGAGGGTGCAGTGAGTGGATCCTCAGGAGGGGAATCAGCAGGCACGGCCGGTGGGGCAGGTGTGGCAGTCGAAACAGGAACGACAAAAACGGGTGGGAGAGTGGCGAGCCAAGAAGCAGTGAGTTCAGGAGTGACCAGAGAAGTGTGGGGAGTGACAGGTGAACCCGGGAAGGTAGACTCATCAAACTGGACATGACGGGAGACATAAGAGTTTGTGAGTGGAGGGGTCAAGACACAAGTAAGCGCTCTGGTTGAGGGAATATCCAAGAAAGACACAGGGCGTGGACCGGGGTTGAAGTTTGTTCTGGGTGTAAGGGCGAAGCCAAGGGAAACAAAGGCAACCGAAGGTACGCAAATGGGTGTAGTTAGGCGGGAGGTTAAAGAGGAGAGTGTAAGGGCACGTATTTTGGAGGTTGGGAGTGGGAAGCCGGTTGATTAGGTAGACAGCTGCCCGAAAGGCATAGGACCAGTAGGAGAGTGGAAGGGAGGCCTGGTGGAGGAGGGTGAGGCCTGTTTCGACAATGTGATGATGTCGCCGTTCAGCGACACCGTTATGTTGAGGTGTGTGGGGAGGGGTTAGGAGATGGTTAATTCCGTGGGTGGCAAGAAATGGCTTCAGTTTGATGAACTCACCACCGCCATCAGTATAAAGGGAGGTGATGGAGTGCTGGAAATATTTTTCAACCAGAGTTTTGAAGTCCTGAAAACTGGAGTAGACATCTGATTTTTTGCGTAATGGGTACATCCAGGTGTATTTAGTAAAATGGTCAACAAAAATCACATAGTATGAAAAACCATCCACAGATGTGTAAGGAGCAGGACCCCAAACATCGCTGTAAAGTAATTGTAAGGGACGGGTTGATTTAAGAAATGAAACACCAAATGGAAGGCGGTGGCTTTTATTGCATAAACAGGAAGTACAAACTGACTCAAGATGTTTAGGAGACACAGAAATGGAAGACTGACTAAGGACACTTTGGAGAACTTTAGAGCTGGGATGGCCCAAACGACGATGCCACAAATTGGGAGAAACCACCACACCCACCAGAGCTTGAGGTCGTTGAAGGGAGGAGGAGGACCACTCATAGACACCATTCCTACTCGGGCCTCGAAGGAGAACCGCCCCCGTGCTGAGATCCTTCACAAGGGAAAAAGTTGGAAACAGTTCAATGGAGGTGTTATTTTGATGATTAAACTGAGAAATGGAAATCAGATTATTGGTCATGGCAGGGGCACAAAGAAATTTTTAAGAGTAAAGGAAGAGGGAGTGGGTGTGGGGAAAGAGACAGAACCGGTGTGGGAGATACCAAGTCCCAAACCATTACCTATGATGATTTCGTCCGGGCCATGGTACTGCTGGGCATCAGAAAGATTTTGGATGTTACCAGTGACATGGTGTGAGGCATCAGAGTCCAAAATCCAGGTTGGAGAGGGGGCCTGCAGGGTAGAGTTGACCACGGGAGGAGTGTGAGCAGGGTACTGAAGTTGTGGACAGCGTTTGGCGCTGTGTCCCTGAGTTCCACACCACTGGCAGAAGCCACGGTAGCCAGTGGGAGGATTGGGGGAACGCTGGCTGTTGCCCGAGCTGCTGGAAGAGGAGAACCGGTGGCCAGAAGGGCGGGGAGCGCCGTGAGTGAGTTGTTGAGGGCGGCCACAGTTAGGGGTGGAAGCAACACGGGGTGAGGGATAGCGGCGAGTATGGTGGGAGACATTGGCAGTAATGGCCGAAGAAGGGGGTGTGCTGTCACGGTTAGTGGCTTCCTCATGCTGGACAAGCATATCATGTAAGTTCTCAAAGGACACAGCAGTGTCCCTGGACCGGACAGCAGCAGTGATGTCCTTAAATTGAGGGCCTACCCCGTTGAGAACATAAAGGAGTAGGTCATCATCTGCAAGGGGGGTGTCAATTGCAGCAAGTTCGTCAGAGATGAGGCGAACTTCCAGCAAGTAATCAGAGACAGGCCGTTCACCACGGCGAAGGAGATGGAGACGCTCCTTAAGGCCAAGAACACGGCCACGGGCCTTGCTGGCATAGATGTGGGTAAGACGCTGCCAAGCAGCAGCAGAGGTGGGGGCAGCGGCAATAAGAGTGATAACCTGAGGGGAGACAGAGGTGAGGATGCCGTGGAGGAGGAGTTGGTTCTGGCGTAGCCAGAAGGCACGCTGCGCAGGCTCAGTTTCAGGGGGGCAGGGATGAGAGCCATCCACAAACCCCATGAGATCATACCCACGGAGAAGGGCATGAAATTGGGCACGCCAAGGAAAATAATTGTTGGATGTGAGCTTGACAGGAAGCTGGGCTGCGACATTGATAGTAATGAGGGAGGGCGGAAGGGCAGGGTCGACGACGGGATGTGGTGGTGGTGGTGGTGGTAGAGAGGTAGCCGAGGCAGGGTTGGGTGGGGCGGCCATGGAAACTGAGAATTTAGGAATTAGGTTTTTTTTTTTTTTACTCGGTGGAGCTTAGAGGCTTTGATACCATAAAAGGTATTGATAAACAGATTTCTGTTTGTGTTTTGATTGAATAACTTGTTTACAGTAGTACCCTATTTATACAGAGAATAACAGTCCTAACTAGGTATATACAAGTGGAGTCCTAACTAGGTATGTAGTGGTAGAGACTAACTAGGAAAGAAATTGAATACAATAGGAAGGAATCAAGATTGATTCCTATAGAGATTGGAGCAGCCGAATCAGGAAGGAGGTTTCTCAATCTCCTGTGATTCGGCAGGGTCCTTAATATGCCCAACCCAACCCCCACCACCGCCCCCCCCCCCCCCCCCCCCAACATATTAAAAGCAATCTTGTCAATTTACCATAGAACAAGGGTCTAATGCTTCAATACATACCAGAATTAGATAGAATGGAAGAATAGTTAGCGTAAATTGGTTATAAAAGATGAAAGACTTTAGCCATCCATCAGTCTCTATCAGCTAACCACCACCCAACATTTTGAGCGCTACAGTACTTACTTTCAACATAAAGGAAGCTCAATGAGACATATGCAACTATACAAACTTGTAGAATTTCTGGAATGTGTTGTTTACATTAATAGCCGAAGGGCTTATTTATACAAGTCTGTGAGAGAGATAACTCAGAACAGTTATCTCTCTTTATCCAGAAATAACTTCCTAAAACTGTCTAGGTAACTAACTATGGACATCTGTCCGAAACCTGTCCTAACTGTCTACATGTGTGTAAGTTGTACAAGTGTACTGTCAGATAAACCTAACTAGTGTATGCGGCTAGTGTATACATATATCATCTTACATCCCCCCGCAAACGAGGCACGCCTTGGGTGACGAGTTTGGATGCAAGAGAGCCGTGTCTGTGAACAGAGAGGCCTTTGGTAAAAAGATCAGCAAGTTGTGCAGCAGAAGGGACAAATTGGACTTTGTGAGTGCCTGAGGCAACTCGCTCTCTTAGAAAATGGTAGTCCAATGCGATGTGCTTGGTGCGGGCATGGAACACTGGATTGCTGGTCATGTATTTGGTGCTGAGGTTGTCACAGTATAGAGTGATAGGCAGGGCTGGAAGAACACCTAGTTCGCGAAGTAGACTGAGTAGCCAGAGAGTATCTGCACATGTATAGGCGAGAGCCCTGTATTCTGCCTCTGAACTAGAGCGAGAAACAGTCTTTTGTTTCTTCGCACACCACGATATTAGGGTTGAGCCAAGAAAGATGCAGAAGCCTGTGATGGATCTTCTGGTGTCTTTGCAACCAGCCCAATCTGCGTCTGAAAAGGCCTGAATACGGAGGGGAAATAGGGATTTAGTGATGTTGATTCCATGACCAAGAGTGCCTTTGAGGTACCGAATAATTCTCTTCACTGCTGTGAGATGGACATCAGTGGGGGCACTGAGGAACTGTGCAACTTGTTGTACGGCATATGAGATGTCCGGGCGTGTGAGGGTTAGGTAGAGAAGGGCGCCCACTAGTTGTCTATAGGCAGATGCATCCGTGAGGGGTTCACCAGTAGTGGTAGAGAGGACCTGTTTAGCAGCTACTGGAGTTTGAGCTGGTTTACACTCTGTGAGGCCACTGCGTTTCAGGATGTCCAAAGTGTACTTGGTCTGAGTGAGGTGGAGGCCAGTGGCAGTGGATGTGGCTTCAACGCCCAAGAAGTAGTGGAGGGGGCCTAGGTCTTTAATGGCAAAGGCATGAGCCATGGTTGTCATGAAGGAGGAGATAGCTGGCTGCGAGTTTCCTGTTAAAACAATGTCATCGACATAGAGAAGAAGATACATGATGATAGAATCCTTACTGTAGACAAACATGGACGGATCTGCCCTGCTTTGTAGGAAACCATAGGTGAGGAGGAAGTGGCGAAACCTATCAAACCAGGCCCTTGGGGCCTGTTTGAGGCCATAAAGAGCCTTATTAGTCTGCAAACATGATTAGGATGAGAGGGATCTGTGAATCCAGGAGGCTGGACCATGTATACTTCTTCATTGAGGGTACCATGGAGAAAAGCATTGGTGACATCTAATTGTCTGAGAGGCCAGTTTTGTGAGACAGCAAGGGCTAGGACTACCCGGATGGTGGGGGGTTTTACCACAGGGCTGAAGGTTTCAGTATAGTCAAGGCCTTCTTGTTGGTGAAACCCTTTGGCGACTAATCTGGCTTTGTAGCGTTCAATGCTGCCATCAGCATGTCTTTTAATCCGAAACACCCACTTGCAGCCAACAGGATTTGCATGTGGTGGTAAAGGAACAAGGGACCAGGTCTGTTGCTTCATTAAGGCATCATACTCATTTTGCATGGCTGCTGTCCATGTAGAGTGTTTAGAGGCTTGTTTGTAGGTTGTGGGTTCAATTTGGGAGGTATCAGCCAGGAAGGCTTGGGGAAGAGGGTATTTGGTGGCAAATAGAAGATGTCTAGACTTGGAGATGCCTGCTTTGCTGCGGGTGACCATTGGATGGATGTTAGGAGGCCGAGAGGTGGTAGAGACTAGGTGTGCAGGGGCTGGTTGGGCTGGGGACAGGGTGGCTGGTGTAGTTGATTGTGGTGGGGTAGTGGGAGATACAGACCCGTCTGTGGAGGGGAGAGTTGGGGTACAGGATGTGTTGGATTCTGCAGCAGTTTCTGGTCGGGGGCTATGAGAGGGAGATGGAGGAGGGGGAAGAGGTGATGTGTGGGCTGGATTCTGTGAGGGAATAAGAGTAATAGGAATAAAGGAGAAATCTGAGGAAGAGGGGTTTGTAGAAGGAGTGGTATGAGTGGAAGGAAAGTGGTGTTCATTGAAGATGACATGCCTACTGATGTAGACACGTCCAGTGGGCATGTGGAGACACCTGTAACCAGCATGGTGTGGGCTGTAGCCTAGGAAAATGCAGTGGAGAGAGCGTGGTTCTAATTTATGTTGGGTGTATGGGCCTAGGTAGGGATAACAGGATGAACCAAATACACGAAGAAGGTGGTAAGGAGGATGACGGCCATGTAAAGTGTAGTAAGGGGTGGACCATTTTAGGACTGGTGTAGGTAGCAAATTGATTAGAAAGACAGCAGTGGAGACAGCCTCTGCCCAATAAGAATAGGGCAGACCAGCAGTGAGGAGTAAGGTTCTGCCCATTTCAGAGATGTGCCTGTGTTTGCGTTCTGCGAGGCCATTCTGTTGGGGTGTGTGTGGACAGGAGAACCTGTGAAGAATGCCGTGTTGGTGACAGAGGTCTTTAAAGGCATTATTGTCAAATTCCTTGCCACCATCACTCTGAAATTGCTTGATGGTGGTAGAGAATTGTGTTCTGACATATTTTAGGAAATTGGAGAAGTGAGAAAAGACCTCAGATTTGAGGCGCATTGGAAAAATCCAGGTGTACCTGGTGTAGTCATCTGTAAAGAGAACATAGTATCGAAATCCAGAAACAGAGGGGACAGGAGACATCCATACATCCGAGTGAATGAGATCAAACGATTTTATTGATTTGTGTACAACAGGAGTAAAAGACAAACGAGTCGATTTTCCTAAGGCACAACTATTACAAAAGCTGAATTTATTTAAGTTAGCAGCAGGATTGAGTAGATGTTGAGACGCCAAGACTTGAAGGACTTGATGAGAGGGATGACCTAATCGACTGTGCCACAGAGATGGGGAACTAGTGGACAGCAGGGCGTGCGGTGGGAGTGATTCTTGTGGTTGGATGGGATACAAACCCTCTCTACATGGGCCCTAAAACAGAACAGCTTGTGTGTGTAAGTCCTGAATGATAAAGTGAGATGGGAAGAATGTGATACTAACTTGCTGGTCCTTAGTAAATTGTGCCACAGATAATAGGTTTTTACGAATGGCAGGGACATGGAGTACATCAGAGAGGTTAAACTCATAGTGTCCAGAAGAGAAGTTCACATTACCAGTGTGATGGATTGGGAGAGTTTCTCCATTTCCAACCATGACATTATCATTGGAAGAAGGTGGAGTTGAGCGGGGAGGGGCGGGTAGGAGTGTCATGTGATGGGTGGCACCACTATCGGGGTACCAATTAGGATCAGCAGCAGGGGCCAGATGAAGACCAGCAAAGGCTTGACTGAGGTCATGGTCATTGGATTGGGTGAGTTGCGGGCATTGGGCGGCAATGTGTCCATGTCGATTGCAAGACCAGCACTGTGGGCCAGGTGGACGGTTAGGAAGGTTGGGGCAGGGGCCAAGGATGCCTGCAGAACCAGTTGGGTTAGAGGAGCGGGGAGGACCCCTGCGAAAGGAGGCCCTGGAATTGCGGAAGGATCTTGTGCCACGGTTGTATTGGGGACGCCCGCGAGTGTAGTAGGCACTGGCATAGGGTTGTGGTGCAGGTTGAGGAGAAGCAGCATACATGGCTGTGGGAGGAACTGCTACGGCTGGATGTGCAGTGGCAGTCTGTTGGGCTTCAAAAGAGAGCAATCTGGCTCTTAGGTCAGAAAAGGGAGGCAAGGGTGGGAAATTTAGCATGGCTGTGACAAGCATGTTGTATTCAGGACCTAGTCCACGAAGAACAGCCGTGACTAGGTCAGTAGATGAGAATGGTTCATTGATGGCAGCAAGGGAGTCTGCCAAGGATTTGGCTTGAGTGAGGTATTCCGAGATGGTTTTATGTCCCTTGGTGAGGGACATTAATTGGAACCGGATATTTGTGGCATTGGCAAGGGATTGCTGAGAGAAGTTGCGACGGAGACATTCCCAAATGTCTCTTGAAGTATTGAGTCCAACAACTTGTGACAGGACTGGTTCAGTTAGGGTGGCACGGAGGAGACTGATCAAAGTTTGATCAATCTGAAACCACTGGTTATAGGCAGGATTCGGCAGAGGAACAGAAGGGGAAGTGAGAACAGATTCAGAACCTTCAGATTGAGGGGAAGCAATGGCAGGGGTCTGGGGTGGCAGAGTAGGGGAGGGAGGAAGGTGAGTTCCATCAATGAAACGCCAGTAACTGTGACCAATGAGGAAGGGTTTGATCTGGCTTTCCCAAAGAAGATAGTTGGTCTCATTGAGTTTGACAGAGACCAGGTTTGAAACTTGG
Organism: Prinsepia uniflora; assembly: GCA_032719365.1. Taxonomy (NCBI): domain Eukaryota; kingdom Viridiplantae; phylum Streptophyta; class Magnoliopsida; order Rosales; family Rosaceae; genus Prinsepia; species Prinsepia uniflora. The sequence continues at coordinate 8,145,393 of CM064865.1, read as the reverse complement.
TTAGGGGAGATTGAAGGGGAAGAACAGGAGTCAGACGCCATAACAGGAAGGGAGATTGAAGGGATCGGTTTATGGTGGTCAGACTTAGTGCTCTGATACCATGTAGAATTTCTGGAATGTGTTGTTTACATTAATAGCCGAAGGGCTTATTTATACAAGTCTGTGAGAGAGATAACTCAGAACAGTTATCTCTCTTTATCCAGAAATAACTTCCTAAAACTGTCTAGGTAACTAACTATGGACATCTGTCCGAAACCTGTCCTAACTGTCTACATGTGTGTAAGTTGTACAAGTGTACTGTCAGATAAACCTAACTAGTGTATGCGGCTAGTGTATACATATATCATCTTACAAAACTCACTAAATTTCTTTTAATGAACACACCTCTTTCCCTATCATGGCTGATCCTATTACAGTCTAACTACCTTAATGCACAAAAAATACCACATTATTAGAGAAAAGAAACGAACTACATCGTCAAGTACTTGGAGGAAATATCACATACCTTGGCCCAAGGGGGGAGACTAACATCTCCAATAGGTTCACCATCTTGTTTCACACCAAAATGATAAGCGTTTGAATTGACAAGAAAGTCTGGCATGTAAAAGAATTCTGGTATTAACTCCTTTACATCACTTGTATTAGAAAGGCAGTTCTGATATGTTCCTTCAATGCTTTGAAAGAGGCGGTCTGCATGGTCAAATTTGCCACCCTGATGAATGAAACAAATTCCAGGGACCGTTATTCAGTACAATAAAAAATTAGACAAATGAGAAGAGATTGAAACACCACAATAGCTCCCCAAATATTAAAAAAAAAAAAAAGAAGAAAAAAAGAAGACACTATCCTGCAGCCATCTCAAGCAACAACTTAATAACCTTCAATATAGAAAATACCAAAGAAAATTAAAAAAAATTATGAAGTGAAGCTATAGAAAATAATGACTAGAATATTCATCGATGACAATCCACAGTGATTATTACAACCTGTTGACAACCATTCTCTTATGTCATGTTGTGGTCACTCATAAGGATTGCTTTACTTCATCCAAATGTTTTTTCGTTTGTTTTTGGCTCAACCTTATGTCAAAAGAATCGTTCAATGAATTATAGTACTTATACAAAAACTAATACCTGAAAAATTTAACACACTATTACACATTAGATAAACATAATTTTGGTAATTAGAATTTAATGTGAATTCCAAGAATAGGTAGCATCATGCAGATTTTCTAGGCAGAACCTCACACCCTAAATTTTTCTAATTGTGAAAATCCATCCGCTTACTCTTGCGCTTCACTCATGTAGATTTCTCCTTCATATACACAATATGAAAACAAAAAGATTAAAAAGGAAAATATTAATGGAAAGATACATTGACCTAACCATGAAAGGTAAAAGTAAAATTTGGGTAATGCAAAATAGGGTAGCGGGGTAGTTATATTTTTTTTTGTAAGAAAAGTTTATGTCAGAGGAAGAAACTGTCCAAAAATTATACGGCCTTGCTAAGTATGAGAGTAATATTTAGGGAGAAGAAAGTGTGGACGTCAAAGGAATTATGTGAAATGAAAAGAAGTGTGAGATATCATAACATGTTTAAGGGGTGTGATACAGTTCATAAAAGTACCTGCAAATGTCGATGAAGAGAAGTGAATGGCTCTAATCTCAGAAGGTAATAAAGAACAATCCCCATGCTTGAGTAATGAGACCCATAGTAAAAACTGACAAAGTTAAGAAGTGAATTTGTAACTTAAACAATAGAATAAAGAACAGTCTTGGGACTAAATAGAAATGTTAGGTCTTGTGCTGGCCTAGGATACTACCTTGGTATATCAGGATCGGAGAAGCTACGATACCTATCCTCAAATACCTGTAGGTGAAATCATGCCACCAAAATTTGTTAAAATGGGATAGAGAAATGTGCGTACTATGCTGCCAAGAAAGCTATGAAATGTACAAAAACCTCAAATCGTTTAGAATCAAGTGCTCCAACAGGTTTTGAAAGATCCCGAAAGGTAGAAGACTTGTTAAAATCAAGAACCTCGGAAGAGTAGTCAGCCAAGACCCACGGAAAAACAGGATACTGTGTCAAATCATTATAAGATCTACCGGCCAGCATATTGAGAATCATTAGATACTCAAAATTTGTCATATCCCTTCTCCTCCAGCTCTCTCGAGCAGTTTCTGCCATCTCCTGTGCTACACGTCTATCAAAAAATGAAATAGCTCCACTTTTGTCCCGACTGCTTCCTTTGGGAAACAAATATTCATTTCTGGTAGCTACTATTAAGGTTCCAGTATCTTTTGCATCCTTCTGGGATGCAAAATTCAAAAATACTGGTGCAGCTGAATCACTGAAGAAAATCTCTATTGCAGAGTATCGAAGTAAATATCGAGTCCAACAGACAGATTTTATCTGTGATCAACCATAAGAAAAAAAACAAAGATGAATATGATTTATGCAAGAGCTAATAAAAAGATGGTAAATGAAAATTATTTCTTCCTAACCTTGCCCATATTCCATCTCCTGTGGCGCTTAATACTTTTTAATTGTTTTCTTTTAAGAACATTTTCATTCATTGCCTCAAATTTATCGACTAGTGCACCCTTCTCAAAATCCAAATCAAGATATGGAGGCTGTTGCCCATGTTTCTGCTTGTGATCAGATTTGGTCAAATCGTGATTACTTGAAGCATGGAAGTTTCTGAAGACGGATGATCCTCCGCTACCTTCAACTACAAATTCTCCGAAGAAATGCAAGACATTTTTCATGACTGCCAAATGTCCAGCTAATTTTCTTTTTGCGGTTACAAGCACACAAGGAACTGATGTAAGGACCTGAAACAGAAATCCAGACTTAAGAAATTTATTTAACTTTTTATAACGGGTCTTGAACAAATTCATCTCATCATACAAACCTCACTAGTTTCTGTCTCAAGTGAAGAGGAAGAAGAATCTTTTCTCTCCTGCATCCAATCACTAGTGTCCTTGGCTAATTCTGAGCATTGGCTGTCTGAAGTATCCTTAGAGATGGAGGGTTTCTGCCCACCAAGTTCAGTATCAACTTCATTGGGTTCCGGGCTCCCCTCATCAGTTATCTTCCATACCCCTTTCAGCAAAAACCGCTTCATTTGTTCAGGAATGTGGCCCACAAAACCAGATTTACTTTCATTAACAGGAGCTGTAACCTCATTGCTAAGTACAGAGGATGAAGGATTACACAACTTTTCATCAAAATGATAGTTCTGTCTCATCTTTTGTCTACGTCGCCATGTATCTTCTATCTTATCAAGTTTCCAATGCCTCACAGAACTATTTGGGAAAGGATTAGCAGACCATGGACCTCTCTCATCGATCAAAGCACGAAACATGTGTATCCATTTTTCCTGGAAAATTAAGTCAGTTACTAATGGAAGTACTGAGAAGATGTAACGCATGTCAGAAGTAAAACAAAGGTAATGCTTGCTTATTTATTCACTTGAAAATAAACTATGTTCAAAAGAGAGAAAAGCGGCCCACATACAGCAACATTTTGTTGCTCCTCCTCATGAAGGAGCTGGAATGCAGCTCTTCTGCTGTTATCTAAAGCAAGAATGGAAGTCAAGCTACTCTGTATCTCATCTTCAAAAGTTTTCCTACTATTCGATTCTGTAGAGGAATTTTCATCAATCCTAGAATGGAGCTCACACAACTGCCTTTGACGATCTGTATCTAACGACTTTGTATATTTTGCCTCATCGGCAACCTGAAAATTATAGATAGTCTTTAAACAGTAGATATATAGGACTATAATACATATTTTGACCCTTACTATTTATTTTTAGATTTAATTGAACAACAAACAAAAAGAATACTTACTGATAAGTGATAATTTAATGATTCTACATTATAAAAGTTTACTTGGATATATATATGTTTGTGTGTGTTATATTTTCATTATTTTAATTAATCAAGTAAAACAATTAAATTATTACTAACCATACTAGTTAATACTACTTTAGAAACTAAGACTCATTTTAATAAATTAGAAAGAAAAACCATATGATTCCGTGCTATTAAGGATCCCAGCCGATCAGTGGGAAGTGGGCAGGGGCTGGTGCCATCAACATATCACCTCTCCCTTCTCTCTCGTCTCCATTAATGCTGCTCAATTCACAGTTAAACTCACAGCAACCAATTTTTTCCCTTGGAGAGCACAGTTCAATGCTCTCCTGCACGAATATGACCTAATGGGGTATGTTGATGGCACCCGCCACTGCCCACCTCCCACTGAAACCCTGTCTCGTGCTCTCTGGTTTCGCCAGGATCAGCTCATCCTTCATGCTATCCTCGGCTCTGTTTCCTCTCAGGTGGTTACCCTGATAGCTGTTGTCAAAACCTCTGAAGCAGCCTGGACCCGCCTCACACGGCTCTATGCCAACAAAGCTCGAGCTCGTGTTCTAGGCCTCAAGGAGAGGTTGACTCTCCTTCAACGTGACAACAGGCCAGTCATTGAATACTTGCAGGAGGTTCGTCTCCTTTTGGACGAACTCGCTACCATTGATGCCCCTCTATTAGATGCTGATCTCTTCCTTTATGTCCTCAATGGCGTAGGCTTTGCCTTCAAGGACATCTTAGCTGCAGTTCGTTCACGAGACACCCGTGTCTTGTTTGAGAACCTGCACGACATGCTGGTTCAGCATGAGGCAACCACCTCTCGTGAAGCCCCTGCTTCCCCCCACTCTGCCATCACTGCCAACGCAGCCCAAGCCACCCGTGGCTCATCCTACAACTGCCCTCATCAAGGCCCTTAGGACCACAGAGCCTCCAACCAATTCTTCAACAATCGTGGCCCCTCTTTCCAGTGCTCCGGCCAGCCCCAAAACCCCAATCTCAGGCCCAACAGCAACCAAGGCGGTGGCTGCCGTGGTTTTTGTCAATATGTGGTACCTAAGGGCACAGTGCCAGGCATTGTCCCCAACCGCAACACCCCTCTGCTGCTCAACCCGTGGCCAACCCCACTTTCCCAGGCACCTCCTCCTCTACATCGCCCTAGCTCCTCGATTCAGGCGCTTCCCACCATGTCACTGCTTCTCCCCACAACCTCTCTGCTATATCCGAATACCAGGGGCCAGACGAGATCCTGATTGGATCTGGTTATGGGGGCGGTTCTTCTTCAAGGCCTCAATAAGGATGGCGTTTACGAGTGGTCCTCTACAACCCTACAACAACCTCAAGCACTGGTGGGCGTCGTTGTCTCTCCTCAATCTCCTGTGATCGGCTGGGATCCTTAATACGTGCTAGCATGGCACCAGACATTCAACCCTAGTTCTGAAACAATCATGCATGCCACCACATGGCACTAAGCATGATGGGGCCTAATTATGCGCAATATCGGAATAGCACAACCCATTTTACGCCTTAGCACATAATCAATATATGAGCACTAAAAGATTAACGTGTGGAGAAATAACATGATTATTAAATTAGCAGCACTAAAATAATCTGCAGGACGCACCGCTGCTAGCACTCGATCCCTCTGAATTAGATTATGAATGGATCCTGTTTCTTTTACATTGTTGGCTGAATCCAAAGAGTCCTCTCTCCCTATAATGCTAGTAGCCAGCATTGACTTGCCAAAATTGACAGTTCCTCGAATCAAGTGTGATATAACATGAAAACGAGTACCATTATCTAACATGCCAAATTGCGACCTAACGACAAGCAAAGCCCTGGCCACAATGTAAACTGAAAGTTAGATTCTTATGAATAATGCCATAAACAAGGGATTCACATATTTCACCTAGACCACTGAATGATGCTTTAGAAAAAGAAATCACAAGACTGAATACTTCCCAATATCTATAAAGGAGGAAAAAAGATACCAAATGAAGAGCTGCAATCTGCTTTTGCTTTGCTCATCGTCAGCTGCCAAGAGACACGGGAGAAGCGAAATGACCTGCTGGACACAACGTGATGCTCTTTCTAGAGAAGATCTGCAGAGATATAGGATTACAAGTCGAAAAATAATTCTAGGGCACCTCTCCCCGCGTAAGAGCATTGCCTTATCAACATTTTTGTTAGGTTTGCCACCCAGTGCACTGCCTATCCCTCCTGATACAACAGCTGCAGCAACCTCCGCAGCAGGAATGTTCAGAGATTCTACTAAGCCACGTGCTCTTTGGCCAAAAGATGGACCTACAGATGGTGAAGATTTGGGTATTGACTTGCTTGGTCCCTTCCCATTCATCTCAGTTATTATAATCCACAAACTGTCATACAGATTCCACCACTTGTCATTTACTATGTCATCTCCATTATTAGACGGCTGCTTGCCACTCCCAGGGATCCTAAAAATAAATCAATCAAATCATTAATGGTACTCATCATATATCATGGCAGAACAGGAAAGATAATCACAGCGATGCCCTCAACACTGTCTCACACGAAAATAAAATACACAGAACTAAAGGAAGCTGCAAAAGGAACTGAAAATGGAGACCTCTCAATAGATGACACTACGCTCAAGTCCAGAGCAAAATTAAGCTCTGCTTCTGACTCTAACGAACGATGTAAGGCTAAGGGATTATACAATCTTTTCAGAAGGCCGAAAAATGCATAAACAAAACTTGAGCAAGCATTTTTCCTTTGCTTATTGATTTAATACAGAGTTCTTTTCAATAATGCTCCGTCGACTTGTACATGAGCTACATTTGGGTCCTCAAGCTTAAGTTTAGATCCTACGGTCCTTCAACTCCATAAACTGTTGCACGTTTAGTCCTACTGTTGGATTTCTCCAATATTCTGTTAAATTTAGGCCCAAACAGTTGTTTAATTCTGAAATTTGAAAAAAGAAAAGGAAAAAACAGGCCCAAACAGTTGTTTAATGGTGGGTGGGGTGGTTTCCTCCAATTTTTGGCACCGTCGTCTAGGACATCCTAGCCCTAAAGTCCTCCAAAGTGTCCTAAGTCAGTCTTCCATTTCTGTTTCCCCTAAGAATTTAGAGTCTATAATTCTTGCCTATGCAATAAAAGTAAACGACTCCCTTTTGGTGTTTCATCCCTTACAACCTCTTGTCCTCCCCAATTAATATACAGTGACGTCTAGTGCCCTGCCCCTTACACGTCCATGGACGGTTTCTCATACTATGTCATTTTTGTGGACCATTTTACTAAATATACCTGACTGTATCCATTAAGAAAAAAAACGGACATTTTCTCCACCTTTGTTGATTTCAAAAACCCTAGTTGAAAAATACTTCCAGCAACCTATTTCATCCCTATATAATGATAGAGGTGAGTTCATCAAACTCAAGTCGTTTCTTGCCACTCACGACATCAACCACCTCCTCACCCCTCCCCACACCCTCAGCATAATGGTGCCACCGAAAGGTGCCATCGTCACATCGTCAAAACCGGCCTTACCCTTCTTCATCAGGCCTCCCTTCCACTGTCCTACTGAACCTATGCATTCAGATCTCCCGTGTACCTTATAAACCGGCTTCCCACTCCCAACCTCCAAAACAAATGTTCCTAAGCAGTCCTTTTCAAACAACCTCCTAACTATACCCGTCTACGACCTTTCGGATGCCTTTGTTTCCCTTGGCTACGCCTTTATAACCCTAACAAACTCCTTCCCCAGTCCAAACTATGTGTCTTTCTCGGCTACTCCCTCACCAAAAGTGCCTATCTCTATTATGATTCCTCAACCCACAAGCTCTGTAGAAATGCATAAACCGTCTGTTTATTACAACAGCCAATATGACATCTTATAGAGGTTTGTTTAAGGGATAAGACAGAGCAGTTCTTATCCCCTTAAACTGCTTCTAACTGTAGTAGGACAGATGTCCTATATACATGTAACTGTAGGTAACTGTCTCTAAATAGAACAGGTGTCCTATACCTAGTACTTAACTGATGTCTAGCTTCTACTAGGGACTTAGGTACACGGATTTAACCTAGGAACTAATGTACAGTGTGTGCTAGGGTGATATATACATAGTCTAACATCTCCCCCGCAAACTAGGCACCCAACGGGTGACAAATTTGGTTGTAAGGTTGTTGTGGCGGGCTGTGAACGCCCTTTGTGAACTGATCTGCAAGTTGCTGCTGGGAGGGGACGAACCGAACATGATGAGTACCAGAAATCACCCTTTCTAGCAGGAAATGATAGTCCAGGGCTATATGCTTTGTTATAGCATGAAAAACTGGGTTCTGAGACATGTAGCAGTGCTCAGATTGTCACAGTGCAACTGCATGGGCAGGGGAGGAGTAAACGTGAGTTCACGGAGTAGGTTTAGGAGCCAAATGCTATCTGCACAAGTGTAAGAGAGGGCTCTGTACTCTGCTTCTGAACTGGACCTGGACACTGTCTTCTGTTTCTTGGAGCACCAAGAGATAAGAGTAGGGGCCTAGGAAGATGCAGAACCCTGTGACTGAACGTCTTGTGTCAGGACAGCCTGCCCAATCAGCATCTGAGTAAGCCTGGAGTCTGAGGGGGAAGGGGGATTTGTGAATGGTGATGCCAAGGCCAATGGTGCCTTTTAGACAGCAGATGATTCCATTTGACGAGTCCATCTTTCCCCGTTCCCCCCGTCCTCCATTAATCCTCAGGTCACCCCTGAACTAGTCCTTTATTGGTTCTCTACCCTCCCCCCTATGTCTCTTATTCCTGTCCAGACTGCCACCTCACCATCAGCAGTGGCGCCACCCAACACTTCTCCAGAGGACTCGCTACATCCTCCCTGGCCAGCCTTGAGGCAGCACCCCACCATAATCTGATCCTGTCGCCTCCCCCACCATTGACCAGCACCAGCCAGCCCATAGACCTGCCCACAGACCCACAGACCAGCACCACTGCCCAGCACAAGCCAACCCACGACCCTGCCCCTGCTCTTCCTCCCACGGCCAACAGCACCACTGAACCACCCTCTGCCCCCCTTCACACCTACAGCAAGCGGCTACCTCGCCAACCCACTCCTCTCGCCCACCCACCACCTCCTCCGCCGCCATCTCAAAGGCCAGTTCCCACCTTTAGAATAGTATACAACAATATACATCCGTATACTATAGGCTAGTATACATCAATACACTTGCCATTAGTTAGATAGTCTACATCTGTCCCTATGTAATTAAAGTACATATGTCCCTAGTTAGTTATCTAGGCAATTACATTAGAAACAGATAAGGAGAGAGAACTGCTCCATCATACCTGTATAAATTAGCCGTTTGGCTTCTTGAATGAAATCATCTGATTCATGTCAATTCTACACCACCCATCCCATGCTTACTCACTTCCAAATAGGTATTGTCAAGCTTGTTTCCAGCTATGCTCTCACAACCACCACTCACCCCCTTCCCCCTTTGGTAGAGCCTACTTGTGTCTCCCAAGCCCTTATGGACCCCAAGTGGAGGAGTGCCATGTCCGATGAACTAAATGCCCTAACCCGAAATGGCACTTGGGATCTTGTGCCCCCAAGTCCACAGCAAAATGTGGTAGGCAACAAATGGGTGTTTCGCATAAAACGAACCCCCACAAGAGCAATCGAAAGGTTCAAGGCCCGTGTAGTTGCTAAAAGGTATCATCGGCGGCCCAGAGTGGATTTCATGGAAACCTTTAGCCCGTCAAGCCCACCACTATTCGCCTCATCCTACACATTGCTGTCACTAATGGCTGGCCCCTCAGGCAACTGGATGTCAACAACACCTTTCTGGATTTCTCCATGGCACCCTACATGAGGGTGTACATGGCCCAAATGTAGGGTAAGTGGACAACTAATCGACCAAATGTAGAAGAGAAAAATCAGCAGTCCAAACAAACCACATCTAGCTTAAGAAACCGGAGTTCATCATGGCACTGCAGCTATTAAGGATCCTCCACGGGTCCACCAGATCACAGAAGATTGATTATCCAATCTTCCTGATCTGCTAGGATTAGTTAACAGAAATCAATATTGATTCCTTCCTGATGTATAAACTTCCTAGTCTAGATAGTCTTTATTTCTTTCCTAGTTAGGTCTAGTCTAGGTCTGTATAAATCACACTACTGCTGTACATCTTATTAAAACTCAATAGAACAAAAAGCTTCTATACCTCTTTAGCAGCTACTTACAACTACTATGATGACATTGACATTATTCACATGGCCAGATTAAACTTAAAACAGATTCCTGAATGTCAAATCCACAAAGATGGTGTACGTATCAGTGGCTAACCATCATATAGTGCATCAGTTTCAGAAATAAAATTGCAACTTCAAGAAGCCATTACCTGGCTGTTTGGCTATCAATTTCTCCTTGCAACACTTCATATAAGGCAGAGCCATAATCTTTATAGTGTTCTAGCTCTAAAGAATCAACGGAAAAGTCAGAGCTACTTGCTGGAAACTGCAAGAAAGTCAAATATTAAATTGAAAAAGCAGCCCCATAAGCAGAAAATTACAAGCCATTTCAAAGCTCTGAAACAAATAAGTAATGCTTTGTGAATGCGTATAGGGGCAGAGATTAAACAACTTATCTTTCCAGTTACAATACTACATGAAGGCTGGAATCTACTACTCTTCAGAATCTAACTCGAAAGCATTGATCTCATAGGATGAGAACTATAGGTTGCTACTGTGCAAATACAATGTGTGAATGGAGTACTAAAAACAGTACGTGTTTACTTCACACACTACATCCTATGGACACTACTTGAATTAAAACTTTTTTTTATTCCTCGAACAATAAGCAAACCTTATTAACTAAAACACAACTGAAGGAACCACCAACTACGTTGGCTGTTAAAGGAGCTCATCCCACGTAGGTATTTGAAATTTTTAGTTCGGTAGACATAACAGAAAACTAGTGAAATAAGTGAGCATGTGATGTGAAAATATAGGTCTCACAATAAGCTGAGGACCAGGAATGGGCATATGTTACATTATAGATGGCCAAAAGAGGGGGAATATTGTCCATTTGACGAATTTCTAGTTATTTATACAACGAAAGGAAGATGGAGAACATTGACAAAATAGATAAGGAAGACTCAAGTTAGAACAGAGCAATTAGAGTGTCCCATGATGTGATCATGGAGAGCTAGTTGATTTGGTAAACTGACTACAACCCAGCGTTATCTGTTTGTTTAAAAAAATAAATTATTTGTGGTATCCACTTTTTTTGTTTGTTAATAATTTCTTCTTTTTAAGCATGGGTCGGATGGTTGAGAATTGGAGGTTAGGATGTTATGACTTATTCCAGGTGAGCTGACTACCGGAAGTTTTTGGTCAATTTCTGAGATAAGCATCTCGTCGACCAGTCGTAGAAGGTATAATGTGTTGTCCCGGCATGGTTGTGAAATAAAAATATTCTCTTCAGAAGACAGCTCCACCAGTTTCTTGATCAAATCCTTATATATATCACGAAGCAAGTATCGGAATGTAAGGCCCCCCTGCCAGAAATCAGAGAAAAAGAAAAGCTTAAGATCATAAGAAGTCTATAAGTAATTAGTGGGTCATTAGAAAAGGGTGGATTTATACGTACATGTTCACACTGCATTAGTAGGAAAGTCACCGTCTCTTCTAACTGTTGCCACCCACCTTTCACACAATGAATATAGTGACAAAGAACAACAGCAAATACATTCCTCAATAAATTTTGCTCGTTTTTCTCATTTTCATCTTGGTCTTGAGGATCAACTTTGTAGTTTTTGAATACATCAAGCTTTACAGAAGCTATCAACCAGGCAATCCAGCCAAACTCCTATTCATGTTATATTAGTTAGGAGATGATGGTTTGATAAGAAAAAGTAGAATAAAGTTGTAGCACTAATACCATAAGAGCTTCAACATTTGAGGGATTGGAATCAAGAAGATCAAGTAAATCTCTGACAATCTTCATTCTTGAAGCTGCATCTTCACAGCTAGACAGGAATCTAAAAATAAGAACCAAAATTTGAGGAACGAGAAAATGGGTGCTATGCCCTTTGCTTCTCTGCTTTTCAACCTGGTTGTGTTTCTGTAACACCTGTAAATGTGAAGTTAATTCACAAGTAAAATAAGAATGCAACTACAATGCACTACTAAATGACAGGATGAACTGCCAAGGTTTTTTTTCCCTCTTTTTTGATACATTGTCATAATACCTGTTTGGGGCTAGCACCACCAAGAAGAACGTCAAACAAGCAAGCACACAAGTTATCTGTTTGCGGAAACCTGAATAACCTATCAGACATGGCTGAAAAAATTGGTTGCATCCTCATACTGGTTTTTTTATGGCCTTCTGTAAGCGATCGAGACCTCCCCACTGCAAGATTAAAAAACCTTGCTCCCTTCTTCTCAGATGGAAGATCGATCAAAAGTCTTCCAAGGAGCTGCAAGCTGAGCAATCTGATAGGTTCATACTCCCTATGGAAAACAAGCCAGAATAGACAAATAAGTGACTGTCTAGCTTTTGCTAAATATCAATATTACTCTTAGATGTATTACGCATACATAAGTGACTATTCAGAACAACGACTGCTTCGGAAGTAGTGATTTGCATCATACAAAAGTAGCATATTTCAAACGAGAGGAATAACCAATGTGGTGAAAAACTGGTCTCAGCTTCAAAATGAAACCCTTTGATCTTCAATAGAGTTTTCACTGACATAATAGGTCATTTTCCAAAAACAATGCAAATTATACAACAAAGGAGAAAATTAGAAATTTCAAAATCAGATATTTGCCACTGCAAATATATGTGGGTCCCTTATAGTCCCTCTTTGTTCTGGGGAAAGCATTTGGTGTTAGTGGTGGGAAGGGGTACTTGGACGAAGAGAAACAGGAGAACCTTTGAAGAGCATGGTGGGAATGAAACTGCCTAGAAGTTCGCTACAGAGGTATGAATTTCCTTGTGTATTATTGAATTGAATTACTTTATAGCTGAGAGGACAAATATATACTGAAGCTAGTGAATAGGAAATATTAAGGAAACTCCTAGGATACAACAAATCACAGAAGATTGAGTATCAAATCTCCCTGATCTGCTGGGATTAGTCAACAGGAATCAATACAGATTCCTTCTTAATGTATTTACTTCCTAGTCTAGACAGTCTTTACTTCTTTCCTAGTTAGTTCTAGCCTAGGTCTGTATAAAATACACCACTGCTGTACATTCTAGTTATTAATTCAATACATAAAACTTCCATACTTTTTATGGTATCAGAGCAATAAACACTCCACCAAGTAAACCCTAAATCCATGGCCGCCCAGACCACCGTGAACTCTGCCACTACTCAGCCCGCCACACAACCAGCCGCAACCTTAGCCAACCCAAACCCTAATCTCCCCAACCTCGTCACCATAAACACTACGGCCCAACTCCCTGTCAAGCTCACTGCCACCACCTTCTTTCCATGGCGAGCTCAATTCAATGACCTTCTATGAGGGTATGACCTCATGGGCTATGTCGATGGCTCTCGACCCTGCCCACCCACCACAAAACCAGCCTTACACGACCTCGGGGTCCGTCAAGATCAACTGCTCCTCCGTGCCATTCCGGCCTCCGTATCATCTCAGGTGATCCAACTCATTTGTAGAAATGGTAAATTTCCTTGTCTGATTTACATAGCCTACGGCTATATTTATAGAGCTTTACAGGGAGATAAGGTTAGACAGTTATTTTTGTAATAACTACCTAGGACAGATGTGTGAATCTAGTGTGTACATGTCTGTCTTAATTCTATAGGTCCAGATGTCTAGTGTCTATAGCTATACAAGTTTAGCAGTCTATAGGGGTTAGTGTACACGGTTTTACATCCCCCCGCAAACTAGGCACCCTTCAGGTGACAAGTTTGGAGGCAAGTTGTTTGTGACGGGAAATGGGGAGTCCTTTGGTGAAGAGGTCAGCTAGTTGATTAGCTGAAGGAACAAAGAGAACACGGTGGGTGCCAGCGGCAACTCTTTCACGTAGGAAGTGGTAGTCAATGGCAATGTGCTTGGTACGAGCATGGAACACCGGGTTTGCTGTCATGTGGGCAGTACTCATGTTGTCGCAGTAGAGAAGGAGAGGCAACTGCGGTAGAATTTGCAGGTCTTGTAGGAGGCTTAGGATCCAGATTGTGTCGGCACAAGTATAGGCTAGGGCCCGGTATTCAGCCTCTGAACTGGAACGAGAAACAGTTTTCTGCTTCTTGGCACACCAGGATATGAGGTTGGAACCGAGGAACACGCAGAACCCACTGACTGAGCGGCGGGTGTCAGGGCATCCTGCCCAATCGGCATCTGAGTATGCTTGTAGGGTGAGGGGAAATCTGCAGCGCTGAAGGTGAAGACCGGTGCCTAAGGTGCCTTTGAGATATCTGATGATGCGCTTTACAGCAGTGAGGTGGGCATCTGTGGGCTTGCTCATGAACTGGGCAACTTTCTGTACAGCATAGGAAATGTCCGGCCTTGTGAGGGTTAAGTAAAGGAGGGTTCCAACCAGTTGTTGATATGCAGAGGGGTCTGTTAGGGGCTGTCCAGTAGTGGCAGAAAGGACGTGTTTGGAGGCTACAGGGGTAGGGGCAGGTCGGCAATCAGCTAGGCCGCTGCGGTGGAGAAGCCCAACAGTGTATTTGTCTTGGGTGAGGGCTAGGCCAGTTGGGGTGGGTCGAGCTTCAATACCAAGGAAGAAGTGGAGTGAGCCCAGGTCTTTTATGTCGAAGGCATTGGCTAGGGAAGTCATAAAGGTGGACAGGGCTTTTGGTGAGTTTCCAGTTAAGATGATGTCGTCCACATATAATAGGGGATAGAGGATACATGTTGGGCGATGAAGAACAAACATAGAGGGATCTGCCCTGCTCTGGTGAAAGCCATACTGTAGAAGGAAACTGCTGAAACGGGCAAACCAAGCCCGAGGGGCCTGCTTGAGGCCGTAGAGTGCCTTATGGAGGTGGCACACGTGGTGAGGGTGGTTAGGATCAGTGAAGCCAGGGGGCTGAACCATGTAGACCTCTTCGTTTAAAGTGCCATGGAGGAAGGCATTGGTGACATCGAGTTGACGGAGGGGCCAGCCAAGGGAAACAGCAATGGATACCACACGGATTGTGGTTGGTTTAACAACTGGACTGAAGGTTTCATAGTAGTCGAGGCCTTCTTGCTGATGGAAGCCTTTGGCAACAAGTCTGGCTTTGTGGCGTTCAACAGAGCCATCAGCACGGTGTTTGAGCCGAAAAACCCACTTGCAGCCTACTGCATTGGCATGAGGGGGGAGGGGAACCAGGGACCAAGTTTGCTGCTTCATCAGAGCATCATATTCTGTTTGCATTGCAGCTGTCCATGCAGGAGATTTGGAGGCTTGGGTGTAGGTTGTGGGTTCGGCTGTTGCAAGTTTGGTAGTGGTGTAGGCCTGGGGCAGGGGATACCGGGAGGTGAATAGGAGATTTCTGGACTTGGAAATCCCAGCCTTGCTGCGAGTAGTCATAGGATGAGTATTGGGTGGTCGGTTAGGGTGGGAGGTTTGGGAGTTTAGAGTCTTTAGACCGGGAGGGGGAGGAGGGGTGGTGGAGGAGGACAGGTCGTGAGGAGAGTTTGCTGGTGGTGAGAAGGGGGGGGGGGGTCTGGTGGGAATTAGTAGTGGGAGACGGTTCTGGTGGGACCGGAGAAGGGTGAGAAAGTGGGATGGAGACCAGAGGGGTGAAGGAAAGAGGAGGGGAAGGTGTGGAGGGCTTCGGGAAAGGGAAGTCTAGTTCATTGAACACAACATGGCGGCTGATGTAGACTCGACCTGTTTTGACATGAAGGCAACGGTATCCAGCATGATGAGGGCTGTAGCCAAGAAAAACACAGGGTAGGCTGGGACTTTGGAGTTTGTGTTTGGTGTAAGCACCAAGGAAAGGGAAGCAGGAGCAGCCAAAGGTTTTTAGAATGTGGTATGGAGGTGGACGGTCATATAGTTTGGTGTATGGGGAGGTCCAGTTGAGGGTAGGTGTGGGAAGTAGATTGATGAGAAAAACTGCAGATGTTAGGGCATCTGCCCAGTAGGAATAAGGAAGGCCGGCTGTATGGAGGAGAGTTCTCCCCATTTCTGAGATGTGACGGTGTTTGCGCTCAGCTAACCCGTTTTGTTGAGGGGTGTGGGGGCAGGAAAAGCGATGGTGAATGCCATGAAGGGAGCAAAAGGCTTGGAACTGGTGGTTGGTGTATTCAGTGCCTCCATCACTTTGAAACTGAGTGATGTTGGTGCGGAATTGAGTTTGAACATATGAATGAAATTTTGTGAAATGGTGGAAAACTTCAGATTTGTGGCGTAAGGGAAAGATCCAAGTGAATCTAGTGTAGTCATCAGTGAATAGGACATAGTAGCGAAAACCAGAGACAGAAATGACAGGAGACATCCACACATCAGAATGTACTAAATCAAACGGTTTTATTGATTGATGTACAACAGAGGAAAAGGAAAGTCTGGTGCTTTTATTTAGAGCACATTGATTACAAAAGGGGACAGAATTGAAAGATACAGGGAAACATAGTTTATTCTTTGTTGTCACCATCTGAAGCACTTTGGAAGAAGGGTGTCCAAGGCACTGGTGCCAAAGAGAGGGAGCAGCATGAGTGAGGAAGACCTGGGGTGGGACTTGTTTTGGTGATATCCTGTAAAGGCCATCTTTACAGGGGCCCTGAAACAAAATTTGATTAGTGTGAAGATCCTGGATAAGAAATTGGTGGGGAAGGAAAGTGATTTTGACTTTGTGATCTTTAGTGAACTGAGAGACAGAGAGAAGATTCTTTTGTATAGAGGGAACATAGAGAACATTAAAGAGATTAAAATGAAAGGGACCAGAGGAGAATTGGACTGTACCAGTTTGCTGGATGGGGAGGGTTTCACCATTGCCAATCATGACCTGATCTGGGGTGGATGGGGAAGGCTGAGAGGGGCAGGGAGGGTTCATGGTGACGTGGTGAGTAGCACCAGTGTCCGGGTACCAATTTGGGTCTGATACATTGGCTAGATGTAGACTTGCGAAGGCCTGGGACAAATTGTGGTCTGTGGACTGGGACAGATTGGGGCAGTGGGCAGCAAGGTGGCCGAAACGGTTGCAGGACCAACATTGGGGGCCAGTGGGGTGGTTGACGGGAAAGGGGGAAGAGCCCAGTACACCGGGGGAAGGATTGGGGGAGAAGTAGCGGTGGTTTCCACGGCGGTTTGGAAACCGGGAGCCACGGCCTGGTCTGGGTCCTCTCTAAAACCAGAGCGGCCACGGGGAGGAGCAGAGTGATTTGAGGCCGTGTATAAGGCTGTGGGTGGGTGGACAGGGACAGGGTGTAGGGTGGAGGCTTGCTGTGCCTCAAAGGACAGGAGACGGGCTCGAAGATCAGTAAAGGGAGGGAGGGGAGGGAAGTTAAGCATGGCTGTCACAAGCATGTTGTATTCTGGGCCAAGACCACGTAAGACAGCCGTGACTAAGTTACGGGAAGAGAAGGGTTCATTAATTGCAGCAAGAGAGTCTGCAAGTGTTTTGGCTTGAGAGAGATATTCAGAGATGGAGAGGGAGCCTTTAGTGAGAGACATGAGTTGGAATCGGAGGTTAGTGGCATTGGCTAGTGACTGTTGAGAGAAATTCTGGCGAAGGCATTCCCAGATTTCATGGGAAGTGTTTAAGCCAACAACTTGGGACAGGACTGGTTCTGTCAGTGTTGCTCGAAGCATGCTGATGAGGGTTTGGTCAATCTGGTACCACTGTTGGTACGCAGGATTAGGGATAAGGATTCCAGGGTTTGTGAGAGCAGAGGATGAGGCATCAGATTGGGGAGAGGATTCTGTGGTGGCGGATGGGTGGAAGGTTGGAGGGGGAGGGGAGTGAGTTCCATCAATGAACCTCCAGTAGTTGTGTCCGATCAGAAAGGGTTTGATCTGGCTTTCCCAGAGAAGATAGTTGGATTATGTGAGTTTGATAGAGACTGGGTTGAAACATGATTTGGTGAGATTGAGGGAGAGGCACAGGAATCACTAGCCATGGTGGGAGAGGAGGGAGGATCAAAATGAGGGTGATCAGCCGTGTAGGCTCTGATACCATGTAGAAATGGTAAATTTCCTTGTCTGATTTACATAGCCTACGGCTATATTTATAGAGCTTTACAGGGAGTTAAGGTTAGACAGTTATTTCTGTCTTAAACTTATCTTAACTGCTAATAACTACCTACGACAGATGTGTGAATCTAGTGTGTACATGTCTGTCTTAATTCTACAGGTTCAGATGTCTAGTGTCTACAGCTATACAAGTTTAGCAGTCTATAAGGGTTAGTGTACACGGTTTTACATCATTGCCGCAACCCCAATTTCAGGCTCTGCCAGGGCCCGGCTCACTCACCTATATGCCAGCAAGGCCAGAGCCCATGTCCTTGGCCTCAAGGAACGACTGACACTTCTGCGCTAGGATTCCCGCCTCGTTTCTGACTACCTTCAGGAGGTACAGATTCTTGCTGATGAGTTGGCTTCCATCGACAGACCATTGTCCGATGGTGACCTTCTTCTCCACATTCTTAATGGAGTTGGACTGGAATTCAGAGAAATTGCCGCAGCTGTGAGGTCCAGGGACACCACTGTCCCCTTTGAAAACCTTCATGATTTGCTGGTTCAACATGAGGCTGCTTCAAAACGTGTAGCTCACACAGCCCCCAACCCTCCCATAAACGCCCAATTCACTCAGGCCTCTTGCGGTTACAACTCCAACCGCTCCAATCGAGGCTTCTCTGGCCCGCGGTACACCACTCAGCCCACGGAAAACCATCGTCCCACTGGTCCGCGGCCCAACCAGCACCAAAATGACAATTTTCGTCGCTCCTCTTCCCAGCCCACTGGCTACCGTGGCTACTGTCAATGGTGTGGCACTCAGGGCCATAGTGCTAAGCGCTATCCTCACCTCCAACAGTCAGCCCCGTCACCTCCAGTGGCCAATCCCGCCACTCAAGCCTCCTCCCATGGCTGGCTTCTTGACTCGGGCGCCTCCCATCATGTAGCAACCAGCACTCACCATCTCTCTAATGCTACCAGCTACACCGGCCTAGATGAGATCATCATTGGCAACGGTAAAGGTCTCAACATCATTCATACCGGCTCTTCTTTCCTCCCTTCTCCCCACTCCCCCCCCCCCTTTAAACTAACCAATATCTTATGTGCTCCTTCCATGACCCGCAACCTAATCTCCATTTCACAATTTAACAAGCAGAATAATACCTCTATTGAATTGATTCCTGGTTGTTTTCATGTGAAGGATCTCAACACGGGGTGCGGTTCTCCTTCAAGGCCCCGAGTAAGGGTGATGTGTATGAGTGGTCTCCTGCCCTTCTTCACAAGCCTCAAGCCATGGTGGTCGTGACAATCACCCCTCACCTTTGGCACCGCCGTCTTGGTCACCCACAGTCCAAAACCCTCAAAAGTGTCTTAGGTCAATTTCATGTTCGTTTTTCTTCCAAATTTCCAGAACCTTTATGTAATTCATGCTCTTGCAATAAAAGTCAACGCCAGCCCTAAGGCAATTCATCATTAACCAGCACTCGTCCTCTGAACTTACTCTATACTGATGTGTGGGGACTTGCCCCCTACACATCGATTGATGGTTTTTCCTATTATCTTCTAATTGTTGACCATTTTACTAAGTATACGTAGTTGTACCTTCTTCTAAAAAAATCAGATGTTTACCCAACTTTCAAAGACTTTAAAACTTACTTTCATTCTCCCACCATCTCTCATTACACTGATGGTGGTGGAGAATTCGTCAAATTAAAACCTTTTCTTGCTGAGCATGGCATCAGTCATCTTCTCACCCCTCCTCATACTCCTCAGCCTAATGGTGCAGCGGAAAGGCGTCATAGACACATTATTGAAACTGTTCTCACCCTCCTTCATCAAGCCCAACTCCCCCTATCCTATTGGTCCTATGCATTCAAGACGGTTGTCTACCTTATCAATCGCCTCCCCACTCCTTTCCTACAAAACCAATGCCCATACACTGCTCTTTTCAACGCCACTCCCAACAATGCCAAACTCCGGACCTTTGGATGCCTCTGCTTTCCATGGCTTCGGCCCTATACCTCAAATAAACTGCAGCCTCGTTATCAACCCTGTCTCTTCCTTGGCTATTCCCTGAACCAAAGTGCCTATCTATGCTTTGACCCATCCACCAACAAACTCTACACTTCCCGCCATGTCCAGTTTGATGAGACCACCTTCCCTTCCTCCCCCTCCCTCCCCTTATCCCCTAGTGGGTCCACTGATACCTACACCATGTGGCTCTCTACTGTCCCCCGTCACACAAATCCCCTTTCAGCCATCTGTCACGCCACCGTCACCAGTGCCACTTTCTGCCCACCTAAGGGACCCTCTCGACACATCATCCTTGCAGGAACTTGCAGCACAATCGCCCCTCGCTACGGTCCCACAACCATCCCTCCTGCTACCCCTGCCTTTGCCGCAGCCCCTGCTGCCCCTGTTTTGACCACCAGTGCCCCCCAGCAGCCACCCCTGCGCACCTACACAAGGCACCCGCGTCAGCCACCACCTCCCCCAGGTCCCCCTCCTCTCCACGCACCAAAACCCATCCTATGTTAACCCGGACTCAAACAAGCACGGTGAAACCAGTTCACACCTATGCTTTCACAGCCACCAAGCATCACCTACCCACCTTGGCCGAACCCACCTGTGTCTCTCAAGCCAAGAAAGATCCTCAATGGCGTGCTGCTATGTCCAATAAGCTGAATGCTCTCATAAAGAATGGGACTTGGGAGCTTGTTCCCCCTCACCCAAGTCAAAATGTTGTTGGGAACAAGTGGGTCTTCCGTATTAAGCGGACACCTACTGGTGAAGTGGACCGATTCAAGGCCCGCCTTGTTGCCAAAGGGTACCATTAGTGCCCGAGAGTGGATTTCACGAACACCTTCAGTCCCGTGGTTAAGCCAACCACCATCCGTGTGGTCCTTCACTTGGCTGTAACCAGTGGCTGGCCTATGCGACAGTTAGACTATAAGTTATGGATAATTTTATATTATATTCACTTGTTAAAGATGTACAGCCTAGGCAGGATATTTATACAGAATAGGTAGAGACCTAACTAGGTATAGAATTAAAGAGTCCTAACTAGGTAAGTGTTTAAACTAGGAAGAGCAGATATTAAGGAGGAGATTGATCTGCAATCTCCTCCGTTGACTTAGAGTCCTTAACACGCCCCTGCAAGAAGGTGGAGCCATCTGCGACGCCTATCTTGGTTCGGAGGAGCTGAAAGCGTGGTCTGGGTAAGGGCTTGGTGAGTGCATCAGCCAGCTGGTCATCAGTGGCCACATGAGAGACAGTGAGGAGGCCACGAGAGACATGGTCGCGGACGAACTGGAAATCAATATCCACATGTTTCATACGCGAGTGCAAGGCCGGATTGGCACAATAGAAGGTTGTGCCGATATTGTCACATGAGATATTGGGGGGCCCGGAGAGAGATAGACCAAGTTCCTTCATGAGGGACTGGACCCAAAGTAGCTCTGCAGCAGTAGAAGCTACAGCCCGATATTCTGCTTCAGTGGAGGACCGGGAGACCGACTTCTGCTTGCGGGAGCTCCAAGAAATGAGATTTCCACCAAGATAAACTAAGTAGGCTGTGGTGGACTTACGATCATCGCGATCGGCAGCCCAATCAGCATCTGAAAAGGCTGCAATTGTGTGGAAAGCATGGTGGAGGAGGGTGAGACCAGTTTCCACGACATGGCGGTGGCGCCGTTCAGCCACCCCATTGTGTTGGGGGGTATGAGGAGGGGTGAGCAAGTGGTGGATACCATGGCTAGCAAGAAAAACTTTGAGTTTAACGTATTCACCGCCCCCATCAGTATATAGAGTAACAATAGTGGTTTGGAAATAGTTTTCGACCAATTTTTTGAAATCAAGGAATGTAGGATACACATCTGATTTACGTTTCAGAGGGTATAACCAGGTATATTTTGTGAAGTGATCGACAAATATGACATAGTAGGCATAGCCTTCGGGGGAGATGTAGGGAGCAGGTCCCCAAACATCTGAAAACAGTAATTGCAAAGGTCGTGTGCTGGTAAGAGAAGTCTCACCAAATGGGAGACGGTGACTTTTATTGCATTGACATGATGAACAAAGAGATGCAGGAAATTTGAAAGGTACATGAATGGAATTGGAACGAAAAACAGACTCGAGAATTTTCTGACTAGGATGACCAAGGCGACGGTGCCACAAGGTAGGGGAAGCCACCACACCAGCGAGAGCTTGAGGGGTTGGGGAGGGAGGTGACCATTCGTACACACCGTCCTTACTCGGGCCGTGAAGAAGGACCGCCCCCGTGCTGAGATCCTTCACCTGGAAGTAAGTAGGAAAGAATTCAATGGAAGTACTATTAGTAAGATTAAACTGAGATATAGAGAGCAAATTTCGGGTCATTTGGGGAACACACAAGACATTTTGGAGAGTAAGAGGGCGAGAGGGGGAAGAGGGGAGAGTAGTATTACCGGTGTGGGTGATGGTTAACCCCTTACCATTGCCTAGAAGGATTTCATCAGGGCCATGATAGTGCTGCACTGCAGTGAGTTGGTTTGGAGTGGAGGTGACATGGTGAGAGGCACCTGAGTCAAGCAGCCAAGGAGCAGAGGAACTCGACATGAGGGAGTTAGCCACAGGTGGGGGTGCGGTTTGGGGCTGCAGTTGGGGGCAGCGTTTGGCATTGTGCCCTGGAGTGCCACACCACTGGCAAGTACCACGGTAGCCGCTGCCATGTGAATGGGAAGGGCGGTTGTAGTTTGAAGCAGGAGCATAGGGGCGCGGACTGGGACGGTAAGGGGATCCACGGGAGGAACGGTTGGTGCCACGGGAGGTGTGAGCGGCGTTAACTGTAATGGGGGCAGCAAGTGTGGGATTAACACGGCTGGAAGCAAGTTCGTGCTGAACAAGCATATCATGGAGATTCTCGAATGAGACAGAAGTGTCTCGTGACCGGACAGCCGCTGTAATATCCTTGAAATCAGTGCCGACACCATTCAAAACATGGAGGAGGAGGTCATCATCTGAAAGGGGTGTGTCAATGGCAACCAGTTCATCGGCAAGCACCCGGACCTCCTGGAGATAATCTGAAACAGGGCGGCCATTTTGTCGAAGAAGAGTTAGCCGCTCCTTGAGGCCAAGGACCCGTGCTCTAGCTTTGCTGGCATAGAGACGACTGAGACGCCCCCATGCATCAGCAGAAGTCTGGGCAGCCGCAATTAAGGTGATCACCTGTGGTGATACGGACGCCAAAATGGCGTGAAGGAGAAGCTGGTCCTGGCGGAACCAGTGAGCTCGCTGGGCAGATTCAGAGGGAGGAGGGCAGGGACGGGTGCCATCCACAAAGCCCATCAGATCATAGCCGTGAAGAAGGGCATGAAACTGAGCGCGCCAAGGGAAGAAAGTGGTGGCCGTCAGTTTGACAGGTAGTTGAGCAGCGGTATTGATGATGATCAGGGAAGGTATGGTGTCGGTGGGTGGAGGGGGAGTAGGGCTAAGGATACCGGTTGCAACAGTGGGGGCTGCAGTAGGGGCGGCTGCAGTGGTGGCGGCAGTAGGAGTGGCGGCCATGGAATTAGGTTTAATTGTCTAGGGTTGCTCGGTGGAGCTTTAGGGCTCTGATACCATATAAGGTATGGATAATTTTATATTATATTCACTTGTTAAAGATGTACAGCCTAGGCAGGATATTTATACATAATAGGTAAAGACCTAACTAGGTATAGAATTAAAGAGTCCTAACTAGGTAAGTGTTTAAACTAGGAAGAGCAGATATTAAGGAGGAGATTGATCTGCAATCTCCTCCGTTGACTTAGAGTCCTTAACATAGACGTCAATAATGCCTTCCTCCCCGGCACTCTCCATGAGGACGTTTACATGGCCCAACCTGCTGGGTTTATGGAGCAACAGAACCCAACTCACGTGTGCAGGCTCCACCAGGCCATTTATGGCCTAAAACATGCCCCCCGGGCCTTGTACAAAGAGCTACAGTCCTTCCTGCTCACCCAAGGCTTTGTCTATGCTAGCTCGGATGCCTCCGTATTCCTCCTCAGGCAAGGTTCCATCACTCGGTTTTTTCTGGTTTATGTTGATGACCTAATTGTGACAAGCAACAATCAAGCACTCATCTCTCAATTCATCAAAACTCTGGCCACCCGCTTCTCAATTAAGGACCTTGGTGCCCTTAACTATTTCCTTGGCGTGGAGGTCATTCCTACTGCACAAGGCCTCTTCCTATCACAGCACAAGTATATCCATGACCTGCTCCACTTGACCCGCATGGATGGAGCCAAGCCCGTGGCCACTCCTCTGGCAGTTTCTCCTCCATTGCACTTGCATGATGGCTCCCCCCACCAACAGATGTCACCCTGTTCCGCTGCCTTGTCGGAAGTCTGCAGTACCTCAGCCTGACCAGACCCGATGTCTCCTTTGCTGTCAATAAACTCTCCCAGTTTATGCATGCTCCAACCGATCTCCACTGGCAGGCTCTCAAACGGGTCCTTCGCTACTTAAAGGGGACTCTGTTTTTTGGCATCCATCTCCACCGTAAGACTACCTCCACTCTCCATGCGGTCACTCACTCTCTACATGCCTATTCGGATGCTGATTGGGCTGGGGACTAGGATGACCGCAAGTCCACAATAGCCTATCTGGTCTACCTAGGCAGTAACCTCATCTCCTGGAGTTCCCGGAAACGTGTAGTCTACAGGTCCTCCACTGCAGCAGAGTATAGGGCTGTGGCATCCAGCACTGCTGAACTGATCTGAGTCCAGTCCTTTCTCCGTGAGCTGGGTCTCACCTTTTCCGACACACCCACCATCTCATGTGATAATATTGGAACTACCTACTATTGCTCCAACCCCGTTTTCCACACCCGCATGAAGCATGTAGACATTGACTATCACTTTTTCGTGATTATGCCACCTGTGGTCAGCTCCAGGTGTCCCATATCTCTACAGATGATCAGCTGGCCGATGCTCTCACCAAACCCCTGCCTCGACCCCGGTTCCAGCTGCTACGCACCAAGATCGGCATCGCCAACGGCACCTCCGTCTTGCGGGGGCGTATTAAGGAAACTCTTAGAATACAGTAGATCACCGGAGATTGAGTATCAAATCTCCCTGATCTGCTGGGATTAGTCAACAAGAATCAATACTGATTCCTTCTTAATGTATTTACTTCCTAGTCTAGACAGTCTTTACTTCTTTCCTAGTTAGTTCTAGCCTAGGTCTGTATAAAATACACCACTGTTGTACATTCTAGTTATTAATTCAATACATTAAACTTCCATACCTTTTAGGAAATAAAGTCTAGACTAGGAAGGAAATCTTAGGCCTAAACTAGGAAAGTATCTACAGAAATATGTGCAGTTCTAGGAAGGAATCAGGGAGATTCCTTTGACTTAGGATATCGTAGGATCAGGAGATTGATCTCTGTGGATCCTAGGTAATCCTTATTACATCCCCGCAAGACGATGGTGCCATCGGCGACGCCGATCTTGGTGCGGGGCTGTTGAAAACGCTAGCGTGGCAAGGGCTTGGTGAGTGCGTCAGCTAGTTGATCATCAGTGGGCACATGATAGACATGAAGAAGGCCACGGGTGACCTGGTCACGAATGAATTGGAAGTCGATGTCCACGTGTTTCATCCTGGAGTATAGGGCCGAGTTGGCATAGTAGAAGGTGGTGCCGATATTGTCGCAGGAGATGGTGGGTTTCCCTGTGGCCTAGAGGCCAAGTTCACGCATTAGGGACTGAACCCAGAGTATTTGGTTGGTGGTGGATGCGACGGCGCGGTACTCGGCCTCCGTGGAGGAGCGGGAGATGGACGGCTGTTTGCGGGAGCTCCAGGAAATAAGATTTCCGCAGAGGTAGATGAGGTAGGCTGCAGTGGATTTGCGGTAGTCTTGGTCACCCGCCCAATCAACGTCACAAAAAGGCACTGAGGGTGCTGAAGGAGTGGGCGACTCCGTGAAGTTGGTTGGAGGCGGTGCAATGGAGGTGGAAGCCGAAGAGGAGTGTGCCCCTGAGGTAGCGAAGGACACACTTCAAGGCCTTCCAGTGGAGATCCGTTGGAGCATGCATGAACTGAGAGAAACGGTTGACAACATATGAAATGTCCGGTCTGGTGAAGTTCAGATATTGCAGGCTGCCCACAACTCGACAAAAAAGAGTGGCATCAGCAGGAAGGGATCCATCGTTGAGATGGAGGGGTGGGGAGACAGCAAGTAGGGTAGAGACAGGTTTGGCCCCTCCCATATGCACCATGGTGAGTGTTGGGATGTGAGGATAAGAGTCCCACATCGGAATGAGGAAATAGAATGTGTGCCTTATATGGTCGTGGACAACTCCCCCTATCGCCAATTGGTTTTAGGGTGGAACCTCAACTTCTTACATGGTATCAGAGCGGGTTATCCCACGTGGATGGCTTAACCGCCACACGTTGCCCAGTCACTCGTTGTGTGGGGGCGTAGTGACGACAACCTGCTAGTGGTTGAAAAAAAAAAAGGGAGTTGAGAGAGGTATGAGACAATGGGCTCATACGAATGTGGGACAATGGGCTCACATCATCACGTGTTGGCTGGAAGAGCCGCCACACGTGAGGGGGCGTGTTGGGATGTGAGGATAAGAGTCCCACATCGGAATGAGGAAATAGAATGTGTGCCTTATATAGTCTTGGGCAACTCCCCCTATCGCCAATTGGTTTTGGGGTGGAACCTCAACTTCTTACAGTGAGGATGTCTTGGAGGTACTGGTGCTGGGACAAGAACATCCCGTCCTTGGTGGGGATGACTTCCACACCAAGGAAGTAGTGCAAGGGGCCTAGATCCTTAACGAAGAACCGGCTGACAAAAGTTGTAATGAAGCAAGATATGAGAGCTTGATTGCTACCTTGTCTGAGGAGGAAGAGGGACGCATCAGACAGGGCATTGACAAAACCCTGGGCCAGAAGAAATGAGTAGTTCCTGGTACCAGGCCTGTGAGGCCTGTTTGAGGCCATATAGGGCTTTTCGGAGTTGACAGACATAAGTGGGGTTGTGGGGGTCCACAAATCCGGTTGGTTGGGCCATGTAGACGGTCTCTATCAGCGAGCCCTGCAGGAATGCATTATTCACGTCCAGCTAGCGTATGGGCTAGCCCTGGGTCACAACGAGGTGGAGGATGATCCGGATGGTGATGGGCTTGACCACGGAGCCGAATGTGGCTGAGTAGTCCACTCCCGGACGCTGGTGGTAACCCTTAGCCACGAGTCGGGCCTTGAACCGGTCCACGGTGCCATTGGGCTTTCGTTTTATCCGAAAGACCCACTTATTGCCAATGATGTTCTGGTTGGGTTGTAGTGGAACGAGGACTCAAGTGCCATTGCGGATAAGGCCGTTTAGCTCATCTGACATGGTTGCGCGCCATTGTGGGTGTTTCACGGCATGGGAGACACATGCGGGTTCAAAGAGGTCAGAGAGGGGGTGGGCGGTGGCAGTGAGAGCATAGCTGGGGACAACGCTTGACACTGTGCCCTTGGGTGCCACACCATTGGTAAAAACCATGGTAGCCACCGCCCTGGTTGCTGTTGGTCTTGCAAGGGGGGTTCTGGAGCTGGCAGAGCGGAGAGAAAAAGGGCCTCGACTGTCGAAGGACGGGTTGGGGGTTCTCTGGTCCGAAGGGCCTTGGTGAGGGCGGTTGTAGGAGGAGCCACGGGTGGCTTGGGCTGCATTGGCAGTGATGGCAAATTGAGGGGAAGCAGGGGCTTCACGGGATGTGGCTACCTCATGCTGAACCAGCATGTCATGCAAGTTCTCAAACGAAACAAGAGTGTCCCGAGAACGAAATGCAGCTGAGATGTCCTAGAAGGCAGAGCTGATGCCATTAAGGACATAAAGGAGGAGATCATCATCTGATAGAGGGGCGTCAATGGCAGCGAGTTCGTCCGAAAGGAGACGAACCTCCTGCAGGTACTCAGTGATTGGTCGATTGTCACGGCGAAGGAGAGTTAGTCTTTCCTTGAGACCTAGAACACGGGCTCGATCTTTGCTGGCATAGAGCCGTGTGAGGCGGGCCCAGGCTGCTTCAGAGGTTTTGGCAGCGGCTATCAAGGTACTACCTGAGGGGAAACAGAGCCAAGGATAGCATGAAGGATGAACTGATCCTGGCGGTACCAGAAAGCACGAGCCAGGGTTTTATTGGAGGGTGGGCAGGGGCAAGTACCGTCAACATACCCCATAAGATCATATCCGAGCAGGAGAGCATTGAACTGTGCTCTCTAAGGAAAAAAGTTTGTTGCTGTGAGACGAGAGAGGAGAAGGGGGAGGTGGTATCTGTGTTTGGTGGTGAGGTTGGGATGACAGGTTAGGTAGGGGGAACGGCCATTGGAGGAGGGAAAAAAGAAGGAAAATGGGAAGTTTTGTTGCTCGGTGGAGCCTTAAAGCTCTAATACCATAAGGAGGTATGTGTAGAATTCTGTGAAATCTGATGATTTCATTGATGTGCCGATAGGCCTATATATACAGGTCTTGGGATTGAGATAACTACAAACAGTTATCTCTCCCTTATCTGAATCTAAGTATAACTGCTAGAGTAACTGCCTAGGTAACTGTCTATGGACATCTGTCCAATAACTGCTGTTGCTGTCTACTAAATACAGTGTACAGTATACTGAATAGCTACAGAACGTGTACTATTCTACATCCCCCCGCAAACGTGGCACCCCGTGGGTGACAAGTTTGGAAGCAAGGGATAAATGGCGATTGACTGGAAGCCCTTTGGTGAAGAGGTCGGCAAGTTGTGCTGTAGAGGGAACAAATTGTACGTGATGAGTTCCTGAAGCGACCCTTTCTCGTAGGAAGTGATAGTCTAAGGCGATGTGCTTTGTCCGAGCATGAAAGATTGGGTTGCGTGTCATGTAAGTGGCACTTAGGTTGTCACAGTACAGCTGCACCGGCATCGCTGGAAGGGCTCCTAGTTCTTGCAGGAGACTTAGTATCCATAGGGTATCTGCACAGGTATAAGCTAGAGCACGGTACTCTGCCTCAGAACTAGAGCGGGAAACAGTCTTTTGTTTCTTTGCACACCAGGAAATCAGAGTGGAGCCAAGAAAGATACAAAAACCTGTGAAAGACCGGCTAGTGTCGCGACACCCAGCCCAGTCTGCATCAGAAAATGCATGAATTTGCAAGGGAAATAGAGACCTGCGGATGTGAATGCCATGTCCAAGGGTTCCTTTGAGGTAGCGGATGATCCTTTTTACAGCGGTGAGATGGACATCTGTAGGAGAGCTCAAAAACTGTGCAACTTGCTGAACAGCAAAGGATATATCTGGTCTTGTTAAAGTCAGGTAGAGTAGTGCACCGACAAGTTGTCTATAGGTAGAGCCATCGTGGAGGGGGTTGCCAACAGCAGCAGAGAGGGCCTGTTTTGGAGCAACTGGAGTGAGGGCTGGCTTGCAATCAGTTAAACCACTGCGCTGCAGGATGTCCAGTGTATACTTGGTTTGAGTGAGGTGGAGGCCAGTGTCTATGGACTTGGCTTCGACTCCCAGGAAGTAGTGGAGAGGACCTAGGTCCTTGATGGCAAAGGCACGGGCCAATGTTGTCATGAAGGTGGAGACCGCAGGTTGGGAGTTTCCAGTTAAGATTATATCATCAACATAGAGTAGGAGATACATAAGGGTAGATTGGTGACGGTAAACAAACATGGAGGGATCAGCTCTACTCTGTTGGAAGCCGTAGAGAAGCAGGAAGGATCGAAAACGGTCAAACCAGGCCCGTGGGGCCTGTTTGAGCCCATAAATAGCTTTGTGTAGTCTGCAGACATGGTGAGGACGGTGGGGATCAGTGAATCCAGGGGGGCTGTTGCATGTATACTTCTTCAGTGAGGGTACCATGGAGAAATGCATTTGTGACATCCATTTGTCGTAGGGGCCAGTTGTTAGAAACAGCAAGTGCAAGCACAATTCTGATGGTAGGGGGCTTGCAACGGGACTGAATGTCTCTGTGTAGTCTAGGCCGGCCTGTTGATGAAAGCCTTTGGCAACAAGACGGGCCTTGTATCTCTCAATCGTGCCGTCAGCATGTCTTTTGAGTTTAAAAACCCATTTGCAGCCAACTGTATTGGCTTGAGGTGCTAAGGGAACAAGAGACCAGGTTTGTTGGTTGAGAAGGGCCGTAAACTCAGTGTGCATTGCCTTGGTCCATTCTGGAGATTTAGAGGCTTGTTGGTAGGTGGTAGGTTCAATGATGGTCTGAGCCAAGGAAAGGAAGGCCTGGGGAATAGGGTATTTAGTGGCAAATAGGAGATTTCGAGATTTGGAGATACCTGCCTTGCTGCGGGTTATCATGGGATGAGTGTTTGGGGGTCTAGAGGCTGGAGGAACAGGGGTAGGAGGGGCTGATGTAGGTGGATCAGACTGAGTGTGAACTGAAGTGGTAGGGTTAGGGTGGGTGGGGGAAGTGGTGGAAGGAGTGGGGGGGAGGGTGGGTTGAGGAGGTGTAGAGGGAGGTGGCTGCGGATTAGTTGTGGTGTGGTGGGAGTTCAGAGGGGCTGGAATCGCAGGGATGAAGCAGAAATCAGGAACTTGAGGGGAAGGATTTGTGGCATGGGGAAAGTGGTGTTCATTGAAAACAACATGGCGGTTGATGTAAACCTTACCACTAGGTACATGAAGGCAGCGATACCCTTTGTGATGAGAGCTGTATCCGAGAAAGGTACAGGGAATGGACCTGGGTTCTAGTTTGTGTTTAGTGTTGTGGCCAATATATGGGTAACAAGCAGAGCCAAAAACTCGAAGGAGGTGATAGGGAGGTTGTTTGCCGTGTAGTTTAAAGTAAGGGGAGGTCCATTTGAGCACTGGAGTTGGGAGAAGGTTGATGAGGAAAACTGCAGTAGTTACTGCTTCGGCCCAATAACAGTGGGGCAGGTTAGCAGTGATCAGTAGAGTGCTGCCCATTTCAGAAATGTGCCTGTGTTTTCTCTCAGCCAGGCCATTCTGTTGTGGGGTATAAGGGCAAGAAAAACGGTGGTGCATGCCATGGTTAGAACAGAGGGTCTTGAAAGAGTGATTATCAAATTCTTTGCCACCATCACTATGGAATTGTTTGATGGTGGTAGAGA
Source organism: Prinsepia uniflora (assembly GCA_032719365.1). NCBI lineage: Eukaryota > Viridiplantae > Streptophyta > Magnoliopsida > Rosales > Rosaceae > Prinsepia > Prinsepia uniflora. The sequence goes on along the minus strand of CM064865.1, from coordinate 8,114,333 downwards.
ATTGGTTTTTAATATAGGTGAGGAAAGTGGAGAAGTGTGCAAAAACTTCTGATTTTTGGCGGAGTGGAAAAATCCAGGTGTACCTGGTAAAATCATCTGTAAATAACACATAATATCTAAAACCAGACACAGAGGGGACTGGAGACATCCAGACAGCAGAGTGGATTAAATCAAAAGGTTTTATTGCAGTGTGTACAACAGAATTGAAAGATAGTCTAGTTGATTTGCCTGTAGCACAACTATTACAGAAGCCTATATTATCTAAGGAAGCAGAAGTAATGACAGCAGTTTGAAAGGCTAAGACACGGTGGACTTGAGGAGATGGATGACCCAAGCGGTTGTGCCAGAGAGAACTTGTTGCACTTGTCAGCAAGGCCTGAGGGTGGGTAGGGCGACATGGACGGATGGGGTACAACCCATTTTCACAGGGGCCCTGAAAGAGAACAGCCTTGGTGTTTAGGTCTTGGATGAGGAAATGAGTGGGGAAGAATGTTATACTGACCTGCTGATCATTAGTGAACTGTGCAACAGATAACAAATTTTTGCGTAGTGTAGGAATATGAAGAACATTTGAGAGATGAAAGACATAGGGACCAGAGGAAAAGGTGAGATTACCAGTGTGGTCAATGGGAAGAGTGGCACCGTTGCCTACCATGACGTGATCTGTGGAGGAAGGGGCTGGAGTGTGAGGGGGAGCATGTTGGAGGGTCATATGATGAGTGGCACCACTGTCAGGATACCAGTTAGGATCAGCAGCAGCAGGGGTAATATGTAGTCCTGCGAAGGCGTGGGCAAGGTCATGATCAGGGCTCTGTTGAATTTGGGGAAAGTGTGCGGCAATATGTCCATGGCGGTTGCAGGACCAGCATAGGGGGCCATTTGGACGGGAAGTGTTGGTTGGATAAGTTCCAAGAATGCCTGGAGCATTGGAAATAGGAGAGGGACGGCCAGAGCCTTTGCGGTAAGAGGACCGTGGGGGACGATTTGGGCGAGCACCACGGTTGTAGGGTTGTCTTCCACGGGTGCTGTAGTAGGCATTGGCATAGGGGACTGGAGTGGGGTGGGTAGAATTGGCATAGAAAGCAGTAGGAGGAACTGCGGTTGCTGGATTTGCAGAGGAAGTTTGTTGAGCCTCAAAGGAAAGTAACCGGGCCCGGAGATCAGAGAAGGGAGGGAGGGGTGGGAAGTTCAGCATGGCAGTCACCAGCATGGTGTACTCAGGACCGAGGCCACGAAGGACAGCAGTGACAAGGTCCGTAGGGGAGAAAGGCTCGTTTATAGCAGCAAGAGAATCAGCCAAGGTTTTGGCTTGGGAAAGGTACTCTGAGATAGTTTTCTGACCTTTGGTGAGAGACATGAGTTGAAAACGGAGGTTAGTGGCATTGGCTAGGGATTGTTGGGAGAAATTTTGTTGGAGACACTGCCAGATTGCACGGGAAGTTTGGAGGCCAACAACCTGGGACAAGATCGGTTCTGTGAGGGTGGCTCTGAGCATACTGACCATGGTTTGATCAATCTGAAACCATTGGTGATAGGCAGGATTGGGGACAGGAATAGGGGCAGGGATCAGATCTGAAACAGAAGTATCAGAATGAGGGGAAGCAGTAGGCGTTTGGGGTGGTAGGGTAGGAGGAGGGGCAGGATGTGTGCCATCTATGAAACGCCAATAATTATGCCCAATGAGAAAGGGCTTAATCTGGCTTTCCCAGAGAAGGTAATTACTCTCATTGAGTTTAACCGAAACTAGGGTTGAAATGGTGGTGGGAGAGACGGTGGGGGAAGAGCAGCAATCTGTTGCCATAGTTGGGAGAAAGATAGGAAGAGGATCGGGTTTGTGGTCAGACTATAAGCTCTGATACCATGTAGAATTCTGTGAAATCTGATGATTTCATTGATGTGCCGATAGGCCTATATATACAGGTCTTGGGATTGAGATAACTACAAACAGTTATCTCTCCCTTATCTGAATCTAAGTATAACTGCTAGAGTAACTGCCTAGGTAACTGTCTATGGACATCTGTCCAATAACTGCTGTTGCTGTCTACTAAATACAATGTACAGTATACTGAATAGCTACAGAACGTGTACTATTCTACAGTATGAATTTCCGTGTATTATTGAATTGAATTACTTTACAGCTGAGGGGACAAATATATACTGAAGCTAGTGAATACTAAGTAGGAAATACAAGTCTAGACTAGGAAGGAAATCTTAGGCCTAAACTAGGAAAGTGTCTACAGAAATATATGTGCAGTTCTAGGAAGCAATCAGGGAGATTCCTTTGACTTAGGCTATCGTAGGATCAGGAGATTGATCCGTGGATCCTGGGGAATCCTTATTATTCGCTACATGGTTTGTCTTCTGATACAGTTGGAATATAACATGTTCCATCCATGGTGATTAGTTTCGAGATTGTATCATTCTAGTGGACAACTTGTCCATAGCTTTGGAATCCTTACAAACTTGTTTAGTTTTAAGAAAAAAAAGAATGTCAATTATGGCGGGGTAATGCAAATCAGGAGGATAGCCTAAATTGCTCCATTCACTCAAGACTGACCATGCCGTTATATGGGTACTCTTCTTCATAACATACAGAAAAAAAAAATAGCATTATCATTATTGTTGTCAATCCTTAAAGTCACCACAAATCTTTTTGAACTGCTTCTGTTTAAGTACAAAAGACTACTTCAAAAGGTAAAGATGTCTGCCTTTTTAAGAATTTCATGTTACTTAAATTCATAAAAGTCTATATTTTCATGAAATGGTCAACCTTAACGCCTCCTCCTTGTTTCTTACTGATGTACAGTTTTGGCAAGCAGTAGCTCCATAGTCAAAGCACCATAGTAAAAACTGATACATCTTCAACCAATAGATTAAAGAGCTTTCCGTAGCTAAATTTGCATGAGGCACAGAATATTACTTCTTTTAAATTAAATAATCAATGCAGTCGCGACACTAAAAATCTTGGGAACTTTTTATTTATGTTCTCTCTCCACTGATAAGGTCCGATCTTCATCACTCTCCAATGATCTTCTCATTCTGGTTTTATACATTATACAGCGATGGAAAAACAGAAAAAAATAACTATCTATAGTAAAAACGATTATGATGTCTGTATTGAAGACCCAATGACTTCCAGTCCATGTTTTTTTTCGATATTTCTAGAATGCTAAAACAGAACACCTTTTTGTCAAGCCAAACACCACATAAGTTTCTTCCTTCTAGCTTTGTTCAAAGTTTTTCCCGATCCTATCACCTCCAAAACCAGTTTTCCGCTAACTATAAACAATCCTAGAGCGCCTAACATCAATCTACTAATAATCTAGTGTTAAGTTTTACACTTTGACATTTCTTATAAAATTGAATTGTTTTCTTTCTAATTTGACATCAAACTGAGGTCATGAAGAAATGAAACACTTCTAACTTTTAGAAACCCATTCTTTGAGTAAGTACAAACCCAGACGAAAAACCTCTACTCAAGAATCACAAGAAGAAATAGAAGAGATTAAGAATTGCTTTTCTATAAAGCAATTCTTGTTTTCAGCCAGAGAAGAATAATTTAAAATGCCTTTTTCTAAAAGGATCCAAACATAATGATGACCAAGGGGTTTGGTAGCCATATCTGATGAGTCTCAGTAAGAAAGAAACGAACAGATTGAGAAGGTTTATGGAGGACGAAAATGGGAGAGCAAAAAGAGTCCAAAAGATGACAGGGCGGATGGAAGTGTGGGTGAAATATGGATGAGGGCCTAAGGAAGTGACAAAGAAGACCAACTTCATGTGGGTTCCACATGCTGAAACGGTGCAAAGGATCGAGGAGGAGAGATTGAAAAGCTTTGAAAAGTTTTCCTTTTCCAATACTGTATTAATCATTTATCTATATTTAAATTAAAAAACTACGCTATATGCAATTGCAATATAATCCATTAAAGCCCCTCTAATCTAGTGATTATGAATGCGTCTTAATGAGATAAAAGTGAGTCACCCGATCATGACATAATGAATATATTTCTTTTTTGCCAAATAAAAATATAAAATTTGAATATCACTGAGTTCATAATATGGAAAGCATACCTCTGAAGAAGATTAACAAATACGTGGCAACCACCAACCAGATTGACTTGTTCAAGGAAAGCTGCAAGCAATGGTTTCTGAGAAAGTGCTCGAATAACCATATGCAAAACATCCTCAATACAGGTCGAATCCTGACTTGTCTCAAAAAAAGCTATTAGAGCTCTTATATCTGTTGCTGCAATTTTCTGCCTGCATAAAACCCAGTACATTTAAGTTTTCAAAGTTTGAAAGGAATGAAACTGGATAGTCTCTTATAATAACTATGTTGGTTGGACCAAAAAACACACCCGCAACTATACGTGAGGGAACAAGAAAATTGGATGAAACCATACCTGAGGCTCATTTCACCTAGGCTTAACAAAACAAGACGAATTTTACGTATTTCTTCATTACCGGGTCTCTGTCCAAGAACTTGTTTTGTGATGGGATGAAGAAGAGGCATGCTTCCAACAGCATATCGAGATTTTGGATTATCCCAATAAAATTGGCGTATTATGTCAATAACACGGGGGAGCCGGCAAAGGCTTTTAAGCAACCTTGGATCATTATCGAACTGCTGGATAAGAAACATGTATAATTCACGCTGGACCTTATAAGCCGTGTACAACCAGATGAGAGGGTTAAAAAATATGCTAGATATAGCCTCTTTAGCAAGTAGCTCTGCCAAGCCTAAAGATAAAAGAGAAAACCTTAATAAATTTGGAGGAATAATCATTCAAACTGCAGCACAATTTAAATTAGGGACAAAAACCATGCTGGTTATATGAGAATTGAGGAAAATTTAATATATCTTACCGCAGTTTGTGACAACATTAAACAGATGTTTTAGAGAGGAAAGTGTTTCCAAATTAAGTTGCTGAGGAGGAACTGATTGCAACAAGAATCCCAGTATTGAGAATCCAGAAAGAAGATGCATCTGTTGTTGATTAGCTACGTTCTCATCCAGCACAGAAGCTATCAACTCAATAACTTCAGCAGTCACCCGTTCTCTTGTGATAGGAATAGGTAATGTAGGCTCAAATTGCCCACTGTCTTCATTTTCATATTTTTCGGACTGGGCGATAAGAGGGAAAAATACTGATACACCTCCCACACAGTAAATTATCTGTTGCAATAAGCGTCTGGAACATTGCTGTGTGCCAAACATCACAGTTGCTTCAAACGAATTTTTATCTGAAGAATGATCCAGCATTGGCGAAACATTAAACAGTTTCCTGCCATCACATGCCTGAAAAAATAAAGACAACTTCTTAGAGTACTCCATTTCCCTTAGTAATACTTAATGTATTAGATTTCAGAAAGAAAAAAAAAAAAGAGAGAACAAAAAATAAAGAGAACCTGTGCATTAATTCCGAAAATAATTTTTGATGCAAGACCATCTTTGCCATCAAGGATCCCACTAAGTACTGGGTTATCCTTAGATGATGCAGCTTCATTGTCTAGGAATGAATACATGTAGCTTGGTCCAAGGGAATAGATGCCCTGTACTTGCTCAGATGAAATGGCATCATTGAAGAAATAGATAGGACCAACCTGGCCGAGGAATGGATGTGAATCTTTTACAGATTCCAGAGCAAAATCATCATCATACAGGGGAATATCAAACTTTGCGCCAATTCCACAGCTTGTTAACAATTCATTAACTTTAGCATATCTGAAACAGAAAAGCATCAAAGTAAGGGGTAGTCTTTGTCATGAGAGAAGATCAAATAAAAATCTTATGTGAAGGCAGAAGGAGGGCGTCTTCAACCTGCATCTTTCAGAAGAAACAAGTTCACCATCCACATGACACCTCAATAAGCTACCCCCAGAAAAAGCTCTCCCAATACTATGAGTAATACATAAAAAATGCCATTTCTTTCTGGCAATATTAACTTGTAGTTGGACAGACTGTCGCTTCAGATTCATTGACTGGAATCAAGATAGACATATCATTAGTGGCATGACAGCGGTATAAGCTTAGCAACATAAAATATGAAGCAAATGGAAACAAGAAAAAAGAATAACCAAATCCCCAACTAACATTATATCAATGACCACATTCACACTTCGAATATGAACCAAACACAAGAACATATTTCCCAAGAAGAATAACTACCTCATAAAGAAGCTTGTCCTTTGTAAGTGAAGCCATGCACCCTCTTCCATTTTCTGCTAGAAAATGGAAAAGACCCATTTTTCCACTTCTGGGGAAATTCTCTACCCGAAGCCAACATGAAAAAGAAAAGCCCTTGTTCAGAGGCCACTGCACTGGAGTTTTTATTATGATCCCCTGAGAGAACAGAAAAGATCAGATAGAAGAGCAAACAGAATAAGTAACTTTAGGCTTTTCAAACAACATACAGCAGAACAGGAAGGTTGTATGTGTGCGAATCTATGCTTGTTTCATGTGATTAGATTTGGAGGCTACCAATTGAGAGGGAGTATTGGTATGCATCTTATTCATCTAGATATACATTAGTGGGTCCGAAGTTCCTAACTACTCAAACTATTCGGATGAACGGCAACAAAAAACACAGCCTTAAAAGCCAAAATTTCAATCCATGACATGTACTCAGGTTACATTCCAACCAAATAAAAGGTACACAAATTATTGGGATGGTGGTGGCCTGCAACCTATTTAAGCATATGCACAGGACTGCTTAATTAGGCTACTTTTATTTAATCATTATGTTTAGTAAGGTTTTAGCATTATTTTAGCTTCCTCGACCTTGTAATATTTTTATTTTTGTATGTCTAGTTAAGCAGGCCACTCCAGTACTTGCAGCAAATTTACCTGTAAATATTGAGAATACAAGCACAACTTTAATGTATTTGCCCTAATTCATCGATTGCAGTAAAAGAGGATGAATTAATTCTACATATAAATGATGTTCATTATGGTCCTAACTCCATATTTGAGGAAGTGGTGCTATTGAAACTGAAAATCTTCTTCCCACCCACCTATTAATGAGAATATAGTTCTAAATTTGTTCTCAAAAAAATTAACTTAAATCGACAAGTAATTTCTTCAAAAGAAAAAAAATAGCATGCTTTTAATCCCCAACCGAGGTGGCTACCAAATAATTAAAAGATTTCTCACGTGCGAAGCATCACCCACACATCTGGCAACGAATGTTCAAAACAAAATAAAACAATAAAATAAGTTAGGGTTTACTGGAATATAGGATCTTGGGTTTGTAGGAGGGCGCACTAAGACATCTTTATTAAAGCAAATAGAACTCTAGTAATGAAGGAGAAGAAATATACAAAAAAAAATGGACAATAAGTCCATCACGATGGGAATGTTGGCCAGTTTTTCCACCAACACATCCATATAAACATATTTGGTCTTCTTTCTGGTGAAGAACAAGAGTATAAGGTGTTTATTTTATGGATACGAAAACATTAGAAATTAGGGATTTAAGAAAGGAGGCATACATCCATCTATTCTAAAATGAAATTATATATATATAGATATCTATAAAAATGATCAAAAGGCAAGACCCAAGTATTAAGGATTCTCTTAACTCTCAGCCGAGATCCGAGGAGATTGAGGATCAATCTCCTTGATCTGCTGAATCATGCCCTATCCTTACTCTAAGATAGTGTCCTAGTTAGGCTCTACTGTATATTCCTAAGTAATAGCTTCCTAGTTTGTCTCTACCACTAATATGTATAAAGTAGGATATTCTGTAACAATCAATTCAATACAATAGAGAAAAAGTTTCTCCATGCCTTTTTTATGGTATCAAAGCTTTAAAGCTCCTCCCAACAAAACCCTAGGCAAAACCCTAAACGGATGGCTACCCAATCTAACTCCACCGCTGCCCAATCCAACTCCACCCTAATTCAACCCATCCCACCACCACCAACCACCCAGCCTGATCTCCCCTCCCCCATCACCATCAATGCTGCTACCCAATTACCCGTGAAACTCACCGCCATTACTTTCTTCCCTTGGCACGCTCAGTTCAACACCCTCCTTCACGGGTACACTCTCATGGGCTACGTGGATGGATCTCATCCCTGCCCCCTGCCACCGAACCTTCACTCCATGCCTTCTGGTTCCGCCAGAACCAGCTTCTTCTGCATGCTATTCTGGCATCAGTCTCGCCCCAAGTCACCACTCTCATTGCTGCTGCCCCAACTTCAGTCGATGCCTAGCTCGCCTCACCCAGCTATACGCCAGTAGAGCTCGTGCTCGCGTCTTTGGCCTCAAGGAACGCTTAACACTTTTGCGCCAGGACTCTCGTCGCGTCGCTGATTATCTCCAGGAGGTCCGCCTCCTTGCCGACGAACTAGCCGTCATTGACGCACCCCTCTCAGACGATGACCTCTTACTCCACGTCCTCAATGGCGTTGGCTCTAAGTTCGAAGACCTGTTGCTGCTGTCCGATCCGGGGACACATCCGTCCCTTTCGAAAACTTGCATGATATGTTGGTCCAACACTAGTCTGCTGTCAAGCGGGCCGAGTCTCCTGCTCCTGCGCCTCCCCTCACGACCAATGATGCTCAGACCAGCCGCAATTCCAGCCGAGTCTCTCTAATCACAACCGCTATTCCAACCAGCAGTCATCCCCTCCACCTCTGAGAACATCCGTCGCTCTGCCACCCCTGACAGTGGCTACCGTGGCTTCTGTCAGCGGTGTGGCACTCAGGGCCACAGAGCCAAGCGCTACCCTCAACTTCAGCAGTCTGCCCCCTCCCAACGCATGGCCAATCCGAGCACCCAGGCCTCCTCCGGCTAGCTCCTGGACTTCGGTGCCTCTCACCATGTGACCTCCAGTCCCCACAATCTCTCGGATGCCACCCAGTACCGTGGACCCGATGAAATAATTATTGGAAATGGTAAAGGCCTGAGTATCACACATACTGGCTCCACTATTCTCTCCTCTCCTACATCTCCTTCCTTCACTCTTAAAAATGTTTTGTGTGTTCCTTCCATGACTCGTCACCTTATATCCATTGCTTAGTTTAATAAACAGAACCACACCTCTATTGACCTGTTTCCTGATTTTTTCTGTGTGAAGGATCTCAGCATGAGGGCGGTTCTCCTTCAAGGCCCAAGTAAGGACGATGTGTATGAGTGGTCTCCTACTTCCCTCCAGTGGGTGTGACAGTCTCCCCTAGTCTATGGCATCGCCGTCTTGGCCACCCTCAACTCAAAACGCTTCAGAATGTCCTGCGTCATTTTAATATTAGTCTTTCTTCAAAGTTTTTCGAGTCTGTGGGTAACTCTCGTTCTTGCAATAAAAGCCACCGCCTCCCTTTTGGCGTTTCCTCTTTAACCAGTACTCGCCCTTTACAGTTACTATACAGGGATGTCTGGGGTCCAGCCCCCTACACATCCTTCGATGGTTTTTCTTACTATGTGATTTTTGTTGATCACTTCACTAGATATACTTGCTTCTATCCCCTTCGCAGTCTGATGTTTTCTCCACTTTTCAGAATTTCCTCATTGAAAAGTACTTCAACTCTCCCATCATCTCGTTGTACATTGACAGTGGTGGCGAGTTCATAAAACTCAAAGTGTTTCTTGCCTCTCACGACATCACCCATTTACTCGCTCCCCCACATACCCCTCAACACAATGGCCCTCCTAAGCATGGCTACCTTCAAATTGTTGAGACAGGACTCACTCTCCTTCATCAGGCCTCCCTTCCCTCTCCTACTGGTCTGCTGCCTTCCAAACAGCTACCTACCTCATAAACCGCCTCCTCACCTCAATCCTCCAAAACAAATGCCCTTACATAGCCATTTCCAACAGCCTCCCAACTACAGTCGTCTTCGGACATTAGGGTGCCGGCTCTATTCATCCAACAAACATCAACCCCAGTCTACCCCCTGTATCTTCCTTGGTTATTCCCTCAATCAAAGTGCTTATCATTGCTAAGATGCCTTCTCTCACAAGCTGTACGTTTCTCGTCACGTGCAATTTGATGAAACTACATTTCCCTCTTCCTCCACTCCTTCCTCCCCAATTGTCTCAACTGAAACCTTTGCTTCTTGGCTTTCCACACTTCCTCTTGTCTCTTCTGTTCCGTTTCAGTCTGTTGTCACACTGCCACCACCAACGCCGCCGTCCTCCTCCTCGGGAGCCACCCTCGACACAGACTCCTCGCAAGGCCTTGCAGCCGAACCTCCTCCAGCTGCAGTTCAGACATCCTCACCACCGCCTCTTACTCCCAACAGCCCCCCTGCTGGCCCTACCCCTGCCTTGGACCCTGCTGCTCCCATCTCCACCCCCCCTTCGCACTTACACCAGGAGACAGCCCCACCCCTTCCCCCTATTTGGTCTACCTCGGTGATAACCTTATCTTCTGGAGCTTCCGCAAGCAGCGAGCCATCTCCCGGTCCTCCACCGAAGCTGAATATCGTGATGTGTATTAAGGATCCTCCACAGGTCCACCAGATCACAGAAGATTGATTATCCAATCTTCCTGATCTGCCATGATTAATTAACAGGAATCAATACTGATTCCTTCCTGATGTATAAATTTCCTAGTCTAGATAGTCTTTATTTCTTTCCTAGTTAGGTCTAGTCTAGGTCTGTATAAAACACAACTACTGCTGTACATCTTTATTAATTCAATAGAACAAAAAGCTTCTATATCTCTTTATGGTATCAGAGCCCTAAAAGCTCCACCGAGCAAACCCTAGAAAAAAAAAACCCCCAAAACACAAACCCTAATCCATGGCCGCTCAACCCACCGCTGCTGCTGCTCAAACCACTGCCGCCCCTATCAATACCACCCTCCCACCAACCGTCGGTGAACCAAACCCTAATCTTCCCACCCTCGTCACCATCAACACTGCAGCCCAACTTCCCTTCAAGCTTACTGCCACCACCTTCTTTCCGTGGCGAGCTCAATTTAATGCCCTGCTTCGAGGGTATGATCTCATAGGCTATGTTGATGGCTCTCGGCCCTGCCCACCCACCACAGAAACAGCCCTTCATGATTTGTGGGTTCGTCAGGATCAACTCCTGCTTCATGCCATTCTGGCTTCCGTCTCCCCTCAGGTGATTCAACTAATTGCCGTTGCAAACTTCCGCCATTACCTGGGCACGGCTCACTCACCTTTATGCCAGCAAAGCCCGGGCCCGTGTCCTTGGCCTCAAGGAACGGCTGACCCTTCAGAGGCAAGATTCCCGCCCAATTTCTGAATACCTGCAGGAAATTAGGGTTCTTGCAGATGAGCTGGCTGCCATTGACAGACCACTGTCTGATGATGACCTTCTTCTCCATGTTCTTAATGGAGTTGGACCTGAATTTAGAGAAATTGCAGCAGCTGTGCGGTCCAGGGACACCACTGTCCCCTTTGAAAACCTTCATGACATGCTTATTCAGCATGAGGCTGCTTCCAAACGTGCAGCCCACGCAACACCCACTCCTCCAATAACAGCCCACCCAACTCAATCCTTTCGCGGTTACTCCTCCAACCGCAACACTAGGGGCTCTCCTGGCCAAAGGTCCAACTTTCAGCCCATGGACACCCACCAACAGTCCAATGACAGTTCCCGTCGCTCATCCTCCCAGCCCACTGGATACCGTGGCTATTTTCAATGGTGTGGCACTCAAGGCCACAGTGCTAAGCACTGGCCTCACCTTCAGCAGTCTACCCCGCCACCTCCGGTGGCCAATCCAGCCACTCAGGCCTCCTCCCCAGGCTGGCTCCTTGATTCTGGAGCCTCCCATCATGTAGCAACCAGCTCCCACCACCTTTCTGATGCTACCAGCTACAATGGTCCAGATGAGATCATCATTGGCAACGATAATGGCCTCCTTATTACTCACACTAGTTCCGCTTTACTTCCTCCCCCCCCCCCCCCCCCTCCATCTTAAAAATGTCTTATGTGCTCCATTCATCACCCGCAACTTAATTTCCATTTCCCAGTTTAATAAACAGAATAATAGCTCAATTGAACTGTTTTCTGGTTATTTTCATGTGAAGGATCTCAGCACGGGGGCGGTTCTCCTACAAGGCCCGAGTAAGGATGATGTGTACGAGTGGTCATCGGTTTCTCTTCACAAACCTCAAGCAATGGTGGCCGTGACAGTTTCCCCTCACCTTTGGCATCGTCGTCTTGGTCACCCTCAGTCCAAAACCCTCAAAAGTGTCTTAAGTCAGTTTCATGTTCATTTTTCTTCCAAATTTCCAGACCCTATATGTAATTCTTGTGCTTGCAATAAAAGTCATCGCCAACCCTTTGGCATTTCCTCCTTAAATAGCACTCGTCCTCTGGATTTAATATATACTGATGTGTGGGGACCTGCCCCCTACACCTCCATCGATGGTTTTTCCTACTATCTTATCCTTGTTGACCATTTTACGAAATATACCTGGCTGTACCCACTTAGAAAAAAATCAGACGTTTATTCAACCTTCAAAGACTTCAAAAACTTGGTTGAAAAGTACTTTAATTCACCCATCATCTCCCTTTACACTGATGGTGGTGGTGAATTCATCAAATTGAAACCATTTCTTGCTGAAAATGGCATCAATCATCTTCTCACCCCTCCCCACACTCCTCAGCACAATGGTGCAGGAGACGCATTGTTGAAACTGGTCTCACACTCCTTCATCAAGCCCGCCTCCCCTCACCTACTGGTCCTATGCCTTCAAGACCGCTGTCTACCTTATCAACTGCCTCCCCACTCCTCTCCTACGAAGCCAATGTCCATACACTGCTCTTTTCAATGCCACTCCCAATTATGCCAAACTCCAGACTTTTGGCTGCCTCTGTTATCCATGGCTCAGGCCATATACCTCCAACAAACTGCAGCCTCGTTCTCAGCCCTGCCTCTTCCTCGGCTATTCCCTCTACCAGAGTGCCTACCTATGCTATGACCCATCCACCAGCAAACTCTACCCCTCCCGTCATGTACAGTTTGATGAGACCACCTTCCCTTCCACCACCTCTCTCACCTTCCCTTCCACCACCTCTCTCCTCCTCCACTAGTGTGTCCCCTGAAACCTCCACCACGTGGCTCTCTACTGTTCCTCCTGTCACACACATTCCCCACCCGCCATCTGTCACGTCACTGCCACCAGCGCCATTTTCTGCTCACCAACGGGACCCACTAGACACATCATCCTTGCAGGTACTTGCAGAAGCATCGCCCCCTGCTCCTGTCCCACAACCTGCACCTTTGCTCCCTGCCACCAGCAGCCCTCCTGCTGCCCCTGTCTCTGCCGCAGCCCCTCCTGCCCCTGTTCAGACCACTAGTACCCCCAGCAACCTCCCCTGCGCACCTACACCAGGCGCCCCCGACCTCCCCCACCTCCCCCGAATCGTCCCTCTCTCCAACCCACAAAAACCCACCCTATGTTAACCCGGACTCAAACAGGAACTGTAAAACCAGTTCCCTCCTATGCTCTTACCGCCACCAAGCACCATCTACCTACCTTGGCCGAGCCCACCTGTGTCTCTCAAGCCAAGAAAGACCCTAAATGGCGAGCAGCCATGTCTAATGAGATGAAAGCTGTCATCAAGAATGGGACTGGGGAGCTTGTTCCCTCTCACCTAAGTCAGAATATTGTTGGGAACAAGTGTGTAAGACCCGTGTCCTGGAGGGAACGGTGGACAACCCCACATTCCTGCGAGGAGGGAATGGTCTGGGAAGGGAATGGTGGTGTGCCTTAAAGGTGTAGGCACACACCAATCTAGCATGAGGCCTTTTGGGAGCTCAGTGGCTTTGGGGGGGGATTGGAACCCCAAAGTTAAGCGAGTTGAGGCTGGTGCAATTCCATGATGGGTGACCCCCGGGAAGTTGCGCCGTGAGCTCCCGAAAACAAAACCTTGAGGGCACAGGCTTGCCGTTGAGTATTGTTGTGGCCCAAAGAGGACAATATCGTGCTAGATGAGTCGAGACCTGACAGAGGAGGGTCGGGTCCTGACAGAATGGTATCAGAGCCAGACCCCAACCGGGAAGTGTGCCAGCGAGGTCGCTGGGCCCTAAGGGAGGTGGATTGTAAGACCCGTGTCCTGGAGGGAACGGTGAACAATCCCACATTCCTGCGAGGGGGGAATGGTCTGGGAAGGGAATGATGGTGTGCCTTAAAGGTGTAGGCACACAACTATCTAGCATGAGGCCTTTTGGGAGCTCAGTGGCTTTGGGGGGGATTGGAACCCCAAAGTTAAGCGAGTTGAGGCTGGTACAATTCCATGATGGGTGACCCCCTGGGAAGTTGCACCGTGAGCTCCCGAAAACAAAACCTTGAGGGCGCAGGCTTGCCGTTGAGTATTGATGTGGCCCAAAGAGGACAATATCGGGCTAGATGAGTCGGGACCTGACAAAGGAGGGCCGGGTCCTGACAAGTGGGTCTTCCGTATTAAGCGGACACCTACTGGTGATATAGACCGCTTCAAGGCCCGCCTTGTTGTCAAAGGGTACCATCAGCGCCCGGGAATGGATTTCACGGACACATTCAGTCCCGTGGTCAAGCCAACCACCATCCGTGTGGTCCTACACTTGGCTGTAACCAGTGGCTGGCCTATCCGACAGTTGGACGTCAACAATGCCTTCCTCCACGGCACTCTCCATGAGGCTGTCTACATGGCCCAGCCTGCTGGGTTTGTGGACCAACAGCATCCCACACACGTGTGCAGGCTCCGCAAGGCCATTTATGGCCTAAAACAGGCCCCCCCGGGCCTGGTACACAGAACTTCAGTCCTTCCTGCTCACACAAGAATTTGTGCACGCCAGCTCGGATACCTCCCTCTTTCTCCTCAGGCAAGGTTCCAGCACTCTGTTTTTTCTGGTTTATGTTGATGACCTCATTGTGACAGGGAACAATCAAACGCTCATCTCTCAATTCATCCAAGCTCTTGCCACCCGGTTCTCTATTAAGGACCTTGGTGACCTGCACTATTTCCTAGGCGTGGAGGTCATTCCTACTGCACATGGCCTTTTCCTATCACAGCACAAGTATATCCATGACCTGCTCCACTTGGCCCGCATGGATGGAGCCAAGTCTGTGGCCATTCCCTTGGCGGTTTCCCCTCCATTGCACCTGCATGATGGCTCTCCACCAGCAGATGCAACTCTATTCCGTCGCCTTGTCGGGAGTTTGCAATACCTAAGCTTGACACGACCTGATGTATTATTTGCTGTCAATAAACTCTCCCAATTTATGCATGCCCCAACCGATCTCCACTGGAAAGCTCTCAAACGGGTCTTTCGTTACTTAAAGGGGACTCTGTTTTTTGGTCTACATCTCCACCGTAAGACCACCTCCAATCTCTACGCCGTCACTCACTCTCTACATGCCTATTCGGATGCTGATTGGGCTGGGGACCAGGATGACCGCAAGTCCACAACATCCTACCTGGTCTACTTAGGCAACAACCTTATCTCCTGGAGTTCCCGGAAACACCGTGCAGTCTCCAGGTCCTCCACTGAAGCAGAGTATCGGGCTGTGGCATCCACCACAGCAGAACTGATTTGGGTTCAGTCCCTCCTCCGTGAGCTGGGCCTCACCCTTTCCACCACACCAACCATCTCCTGTGACAACATTGGAACTACCTACTACTGCTCCAATCCTGTTTTTCACACCCGCATGAAGCATATCGACATTGACTATCACTTTGTTCGTGATCATGTCACCCGTGGTCGGCTCCAGGTGTCCCACATATTTACTGATGACCAGCTGGCCGATGCTCTCACCAAACCCCTGCCTAGACCCCGGTTTCAGTTACTGCGCACCAAGATCGGCATCGCTGATGGCTCCTCCGTCTTGCGGGGGCGTATTAAGGATCCTCCACGGGTCCACCGGATCACAGAAGATTGATTATCCAATCTTCCTGATCTGCCAGGATTAATTAACAGGAATCAATACTGATTCCTTCCTGATGTATAAACTTCCTAGTCTAGATAGTCTTTATTTCTTTCCTAGTTAGGTCTAGTCTAGGTCTGTATAAAACACAACTACTGTTGTACATCTTTATTAATTCAATAGAACAAAAAGCTTCTATATCTCTTTAATGTGGCCTCTACCATAGCTAAACTCCTCTAGGTTAGGTCTCTCCTCCGTGAGCTAGTTGTTTCCCTCGCTGCACCCCCCAGCATCTCCTGTGACAACCTTGGCACCACCTACTACTGCTCCAACCACGTCCTTCATACACGCATGAAGCATGTTGGACTCGACTATCATTTTGTTTGTGATCATGTGACCCGAGGAGAGCTCCAGGTCTCATGTTTCAACTAACGATTAGCTTGCTGATGCCCTCACCAAGCCGTTTCCTAGACCTCGCTTCTAGCTCCTCCGCACCAAGATCGGCTTCGCCGATGGCTCCACCGTCTTGCAGGGGCGTATTAAGGATTCTCTTAGCTCTCAGTCGAGATCCCAGAAGAATGAGGATCAATCTCCTTGATCTGCTGAATCATGCCTTATCTTTACTCTAAGATAGTGTCCTAGTTAGGCTCTACTGTATATTCCTAAGTAATAGCTTCCTAGTTTGTCTCTACCACTAATCTGTATAAAGTAGGATACTCTATTTAGTGTGGCTCTACCTATCCCATAGTTGCCTAAAATTCAAGACACCGAACTGAACTACTACTTTAAGCCTGTAGTTACATATCACCTCATTTCCATTCTACTTACTTTGGACTAGTTTCAAGACCTACAGAAGCATAAGTATAGGCTTCGTATTTTAAATTAGCCAATTTGGCTACATCAATAAAAAAAAATTGTAATTCGGGTTTACTACCTATTTTATTTTTAACATAGGTGAATACCTGGATTTGTGCTGGGCATAATTGTTCTTGGATCAAGTGGTTCTGGTCTAATTCGTTTGCTGTTGGGTTGCGAATTAAAGTTTTGGAAAATGATAGGGAGACCTCATGGTTTGCAAATCACATACTAGTACACGGGGTCCTACTTATGTTGGTGGGTCCTATCTGTAGGGTGTGTGGTTTGCAAACATGTGGCCTCCCTAGCATTGCCTAAAGTTTTAGGTGTTTCCTCCTAATTGACTCTTTGTCCATCTTGATTTATAACTTCATAATTTCCTTTATACAATAAAATTTTCATTTCTTAACGAATAGAAAGAAAAAGAGCTTCCAAAGACAACAGCCAAACTTACAGAATCTTTCCCAGTGAAGTCAAAGAAAGCAGTAGGTCCCTTTTCATTTAGCATTGATAAAACGCTGGAGAGCAAAAGTGAGCAGTACTGCTGCCTATTCCCAATTTTCTCGCTTCGGAGAAGGGCAAAGATTTTGCGGATGTCCTTCCCAGATGTGCTATGCCCACCAACAACCTGAATTAATTGGGCAATTTTCAAGATGACATTATCATTATCTTCTTCTGAAAACCAATCAAGAAGAAAATTCAGCACTCCTGCTCTGACGCAAGAAGCCCGATTGGATATGGAATCCCTCAATAGTTTCTGAAATACATCAAGCCCGTTATGCTGCAACGAGTCACTGCTCTGCCCAATCATAAAATAGGAAATAATTATATAGTAGGATATAGTTGTACAAAGTTCCAATTCGCAAACAATTATGATGATTTTAGAGTAATAAGAAACCAATCATAGAAATGAGTTACCAACCTCCCGCATAACACGTAGATAAAGTATTATCACATCTTCATTCTGCATGAACACAATAGTGAAGAAAGAACATAATTACATGCTCAAGGAGGAATACAATTTCCATAGCCATACATGGCAAAAGAAGACACATAAATAAAACAAAATCTGTGGGCATAATGGAAAAGAAAAATCCTGAAAGAGGATATTAAAACTTTCTGGAAAAGGTATGCACCATGTAGACACCTTTATTTTAGGGCCCGATTTCATATCAAACTTTCCATCAACAAGCATATCAAGTAATGCATTCAAAAGTCCTTCACTTGAGCGTGACTGACAAAACTCTAACAGCAAGCTTTGCAATGTCTGGTACCCCTTGCCCGCAAGAACTCTAAATGTAACCTGCAAAAGTATGGTGGCCAGTCAAGAAATCAGCTAGAAACCTAGGATTATGAACAAGAAGAGGAAATTTTAATTCCCATAGAAAAGGCATAAATGAGAATCAAAAAACCTAAAACCACTTAAATTTACCAACACCAAAAAGAAAATCATGAAGGGTAAGAAACAGTTATTGCATCTAATGAAAATTAATTTGCACACACTAAAATATCCAATTAGAAATTCGGGCAGTTCTGTCTAATACATATGTTCAAAAAAGAAAATTCATAACGGGTAAGAAACAGTCATTGCATCTAACAAAAATTAAGCAGCACAAACTCAGGGGGGTTGTATTGAATTCAGATTAATACAGATAATTGCAAAGTTTTTTGAAGTTATCGACTTTTACAGATTTATTGATTTTCATAAACTTTTACAAAGTTAATAACAAAATTAAACAGGGTTACATGACATAGTTTTGAAGAGCCATAATAGTTTTATATGCGATTGAGTTTTGCAGAAAATGCTATTGAGTTATATAATTTTAGTTATATAATTTTATATATATATATTTTTTTTTTAAGAAAGTTATAATCAAATCATGATTACTTTTTATCAAAAATTCTCTAACAAAAAAAAAATATTTCTAATACTACAAAAATAATTACAAAAATATAAAACTTCAGACGATCAATGAGCAGATAGAGAGACTAGGGCCCCTAGGCATCATGCAAGCTTTTGAATTTTTTAATTAATTTTCTGAATTTTTAATTTTTTGTTTTTTTTTCTTCAAACATTAAATAAATCATGTAAATTCTATTTTATGTAATTGCATATAATTCCTATGGAGAATAATATAGGATCATCAATATTGGTATCAGACTTCGTTTTATTGAATTTTGAAAAATATAAAAATCACAAATTATAGTTTAAGCCTTATCTGTAGAAATCTGAGAGAGGGAAGCTTGACAAATTATAAACTTTGCTAAAACATAACTTAAACAAAAGTATTTGTCAAACTCCATAAAACTCTTCTATTTAACAAAGTATACAATATTCATTGATATTTTGAATACAACCTAAACTTTTATGAATGTCATCATTGAATACACCTCAACTTTTAATGGCTTTATGGAGCTCTATAAAAATATAGATTGAATACCATCAAACTTTTACCAACTTTCTAGAAGTCTTAATTGAATACCACAAAAACTTTTTGAGACATTTAAACTTTATGAACTCAATTGAATACACCCCCTAAAATTATCCAACTAGAAATTCGGGTGGTTCTTTCTAATACATAAGTTTTAGGGGATTTAGTCAAAATACCCACTTTGACAACAAAAAAAACCCAAAATACTAACTCACACTCAATTCCATAATAAAACTTCAATATGTTGATCCTTTGACCTCACATATAAATACTTCAAACAAACCATTCCACCATAGTGCCTCTCCAATTAATTTTCTTTCTCCCAATCATATGTCCCACCCTCTCCTCTCAGCCGCCTCCTCCATCGCCATCTCAGAAGTTCCCTGATTCGTTTGAGAACCTGATTGAAATTGAATAAGACCTAAATTCGTGAATACAAGTAGATCTGCGAATCTAGTATTTGATTCTAGTATGTTTCGGTTTAGGGATTCTCTCTCACTGCTACACCACCATTGCCACTGCATTCTCACCCCGCCGGACCTCCATTGTGCGGCATGCACGTTGATGTGGCACGGATGGGTCGTTGAGCACACACTGTTCAGCGGGCTCGCATAGAGAGCTATTGCTGGACTGTCATGGCTTTGCTTTTGTGACGATTTTGGACCTCATATCCTAACCCCAGAAAGGCACATATCACAAACCCAAAAAACCCAGTAATTAGCTTTCAAACCTGAATTGATCTAAAAGACCTACTAATTTTCTTCACAAAGGCCTACTAATTTTCTTCACAAAAGCCACTCACTTTCAAAGAAACCGAACAGGATCAGACACCCAGTAAATCAATTTTTTGAGGTTTCCCAATTGGGTAAAGTATTATCCTATCAAACCCCAATAAAATGATTCCATATCTAAAAAACGAAACCCACAACATCTTCCTTATGTCAATTTCCATGAGAGCATATCATACAAAATATATATTGATATGGTCGGTGTAAGATGATATAACTTGTATACACTAGCCGCATATACTAGTTAGGCTTATCTGACAGTACAGACTTATCTGACAGTACACTTGTACACTTTGTACACATGTAGACAGTTAGGACAGTTCTCAGACAGATGTCCATAGTTAGTTACCTAGACAGTTTAGGAAGTTATTTCTGGATAAAGAGAGATAACTGTTCAGAGTTCTCTCTCTCACAGACTTGTATAAATTAAGCCCTTCGGCTATGAATGTAAACAAGATATTCCAGAAATTCTACATGGTATCAGAGCATTAAGTCTGACCACCATAAACCGATCCCTTCAATTTCCCTTCCTGTTATGGCGTCTGACTCCGGTTCTTCCCTTTCAATCTCCCCTAACCAAGTCTCAAACCTGGTCTCTATCAAACTCAATGAGACCAACTATCTTCTTTGGGAAAGCCAGATCAAACCCTTCCTCATTGGTCACAATTACTGGCGTTTCATTGATGGAACTCACCCTCCTCCTTCTCCTACTCTGCCACCTCAGACCCCTGCCATTGCTTCCCCTCAATCTGAAAGTTCTGAATCTGTTCTTACTTCCCATTCTGTTCCTCTGCCGAATCCTGCCTATAACCAGTGGTTTCAGATTGATCAAACTCTGATCAGTCTCCTCCGTGCCACCCTAACTGAACCAGTTCTGTCACAAGTTGTTGGACTCAATACTTCAAGAGACATTTGGGAATGTCTCAGTCAAAACTTCTCTCAGCAATCTCTTGCCAATGCCACAAATCTTCGCTTCCAATTAATGTCCCTCACAAAGGGACATAAAACAATCTCAGAATACCTCACTCAAGCCAAATCCTTGGCAGACTCCCTTGCTGCCATCAACCAACCATTCTCATCTACTGACCTAGTCACGGCTGTTCTTCGTGGACTAGGTCCTGAATTTAACATGCTTGTCACAACCATGCTAAATTTCCCACCCTTTCCTCCCTTTTCTGACCTAAGAGCCCGATTGCTCTCTTTTGAAGCGCAACAGACTGCCACTGCAAATCCAACCGTAGCAATTCCTCCCCTGCTTCTCCTCAACCTGCACCACAACCCTATGCCAGTGCCTACTACACTCGCGGGCGTCCCCAATACAACCGCGGCACATGCCCATCTCGCAATTCCAGGGCCTCCTTTCGCAGGGGTCCTCCCCACTACTCTAGCCCAACAATTTCTGCGGGCATTCTTGGCCCCTGCCCCAACCCTCCTAACCGTCCACCTGGCCCACAATGCTGGTCTTGCAATCGACATGGACACATTGTCGCCCAATGCCCGCAACTCACCCAATCCAATGACCATGACCTAAGTCAAGCCTTTGCTGGTCTTCATTTGGCCACTGTTGTTGATCCTAATTGGTACCCCGATAGTGGTGCCACCCATCACATGACACTCCTACCCGCCCCTTAACGCTCAACCCCACCCTCTTCCAATGATAATGTCATGGTTGGCAATGGAGAAACTCTGCCAATCCATCACACTGGTAATGTAAAATTTTCTTCTGGACACTATGAGTTTAACCTATCTGATGTACTCCATGTCCCTGCCATTCGTAAAAACCTTTTATCCGCGGCACAATTTACTAAGGACCAGCAAGTTAGTATCACATTCTTCCCATCTAACTTTATCATTCAAGACTTACACACACAAGCTGTTCTGTTTCAGGGCCCATGTAGAGAGGGTTTGTACCCCATCCATCCACAAGCATCACTCCCACCGCAAGCCCTGCTGACCACCAGTTCCCCATCTCTGTGGCACAGTCAATTAGGTCATCCCTCTCATCAAGTCCTTCAAGTCTTGGCTTCCTAACATCTGCTCACTCCTGCTGCTAACTTAAATAAATTCAGCTTTTGTAATAGTTGTGCCCTAGGAAAATCGACTCGTTTGTCCTTTACTCCTGTTGTACACAAATCAATAAAATCATTTGATCTCATTCACTCTGATGTATGGATGTCCCCTGTCCCCTCTGTTTCTGGATTTCGATACTATGTTCTCTTTACAGATGACTACACCAGGTACACCTGGATTTTTCCAATGCGCCTCAAATCTGAGGTCTTTTCTCACTTCTCTCATTTCCTAAACTATGTCAGAACCCAATTCTCCACCACCATCAAGCAATTTCAGAGTGATGGTGGCAAGGAATTTGACAATCATGCCTTTAAAGACCTCTGTAACCAACACGGCATCCTTCACAGGTTCTCCTGTCCACACACACCCCAAAAAATGGCCTAGCAGAACGCAAACACAGGCACATCTCTGAAATGGGCAGAACCTTACTCCTCACTGCTGGTCTGCCCTATTCTTATTGGGCAGAGGCTGTCTCAACTGCTGTATTTCTCATCAATTTGCTTCCTACACCAGTCTTAAAATGGTCCAAGAATCCTGAAGTTGCTACTACCATTTTCTCCGAGAACGAGTTGCCTCCGGCACTCACAAAGTCCAATTCGTCCCTTCTACTGCCCAGCTTGCTGATCTTTTTACCAAAGGCCTCTCTGTTCACAGACACTGTTCTCTTGCATCCAACCTCGTCACCCAAGGGGTGCCTCGTTTGCGGGGGGATGTAAGATGATATAACTTGTATACACTAGCCGCATATACTAGTTAGGCTTATCTGACAGTACAGACTTATCTGACAGTACACTTGTACACTTTGTACACATGTAGACAGTTAGGACAGTTCTCGGACAGATGTCCATAGTTAGTTACCTATACAGTTTTAGGAAGTTATTTCTGGATAAAGAGAGATAACTGTTCAGAGTTATCTCTCTCAGACTTGTATAAATTAAGCCCTTCGGCTATGAATGTAAACAAGACATTCCAGAAATTCTACAGTCGGTAATAGTCTGATCGGAGAATGGAGAGGGTGGGTTTGGGTGGAAAGAAAGGGGAGGGCGGGACCAGTAGAATTGTGAAAAATAAAATTAATTGGGAGAAGCACAATGGTGGGACTAAAAGGTTTGTTTAGAGTCATTATACGTGAGGTCAGTTTAAATATATTAAAGTATATTTAGGAATTGAGTTCGAGAGAGTGGGTCTTTTGGAATTTTTTTGTGGAAAGTGGGTATTTTGGCTAAATCCCCTATGTTTTATGCTTCAAAATGTGCACTTGGATGAGCACAGAATACACCTATAAATGTAGGATATAAATTTTTTTAAATCACTTCTATAGGAGGATCTCCTTCTGCAGGATGTAAGGGAATTTGAAAGCCAAGCAGGCATCTGATTGGCAGGAAAAAATCGGACTTTCTCATGTACAGGGTTGAGGGTTTAGGTATTTTCATTACAGAGTGAAAGAGAACTACAAGGATGGCCAGATATCTATCAAAACTGGAAGATGTGAGAATAATCCCTCAAGATCCTTTGAAAAGTTAAATTTCAAGAAATGTGGTGAATAGATGAACAAGAAGCAATGCAACACAAGGCTATGTGGCGTTTAAGACCAAGATTGACTGCATCATAACTCTGCCACCTCTAGATGGGCACCCTTTCCTACACACATCTACTCATCTCCTCAATTTTCAACTGCAAGACCCCAAAAGTTCAAACGGAACAGTTTACTCCCCAATGGATCCCTAAATAATTGAAAGGCCACTCAAATTTTTTGAACACCACAGCCTTAGGAAGGGTCTCAAAATTTCCTCATCATTGTAGGCTTTGGGCAGGAGAGGGGTCTTTTCACTCTATTTACTCATGTAGGAACGCTGTAGTTTTATAGAGAAGGAAAGTATGGCTTCTGTCTTCTTTGTGATTGGTGGGAAAATTAAACAAGTTATAGGGCTTCATAATGCATATCAAGTTACTCTCAATTCTCTACAGTACTGCCACATCCAGAAACCCAAATACTTTTAGAAAAAACATGCAATTAAAAGTAAGAACATCCGGATGAAATTAAATTCGATATTATATGCAACCAACAGGATACTAACATAATTTAAGCACTCAAACATTTTATAACGACTAACAAAAAGACAAACAATGAGGTATAGAGGATTAGCTTTTTTTATAGGAAAACAATTATGAAAAAAATAAAATAAAACAAGAAAATCTTGTCAACCTATTTTTGAAGATAGAAATACCTTTGAGGCATCATTGTTTGCAAGCAAGCAGGTAAGAGTTTGAAGGACATTCAGAACCAAATGTTCTCCATTAGCCTCATCAAGGTTACTGTTTAGTAAAGAGACAACATGCAAAAAGCACTCTCCATCACGAAACAAAGTCTGATAGCACTGAATAAAATAAAACACAAAGTAGTGAGTCATTGAAACATCAAACAAATAAACTAATCCATCTAACACACACATGCACCACGAATGAACAAATTGAAATAAAATAAAGGCATAGGATTATACCACAGGATCAATCTGGAGCATATCCCTCATTGCAACCAGTAGACTGATGGACAATTCTGCAAAGCTATTCTCCCGTTCCTTTATTTGGGTGAAAGTTTCTAAATATTTAGAACATAGCTGTAATTTTGCACTTTGATCCTCTTCAGATGATGGTATAGTCTAAAATTTAATAATGAAAAATCCAAAATCAGAATTAAAACATATAAAGTTGATAAACACAACAGTCAATCTAACATATACCAAACGAACACAAGGTATGAGGGAAAAACCTTCATCAGCTCAAATATATGCTTAAGCACATTATTCCTCAAACCTTCTTCCCAGAATAACTCAAATAAATAACCAATACACTCAGTGCTATGCAGAACTAAACTTCTAGCATCTTCAGCAGTTGCAAAAAATTCCAGATAAAGCTCGATGGATGTCTCCATGCATTTAAGCCATCTTTGCGCTGCCCTGTCTAAATTGGATCTTTGATGACTTGGCACTTCAGCAATCCTACTCTTGACAGAAGGGCTTATATTTCCAAACCTTCTTGATTCTTGGGCTTGAATGCAAGCAACTTTAAGAACACGAGGAAATGCATTAACTGCTTTAAAAGAAGCAATAGTTTTCTCAGCTGAAAGCTGTAAAATGCAAAGTAGACTCTTGGAAAGAACACTAGCAACTTCAGGATTGCAAGCAGATTGTTCAAGGGCATCTAACAGAGCTGACAATTCAGGCTGCAATACCAAAAAAAAAAAAATGGAAAAAATTATTAGGCGGATGTTCATTTGGATCACTACAACTACTATGAGGAAGAAATCAGATACATTGACAATTTCTTTGCCCCTGACATGTATGCTTTCATGTTGGCAAACATGCATAGAGCAAAGCATATGCTAAAACAAATCCACACAAAACACGTCTACCACAACTGGTGTTCAACTCCTAACCAAATGCTTATAAAAGACAAATTCGAAAATTCTATTCAAAAACCAAACTTCAAACCATAACTCCCCTATCCATCACCAATGGAGTCTTCAACATGTTTTTTTCTCTTTCCAGCCAAACTTTCCAGAGCACAGCCAAAACCATGCAATGGCACATAACTTGGCCTTCTTCCCCTCAACTACCAATTTAAGCTAAGAAAAAATAAATTTTCCAAGTTTTTCCAGTTTATCTCTATGTGATTAGTCTTTTTCTGTATCTTCTTTGTTTTGCTTAACAGCACACAAAATGTGTAAAATAAAGCAGCAAGCCTGGAAAGAGAGGAGCAAAGTGGTTTGATCTACAATTTTAACGCTTCAGATTGTGGATTCCTTATCATTCTTGCAATCAGTCCTAATTTAATAACATTATGCACCATAGATGAAGAAGAAACGAATTTCATCTTCTTTGAACCATATGCAACTATTGACCTTGCCATGAAAGATCTTCACACACTGCATTCCAAATCAAATCATTTATTAAAAATTTGGGTATGCCAATGTTAGTCCACAACCTCAACTTCATGCAAGCTCCTTCTAAAACCAAGTCACCAGTGATAAAGATCTCAGCCGATCACAGGAGATTGAGGATCAATCTCCCTGATCTGCTGGGCCTAAGTCCACAGAATCACCTGGATTCTTTCCTATGTCAATTTGTATCTACTTGATTCCTTCCTAGTTTGTCTAAGATGTACTTACCTAGTTTAGTTCTCTAGAAGTCTACTTAAAGAACCTCTGTACACAATTTACATAGCTCAATAAACAGAAAACTTTTCATACCTTTTATGGAATCAGAGCTCTAAAGCTCCACCGAGCAAACCCTAGGTAAACCCTAATTCAATGGCCACCCAAAACCCTAATCCCGCAGCCACCCAAAACCCTAATCCAGCAGCCACCCCAAACCCTAATCCTGTAGCCGCCAACATCCCACCATCACCAACTGACATCAACCACCCCACCCTTCCCTCCCTCATCAGCATCAACACAGCTGCTCAGCTACCTGTCAAACTGACCTCCACCACCTTCTTTCCATGGCGTGCCCAGTTCAATGCCCTCCTCCGTGGGTATGACCTCATGGGCTATGTGGATGGCAGCCATCCCTGCCCACCTGTCACAGAAACTGCACTTCGTGCCCTCTGGATCCGTCAGGACCAGCTCCTTCTTCATGCCATTTTGGCATCCGTATCCCCCCAGGTCATCACCCTCATCGCCGCTGCACCCACCTCAGCAGCCGCCTGGACCCGCCTCACTCGTCTCTACGCGAGCACAGCCCGGGCTCGTGTACTGGGACTTAAGGAACGCTTAACTCTCCTTCGCCAGGACTCCCGGCCTGTTTCTGATTACCTTCAGGAGGTTCGTACCATTGCTGATGAACTTGCAGCAATTGACACGCCTTTGTCTGATGATGATCTCCTCCTTCATGTTCTCAATGGTGTTGGTCCAGAATTCAAAGATCTCGCTGCTGCTGTCAGATCCAGGGATGCTCCCGTCCCTTTTGAAAACCTACATGACATGCTGGTTCAGCATGAAACCGCAGCTAACAGAGCTGCCCCTAAATCATCTCTCACCACCATTACTGCCAATGCTACCCAATCAGCCCGTGGCTCCTCCTATAACTACCAAAACCGTGGTACTTCAGACACCAGACCCTCCCATCAGTCTTCTCCCAGCCGTGGTTCTTCTTCCCAGCGCCCTGGACCGGCCCACAACAACCAGCGCAGGTCCAACAGCACCCCAGGCAGTGGCTATCGTGGGTTTTCCCAATGGTGTGGCACCCAAGGCCACAGTGCTAAGCGATGTCCCCAGCTCCAGCACTCATCCTCTCAACCTCCTGTGGCTAATCCAACTGTCCAGAGCTCCTCTTCCCCTTGGCTACTTGATTCCGGCGCCTCACATCATGTGACACCTCACCCTCAACAGCTCTCTGAGGCCCCTCATTACCATGGTCCTGATGAGATTCTTCTTGGCAACGGTAAGGGGTTGCAAATCACCCACACTGGTAACACTTCCCTCTCCTCCTCCTCCTCCTCCTCTCACTCCTTTCACCTAAGTAACGTCCTTTGTGTTCCTCATATGACCCGCAATCTGTTATCCATTTCCCAGTTCAACAAAACTAACCATACTTCCATTGAATTCTTTTCTGATTGTTTTCATGTGAAGGACCTCAGCACGGGGGCGATCTTGCTTCAAGGCCGGAGTAGGGATGGTGTGTACGAGTGGTCTCCCTCTTCCTATCAACAACCTCAAGCTCTGGTGGCTGTGGTGGTCTCTCCTCAGTTATGGCATCGTCGTCTCGGCCATCCTAGTCCAAAAATTCTCCAATCTGTTCTTAAATTCTGCTCTCTAAATGTACCCTCAAAAACTATCAATTCTGTATGTCCTTCTTGTTTATGCAATAAAAGTCACAAGCTTCCTTTTGGTGTCTCTTCTCTCACTAGCACCCGTCCACTTCAATTACTATTTTCTGATATATGGGGTCCTGCCCCGTATCCTCCCCTGATGGTTTTTCCTACTACGTCATCTTTGTAGACCATTATACCAAGTATACTTGGCTCTATCCTCTAAAACGGAAATCTGATGTCTTTGCAACCTTTGTTGACTTTAAAAACCTGGTTGAAAACTACTTCACCACATCCACTGCTTCACTCTACACTGATGGTAGTGGGGAATTTGTCAAACTCAAAAGCTTCCTCACCACTCATGGCATCAACCATCTTCTCACCCCTCCCCACACCCCCCAACATAATGGCATTGCTGAAAGACGCCACCGCCATGTAGTTGAAACTGGTCTCGCCCTCCTTCATCAGGCCAATCTCCCCCTCACCTATTGGCCGTATGCCTTCAAGGCTGCTGTCTATGTCATCAACTGGCTTCCAACTCCCATTCTCCAAAACACCACTCCATTTACTACTCTATTCAACCAGTCCCCTAACTACACCAAACTTCGTCCCTTTGGATGTCTCTGTTTTCCATGGCTGCGACCCTATAACTCCAACAAAATGCAACCTCGCTCCACTCCTTGCATTTTCCTGGGCTACTCTCTCAATCAGAGTGCCTATCTCTGTTTTGAACCTTCCTCTCACAAGCTGTTTGTCTCCCGCCATGTTCAATTTCATGAAAACACCTTCCCGGGTCTTGCCACCTCCTCCCATCTCCCTCATGTCACTTCTGTCAACTTTGATGCTTGGCTGTCCACCCTTCCTCCAGTGTCTTACCTTCCTTCCTCCGACACCACTGCACCTGCCAGCTCACCAGCAGCACCTACTAGCTCTCCTGCCACCCCTACAGTCCCCCTGGACCCCTCGGACACAGCACTCCCGCCCGGCCTTGAAGCAACAGCACCTCCTGCAGCAGTTCCGTCACTGCCTCCCATCATCCCAGACCCTGGCAGCCCTCCTGTCTGCCCCCTGCACCTGCAGCCCCTCCACCCCCTCCCCTCCGCACTTACAGCCGCCGCCAGCCCCTCCTCCGCCCTCTTCTGCACTACTAACCACCTCCCCTGCTCTATCCCCAACCAACGACCCCTCTCCCCCTTCCCCATCCCCACCCCAACCACCCACCCGCACTCATCCTATGCTGACCCGCACCCAAACCGGCACTGTACGGCCTGTACCCAGCTATGCCTTGGCCACAACTACCCAATCCCTCTCACCAATTGTTGAGCCTACTTGTGTATCTCAGGCTGTCAAGGATCCTCACTGGCGCCAAGCAATGTCAGCAGAGATGAATGCTCTTATCCGAAATGGCACATGGGAATTAGTTCCCCCTCATCCTGCCCAAAACATTGTGGGTAACAAATGGGTCTTCAGGATCAAACGGACTCCCACGGGTGCTGTGGACCGGTACAAAGCCCGCTTAGTTGCTAAGGGGTTTCACCAGCGGTCAGGGGTAGACTACTCGGCCACCTTCAGTCCCGTAGTCAAACCCACCACCATCCGGACTGTTCTTCACCTTGCTGTTACTCAGGCCTGGTCCATACGCCAACTGGACGTCAACAATGCCTTTCTTCAAGGCACCCTTCATGAGGATGTTCACATGGCACAACCCACGGGTTTTGTTGATTCTCAACACCCGTCCTATGTCTGCAAGCTTCGCAAAGCAATTTATGGCCTGAAGCAAGCCCCTCGGGCCTGGTATCAGGAGCTGCAGTCCTTCCTAGTGTCCCATGGTTTTAACCCAGCACCATCTGATGCTTCCCTTTTCATTCTCATGCAAGGCTCTACTGTCCTCTACTTCCTTGTCTATGTTGATGATTTAATTGTGACAGGAAACAGCCCAGCACTAATCTCCAAGTTCATCCATTCCCTTGCTGCCCGCTTTTCGGTCAAGGATATGGGAGCCCTTCACTACTTCCTTGGAGTTGAGGTTCTGCCCACAGCCACTAGTCTGTTTCTGTCCCAAGATAAATACATTCAGGACCTCCTCACAATGGCACGCATGGATGGTACCAAACCTGTCTCCAACCCCTGGCTGTTTCCCCCACTCTCATGTTGCAGGACGGCTCCCCACCCACTGATGCCACTCCCTTTTGGAAAATAGTAGGCAGTCTTCAGTACCTAAGTCTCACACGGCCAGATGTGTCCTTTGCTGTGAACAAACTGTCACAGTTTATGCATGCTCCTACTGAGCAGCATTGGCAGGCTCTCAAACGGGTGCTAAGGTACTTGAAGGGCACGTTGTTCTATGGACTACACCTGCACTGTGCCTCCACCAACCAGATGCATGCCGTTTCCCACTCCTATCACACCATGCATGCCTACTCTGATGCGGATTGGGATGGTGACCCAGAAGACCGCAAATCCACCACTGCCTACCTTGTCTACTTGGGTGGTAATCTAATCTCCTGGAGCTCACGCAAACAACGCGCTGTTTCCAGGTCTTCCACAGAGGCTGAATACCGTGCTGTCGCATCCACCACTGCAGAACTTATGTGGGTACAAGCCTTGCTGCGTGAGCTGGGCATCTCCACAGCAGGCAAGCCGAACATCTCATGCGACAACATTGGTACTACGTTCTACTGCTCCAATCCCACACTTCACACTCGCATGAAGCATGTTGAAATCGACTATCACTTTGTTCGCTCCCAAGTCAGCCGTGGTCTACTTAATGTCTCCCACATCTCCACGGACGACCAGCTTGCTGATGCTCTCACAAAAGCTCTGCCCAGACCCCGCTTTCAACTCCTACGATCCAAGATCGGCGTTGCCGATGGCACCACCGTCTTGCGGGGGCGTGATAAAGATCCCAGCCGATCACAAGAGATTGAGGATCAATCTCCCTGATCTGCTGGGCCTAAGTCCACAGAATCACCTGGATTCTTTCCTATGTAAATTTGTATCTACTTGATTCCTTCCTAGTTTGTCTAAGATGTACTTACCTAGTTTAGTTCTCTAGAAGCCTACTTAAAGAACCTCAGTACACAATTTACATAGCTCAATAAACAGAAAACTTTTCATACCTTTTAACCAGTTCAATGGTTAGATAAAGTAAAATGGACTAGCATTGCGAAACCAAACTACCATACTCCATAGAATCTAGGAAACAAAATTTTATGGAGAATTTTATCCCAGCCAAACATCCTCACAAAAACAGTTCTTCATTTCCTACGCGTTGACAATATCCCAAAAATGAAGTATAACCTTCAGGTAACTCTTTTCTGTTCTACCTTAGCATCCCAATAATTCTCCTTCAGCCCATATTTTCCTTTTATGACAGCTTACCAAAGAAGCTCTCATTCAAGTGGTAATGTGGGCCAGCAACACAGAATCCAAGAACACAGCAAGAAGAAGAGAAATAGAATAAAATAGGAACGAATATCTTAAGCTCTGGGGTAAACCCAAGAGAAACTCTGATAATTCTGATTTATTATTGATAAAAAACTGCTAAAGAAACCTCTGTAATTTAAGCATCAAGTGGGAAATGAAACCACCACTTTTCCAGGTTGTATTTGCAGTCCAGAAAACATCATTGAGTATTTCATTGCCTTATGTTTGGAATTTAAGCATCAGAAGTGATCTAATGATTTGAAGGTGAGAGAGTTTGGTTTGCTGATAGGGACGTCGGAAAGGGGCTCTTTTGCAACCTTAAAAGAATATATGTGTCAGGGGTTGGAAGATAGAATGTTTAGGGACGTTTTCATTCCAAACCTCATAATAGTTTCTTTCTAAAAAGTGTAACTAACAAGTTCGATCACTTGTAGCATAAACAAAAACAGGAACAAAAATTTAGGAATACAAAACCTTAACAACACCAATACCGCTAAGCTTCACAGCAGCTCATAGCCATACAATACCCTAGAACCTCTTTTGAGTCCATATTAAAACAACACGTTTTACTAAGCCCAAAGAATCACCATGTACTTATGGACGCCAAAGTGCAAGTTCATATGAGCAGATACATAAAAGTAAGAATGCAAGTCCAGTAAAGAGTAAATGTCAGAAAAAGAACACCAACAAGCAAGCAAGCCAAAGACCTACCAGGTTATGCGCACTTCCCTTAGAAGTTGCAGCAAACTCAACAAATGAAATCACTTCCATCTGGAGAATTTCTATCCCAGTAACTTTTTCTTGATTTCTGGTGCCACTGGAAGCAGAAAGCAGTTCAAGATTTCTTGAGGACTCATCATATGTGCAACACTCAACAGACAGCACATCAGAAGTTGGTAAGAAGTAGAAAAAATTCTCAGAAAACACAAGTTCCCAGATTCCCTCTTCCTGAAATACTTTGAGTGATGCAGGCGACGAAACAAGAACCTTCCTAAATGCATTTAAAACACAATGCTGCAGAGTATGGACAAAGACCCTACAGATAATGCAAGAGCCAAGAAAAAAGTAAGGTGTGAGCCATAAAACAGACACAGATATTGAACAAGTACATTATAAAAGAGGTAACAACATCTAATAAATAGTAAAAAATATCAAGCCAAAGAAACAAACAATGGTACAATGTTTGCAATACAAATTCACCTTAGGTGGCTTGGCAGTTCATTTTGATTTGAACAGGCCTTAACACAGGGGAACACTGTAACAAGAACCCTCATAACCCATTTGATCGAAAGTTCATTATACAATGAAGAAACTACCACAGCAGTTTGACCAGGGGACACTTCAGTATCATGAGAATTAACATCTTCTGAAGCAGGAAGAAAAGAACAAAATTCTCTGCTCAGCTTAACAGCATAATCATTCCAAAGTTGAGAGTGAGAACCATTCATAGGAAGTGCAGAAGAAGCCTCTGCTGTATGGTTGTTCACAGTATTCTCATTTCTAAAGTCATCTGAAGGAATTTCAAAATCAGGCTGACCAGACAAATCCTTGGTCAGCTCTTTGAAATCTTGAAACATGAAAGCAGGCGAACAAAAGCTATTTGCAAATTTTTGAACCCTCCCATTTTCACACAAAAACTGCAAGTTGCTCATATTCCCAAAGCTGTATACTTGTTAAGGATATCAATAGTGATTTATACAGATATGTGAGATATAAATGACAACTACCGGATAAACAATAGCAGAGCTAAAGCTAACCATACATGATCGAATAAAACTGTACTTTCCTAGCACCATGAGGAGTTTATATGGAAAAACAAAAATCCAACACTTAATACAGCTATATATGCATCCATTCAGCATGTATGCATTAAAGGACTCCCAAGAAATTCGATGGCTACAGACATGGGATACAAAACAATAATCCTAACTTTCATTTATGGGAAGAAAAGAAAGATCAACAACATCAATAAATACCCCATAGGATACACTGCTTCTTTGAGTACTTCCAGGGAGAGAACATGAAGCTGGAAAACTTTTAGCAAAGGATTCTCATATCTGCAAATAATTAGACATTATCAGAGCTCACAAGAGAAACTATAACGCAGGGTCAGAAGGTCCATTCTAACAGAAAATACTCATCGACAAAAACTTCACTGAGGCCTTCCGAGTTAGGTCAAAAAACTGCTATGAAGTTTACACAGTGACTCAGTTCAAATCAGTGAAAGTTACTTTGTTGGTTAAGTACTCCAAATTTATGCACAAATTTTCTTCTTCAGTAAGATAAAGAAATTACAACACAAAACCCTGCCTACAACAAACGTTTTTCGACCAAGAAAGAAAAAAATGATAACGAAGGCAAGAAAGAATCACCCAATATATGTATGTACATATATATACATACACATATATATAATTGTCCTGCAAAATTTGCATGATATCATTCATTTGATTGACTATTAACAACTTACATCTCCAAAGTATTTTCAGGACAACATTACCCTGTATAAATATGAATATATTCTTATACATGCATTAAACTATTTTTTTTTTTTTTAATAAGACACAAAATTTAATAAAAGAGCTAAAAACATGATACAAAGCTAGTGAACCAGAAGTCCACCATCAACATGATGCAACCCTAACAAAAACATCCAAATTACACCTCCTATAGTACAAAACAACTCTACTATCCATCGATAGCAGCTCACCAATAAAGTAAAATTACAGAAAATGAAATATTTCTATAAGTAGAGAAAGAGAAGCCCATAAGGATCCCCAAAATCTGATTCTTTAAATAAACAAATATACATAAAAATATGTGGAACCAAAGTAGAAGTTATCAAGAAAACTCTAACCCAGACACTAACTGAAGGTCACTTCGAACTGCATAATATCTGCATTGAGCGAGACCAAATAGAAAAGGAATTTTGCAAATTTCACATACTTAAATCTACAATCCCCAAAAACTTTTTTTATACTAGCACTCTCACAAACTTAATAAAGCAACTGTACGAAATGCTGACACCATTCATTAGCATTTTTTCAGAAATATTTTCATATATTCACACTATAAATCAACCTCAGGATGCAATATGCACAGGAAGAGTTAGTATTACCTTTCCTCAACCTCAGAAGCAGAGTTTTTCAATAGTACCCCATTACTTGATGGAATTCCAAGACCATCCAACAGAACTTCAAGTCCGCCAATGCTTTTAAAATGATTTTGACCACGAGGGTTCTGTGATAATGTCGAATGAAGAATTCTTAACGACAAATACAGAAGTGATGTATCCGTCCACTGTTCTTTCATGCTTAACCTTCTGATTACACGCAGCAGCTCTGGGACAATAACAATCTCCATCATTGAAAATGTAGATACAAATAGAGTACAGAGGTTATAAGAGACACCACCAAGTTTGGACACAAAAAAATATATGTATGTAGAATTCTGTGAAATCTGATGATTTCATCGATCTGCCGATAGGCCTATTTATACAGGTCTTGGGATTGAGATAACTACAAACAGTTCTCTCCCTTATCTGAATATAAATCATAACTGTCTAGTAACTGCCTAGGTAACTGTCTAGGGACATCTGTCCAATAAATGTTGCTGTCTAATCTATACTATACTAGGTATACAATGACAGTGTACTAAATAGTGTACTAAATAGCTACAGATGTACACTATTCTACAAAGTAGATGCATTAAAACTCATGCTATTGTAAACCTGAACGTGGACAGGTAGGGACAGACAAGAACTGAATCACAGGACAACAGGACTGGGGAAGGGGTAGTGCAAGATGACCTCATGAACTAAGTACACTGAACCTAACAGAAACCGAACACTAATTATGCACTCTGGAGAAAAAAATAGAAATCCATTCAACTATTGAAAAGATTTTATTTGTAGTCTTTTCCTTCCTTTCTTTTTGGCTGTGCTAAAAACTCATGATAAATTAACACAAACATATTGGAACTCATTCACAAGCAACAGAGAGGCAAAAAGGAAAAAGTATCAAAAAAAAAAGGCTGCCAGATAAGAAAATAATAGAGGGCAGATTTTTTAAGAGAAAATAAAGAGAGAATAAAGAAAGACATACACACATATGCCCAGAAATACTTGACAGATCTGAATATAGATGGCAAAACAAAAATAATACTTCCAAGGTAATGGAACTGAAACCAATTTCAGATTCATGGTATAAGAATGTGAAGACTAAGACACATCCATAACAGATGAAACATGTCAA
Source organism: Prinsepia uniflora (assembly GCA_032719365.1). Lineage (NCBI taxonomy): Eukaryota > Viridiplantae > Streptophyta > Magnoliopsida > Rosales > Rosaceae > Prinsepia > Prinsepia uniflora. The sequence goes on along the minus strand of CM064865.1, from coordinate 8,078,867 downwards.
CAATCTTGTGGAAGTAATGAACTGTGACCAATATCAAGGTTTTACTACAGTTTCAAGTTACTATTATTGAATAGTACAAAAGAGATAAAAGTGACTTTCAGTATAACCATGAACTATTAATACAGGAATTACTGGACATTTGAAAACTTCCAAGTGTGTGGTACTAGTGAAGTATAGACAAGGACAGACACATTATTAAAAATTAAAAATGCATAAAAATCATTGTGTCCATAATAGTTTTATCAAATGGAAAGGACATGTACACATATTCAGGAATGTATTTATCACTTTTGAAGTATGTCCTTGTAAAAAAATTATGTAAGCAATCATGTAAAACAAAAATTTACTTTTAAAAGACGATAGAGAGAAACAGTCATAAATATAAGACTAAAGTCTTTCTAGAAGAAGTTGAAGTAAAGAAGAGTGGAAGAAAGATGTCCGATGTCCTACCCCATTCTCACCAACGGGTAGGAAAACCATAAATGTGGTAGAGAAAGAGACATGGCTTTCCAATGTCTATTACCAAGCTCAGACTGTATATATGGTAAGTAGCAAAAGAAAATTCCCTACCCCATTCGATTAAAAGAATATAATTTAGAAAAAAAGAAGCTAAAGAACAAGAAAAAACAAAAGTGCCTACCTTACCTACTAACCAATTAAGTCCACCAGCTTCCATCACCGACACAACAGCCCTCTGATGCCATCGTAACCTTATTTCACCAGAAGGAACCTTTGAACTACCAGAAGAGTCAACTGGAGATGCACCATCCCTTGAAACAAACCCCATAGTATTACTATACAACTGACCTTTCTCATATACATTTGAATTCAAATCAATGAAACTATATATTATTGACACCACATATACAAGTATTTGTTGCAAGAGTCCAGTCCTCTCCACCATATAATTAGATGACTTTTCATCAGCTGAAAGTGCACCACTTATTGTTTTAAGCTGGACAACAGCCCCTGAAAGAACAAAGAACACATTGTAAATTAGAAACAGTATCTCTTGTTGCAATATTGTTTAGGAATGGGAAAGACAAATAAAATCAACAAGCACAGAAAAAAAGTAGGAAGAATTATCGAGGTTGGGCTATATGCCTACCTCCACGCGGCAGAAGCAACAAATCTCCACAATATCAATAATGGGTACAAAAAATATTTTACCAAGCCTGTAGGATCAGGATGTGATGAAAACCTAGAATAAACAAGGAAACAAACTTATCTCTCTCACACTTGCCCTTTCAATATTCTCACTCTCCACCTTGAGTGGTAACCTCTCACCCTCTCTGGGGTGGCATTCCCATTCCCTCTCCCCCTCAACAGAGTGGTATTCCCACCACTCTCTTCCAGTGGTATTTCCGGGACTTTCTTGCTTGCTGATTCTCCCTCCCCCCCTGAAACTAGCTCATTGGCCCCCTATATAGCCACAATAACGGTCTTCACTTAAGAATACATTGGATCCTCATTAACTTCTTCAGCTGGGAAATCAAACTCCATTTGGGATTATAATTCACGTCCTATAATGGTACATTCTCTTATCCGGGATGGGGGAACTCAGGTACGGATATAGGAGGGTAAAGGTAAGGGTATCTGATCAACCTCCCCTAGTGATATGACATCAGGTTTAGGGGGAATTGATAACTACTTTGAAGGTAGGATTCACTCATTTTTCATTCCTTCTATGTTCGTAAACGCAGGGGATCTCAGGTATGGCAATGATACCCTTTCTTCCCAACCCATAGCTGGTAAGTAAACATGCCCTAAGAATATCATTCCTAACAGACTTAGGAACCTTATCATGGGCTATATGTCCCTGGGTTCAGCAGACATTTTGCAAAACCAATTATCACAAAATCATCCAATTTGGAGGATCAGACAGTAAATATGTAAATACAGCATCGGCACACATTTAAATCTCAGTCCAAGCACAAAGTTTTACAATCCAACCTGAACTACAAATCTAATCCAAAGGAAGTCATTTGAATCGATTTTAGAAGCAGAGAATTCATTAAAAGAAAGAATGCACAACATAAGGGCAAGGTGTAGCCAGGACTTCACCCAACTGAAGATACAATAAAACAGAAGAAACTGTAGAATTCTGTGAAATCTGATGATTTCATTGATGTGCCGATAGGCCTATATATACAGGTCTTGGGATTGAGATAACTACAAACAGTTATCTCTCCCTTATCTGAATCTAAGTATAACTGCTATAGTAACTGCCTAGGTAACTGTCTATGGACATCTGTCCAATAACTGTTGTTGTCTACTAAATACAGTGTACAGTATACTGAATAGCTACAGAACGTGTACTATTCTACATCCCCCCGCAAACGTGGCACCCCGTGGGTGACAAGTTTGGAAGCAAGGGATAAATGGCGATTGACTGGAAGCCCTTTGGTGAAGAGGTCGGCAAGTTATGCTGTAGAGGGAACAAATTGTACGTGATGAGTTCCTGAAGCGACCCTTTCTCGTAGAAAGTGATAGTCTAAGGCGATGTGCTTTGTCCAAGCATGAAAGATTGGGTTGCGTGTCATGTAAGTGGCACTTAGGTTGTCACAGTACAGCTGCACTGGCATTGCTGGAAGGGCACCTAGTTCTTGCAGGAGACTAAGTATCCATAGGGTATCTGCACAGGTATAGGCTAGAGCACGGTACTCTGCCTCAGAACTAGAGTGGGAAACAGTCTTTTGTTTCTTTGCACACCAGGAAATCAGATTGGAGCCAAGAAAGATACAAAAACCTGTGATAGACCGCCTAGTGTCGCGACACCCAGCCCAGTCTGCATCAGAAAATGCATGAATTTGCAAGGGAAATAGAGACCTGCGGATGTGAATGCCATGTCCAAGGGTTCCTTTGAGGTAGCGGATGATCCTTTTGACAGCGGTGAGATGGACATCTGGAGGAGAGCTCAAAAACTGTGCAACATGCTGAACAGCAAAGGATATATCTGGTCTTGTTAAGGTCAGGTAGAGTAGTGCACCGACAAGTTGTCTATAGGTAGAGCCATAGTGGAGGGGGTTGCCAACAGCAGCAGAGAGGGCCTGTTTTGGAGCAACTGGAGTGAGGGCTGGCTTGCAATCAGTTAAACCACTGCGCTGCAGGATGTCCAGTGTATACTTGGTTTGAGTGAGGTGGAGGCCAGTGTCTATGGACTTGGCTTCGACTCCCAGGAAGTAGTGGAGAGGACCTAGGTCCTTGATGGCAAAGGCACGGGCCAATGTTGTCATGAAGGTGGAGACCGCAGGTTGGGAGTTCCCAGTTAAGATTATATCATCAACATAGAGTAGGAGATACATAAGGGTAGATTGGTGACGGTAAACAAACATGGAGGGATCAGCTCTACTCTGTTGGAAGCCGTAGAGAAGCAGGAAGGATCGAAAACGGTCAAACCAGGCCCGTGGGGCCTGTTTGAGCCCATAAATAGCTTTGTGTAGTCTGCAGACATGGTGAGGACGGTGGGGATCAGTGAATCCAGGGGGGCTGTTGCATGTATACTTCTTCAGTGAGGGTACCATGGAGAAATGCATTTGTGACATCCATTTGTCGTAGGGGCCAGTTGTTAGAAACAGCAAGAGCAAGTACAATTCTGATGGTAGGGGGCTTCACAACGGGACTGAATGTCTCTGTGTAGTCGAGGCCGGCCTGTTGGTGAAAGCCTTTGGCAACAAGACGGGCCTTGTATCTCTCAATGGTGCCGTCAGCATGTCTTTTGAGTTTAAAAACCCATTTGCAGCCAACTGTATTGGCTTGAGGTGGTAAGGGAACAAGAGACCAGGTTCGTTGGTTGAGAAGGGCTGTAAACTCAGTGTGCATTGCCTTGGTCCATTCTGGAGATTTAGAGGCTTGTTGGTAGGTGGTAGGTTCAATGATGGTCTGAGCCAAGGAAAGGAAGGCCTGGGGAATAGGATATTTAGTGGCAAATAGGAGATTTCGAGATTTGGAGATACCTGCCTTGCTGCGGGTTGTCATGGGGTGAGTGTTTGGGGGTCTAGAGGCTGGAGGAACAGGGGTAGGAGGGGCTGATGTAGGTGGATCAGACTGAGTGTGAACTGAAATGGCAGGGTTAAGGTGGGTGGGGGAAGTGGTGGAAGGAGTGGGGGGAAGGGTGGGTTGAGGAGGTGTAGAGGGAGGTGGCTGCGGAGTTGTTGTGGTGGGGTGGGAGTTAAGAGAGGCTGGAATAGCAGGGATGAAGCAGAAATCGGGAACTTGAGGTGAAGGATTTGTGGCATGGGGAAAGTGGTGTTCATTGAAAATGTAGAAATCAGGATTCCGGCCATTATATAGACTCGGGAGTTCGGCCCTAAAACCAATTGGTGATAGGGGGAGTTGCCCAAGCCTATATAAGGCACACATTCATTTTCCTCTTTTCCGATGTGGGACATCTCACATCCCAACACACCCCCTCACGTGTGGCGGCTCTTCCAGCCAACACGTGATGATGTGAGCCCACCATCGTGGGATAACCTGGCCCTGATACCATGTAGAAATCGGGATTCCGGCCATTATATAGACTCGGGAGTTCGGCCCTAAAACCAATTGGTGATAGGGGGAGTTGCCCAAGCCTGTATAAGGCACACATTCATTTTACTCTTTTCCGATGTGGGACATCTCACATCCCAACAGAAAACAACATGGCGGCTGATGTAAACCTTACCACTAGGGACATGAAGGCAGCGATACCCTTTGTGATGAGAGCTGTATCCGAGAAAGGTACAGGGAAAGGACGTGGGTTCTAATTTGTGTTTAGTGTTGTGGCCAATATATGGGTAACAAGCAGAGCCAAAAACGCGAAGGAGGTGATATGGAGGTTGTTTGCCGTGTAGTTTAAAGTAAGGGGAGGTCCATTTGAGCACTGGAGTTGGGAGAAGGTTGATGAGGAAAACTGCAGTAGTTACTGCTTCGGCCCAATAATAGTGGGGCAGGTTAGCAGTGATCAGTAGAGTTCTGCCCATTTCAGAAATGTGCCTGTGTTTTCTCTCAGCCAGGCCATTCTGTTGTGGGGTATAAGGGCAAGAAAAACGATGGTGGATGCCATGGTTAGAACAGAGGATCTTGAAAGAGTGATTATCAAATTCTTTGCCACCATCACTATGGAATTGTTTGATGGTGGTAGAGAATTGGTTTTTAATATAGGTGAGGAAAGTGGAGAAGTGTGCAAAAACTTCTGATTTTTGGCGGAGTGGAAAAATCCAGGTGTACCTGGTAAAATCATCTGTAAATAACACATAATATCTAAAACCAGACACAGAGGGGACTGGAGACATCCAGACATCAGAGTGGATTAAATCAAAAGGTTTTATTGCAGTGTGTACAACAGAATTGAAAGATAGTCTAGTTGATTTGCCCGTAGCACAACTATTACAAAAGCCTATATTATCCAAGGAAGCAGAAGTAATGACAGCAGTTTGAGAGGCTAAGACACGGTGGACTTGAGGAGATGGATGACCCAAGCGGTTGTGCCAAAGAGAACTTGTTGCACTTGTCAGCAAGGCCTAAGGGTGGGTAGGGCGACATGGACGGATGGGGTACAACCCATTTTCACAGGGGCCCTGAAAGAGAACAGCCTTGGTGTTTAGGTCTTGGATGAGGAAATGAGTGGGGAAAAATGTTATACTGACCTGCTGATCATTAGTGAACTGTGCAACAGATAACAAATTTTTGCGTAGTGTAGGAATATGAAGAACATTTGAGAGATGAAAGACATAGGAACCAGAGGAAAAGGTGAGATTACCAGTGTGGTCAATGGGAAGAGTGGCACCGTTGCCTACCATGACGTGATCTGTTGAGGAAGGGGCTGGAGTGTTAGGGGGAGCAGGTTGGAGGGTCATATGATGAGTGGCACCACTGTCAGGATACCAGTTAGGATCAGCAGCAGCAGGGGTAATATGTAGTCCTGCAAAGGCTTGGGCAAGGTCATGATCAGGGCTATGTTGAATTTGGGAACAATGTGCGGCAATATGTCCATGGCGGTTGCAGGACCAGCATAGAGGGCCATTTGGACGGGAAGTGTTGGTGGGATAAGATCCAAGAAGGCCTGGAGCATTGGAAATAGGAGAGGGGCGGCTAGAGCCTTTGTGGTAGGAGGACCGTGGGGGACGATTTGGGCGAGCACCACGGTTGTAGGGTGGTCTTCCACGGGTGCTGTAGTAGACATTGGCATAGGGGACTGGAGTGGGGTGGGTAGAATTGGCATAGAAAGCAGTAGGAAGAACTGCGGTTGCTGGATTTGCAGAGGAAGTTTGTTGAGCCTCAAAGGAAAGTAACCGGGCACGGAGATCAGAGAAGGGAGGGAAGGGTGGGAAGTTCAGCATGGCAGTCACCAGCATGGTGTACTCAGGACCGAGGCCACGAAGGACAGCAGTGACAAGGTCCGTAGGGGAGAAAGGCTCGTTTATAGCAGCAAGAGAATCAGCCAAGGTTTTGGCTTGGGAAAGGTACTCTGAGATAGTTTTCTGACCTTTGGTGAGAGACATGAGTTGAAAACGGAGGTTAGTGGCATTGGCTAGGGATTGTTGGGAGAAATTTTGTTGGAGACACTGCCAGATTGCACGGGAGGTTTGGAGGCCAACAACCTGGGACAAGATCGGTTCTGTGAGGGTGGCTCTGAGCATACTGACCAAGGTTTGATCAATCTGAAACCATTGGTGATAGGCAGGATTGGGGACAGGAATAAGGGCAGGGATAAGATCTGAAACAGAAGTATCAGAATGAGGGGAAGCAGTAGGCGTTTGGGGTGGTAGGGTAGGAGGAGGGGCAGGATGTGTGCCGTCTATGAAACGCCAATAATTATGCCCAATGAGAAAGGGCTTAATCTGGCTTTCCCAGAGAAGGTAATTACTCTCATTGAGTTTAACCGAAACTAGGGTTGAAATATTGGTGGGAGAGACGGTGAGGGAAGAGCAGGAATCTGTTGCCATAGTTGGGAGAAAGATAGGAAGAGGATCGGGTTGGTGGTCAGACTATAAGCTCTGATACCATGTAGAATTCTGTGAAATCTGATGATTTCATTGATGTGCCGATAGGCCTATATATACAGGTCTTGGGATTGAGATAACTACAAACAGTTATCTCTCCCTTATCTGAATCTAAGTATAACTGCTATAGTAACTGCCTAGGTAACTGTCTATGGACATCTGTCCAATAACTGTTGTTGTCTACTAAATACAGTGTACAGTATAATACTGAATAGCTACAGAACGTGTACTATTCTACATCCCCCCGCAAACGTGGCACCCCGTGGGTGACAAGTTTGGAAGCAAGGGATAAATGGCGATTGACTGGAAGCCCTTTGGTGAAGAGGTCGGCAAGTTGTGCTGTAGAGGGAACAGTGTACAGTATACTGAATAGCTACAGAACGTGTACTATTCTACAGAAACAAAGCAAAATAACGGAACTAATTAACAAGAGCGACCAACTAGAATAGTTGCCTCGAAGGATCAGCTTAAAACCTAGAGAGACTGAACTCTATACGGATGCCCAGAAACGAACTCTGTCCCATAAGAAATTAGCATCCTTCCCCTCAGCATCTTCGGAAAATATTCTATTTCTTTCCATCCAAAAAAACTCAGGAAATTGCAAGAACAGCACATCTACCTAGCACGGCCTCACTCCTTAAGCTTCTCACGTACTAATGCCGCACAAGAGTCGGGGATTGCTCAATTAAATCCAAAAAAAGAAAAATTATTTATATTGGTTGACTGATTTTTTTTATGATGAAACAAAAATATTGCAACAGAACCATAAAATACACAGTGCCAAGCAGAGTGAAGATATTCTATACCAAGAGCACAGAAAAAGATGCCAGTAGAAAAGGCCACTCCCACAAAAAAGACTAATACAGGGTTGTGACAATAGAACAATAAAATACACAGTGCTAAAACATGTGGTTCCAAATTTACAGCTACTGACAGTTTATTTTATGAACATGAATCCCTAAATATTATGAAAAATTAAATGTGCCAATAAGTTTGACAAGACTTATCTTGTAAAGGGCTTTGCAAGAAATTCGCATTTTATCTACAATTCTTCACTCAACATAAGAAACAAAAAATTAAAAAGTAAGGAGTAAAGAGTAGGAGAATGCTGAACTAAGACTGTTACGACTTCCTACAAACCTGGGTTCAAATCAAATGCGTCTAACAAGAGTTCACCAATTCTATTTTCACTGATAAATAATAATTTGTGTTATATTAGACAATAAACAAATGAAAGAGCATACTCCTTAAACCAAAAAGTTTCTTGTTCTATCCCCAGATAAGTGCTCGATGAAATCTAACTCCATGTCGCAGGAAACAATTAAACTTCTGGCACCACCAGGTATGTTTCTAACAAAATGTGTCATCACAAAAAGAAAGTACGCTAGCAAATAACCAATCCAGATAATACCTTTCATTAATGCTGTTAGCTTTTGAATCCCACCAAAGTATCCAAAAACTCTGCAATTGTGCAACGAACGAGTAATAATCATCAGAGCATCCAGGAGTGGTATCCCGTCAGATATGATATTTAATGTTGTGGAATGGCCAGAGAAGTCTGCTGTTGATCGAACTGTACTGGTGTTTACTGGATTAACAATGGAAGAACCAAAAAAACCATAAAGAAGATAGCAAGAAAACCTATTTTTGGAGGAAGGAAGATCATAATTCAAATATGGAGGGGGAAACGTTCATAAGAAAGAAACTAATTAACCAAATATTCAATATAGCATGACCGAGTTCCTGATGAAATGTTCACTAAATGCCTTCCAAAAGAGAAAACGAAACAAACAAAATTCAAATTGACAAAAACTTTTAAACAATATAAAATTAGGATGGCAAAGATAGATGGCAGTTACAAATTTGTCCAAGAAGGAACATCAAAAACCCACTTTTCATAAACACCTAGCCTGCTGATTAACATACGTAAAATCAACTTTTTATACTATTATGAATATGATAAAAGACGGTGATTATAGATAAAATGAAAAATAATTATAAAATAAAATTTAGAAAGAAAAAAACACATCTTCCGAGATCAGGCTCTTAACATTTGGCATGTCAAGACTCAAGCCATTGTTGATTGGACTTTACAAGGATATCACGCATAGGGCCAAAAACATTGTCATTAGAACAAATAGTAAATTCTGTTTCGCAGAGAATTTACCAGAAGTATTTAATGCAGAAATACAACAAACAAAAGCACTTTGTTATTGTAAACAGAAAACATGATGTTTTAACTTACACTCTGCAACCATAGCAGTTAAGTGTGTAATCTCTTCGGTAAATATTAAAATGACTTCTGCAGGATGTCCGGCAAAGCAGCCAATAACTATATCATCTGAATGTGCTGAATTCTCTGGAGGTTGAATGGTAGTTGAAGTAGCCTCTGACAATTGGCCTGTATTTACTGGTACCCAATTCTTGTATACAACAAGGTACTGCTTAAGAAAAACATGAAAAAGCCTCCTCTTTTCCACCTACAAATAGAGTGAAAAAATAATAAATGAATGTCATTCTCTGCTCTCAATTAATTTGCATATATGTCATCCTAAAACACCGGAGGTGACAAAAGATGATGTATTTTGCTTGCCTAACAAGTTGGTCATTTCCTGATATGGTTCATCTGCATATATTCTCACCTCGTGTAATCAAATTTCTTGTATACTATCTAGCTCCATGAACCATGAAGGTTAGGTTATAACTCTTTTCTTCTGAACATATTAAATATGCATCATCATGGTTAGAGAATTATATATGCCTGGAAAAGATAATGGGAATAGCTTCTCTAAGAGCCAAATAGTCCCTTCTTTGCTTTGGCAATAGGGAAGATAATGCATGAGAAAAGTTATAAATAGTTTAAGAATTGTATTTATCAAGGGAACACAGTTTACCTTATTACATCAGAAAATAATTTACAAGCAGTCTCTATGAAGCTAAAAGATCTTGAAGAATTTTCGGATAGAAAATTTAATAAAGTGATAAACTTCCATGCATACCTTATCTTTAGCCTTTTCATATCTATCCCAAAGTATATTTAAGACCGCCTCATCTCCAACTTCACTGGAAAAATCAAGGCCAAGCCATCAAAATCACATTTGAAAATAGTTAATACAATTCTCTTTTTAAAGAAAATAATTGTCAATAATTCTCCACGCTATAGTAAAATAAAAATTTATTCATGGGAGGCAGAATTTTACGCAATCCAAATGACTAATAACAGAAGAAAACAAAATATTAAGGGCACCGAAAGGCTTAGCAAATTAGGCATCCTAAATTTAACAAGTCCTGTCTTATTCAATTTGTAACTCTGTACTATGCTGGCCCACCCTATATAATGACATTGTAGAATTGGTGAATTTTCTGATGTGATTCACATAGCCAAACGGCTGTATATATATACATAAGTGTAGGGAGATAAGATCAGGCAGTTATATCTGTCCTAATCTTATCCTAACAGCAGTTAGTAACTAACTAACTGCTAGTAACTACCTAGGACAGATGTCTAATGTTAATGTACACGTGTATGTCTACCTATACAGGTCTAGTAGTGTTCTGTCCTACAGCTCTAGGATTATACTGTCGTACATCCCCCCGCAAACTAGGCACCTTATGGGTGACTAGTTTGGAAACAAGTTGACTGTGACGAGCAAAGGGGAGTCCTTTGGTGAAGATGTCTGCCAGTTGATGAGCTGAGGGGACAAAGAGGACGATGTGTTCTAGCAGCAACCCTTTCACGAAGAAAGTGGTAGTCAACGGATATGTGTTTGGTACGAGCATGGAACACCGGGTTGGCTGTCATGTGTGCAGTACTTATGTTGTCACAATAAAGTCGAAGGGGCAACTGAGGCAGGATATGAAGTTCTTGCAGGAGGCTTAGGATCCAAATTGTGTCTGCACAGGTGTAGGCTAGGGCACGATATTCCGCCTCTGAGCTGGAACGAGAGACAGTTTTCCGTTTCTTAGCACACCAGGAGATCAGATTGGGACCAAGAAAGATGCAGAAACCAGTAACTGATCTGCGTGTGTCAGGGCAACCTGCCCAATCAGCATCCGAGAACGCTTGTAGGCTTAGGGGGAAGCGGAAGCGCTGCCGAATGAGTCCTGTGCCTATTGTGCCTTTTAGTTACCACAAGATGCGCTTGACAGCAGTAAGGTGGGCATCTGTGGGACGGCTCATGAATTGGGCTACATTTTGAACTGCATAGGAGATAATCGGTCGCGTGAGTGTCAAGTAAAGAAGGGCACCCACCAATTGTCTGAAGATAGAGGGATCTGGGAGAGACTGTCCAGTGGTGGCAGAAAGAGCTTGTTTTACAATCAACCAGGCCACTACGGTTTAGGAGCTCAACAGTGTATTTGTTTTGTGTTAGAGTGAGGCCAGTGGGAGTGGAACGAGATTCAACACCTAGGAAGTAGTGTAGGGGACCCAAGTCTTTGATGTCGAAGGCACGGGCTAAGGCGGTCATGAAGGTAGACAGTGCCTCTTAGGAGTTTCCTGTCAATATGATGTCATCAACATACAGTAGCAGATACATGATGCATTTATGTTGATGAAGAACAAACATTGAAGGGTCTGACCTGCTTTGACAGAATCCATAGTGAATGAGAAAAGTGCTGAAACGGGCAAACCATGCTCGTGGAGCTTGTTTTAGGCCGTAGAGAGCCTTATGGAGGCAGCATACATGATTAGGGTGTTGGGAATCAGTGAAGCCAGGGGGCTGAACCATGTAGACTTCTTCATGTAAAGTGCCATGGAGAAAGGCGTTAGTGACATCCATTTGACGGATGGGCCAGCCAAGAGAAACTGCAATGGCTAGAACTACGCGGATGGTTGTTGGTTTGACCACGGGACTGAAGGTTTCATTGTAGTCGAGTCCTTCTTGTTGGTGGAAACCTTTGGCAACGAGGCAGGCTTTATAGCGTTCGATAGAGCCATCTGCACGCTGTTTTAAGCGAAAAACCCATTTACACCCCAAGGCATTGGCATGAGAGAGAAGGGGAACCAAGGACCAGGTGTGTTGCTTCATAAGAGCATTGTATTCAGTTTGCATAGCCGCTGTCCACTCAGAAGATTTAGAGGCCTATGTGTAGGAGGTTGGTTCCGGTATGGTAAGTTTAGTAGTGTTGAAGGCCTGGGGCAGGGGATATCTGGAGGTATACAGGAGGTTTCGGGATTTTGAAATCCCAGCCTTGCTGCGGGTAGTCATAAGGTGAATATTGGGGGGTCTTGTAGGGTGAGAAGAGGATGAGGAGACACCTGGAGACGCTGCAGAACTGATGGAAGAGGACTGGTCCGGTTGGAATTCTGGTAGTGGTGAGGATGGTGGTGTGGGTGGAGGGGAGGAAGAAGGATCGAGGGCTGGTGGTGCTGGGACTAGTGAGTGAGCAGGAAGATCGAAGGAAATTATGGGGGTGAAGGATAGGGGAGAGTTAGGAGGGGATGACTTGGGGTAAGGAAAGTCATGCTCATTGAAGACAACATGGCGGCTGATATAGACTCGACCTGTGGGTACATGTAGGCAAAGGTACCCTGCATGGTGTGGGCTGTAACCAAGGAAAATACAGGGTAGGTTGCGGGGTTCCAGCTTGTGTTTAGTGTAGGGTCCAATGAAGGGTAAGCATGAACAGCCAAAGGTTCTGAGAATATGATATGGTGGTGGTTTACCATATAGTTTAGTGTAGGGAGAGGTCCAGTGAAGAGTAGGGGTGGGTAGGAGATTAATGAGGAAAACAGCAGTGGTGATAGCATCTGCCCAGTAAGAGTAAGGCAGATCTGCTATATGGAGGAGGGTTAGTCCCATTTCGGAGATGTGACGGTGTTTCCGTTCAGCTAACCCATTTTGCTGAGGGGTGTGGGGGCAGGAAAAACGGTGGTGAATGCCATGTGCGGAGCAAAAGGCTTGGAACTGATGATTAGTGTATTTGGTGCCACCATCACTCTGAAACTGAGTTATATTTGTGTGGAATTGAGTTTGAACATAGGAATAGAATTTTGTGAAATGGATGAATACTTCAGACGGGTGTCTTAAGGGAAATATCCATGTAAATCGAGTATAATCATCAGTGAACAGTACATAGTACCGAAAACCAGAGACCGAAAGTACACGGGACATCCAAACATCTGAATGGATTAAAGTAAATGGTTTTATTGATTGATGAACAACATAGGAAAAAGACAGGCGAGTACTCTTATTGAGAGCACATTGATTACAAAAGGGTGCAGAATTTAAAGATACAGGAGTGCATAATTTATTTTTGGTTGCCACCATGCGAAGGACTTGGGAAGAGAGATGTCCAAGTCGCTGGTGCCATAGGGACAGGGCAGCACTGGTGAGGAAGGCTTGGTGTGGTGCGGATTGCGGTGTGATCCTGTAAAGACCATCTTTACAGGGGCCCTGAAACAGAACTTGATCAGAGAGTAAATCTTGAATAAGAAAGTGGTGAGGGAAGAAGGTAATTTTGACTTGGTGATCTTTAGTGTATTGAGAGACTGAGAGCAGATTCTTTTGGATAGAAGGAACATAGAGGACGTCAGAGAGTTGAAAATTGAAAGGACCAGAGGAGAAGGAGACTGTACCAGTTTGGTGGATGGGGAGGGTGGTGCCATTGCCGATCATGACTTGTTCAGGGGCGGAAGTTGGAGGTTGTGGGGAGGAGAGAGGATCCATGGTGACATGGTGAGTGGCACCTGTGTCCGGGTACCAATTTGGGTCTGAAACGTTGGCGAGGTGGAGACCAACGAAGGCTTGGGACAGGTTGTGATCTGTAGACTGGGACATATTGGGGCAGTGAGCAGCAAGGTGGCCATGGTAGTGGCAGGACCAGCATTGAGGACCGGTGGGGCGGTTGGAGGAATATGGAGATGATCCGAGTACACCAGGGGAAGGATTTGGGGACGCAGAGGAGGAAAGTTGAGCATGGCTATCACAAGCATGCTGTATTCTGAGCCAAGCACACGTAAAACAGCAATGACCAAGTCCCGGGAAGAGAATGGCAGCAAGAGAGTCTGCGAGTGTTTTGGCATGGTTGAGGTAGTCAGAGACAGATTGAGAGTCTTTCGTGAGAGGCATGAGTTGGAAACTGAGGTTAGTGGCATTTGCTAGGGATTGTTGGGAGAAATTTTGTCGTAGGCATTCCCAGATTTCTCGGGAAGTGTTCAGTCCGACAACCTGAGATAGAACAGGTTCTGTCAGCATTGCTCGAAGCATGCTGATGAGAGTTTGATCGATTTGGTACCACTGGTGGTACGCAGGATTAGGCAGAGGAACAGAAGACGCAGTAATGGCAGAGGATGATGAATCGGATTGGGGGGAGGATTCATCATTGACCGGAGAGGGAAGGGTAGGAGAGGGAGGGGAATGAGTTCCATCGATGAACCGCCAGTAGTTATGGCCGATCAGAAATGGTTTGATCTGGCTTTCCCAGAGAAGATAGTTTGATTCAGTGAGTTTGATGGACACTAGGGTTGAGACATGATTTGGTGAGATTGAGGGGGAGGCACAGGAGTCACTAGCCATGACAGGAAGGAAAGGAGGATCGAACTATGGTGGTCAGACGTTCTGCTCTGATACCATGTAGAATTGGTGAATTTTCTGATGTGATTCACATAGTCAAATGGCTGTATATATATACACAAGTGTAGGGAGATAAGATCAGGTAGTTATATCTGTCCTAATCTTATCGTAACAGAAGTTGGTAACTGACTAACTGCTAGTAACTACCTAGGAAAGATGTCTAATGTTAGTGTACACGTGTATGTCTACCTATACAAGTCTAGTAGTGTTCTGTCCTACAACTCTAGGATTATACTGTCGTACAAACATCATATAATTGAACTACAAATGCTTACAAAAGTCTACTCATCTAGATGGCCATTGGGGCTGCAAATGAACCTATCTAAGAGTGCGTTGGTGGGAACTAATGTATGAAAGAAATTAGAGTCCTTGGCAGATATTTGGGTTGTGAGTTAGGAGTACAAGAGTGACCTTTGAGTCTTTTGGGACTTCTTTTGGGGGTAATCTATGTGCTATATCTTTGCAGATCCCATTCGTTGTTAAAGACTAACGTAGAGTTATTAGGGATTTCTTTCTCATGTCTTCAAATTTATTTCGTGCATGCTCCTCCATACCCTTAATTCTTAGATGTTAGTCAGGTCTTCTTATAGGCCATCTTTCTGTTTCCTACAATGCGAGTTTGTTTCTTGTAAGTAAAAAAAATGCTTTCTGACCAACAAATCCCTAATCAAATTTGCAACTATTCCTTCCTAACAGTGAATTACGATATTGGCAATTGTAAGAAGGACCATGAACAGAAGCCTCCCTGCGTCAAGCCTATAGCTCCTGGGTTCCCCTTACCCTATAAATTTAGTGACTGAACAGTTCACTCAACTTAATCATCCTTCAATCCACTTCAACAAGGGTAAAGTGGTAGAATTCCAATAATTTATCCTTTATCAATGTGGTCTTTCAACCAAATGTTTAGGATCAAGAAAAATACAACCAGATGACTTATCTTTACCGCAATAAACTATGCAAATCCCAACAACTCCCCCAACAACCTCCTCTAAAAAAGGCCTGGCAAGGACTGGTGGCCAAGACCTCGTAAACTAAAAGTTGAGATGAAATAATCCCTCATATGGACTTTATGAAAAGTAGTATATTATGACTTACACCTAAGACCAATCTCTGTCCTGCTCCCTTTACCAATAGAGTCAAGGCCTAGAGAATGGCTTTTCCAACAGGAAAACATCTTAAAAAATTAACATAAAGCACGGTGAACAATTCTCACATGTATAGAACGGACCCAAATTATACCTACGGCATAGTAATTCAAAACTCTAACAGTTACCCTACTTCAGCTCCCCTGTCTATTAAAATTACACAAAAAGAAAAATCCCTAAAGGAGAACTAGAGGCTATATTTAGGTTCATTTTTTCAGTGAATCAGTGGAGGGGAACACTTATTCTCGCTCACTTCAGCTTTTTATTGAAAGACTTGAGATTTAATTAGCTAAATTAACTAGGATTCTACCAAATATTCCTGGAATCATACAACAGCAGTTGGACATATGAGTCCTTTTATAACAACAATCTAGGTCCTTTGCTATATTCCATCCAACAGCAAAACCACAATTTACAAGTTCTAACATGCCACAGTAAAGCAATAAGCAGTAATCATAGGAAGCATAAGTACCTAAAGCGGATCTTTGGACCAGGAGGAGAGAACCTCTGAGGTTGGGACCCTGAAGCAGTATCTCCATCTTGGCCACCGGAAGTTCTTCGAATAAGGTCAGCAACACCCTTGACAATATTCATGCTTCACCGCCCCCAGGATTTATATGTAAGTCAGCACGTCACAATTCAATAGCCCATCACCTTGCTAGCTTTCCTAATACAAAGTAAATAAATCACCATTTAAGCTAATACAATTTCTCATGCACTCACAATCGCACTGAAATTGTCGCCTAAGTCACAAATTTGTGAAGGCAATAAAAGAGACAAGAAAGTTTGGCTCCGGTCAGAATTAACAGTTAGAGGAGCTCCGTTGAGAATCGTGCAATAAATAGAGTGGTTTGAGTTGACTTTATGTGCCCTATATTCATTCAACAAATCTTCTAAAACCTCCAGCTCATTTTCCATTCCTTTTCCTCTCTATCTTTTGGCAAACAAACAGAAACACTATCCGAGTCTAGGACTAAAATGAACTAACACTTTGAAGCGTAAACAGCCTAAACTTAGATCCAATCAGCTGCTGATAAACAAAAAAGTAAGAAAACCACATTATTTACTACAAAAGAAAAAAAAAACAACGAAATATCTGATAAAAATGAATCCAGATGAAGATATCTAACTTCGAGAAACTAAATTACGAATAAAATACAAACAATGGATCAAAGAGGAACACTCGAACACCATGATTGAATTCTATAATCAATGCGTCAATTTGAGGAAGGAAATTATGAGAACCTGATCGGATCGCCGGGCCCAAGAAAGATGTTTTGGATAGGGTTTGTGATTGAAGATCTGAGACGGCAATTCTTGGTAGCTCTTTCCTCTTCTTCTGCTACAATGGCGTCAGTGTAAATTCAACGAAAGACAATGCGTAAGCAAAAAAGGAAAAGAAAAGGATGAGAGAACGAAAGAAGGAAGGAAAATACAAACCCCAATTAGTCGTTAAATTTCAATATTGCCCCTGCTGCTTGCTATGGTGGTTGAAGATCAGAGCCGGTGATGTGATTTTTTCTGGTATTTTTACTTCAATTGCACCTTATTTTCGAATTAAAATGATATTTTAGAGTATATTTTTATTGTAAGTGTTAAGTTCATTATGAAATCAATGAGTTGTTGCAAATCGGTATATCTCCGATGTCAATTAGATGTCTAATATTTGATGTACCGCTTACATAGCACTAACATGATCGACAAGAATGCAAGTGAGATAAGGGTATAATTAAAAGTTTGATCAAACTCTAAATCCCCAAATTTCTTGGCATATGTCTATCTCAATTATCCCCAAATTTGTAAATGAATCCCTAAATCCCCAATCTACTTCGCATATCTCAATCCCTAAATCCCCAAACTTGGCCTTCTTCATCTTCCTTCTTCTTCTTTTTCTTCGTCTTCATCATCGTTCTTCATTCTTGTTTTTTGTTTGTCTCGTCTTCTTCGTTTCTTTCTTCTATCTCGTCAATGGCACCTTCATTCGTCAATCTCGTATTCTTCATCTTCGTTCTTCGTCTTCATTCTTCGCTCATCGTCTTCATCATCAAAAATCTAGCTGCATCAAAAGGGATGAACAACATTGAAGCCAAGATAAACAGCATTGAAGCCAAGATGTGTTTATGTGGAAAACCCTGCAAGGTAAGGACATCTTAGACCGATAGGCATCCTAGGAAGCGATTCCAAGTTTGTCCAGTAACTGGGATAAGGATTGATTTGGTTTCTAGGTTGATTTTAGGGTTTTTTGTTGAATTTGGTGATTATGGTATAAACATTGATTTGGTTTGAGTGAGTGAGTGAGCGTTGAATTTAGGGTTTTCGGTTTAAATGTTGAATTTAGGTTTGTTACATTGATTGTTGGATGTAATTATTGGTTTTTGATGCAGGGAGGTAAATTTTAGGCTTGTTATATTGAATGTTGAATCTTGGTTGATTTCAGTTATAATATGTGTTATATTGATTGTAAGGAGGTAATTGTGGGTTCTCGGAATGGTATAATCCTAATAACTGTCATAAATACAAGTCAATTATACCGGGGCTATTGAGAACGAATCGGATATTGGAAGATGAACTCAAGAGGAGTAGAGTTAGGATAGGGAAGATATGGGTAGCTCTCATTATATCATAGATTGTGATGATTGTGATGAAGGCATGAGGTAGATTTAATTGTGTAATACCCAACAAATCCAATTTTATATTAGATTCTAGGTTGTTGGGTAGTGTTGATGGAATATATTATTGTAACATGGCTTGTAACAATTGTTGTAAGGGATGATTTTATGGAACTCTTTTAAGTTACTTTACTCGGTTACTCTTTCCTTTTACTTTTCTAAATTGAGTCTAAATCAATAAAGCTTAATCGACTCAAAAAGCAACATACTTTTATTGAGTCTAAAAGCAGCAATGACTTGCATCTACGTACATTGATTCCAATGTAACAAAGATACAATGAATGTAAAAGCAAGATAGCTCAATTGACTCCAAAAGAAGCAGACCTACATAAACTTCAATGTCTTCATTAGGCCAACCTAATTGTATCTAAACTTAGAAGTAAGGCCAAATTGCACAAAACATGGCCAAAGTACACAAAAAATGTGGCCAAACTACATAAGGCCATTGCTAGTAGACTAGTAGACAATTATCAATGTTTTCCATTTTGTTAGGGATTTAAAATTCAATTTCTTTGGTGGAGAAGCTTGAGTTAAGGGAGATATTGGTGGTATAGGTTGTGAGTGACTGTGTCGAGTTGCTAGGAGACTTTCCAAGTTCATTCAGGGTGTAGGCAGTTGGGACAAGGATTATGCAGGGGCTGGAGCAGATTCTGTTGTAGGGGCTAGAGCAAGTTCTGTTGTAAGGGCTGGAACTGGTTCTATTGAAAGGGGTGAAACTGGTTCTGTTGTAGGGCCTGGAGCAGGAGTAGGTTCTGTTGTAGGTTTTGTGGTCCTTGACTGCTTGCTAGTTGAGGCAGCTTTTGCTTTCCACCTGTCTTTTGCCTCATTTCTTATCTTCCTCAGAGCCTCTGCCTCTTCTGCAATAGGAACATGCATGTCAAATGTTCAATGAGATCGAGACACAGTTGCCACCCTAAACTCATCTCAAAGTTCCAGATTACACCCTATAATAAATTTGAATTCCCATTTGCCCCTTGTTCTAAACTATAAGCCAAACACATCACATTTCACATTTAACATTCCAAGGTACATGTGAAAACATCTTTCCACATTTCACATGTGAAAACACTTTTCCACATTTCACATGTGAAAGCACCTTTCCACATTTCACATGTAAAAGCATCATTCTAAGGCACATGTGAAAGCATCTTTCCACATTTTACTTGTCAAAGTAGTATCTTTTCACATTTCACATGTGAAAGCATATTTCCACGTGTCAAAGCATCTTTCCACGTGTCAAAGCATCTTTCATTTTTCATTAAGCATAACACTTCAATGAACTTGAAAGGATAAGATGGTTACTTAGCACTTGTTAAGCCTATGGCCTAGTTCACTAAAATTGTTGCACTTAAGCTTAGTATGGTACCTTCTAAGCTTGTTTGGATGTTGTGGTAACTATGTCTTACCAGCCAACTTTTTCCTACTTTTCCTTAGCATTCCTAGATGTCATAGGCTCAATAATCCTCTCATAGCACTTCAAGTATGTCACTTTGTTATAGCATCCATGTACATACTGTTTTGCTTGCCTATTCAACTTACTGATTGCTAAACAAGCATGTCGACATGAGATTCCATTAAGATGCTATTCCCTACATGAACATTTTTTGCCTTCAAATCCACCCTAAATTGCCTTTCAGATTGGTAAGTCACTTCAAAGACTTCATTACATGCATGTCTTGGAATATACCACTGCCCCACTTTCTTCTTGTTCTCTAAAATAGACCTTATCCTTGGCCCAAATTATTCACTCCAACAAACAGTTGCCAACTTCCTTGTTGAGAACAACGACATCATCTAAGTTCTGATTTTCTCCAGCATAGTTATAATTGGATTGTCCCTAGCAGACAAGATTGCCTTATTCAATACTTTGTTGAGGCCGTTGAGTAAAATATCCATTTAATAGTCGGTGCTGAAATGAGACCTTGTCCATTGCCTCAGATCCATCTTACTTAACCAATCATGGGCTGCAAGACTCAATTTTGCCATTGCCTTCATTTCTTATTTGTACCATGCAATAGTAGTTAACCTTGAGCTTTTCTCAAACTGCAACTTTAGTGCTAATCCCTTATGTATTGCATTGAAGCTCCCAGACGTATGCTTAGTACAGTGCCTATGATCAACCCTTGGAAACAACTCATTGATAACCTCGATTAATCCATTCTATTTGTTAGTCATGAACAGGGGTCCTCTCTTATTTTCAAGCTTCAAGTCCACATCCAACAACCCAAGGAACCATTTCCATGTAGAGTAGCTTTCTACCTCAATAATGGAATAAGCTACTAGGAACATGATGTTGTTAGCATCAACACCAACAATCAAAATCTAGCCTAAGCAGGGTTTCTTGATGTGGGCACCATTCAATCTAATAAATGGTCTACATCCTTTCAGCCAATCCTTTTTGCACGCACCTAAGCACATATAAAGCCTTTGGAATCTTGGCTCACCATCACCCTCAACCTCATATTCGGTCTTCATTGTGCTGCCAATGTTTACCCTAATAAGCTCTTCACAATAATCTCTCAACTTCCCATATTGGCTCACGTATGTCCCCTCCAAACTTTCAAAGGTCATCCTCCTTGCTCTATAGCATGCTGTCTTACTAGGCCTACAACTTGTTTCTTGATTGATCATTTCTTGAAATGCACCAATATCCCACTTCTTTCTTGTAAGGTGATTTTTTTATATCTATAAAGGAAAGGGAAAAAAGGGCAGAACCGGTAAAACACTGTAGAGGAACAGTATTTTTTTAAATCTCTTTTATGATTTTTTTAATATGTATAAAGGAAAAGGAAAAAATAATAATAATAAAGGAAAAGAAAAAATTAAGGAAAAGGAAAAAAAAATTTGATATATATAAAGGAAAAGAAATATATATATATATATAAAGGAAAAGGAAAAGAAAAAAAGAAAAAAAATGGTAGAATTGGAAAAACACTGTAGATCTACAGTGTTTTCCCAATTCTCTTTTAGTATAGATTTAATTGGTAGTTCCTTCCCCACAAATATGTTCTCCTTGGAAGCTCTTCACTTGAAAGTAATCCCTTCAATTCACCCTAGAGGCATATATGAAGAAAGGACAACCTTCATCTTTAGCTTTGATACATACAACTATGATTTTGTCTGAGCAATTCTTATAGAAAACAAGCTTCCTCTTAGTATTCACTAAATATGTTCACACAGCCTCTCTAAAGATTGCTTTACTTGAGAACTTCTTTCCAAGCTAGAATTGGGGATTTTTCCCATCAGTTTCAGGGTTGAACTGGCTACCTCTAACTTTCTTCGTCCTTGATTTCTTTTGAGAAGGCTCATGTTCCCCACCATCCACTTGCTCATCTTCCCACCATCTAGTTCTGGTTATGGATCAAATGAATCCAACCTTGGAGAGCTTAGACTATCACCTACTTGCTCATTTTCACCACCACCATTAGAATGTGCACAATCAAAGGCGACATCAAAGTCTACATAGGCTGCAAACAGGTTGTCATCATCTGCTTCCAAAGTAACCTCCTGTGTTTGTGCATAATCTTCATCAACAACATACTCAGGATCATCACTGTTGGAATCATCGTCACCGTCATTATCTTCACTCTCACTTGTACTTGAACAAACATAACATGGCTCTGTAAATTGTCAGGACCCGACCCTCCTCGGTCAGGACCCGACTCATCTAGCACCATATTGTCCGTTTTGGGTCTCGCCCTCAGGGTTTTGTTTTCGGGAGCTCATGGTGCAACTTCCAGGGGGTCACCCATCATGGAATTACACCAGCCTCAACTCGCTTAACTTTGGGGTTCCAATCCCCCCCAAAGCCACTTGAGCTCCCAAAAGGCCTAGTGCTAGATAGGTGTGTGCCTACACCTTTAAGGCACACCACCATCCTCTCCCAGACCATTCCCCCCTCGCAGGAATGTGGGATTGTTCACCGTTCCCTCCAGGACACGGGTCTTACAATCCACCTCCCTTAGGGCCCAGCGTCCTCACTGGCACACTTCCCGGTCGGGGTCTGACTCTGATACCAAATTGTCAGGACCCGACCCTCCTTTGTCAGGACCCGACTCATCTAGCACCATATTGTCCGCTTTGGGCCTCGCCCTCACGGTTTTGTTTTCGGGAGCTCATGGTGCAACTTCCCAGGGGGTCACCCATCATGGAATTGCACCAGCCTCAACTCGCTTAACTTTGGGGTTCCAATCCTCCCCAAAAATTGTCAGGACCCGACCCTCCTCGATCAGGGCCCGACTCATCTAGCACCATATTGTCCGCTTTGGGCCTCGCCCTCACGGTTTTGTTTTCGGGAGCTCATGGTGCAACTTCCCAGGGGGTCACCCATCATGGAATTACACCAGGCTCAACTCGCTTAACTTTGTGGTTCCAATCCCCCCCAAAGCCACTTGAGCTCCTAAAAGGCCTAGTGTAGATCAGAGTTGCGCAGCGGCATCCTCTATCTAGCACTATATTGTCCTCTTTGGGCCACAATAATACTCAACAGCAAGCCTGCACCCTCAAGGTTTTGACCCCGAGACCTCGTGGCGAGCAATACCTTTTTGGCAAGTCTCAACCAACGCGACCACGGGAGGCCTAGTGCTAGATAGGTGTGTGCCTACACCTTTAAGGCACACCACCATCCTCTCCCAGACCATTCCCCCTCGCAGGAATGTGGGATTGTTCACCGTTCCTTCCAGGACACGGGTCTTACATAAATCCCCTTCTTGCAGCAACATGCTTCAATACTTCAGCACTAGGCTGCTGAATAGCCTTACCCTTACCTTTCACCACTTCAGCACTAGGCTCCTTTTCTAACTCTACATGTTTTGGTAATTTAATCTCATCACCACCTCCAGATTTCAAATAAATAGGTACACATTGTCTTCTCTTTGCATACTTGACATAAAGTCTGAATAAGTCTGCATCTTATTGCATTTTCAACAATTTACCACTATCCAAGTCCACAAAATAGGTTGATAAGGTACTAGGGGTATAACCAAGCTCAGCCCCTAAAAACCTAAGTTCCAATATGGATATAAACTCATATGTACACACACCAATCTATGTACACTAATTCACCTCCGTTGTAAGACCAACTCGACTCCTCTATACAAAATGTCCCTACATCATCTGCATTCAACAATCACCCAATAAATAGCTAAGTAAAACATATCAAAACAATTAATACATCATAATTATAAGAGAGTTTTGGCACAATGACATGGAGTGTCAAAGTTCATATCTGGCAGTAGTCATAGGTAAATCAATATGACAACATGTTTCATCAGAAGTGAATACATAACTCATAAAGATACAAACATGTTGACCTGGAAGCTAAAATAGTCCATAGAGAGGATAATGACACTAAAATACCAAGGATTTAGTCATAGGTAACTCAATATGACAGTCAAATGGAAAGTTTAATGCATTAGTCACGACTTTTATGTAGTACATCAATATACCATAATGCAACTAATGTACAATTAAAAAGCCATACAATTCCATCATCTGTATTCACCCTAATGTACTAGCATTAACAAAACACAAGTCTATCAATTCCACCATCTGTATTCACCTATCATTTCAAAAACCAATCGAAATAAAGTAAATTCTCTTCTAAGTAAAATTAAGCAAATGTTCTTCTGAGTGAAATCAAGCAAATGTTCTTCTGAGTGAAATCAAGCAAATGTTCTTCTAACTACAATCAAGTAAATCTTCTTCTAACTGAAATCATGTAAATGTTCTTCTACTTGAAATCAATAAAAACCAATCGATTTCAATCAAATATAAGTGCGTATTCTTCTAACTGAAAATGAAGAAGCAATTACCATAAATGGGCTGCTGAGCCCATTTGGTTCACCGAATCATCCTCGGATGAGTCTTTGGACTTCTCTGACGCCTCCAATGTCGAGTGCAGAGCTACCAATTTCCCCAACTTCTGAAATCCCTAAATCGTAATTTCTCAAAACCTTAGTATTTCCTAATCGCGTGAAATCCCCAATTTCCCAATTTCAAAATTAGGTCGCGAGGGAGAAAGAGATTGATTCGATTCCAGGTCGGTTCCACGTCGACCTCTTCTATACCAATATCGACCTCTTCCACATCGACCTCTTATATTCGACGTCTCTATTTTACCCCCTACATTGGACGTCCAGTTGATAGGAATAACGAAGAAACACCAATTTGCAACAACTCAGTGATTTCAGGTTGAACTTAACACCTATAATGAGAACATGGTGCAAAGTGTCACCTTAGTTCGAGAATATTGTGCATTTGAAGTAAAAAAAAAAAATTATCCGAGAACTAAAATAAGTGAGTTAGGTATCAAATTATTCACCAGATAAAACGATTTTACCCGATTATTTTTTTCTTACCATAAAGAAACGGCGTCTATCCTATCGATGAAGCTTGCACAAGAGTGCGGCTTCATATATTATTATAAGTATTGAATCAAAATTTTAGAATAATATAGAACATCCTAACTAGATAAGAGAACAGATTCTTGTTTTGATATGCACTAGAATAAGGAATACTATGTTTATGTTCTAAATCAAAATTTAATTTTGAAAAATTAGTATATTTAATATAATATTATCTGGGTTGTTAATAAGCTATAATGATGAAATATGATGAACAGAAAGTGTTAATATAAATTGTAACGACCCGAAAATTCGAGAAAAGTGAAATTTAGAAAATTAGATAAAAATGACGATTTTGCCCTTATAAGGTCAAAAAGTTGACTTTTTGAAATGAACATTTTTTGGATGTTTCAAGAAGACCGTTGCAAAGGTCTCAGGCTCCTGGGTTCGTAGGCAGGTAGCATGCCAAAAATTGAGTTCGAATGAATTCATTTTGGGGTTTAAATATTATACAGGCATTTTGGTAATTTGGTATTAAGGGCATTTCGGTCATTTCACTTGGAGTATTTTTCTTGTGGATTGTGTGAGATAGTGACAAGTGTCCATTTTATCTCATATGGGTGTGTGCACCGCCTTTAGCATGTGAGTATGTGCATGTACATGTTTTAAATGTGTGTGTTGTGTTGTGCGGTTGAGAAGAAATGAGGGTTGGTGAGCTCAGACCCGAGAGAGAACCCGAGAAGGAAAAAAATTGGAGTTTGATTGTACCATTGAGTTTTCGACCTAGTCTCTTGAAAACAAGGTCACCGACTTTCCTTGTGAGTTCCTACGATTCTAAAAAGCTATTGGTTCGAGGTTTTGGATGCTGAAATTATATAGACGGCAAATGGTGACGAACAACCAAGCAAATGGGAGTTTGTGGACGAGTTGGGAGGTAAGTTTTTCAGTTTTGAATGCATAGACCCTTTCTTGGGTTAATTTAGAGAAGTTTGGACGAAGAAAGAATGAAAAAAGGATGAAAATCGAGGAAATTACGTCCGCATAGTGACCTTCAACCCCGAAACCAATGAAAACTGGGTGAAGGAGACGATGAACACCACGACTTCTGGTGGCGCGGGTGGGCACGTAGACCACCATATGAACGTTTATGTTCTCGACAATGTGAGTCCAGCGGTAAAGTTTACGAGACAATGGCAGTTTTGAATGTTCAAAGATTTATGTTTCATTTTAAATCCGTTTCAAATCCCAAAAAATTGAGAGATTAAAATATGAGTTATTTTGGGGACGATTAGTAACCCTTATAAGTGAATTGTGATAGGAGGTAATGTTCCCGAGAATTACAGAAAGGCGTGCAATTCAGCATTGGACTGATTGGACGATGTGTGAGTGAAACTTTATTTTCTTTAACTTAATATGCATGCATATTTAAGTATTTTAAATGCTTTTTTTATGTGATTTCTGTGATTTTGGATTAAATTTGATTTTTATATGATTTTTGGTGATTTTATGAAATTCATTTTAAATGCACATTTTACGAGGTTTGCATATATTGTGGGTTTTGGGCTTAGGCCCCGATTCAGAGACATCGATTTGGTTTTAGAAGTTTATATATATATATATATAAAATAAAAGTGTGTTTTCCTGATATATGTGATGTGAACTATATGTGTTTTTGGACAACCCTCCTAGAGATGTTGGTTGGATGGTGAGCCTCTGACGTTGAGGTGAAGCTCATTTTCCTGAGTCAATTCTCGCTTGGACGTCGAGGTAAGCTCATTTTTTTGGAGTGATTGGCCTACCGATAGTGCAGCTGATATGATGATTGATATTGCACATCGAGGATAGGTTGGATATTAATTGATTATGTGTGATTGCTACTACTTATGCATTGGTATTTGCATACATGATTTGATTTACAGAAATTGGTTAATTTACTAAGATTTGCTCATATTTCGGGATTCAGGATTCATATTCTATTTTTAACCCAAATTTAATGATTTTCATATGCATGCATAGTTTTATAAAACGGAGGGTAAATTGCTTATGTTTTCAAACTACGCTTTTAAAATACTTATTTTTGTCCACTTACACATTTTTCATGTTTTTGATAACCTCTAGGGCCGTTGCATGGAATTCGAGGCTAATTGAGAGGCAGAGGCATAAATTGAAATCGACCCTCCTTGTGGGGAGCTTTTAACCTCTAGCAATCTCGATCCTGAGCCTCTCTACAGTTTCTCACATAGAATGGCCCTTCTCAGGCAATGCGTCGTGACTACTCCAGTGTCCTTGACATCTAGAAGAGGCAATCCACTCATAAGGATGGTATTTTTTTTTAAAATCGAAATCAAATCCATTTCAACAGGGTCTCATCCTTAGTTATAATTTCCATAAACCATTTCCACAAATCCAATTTCCCCACTTAGGTGACTCAACCCAAAATTCCATTTCATAAACCAGAACTAGGACTCATGGCCAATAGTACAAACCAGTTGGGCTTCCAGCCCGATACCTCATTAAATCAAATGGATTTCAAGTTTGATTGTTCATAAGTCAAATGGGTCTCAAGCCCAATTCCATATTTCCAAATTCTAAATCATTCCATTAATCAACCATTGAAACACAAGCACGTATAAACCCAACATAAAACCATAAACCTCAGAATACGTGCAAATGCGTAAATACCAAATACCAAAATCATATGCACTCAAGGAATTTCAAATCATAGATATAAAACATATAAAACAGTTATGCATGCATCATATTTAGAAATCAAGTGTCCACTCACAGACCGTCCTTGTTGAGCGCATGCACACTACGCCGTAAGCCTCTCCGGACTAATCCAACCTCTCCGGGTCATCTGGACCTATCCAAATCACACTCAAAGGTCACTAACCATCGATACCAGTCCTAATCATCAACCCCCAAAACTCCCGGAAAATTCAACGTATCCCAAACACACATCCCTAGGCTAAAAACCTCAATTTGACCAACCTAACGATCTTCGATCGACTCAAAACCGCCACCATTGTATTTGTAACGACCCGTCCCGGGAGTCGGGGTTAGTAAAGTAATTATTGACGGATTATCTAGGTTAATCGGTGATTAGTTGGTTGCTTTCGGACGTTTAGCGCAAAATGACGATTTTGCCCCTATAATGGGCAAAATGTTGACTTTTAGTTCAGATGGTCAATTGGGCATTGGCCGATGACCGTGACGTAGTTCTGGACGTCACGAGTCAATAGACAGGTGGCACGCCCGATTCCGACATCGGAGGAGGAAGTTATGATGTTCGGAAGGTTGAGGGCATTTTCGTAAATTGGTTTAACAGGGGAATTTTGTCGACTTTTTGAACGACAACGTTTCTTCACGCAAACCGAGGATCGTTAGATAGGTCTCGATGCCATGAGTACAACGACAGGCGGCACATCGGCATCGGACTTCGGATGAATTAGTTATGGGTTTAGGAACGCGAGGGGTAAAATGGTAATTTTGCAAAACAGGGGTAAATTGGTCTTTTACTTGTTTTTGGTGCTGACCCTTGGGATGAGGACACATGTCCTTGAGGGAATGGATATTTTTAGCCAGACCAGAGGGATGTGGACACGTGGGAGAGGTCTGGTTGGTTCCAGCCCCATCGTCCATTTGTTTTTAAGATTGATCGAGTAAAACCATTTCCCCCATTTTCTCCCAGACCCGAAACAGAGACAAAGACAGAGGAATTGTGTGTGTGTAGTGCGGGTTCATTGGGTTTGTAGGTGAGCTGGAGTAAAACAGAGAGTTAGGGTGGTGCCACCGTCGTGGTGGCCGTGAACGGCGGCTTCAACCGTGAGGAAACAACGGAAAACAGGGGATGTGGAATCGTGAGGAATCAAGAAGGTTGCTTACCCTCAATCGTGGCCATAAGCTCATGGTTTCTGAATGAAAGTTGTTTGGACGGTCGAGTTGAGCTCTTTGAACTCAAAGTTGAAGGTTAAACGAGACGGTAAGTAGAGGTTCCTTAAAAATAGACTTTGAAATCGAAAATGGTAAAACAAGTTTCAGTATTTGATAATTGATATTAATTGGTGAATAATGTCTTGGAGGTGACCAGAAGACGAATGGGATTAAAAGCATGGTAAATGGAGGTCTTTGACGGCTGGACAGATGAGAAAATTTTTGGGAGTGTAATCTTCGATCTGGAAGGTATTATTCAGGACTTGATTTTATGTTTTTGTTATGGGAATTATTTTTGGAGTTTAGGACGAATCTAATAGACTAAGTAGGACTGAAAATGGCTGAGAATTGGACAAAAACCGTGACCGCCGGTTCAGATGGACCAAACCGGTTCGAACCAAGTGAACCGGGTTCACCTGAGGTTGACGACGACACTGTTCATGCGCGTGGGTCCCACGCACAGAAACTTCTAGACGCGCATGGGGGCACGTGAAGGGTAGTTTGGGGAATCTTCCAACAAGACTTTTAAAGTATTTGATGTAAAGAACATTTTGGCGCTGGTTTCGAGTCGATCGAACACCGTCTCGATATGTTTCAGGATGTCCGAAGGTTTTAGGGCTCAGTTAAAAATAGTTAAAAATATGGGAAAATTATGGGATTTTAGTATGACCTTTGTGAAGTAGTTAGTGACCTTGATATGGGATTTGGACAGGTTCGGGAAAGTCGAGAATAGCGGAATGGCTGGGAACGGCGTAAGTGCGCGGGTATCGAGGCGACGATGGAATGGTCTGTGAGTGGACTTTGTTTTCTAACTCTTGATGCATGCATATATGTTTTTATATGTTTTCTATACGTGATTCTATGATTTGATTTATGATCGTGATGGTTTACGATTTCTGCACGTTTTTCGAGGAAATTACGGAATTTCACGTTTTACGGGATTTGACGGATGTTGTGATTTGAACCTGGTTTAAATGGTTTGATTTCGGGATTGGAAATATGAGTTAAAATCAATGATTTAAAAAGGATTTCGGAAAAAGGGTTTTCGGGCTTGAAGCCCAGTTCAAAAAGTGGTTTTAAGAAACGTGATTTCGGGTTTTTGAATCGGAATTCCGGATGACGATTCGGAATTCGATTTGGAACTTGAAAGTGGATTTCCGGGTTTGGGTTCGGAATGGTTATTCCGGATGCCGGCTTACGGAATGATGGTTGCTGACTCGGATCTGGAAAGGAGATGGATATGGGTTCTAGGTTTGGATTCGGGATCCTGATGAGATTGCGGATTCAGATTCGGAAATGGAAAAAGGTTTTCGAACGGTTTGGATTGGATTTGCTGGATCTGGTTATTGGGTTTAAAGACCTGGATTATGATTGACGGGGGACGGGCCTGAATTGGGTTTAAAGACCCGGATTGAGTTTAAAGACTCGGATATTGATATTTTTCCCCCGTAGGCCTATTGAGTTTAAAGACTCGGGAGTTTAAAGACTCAGATTATATTGAGGCCTAGATTGAGTTTAAAGACTCGGATAGATCCAACAAGTTCGATGGATGGAAATGTGGTTTCAAATGTGTTTTGGTTTTCACTAAGACTTGATGATGATTGTTTTGAATAAACGATTTTCGATGTTTTGGGCATTTCCCGGATGATATGGCTTGATGGGTTTTGGGCTGAGGCCCGGGTTTTGAAAAAAAGAAACTGGGTTTAGTTTTCCGTACATGGTTTATGACATGAATTGGATATGCATGCATTGGTTTTTGCGTGGAGGGTAAAAATGTACCTGTTTTATGAACTATTTTCCAACTTAACTATATTTTTGTCCACTCACAGTCTTTTCGTGTTTTCGATACCCTCCAGGTTGTTGCGGAACGGGCTGTTGGTCGAGAGGGACGGAGACATCACACCCGCGATCCACAGTAGATTCAGCACACTCTGGAAGTCTGGACACTTCTAGGACGGTCGGATCGAGAATCCCTTGTCCGACTTACGTCTCACACGAAGGTTAAACGTCAGTTTAGCCTACGTGTCATGCGTAAGTTAGACGGGAACAGGACTTGGCCCTTAATCCCGGGGGATTGGGGGTGGGTCCTGTCAGTATTCGTATCGTCGAAACCTTTAAAATGGTACTGATCCCACCTAGAGATTCGTGTCTACTCGCCCCACTCGTGGGTTAAAGTTGTTGGTCAAAAAGCTAACGGTCAACAGTCAGGTCAACGTTGACGTCAGCCTGACAGCTATCCGATCTACCACGTGTCAGCAGCTCGTTGGTCCACGTGTCTGACATGTCAGTGACATGTGGCACCACCTGATTAGTCCATGTCAATGACATGTCAGACTGACTGTGTAACGACCCGTCCCGAATTCCGGGATTAGTTTAGTGACTAATCTTGATTAGTGAGGTTGAACGGTGGTTAGTAGGGCGGAATCAGACAAATTGTGCGAAATGACCGTTTTGCCCCTAGTCGTGGGAAAAATGTTGACTTTTTGATCGGGCGGTCAAACGGACTTTGAGCGATGACCGTGACGTAGTTCGGGACGTCACGAGTTCATAGACAGGTGGCACGTTCGATTCCGACATTCGTAGAGAAAGTTATGGTGTTCGGAAGTTGAGGGGTGTTTTGGTAATTTGGCTTATTAGGGGCCAAATGTTGACTTTTGACCGGGAGGTCCGATGGACGAGGGCCAGGGACCGTTACGTAGGTATCGTCGATACGAATCCAACGACAGGCGGCATGCCGAAATCGGAGATTCGACGACGAAGTTATGGTCAAGGACGTAAAACGCGATTAACCGAGACTCGGAATAAAATAATAATATAATAATAAAATCTGATTACTTTAATCCAAACCAATCTGGACCCTTGATGAGTGACACATGTCATCATCTCCTTCCTTCCCTAATTCAGGGATCTTTTCTGGCCATTTGGGTTAAATAATCATTTTCTCTCCTTAAATCACCACCCTTCATCCTATACTCAGATTAGATCCTAGCCGTTGATTTCATTTTCTTATTTTGTTCTTAAACCATCAGACTCACATTCATTCTCACATTTTCATTTCTTTCAACCCGTGCACTCTCACTCTTTGCACGATCACTCCACCACCTCACAGCCCAGCCTCACACACCAGTCAGCCCCAGACGAGCCCCAGCCACCTTCAGACGCCGGCCACCACCACCACGGCCGCCCTGCACGGCCGGAAACTCCCCAGACCCGAGAGGAACCCGAACAGCCCAAATCGATCCAACCATGCAAACCTTCATACCTGGACTCGAACCAACGTAGGGATAGGACCACTGGAACCTTAGGACGACTCAGACCACGACTGGACGAGCCACGGCGGCGATAGGCCCAGAAACCCGAGAAGGTTTGATTTTCTTCCCTGTTTCGAAACACTGGTTTTTGACGTTGGGATTGCTTGCTTACTTCTGAAACATGTCCTAGGAACCTAGACGACCATTTTGGACCATGAACCACGGCCGGAATCTCGACGAGTCGCCGGAGTTGATGACCTGAGTTCTCAGCCGATTTTCCCGTCAGTTTTCAGGTAGTTTAATCCACCTAAAAATTAGTTTGGATGTCATAGAACCATAGGGGGGATTATGACGAGTCCATAGGATCAAACCGCATCAAAAATGGTGGTCTGGAACTCGATCTGTGATCGGGTCAAGCCGCGGGTCGACGGCGACCCGGTTACAGACCCGGTTTCAGAACCCGGTACTGTAGCATGACGTCATCTATGTTGACCTGAGTGTTGACCTGGCGCGTGGGGGCGCGTGAAGGGTATTTTGGGGAAACTTCCAACATGACTTTTAATCTATTCGATGTAACGGACATTTTGGGATTGGTTTCGTGTCGATCGGACACCGTCTCGATAGTGTTCGGGATGTCCGAAGGTTTTAAATTAAGTTTAAAAATAAGTAAAAATTCGGAAAAATTACGGGACTTTGATAGGATGTTAATAATGAGGTTAGTGACCCTCTAATGTGATTTGGACAGGATTGGGAGTCCCGGTGATAGTGGTGTGGCCCGGGAGGGCCGGTGGCACGCATATCGAGGCACACGGTTAAAACGGTCTGTGAGTGGACTTTGGTTTTATAAATCCTATGCATGCTTAAATGTGTTATATGGTTTATATACATGATTTCTATGATGGTATTTGTGAGCATTGATTTCGGGTATGTTGCACGTATTTCGAGGTGTATTCCGTATTTCACGTATATCGGGATTAACGGTTTATTTGTGGTTTTGCGTGCTTGTGGTTAAATAAATATTATGATAAAACGGTTTTTATATTGGAAAGATGAATTCGGGCTTGAGGCCCACTTGTTTTGGAAATCTCGGACTTGGAGTCCATTTGAGTACGTAATCGGGCTGCGGGCCCAGTTGGTTTATAAGTCGGGCTACGGGCCTAGTTGGTTTATAAATCGGGCCGTGGGCCCAGTGGTTCATAAAGTCGGGCATGAGGCCCAGTTGGATTAAAATGATGATTTCGGGTCAGGGGCCCTATATTTAATAAATGTGGTTTCGGGTCAGGGACCCTAAATGGAAATGTGTTGTTTTATGGAAAATTCGGGCAGGGCCCATTGTGATGTTGTGAAATGAGTTAATAAAACTGTTTTTCCATATACCATCTGTACACATGGATATATGATGGTCTCCTCCAGATGTCTGGGACACTGGGGAAGTCACGGTGCATTGCCTGTGAAGGGTCACCATACGGAGCAGCCGGACCGTATGATGACTCAGGAGCAGGATTGCTATGATTGACGTCTGGGACGTCAGACATCAGGGATGTCCGAAATATGGACCCGGAGAGACCCCGGGCAGCACGCGTAGCTTATGAAACCGTGAGACATGACGTCAGGGACGTCTAGCATCAGGGATGCTGGTGATGGTAATGGTAAAATACGAATTAATGAAATGGCTTTCCGGGTGGATTTATGATTGTGTGATTTTAATGAATTGATGTTCATTTATGGTCGTGGGTGGTGACCCACATGGTTGTTTATGTATAGTTATGGTATTTCGCAGTTTTGGGCTGAGTTCCCACACTTGGTTTTTGGTTGACCGTTTTTGGGCTAAGGCCCTAATGGCTCGGTTGAGCAAACGTTTTGGTTACTGGTTTTCGTGGCATGCATACGTTTTTATTGGAGGGCATAAATGTCTTATAAATGTATTTGATGAACTTACTGGTTTTTTTCCACTCACAGGTTTTGGTTTTAATGCCCTTCAGGTTGATTACGGATGCGATTGCAGTAGAGACTGGGACATTGCACACCTCCTCCATCGATCCTTGCGCACTCTGGATGCCCCGTTGGGCAGCGGCTCTTGGTTATCCCTTGTCTGACACCTCTTGTTGGACGGGAGCAGGGCACATTCCACGGTAATCCCGGGGGGATTGGGATGGGTCCTGTCAGACTGGGCACTAACAACATGACATGTGTCGTCTTGTCACTGGGCCTGGCTGACATTTAACAATTGTTGACGTTATCATCTTCAACATCCTACGGCTCTGACCTGTTTTCCTGAATAGGGTCACGTAGACCCGTGACCTTGTCCCAGCTCCCATTTCTTCATTTCAAGTCAATTTTATCCTAGCTTCTTCCTAAATGATCGTCCTTAACCCAGCAACAACCCTAACTAATCAAAATCAGGAAAAACAGACTAGAATTTACCTGGTTCAAGGTGAACAGTAACGTTGAACTTCCAGCTCTGTTTCCAGTCGTCTCTAGCCACCATCTTCCTCGAAACCAGTCCCTACAAGGTCGTCTTGGACACTAGAACATGTTAGAATCAACCTAAACCTTCAACAAACGTCAAAAACCAAGCTTCCAAAATTGGGTTAAACATGGGTTTTGGGTCCACCTCTGCCGTGGGTCGTGGCTGCTCAGCCTTCCTCAGCCTGTGACTCCGTCGACTCTCCTCAGTTCCTTCACTCTCAGTCTCTCAGTAAACACAACAAGGATGGAAGATATGGTAGTGTGGTTGTTTGTGTTTATGTGTTTTGTTTGAAACCAAAGAAAATATGAAGGATGATGAAGGAATGAGATGGGAACCCTACATTAGATCCACACAATGGGGAAAATAGCCAATGGGATGAGTGACACTTGTCACTCATCCAAGGGTCCCACTTTAAATATTGCAGACCAATCAAAATCATCCATTTAATTTAAATCTCGAAATACAAGAATAGTTAAATTTCACTTCCGTGACCATAACTTGTTCGTCCGACGTCCGATTATGACGTGTCATATGTCTACATACTCGTAACATCTCGATCTACGTAACGATTCTTGGTCCTCATGCATTTGACCTCTCGAGTTAAAAGTTAACTTTTTATTCATTCTCAAGGGGAAAATCGTCATTTTACACAGACTGTCTGAAATTCCTTGAATAATTCCCAATTAGTTACGATAAATATTAATTAATCCCTAATTATCTTTAATTGATCCCGTAATTTGGGACGGGTTGTTATAGGTGGACCCAGGGGAGTACTCGGACTTGAGACCCCCGAGTAGGATTGACAGGACCCATCCCAATTGTAACAACCCGTTCCGAGAATTGGGATTAGTAGAGTGATTAAGGTGTGATTAGTAAGGTTAATCAGGGGTTAGGTGGTCCCGAGGGGTCCGGGAACTTAGAATGACGATTTTGCCCCTGGGTTGGGCAGAAATGTTGACTTTTATTTCGGGTGGTCAATTGGGGATTTACCAGTGACTAGGACGAAGCTTTAGGTGAAGAAAGGGAAGGAAATCGTGCAGGCACGGCGGAGAACCGTTGACGCCGGTTCAAGCTGTAGCCTACTGTGTTGAACCGGGTCGACGTGAGGTTGAAGGTGCACTGTAGCTGGCGCGTGGGGCCACGCGCAGCCACTTTGGGCGGCGCGTGGAGGCGCGTGCGGCGGTTCTGGGAGAAACGGTCAACATCGTTTTTGGTCTAGGAATTGTTGAGAGTTCAATGGAATTGGTTTCGAGTCAATCGGAAGTCGTTTGAGTGTAGTTCCGCGAGGGTGAATGTGTAGGGTCCCGGGGTTTTAAGTCTTTGGTCCGGGGATTTTTGGGGGCATTTAGGTGAGTGTTCGTAGACGTACTAGTAACGTATTTTGACGGTGTTTGACAGGATCGGGATTTCCCGAGGAAGCCGAGGAACGGGCTGGACGTTTGGGACGCGAGTAGGGCTCAGTACTGTGAGTGGACCTCTTCTCTAAACTCGAGCATGCATAACTGTTTTCTATAATTGTCTTATGGTTTTTAATCATAATTTTATGTTTATCGAATGTGTTTGGTTGGTTTTGCATTATTACACGTTTTTCGAGGAAAGTGGTTTTTAGCACGTTTTACGAGGAATGGTTGGTTTCTGGAATATATGTTATGGTTTTGGGATTTCAATTGATAAGTGATTTCTAATGGTTATAAGTGGATTTTGGGAACATGATTTCGATGATCAAAGTTTTCGATTTTAGAATCGGATTTCACTAATCGGAATTTGGTTTTAAGATTGGAAAGTGGACTCCGGATTTGGGTTCGGAATGACGGTTCTGGATGCCGGGAAAGCATCGGACCAGTGATTTCGGATTCGGGTTTGGATGAGGATTTGGTAAATGGTTTTCAAATGGTTTTGGGATTGGATTTGCTGGATCTGGATATTGGGTTTAAAGACCCGGATATATGTGACGGGGGACCGGCCGGATTGGGTTTAAAGACCCGGATTGAGTTTAAAGACTCGGGAGTTTAAAGACTCGGATATATATTGATTTTCCCCCGTAGGCCTTGAGTTTAAAGACTCGGGAGTTTAAAGACTCGGATATGATTAAGGCCTGGATTGAGTTTAAAGACTCGGGAGTTTAAAGACTCGGATAGGTCCAGCAGGTTTGATCGGGAAAATGGTGATTTGATGTTTATGGTTTTTAATACGGTTTCTGATACTCATGCTGTGGTTTCTTAAGATATTTTATAGTGTTTCTGTTTCTTATGATGTTTATAATGATTATTTTATAACTGTGTTCATAACTGTTGGTTATGCATGTGGTTTCAAAACGGAGGGTTTAACTCGGTTTTCTTATAAAATGGTTTTTTTGAACTTTTGTACTTTCTGGTCCACTCACATTTTCTGTTTTAAATTGCCCTCCAGGTTGTGGAGCTAGCGCGGGGTCTTGACGTCGAGGCAGTGTCCAAGGCATAGAAGTGACGTGAGGGATCCTAGAAGAGTTTTAAGGCTTCTGTGTGCGTGTACTTTCTCGGTTTTTATTTTCCTTGTAATGTAGTGCTATGCTCTGTAAACGATAAGGATTTTGGAATAATACGTAATTACTCCTGCGTTTGACTGGGTTCGAGTAAGTGTTCCTTAGGTGTTGAGTCGGGGAGTCAGACGGGAGCGGGATTTACTTCGGGTTTCGGGGTGAAACCGGGGTGGGTCCTGACACCAATCCCCCCCCCCCCCCCCCCCCCCGGGATTAGTGCGGGATGACCCTGCTCCCGTCTGACACGAAGTGTCAGACAAGGGATATTTCCGACCCTTGCCCTCCTGAGCTATCAGAGTACGCCAGGATCCGGAGGAGGCATGTGATATCTCGGTCTCTGCTACAGTCCACATCCGATGTCAACCTGAAGGGCAGTCAAAACATTAAAAACTGTGAGTGGACAAAACAAGAGTTTATAAAAACATTTAATAAGAAGACATTTGTACCCTCCACTAAAAAGCATGCATGCATTCGAAAACCATTTATCCAAAATAAACCATATGTGGGACTAAGCCCAAAGCAGATATAAACCAAGGTCGAAATGACCACAATGAAAACGACCATACGGGCCACTGCCCAAATCCATAAGGGACTCAGCCCCAAACCATAAAGAAACCAAGTACACGAGCCACTGCTCAAATCCTGTGCACACCTGTACTCACCACATATCATATATCATATATACATCACATACATATATATAAGTCACACAACCAATCCTGTCACGGTATCCAAAACTACGCGCGTGCTACCCGGGTCTCAATCCGAGTCATCTCAAAGTCAAGGTCAATGTCTGCAGACCACTGACCCTACCCGAGGTAATAGTAACCATAGCCTTCCTGAGAGTAAGGAACCCAACTGGGGGGTGACTCCACTCAGTCGGTGCTCCGTGACTACTCCGGGGTCCACCCAGGCCAACGACCCTCCCCGGAGGAGATAATAGAAGTAAAGGAAGGTAGATGAACATATATATACATAATATAAACATTCATGACCGGTTCCCCTGAACCGTCATGATCCATAATATCCATAATCAGGTAACATGCTGGTTCCCATAAACCGTCATGTACCGTAATAACATAACCGAGGTAACATGCCGGTTCCCATAAACCGTCATGAACCGGGAAATCCATTTAAGGTTCCCTGACCTGAAATCAAAACCGTAAAGTAGCTTGGGTCTCGTACCCGAACATAGGACATCAGTTGGGCACCGTGCCCGATATCAGAGGTCATATGCCCGAGACAAAACCAAATGGGTCTCATACCCGAGTTTATCCTTTTGAAATCCAAATCCAGTTCATTTAAATCAATAAAGAAATACAGACCCGTATAAGCACCGTATAAGGCCGAAACCTCGAAATACATGCTTATACGTAACCACATAGAAATGCACCCATGACATCATCAAACATGTATTAAAACATATAACAAACATTTATGCATGCACCAATTTAGAAAACAAGGTCCACTCACAGACCGTCCGAGCTGCCGCCTCGATTTGCGTGCCATACGGCTCCCCGAGCCGATCACCGTCACCGGGACTCCCAAACCTGTCCAAATCGTAATAGAAGGTTACCAATTACTTAATTAACCTCCTACCAAAGCCTCGTAATTTTTTCGTATTTTTAACTATTTTTAATCCCGAACCTAAACCTTCCGATACCCCGAAACATATCGAGACGGTGTCCGATTGACACGAAACCAGTCCCAAAATGTTCGTTACATCGAATAGATGATTTCGTATGTTGGAACCTTCTCCAGATTCCCTGCCACACGTCCTCACGCGCCGCCTGAAGTGGCTGCGCGTGGGCTTCACGCGCCGCTACAGTACCTGATGACGTCATCGCTGACGTCAGCATGACGTCATCTGACAGCTGTCAGGTTTGACATGTCAGACTCTGACAGGTGCCACGTGTCACGCTCCCATTGGTCCATGTCACTGTGCTGTCAGTGCCAGTCTGACATGTGCCACGTGTCATCACGGCATTGGTCCACGTCTGTGCCACGTGTCAGCCCCCTGATTGGGCCACGTCACTGACATGTTAGTGCTGACACGTGTCGCACTCCTATTGGCCCATTTTCTGACATGTCAGATGACATTGTCAGATCTGACAATGCTGACGCCATCCCTGACATGATGACGTCAGCAGGATGACGTCACCTGTCATCTCATACTTCGGTCAGACCGGTCCGAACCGGTCCGGTCCGGTTTTTCCTGCAACTTGGACCGGCGTAACCGGTCCAGGTCTCCTTCTCCCTCATTTTCGGTCCGTTTGCTTCCATTCCAACTCCTAAATTCTTATTTCTTCATTTCCTATCAATCCTAATTAACTAAATAACCTAAAACCTACGAAATCCGACCAGTCCAATTTGAACCTCACGGTTCGATTTTTCCCGAAACCTCCCAGGGCTTCCCCGACGTCCAACCACCACCAAAACCTCTCTAACAACTTCCTAGCAACCTATTTAACTCATCCCAATCGTCCAAAACAATCCATAACATCAAAATCCACACAAAAATTGAAAATGGGCTTACCGGGTACCCGCTCGGGTTCTGGGTTCCCGCCACCGCCCACGGCGGTTCCAGCCACCAGCTGCCATCCTCAGTCCTCCCCTCTCATTCTCTGGTCTCAGTCCTGGTCGAAATGGGGTTGGGTTGGCTGAGTTTGGGTGAATGGTTTGGGTGAGATCGGGTAATGGGTTTGTGTTTGGATGAAGAAATGAAAATGCACGGGAAGGTTGGATGCATGAATGAAGTATGGTGTCCATTGGATGGGTGACACTTGTCACTCATCCATTGGGCATCAGGACAAATATCTGGGCCCACTAGAGACAAAACTGTACTTTTTGTCTCGTAGAACGTGCCGTCGTGAATAGTAACCGGGAACTTCCGTGAACCGTAACTTCGCCGTCGAACGTCCGAATTTGACGTGCCGCCTGTCTACGGATTCGTATCGTCCTTATCTACGTAACGGTCTTCGGCCCTCGGCCATCGGACCTCCCGGTCAAAAAGTCAACATTTGACCCCTTTTATCCAAAATTACCAAAATGCCCCTAAACTTCCGAACGTCATAACTTCCTCCTCGAACGTCGGAATTGAACGTGCCACCTGTCTATGAACTCGTGACGTCACGAACTACGTCACAGTCATCGGTCAAAGTCCATTTGACCGCCCGATTGAAAAGTCAACATTTTGCCACCACTAGGGGCAAAACGGTCATTTCGCATCGTTCGTCCGATTTCGCTCTACTAATCACGGATTAGCCTCACTAATCGTGATTAGTCACTAATCTAATCATGAAATTCTGGACGGGTCGTTACAACCTTCCCTCCTTAATTAATTTCGTCCTCGAAATTCCAACCGACCTAATCTAACCGTTCTTCCCTCCAACTATCTTGATTCCACATCCACCCCGTGGAAAGTAGAATCGACCTCGAAACTCGTGTACACTCGTACACCCACTAACCAGAATGATAACCGTCTGCAACCAGACGTACGACTAACACTCACGTCGTATCGACTACATTCGACTGCGTCGAATGACAGAAGTCGTACGCTCCGAACTGACACCACTTGTCAGATCTACCATTTCGTTGACACAACAACTCGACGGTTCCTCACTAAATCTCCACTCAACGATCCACGCTGACACATCTGACAAACTGCCACCACTTGACAGTCGCCAGTCAAAAACTGATATGACACCCACTCGTGGTTACACTAACCACAAGCATTTCACTCGACCTGTGTGTAACTAGACCCATCTGAAATACCATGACCCACTGCACAGTATCCAATGTCCAGTCCACGACCTCAACTAATCCGATGGTATTAGAACCAATTCGACTACCAATATGCTCTCCAATGCACCACCGGTATCTCCTATATACCGTCACCAGGCACGACAAGTCTACCTAGTATCGTACCTTGAACAACGTACAAGGTACGTACATCTACCCATCAATCAGACTACAACCACCTAGGTCATAGCAAATCACGTTTCTACGATGGAGTCCATTTATCCAATCCAGTATTAGACAAATCGAAACTCCGACCCATTATTTATTTCCAAATCCGAATCCGAATCCGCAATTTCGTAAGAAAGCCCAAATCCAAACCCAGAAATCATATCCATAATCCTGGCCAAATTCGAATCCGAAATCATCATTCCGTAAACTAGTATTAGGAATAGCCATTCCGAACCCAAATCCATAAAAGAAAATCCATAGTCAAGCTCTAGAATCAAATCCTGAATCGTCACCCAGAATCCGATTCCAAAACCCAAATACAGAAATCCTCTTTCAAGTTCCAAAATCAAATCCTGAATCGTCATCCAGAAATCTGATTCCAAAACTCGAAATATCGTTCATGTCTACCAAGACGTATCAAAACCGAACCTATCGGTTACCTGATCAACCGATTACACACCATACATTAGATTGACTTCATAGAGAAATCAATCCCAACATCCACACAGCTCTAAGGCTGACCATATCCGACCACGTCGGAAAACTACTCATCGGACAACTACTCAGGTGAGTAATAAGTCATATGGGATTTTCCTCGAAAAGAAGTTCAGTCCCATCATGCTTCACCCAACATCCAAGTAAGAGTAATAAACTCTCCACCTATCTGGATCATCAAGATCACGATCCAGATCCACCACTACGTCAAACGACTATAGACGTCACGATCGAGACTGTGGGTCCTCCCCAATCACCTCGTATCGATCCTTGGTATTCCACCGTGAAAAACCAAAGATGATCCAACACGATGACATCAAAATTCATCCTACGTGAATGCAACCAAAACTTGCTGCGCTCACCACGCCACGTAATCCAACATCGTCTGCCACCAAGTAGAAAATGAGAAATCTCAGTCATTTAACTTCAATATACTCATTCCACCTGATGACCCAAGACAAATCACAGGTCCACCAACCAATTCACGATCAGTGTACTAGTGGCAACCAACAACATCAACAACATCTACATCATCTACCACCCTCAATTATGGTAGAACCTGAGAAGTCACCCAAACGACTTCGAAATACCCAATACCAATGCGGAAAACCCGCATTCCTCTCGTCACCTCAATCGCAACCTTTCGCGATTTCGAAGTTCCAACAAGATTGGAAACAACATACCCAGACATCAACCACGTGTCCATCACCAATTAAACTCTATCCGTGATCCACTCCTGAACCACAGATACCGAACATATGCCTATTCCGACAGTGTCACTTCCCGATCCGTACTCATCGTCATCACGATCACCGGCACTAGTACCAGTATCATCACCTGCACTAGTATCAACCCAACACACAGGCATCCACACTAGTAGCAGCACACTAACACCAGTATCAGTATCAGCACACCGTGTGCAAATTGACAACCCTGGATCTCCGCTCATACCAAGCGACGATCGCGTACCTCTGCTCGTATAGGAGAAACTCTGCCTCCCTCATACCCGACAACTCTGGGTACAGTCACCCTGACCGCTCATGCGAGAAAAGGAAACGTCCCCCGAACGTCCTCGATTCCCAATAATCGTAACTACAACCACTTTCGGTAGTATTGCCTGCCACACACTCGTGCAGACCTCACTACCAGACATCACTATCGAGACTCCGCATCCAACGGAATCAACCGTTTCGTACCAACCATTTCGTCTCCCACTCAGGGATTTCATCGACAAGTACCAACCTTGATACCTTGTCCCACCAATCACTAACCAGCCGTACTCCGACTAACCCAAATGTCGCCTACCAGGTCGCCCACGACCTTAGTTGCACCAACCCACAACTGAAGTAGCACGATAACCAACTCGGTCTAACCGATACGTACAACCCCGACTGCGAAGTGCAGTCCCAACACAAGCTGACCTGACTAGACCGACTAACGAATCCAAATCCGAATAGTCGTCCAAGTCAAACCACTCGTCAACTCACATTTCTGAACCATACACATACGGTAGGGTTCCACGATCACACCTAGAGTTCCCCTGAACCCACCTGCGAAAAGCAGTAAAATCAACAATCTGACCGACCCCACGGTCTTGACATCGTAATGACGTCAATCCAATCCTACCGTAAGTCCAACTAGGATTCCACAAATCCGACCGCTAACTACCAAAAGGTCAACTAGAGTTCCACGAACTCGACTGCTAACCGCCAATCGCAATGTAATCCATAACCCGACTGCTCCCAGCAGTAAATCCATCTAACCC
This sequence comes from Prinsepia uniflora, assembly GCA_032719365.1. NCBI lineage: Eukaryota > Viridiplantae > Streptophyta > Magnoliopsida > Rosales > Rosaceae > Prinsepia > Prinsepia uniflora. The sequence goes on along the minus strand of CM064865.1, from coordinate 8,035,748 downwards.
AACCAAATCCGATAATCGGATAGTTACAACTCCCAACCAGTCGTCGGAACCGATCCTACGACATCGTGAAAGACGATCCCAACTAACCGTCTCATGATCAAAACGTTAACGTACAGGTACGTCATCCCTTCCGTAGGGTCTCACACTGTCAACCCTGACAGAACTATGGCAACCCCGGCCTCAAATGCCGAACCAAGGCATGCCAATCCTACTAACTATCGTACCGGCACCCCAACAATCAGGTTGACCACGAACTGCAGCCCCTTGAGATATCACATCCTCGACCAGCGTACATACTCCAAGAGCTCTGCGGTTGCTCGAATAGAGACAACCCCGCTCTGATAAGCATCCTACGAGCAATCCTATGCTCTGATACCACGTTGACAGGACCCATCCCAATCCAACCCGGGATTAGTGTGGGATGACCTTGCTCCCGTCTGACACGAAGTGTCAGACAAGGGATATTTCTGAAGCTTGCCCTCCTGAGCTATCAGAGTACGCCAGGATCCGGAGGAGGCATGTGTTATCTCGGTCTCTGCTACAGTCCACATCCGATGTCAACCTGAAGGGCAGTCAAAACATTAAAAACTGTGAGTGGACAAAACAAGAGTTTATAAAAACATTTAATAAGAAGACATTTGTACCCTCCACTAAAAAGCATGCATGCATTCGAAAACCATTTATCCAGAACAAACCATATGTGGGACTAAGCCCAAAGCAGATATAAACCAAGGTCGAAAGGACCACAATGAAAACGACCATACGGGCCACTGCCCAAATCCATAAGGGACTCGGCCCCAAACCATAAAGAAACCAAGCACACGAGCCACTGCTCAAATCCTGTGCACACCTGTACACACCACATATCATATATCATATATACATCACATACATATATAAAAGACACACAACCAATCCTGTCACGGTATCCAAAGCTACGTGCGTGCTACCCGGGTCTCAATCCAAGTCATCTCAAAGTCAAGGTCAATGTCCGCAGACCATTGACCCTACCCGAGGTAATAGTAACCATAGCCTTCCACCGTAATAACATAACCGAGGTAACATGCCGGTTCCCATAAACCGTCATGAACCGGGAAATCCATTTAAGGTTCCCTGACCTGAAATCAAAACCGTAAAGTAGCTTGGGTCTCGTACCCGAACATAGGACATCAGTTGGGCACCGTGCCCGATATCTGAGGTCATATGCCCGAGACAAAACCAAATGGGTCTCATACCCAGTTTATCCTTTTGAAATCCAAATCCAGTTCATTTAAATCAATAAAGAAATACAGACCCGTATAAGCACCGTATAAGGCCGAAACCTCGAAATACGTGCTTATACGTAACCACATAGAAATGCACCCATGGCATCATCAAACATGTATTAAAACATATAACAAACATTTATGCATGCACCAATTTAGAAAACAAGGTCCACTCACAGACCGTCCGAGCTGCCGCCTCGATTTGCGTGCCATACGGCTCCCCGAGCCGATCACCGTCATTGGGACTCCCAAACCTGTCCAAATCGTAATAGAAGGTTACCAACTACTTAATTAACCTCCTACCAAAGCCCCGTAATTTTTTCGTATTTTTAACTATTTTTAATCCCGAACCTAAACCTTCCGATACCCCGAAACATATCGAGACGGTGTCCGATTGACACGAAACCAGTCCCAAAATTTTCGTTACATCGAATAGATGATTTCGTATGTTGGAACCTTCTCCAGATTCCCTGCCACGCGCCCTCACGCGCCGCCTGAAGTGGATGCGCATGGGCTTCACGCGCTGCTACAGTACCTGATGACATCATCGCTGATGTCAGCATGACATCATCTGACAGCTGTCAGGTCTGACATGTCAGACTCTGACAGGTACCACGTGTCACGCTCCCATTGGTCCATGTCACTGTGCTGTCAGTGCCACGTGGCAGTCTGACATGTGCCACGTGTCATCACGGCACTGGTCCACGTCTGTGCCACGTGTCAGCCCCTGATTGGGCCACGTCATTGACATGTCAGTGCTGACTGTGCACTGACATGTGACACGTGTCGCACTCCTATTGGCCCATTTTTTGACATGTCAGCTGACATTGTCAGATCTGACAATGCTGACGTCATCCCTGACATGATGACGTCAGCAGGATGACGTCACCTGTCATCTCCTACTTCGGTCAGACCGGTCCGAACCGGTCCGGTCCAGTTTTTCCTGCAACTTGGACCGGCGTAACCGGTCCAGGTCTCCTTCTCCCTCATTTTCGCTCCGTTTGCTTCCATTCCAACTCCTAAATTCCTATTTCTTCATTTCCTATAAATCCTAATTAACTAAACAACCTAAAACCTACGAAATCCGACCGGTCCAATTTGAACCTCACGGTTCGATTTTTTCCGAAACCTCCCAGGGCTTCCCCGACGTCCAACCACCACCAAAACCTCTCTAACAACTTCCTAGCAACCTATTTAACTCAACCCAATCGTCCAAAACAATCCATAACATCAAAATCCACACAAAAATTGAAAATGGGCTTACCGGGTACCCGCTCGGGTTCTGGGTTCCCGCCACCGCCCACGGCGGTTCCAGCCACCAGCTGCCATCCTCAGTCCTCCCCTCTCATTCTCTGGTCTCAGTCCTGGTCGAAATGGGGTTGGGTTGGCTAAGTTTGGGTGAATGGTTTGGGTGAGATCGGGTAATGGGTTTGTGTTTGGATGAAGAAATGAAAATGCACGGGAAGGTTGGATGCATGAATGAAGTATGGTGTCCATTGGATGGGTGACACTTGTCACTCATCCATTGGGCATCAGGACAAATATCTGGGCCCACTAGAGACAAAACTGCACTTTTTGTCTCGTAGAACGTGCCGTCGTGAATAGTAACCAGAAACTTCCGTGAACCGTAACTTCGCCGTCGAACGTCCGAATTCGACGTGCCGCCTGTCTACGGATTCGTATCGTCCTTATCTACGTAACGGTCTTCGGCCCTCGACCATCGGACCTCCCGGTCAAAAAGTCAACATTTGACCCCTTTTATCCAAAATTACCAAAATGCCCCTAAACTTCCGAACGTCATAACTTCCTCCTCGAACGTCGGAATTGAACGTGCCACCTGTCTATGAACTCGTGACGTCACGAACTATGTCACGGTCATCGGTCAAAGTCCATTTGACCGCCCGATTGAAAAGTCAACGTTTTGCCACCATTAGGGGCAAAACGGTCATTTCGCATCGTTCGTCCGATTTCGCTCTACTAATCACGGATTAGCCTCACTAATCGTGATTAGTCACTAATCTAATCATGAAATTCGGGACGGGTCGTTACAAGGATGCGTAGTCTTAGATTGATATTTGAGATGTTAGGCATCAGGGATGCAAAGGATTGGTTAAACTATATTTTATGGTTTTTGGAAATGATTTTGATTGAAAATGATTTCATTGTGTATTGGTTTGAAAATCCATATGATTTTATTTAAATAAATGGTTGTGGTAAATGGTTTTATATGCATGCATATTTTTAATGAAGGGTATAAATGTCTTTATGAAATGTATTTTATGAACTATTTATTTTCATCCACTCGTAGCTTTTAATGTTTTTAATACCCTTTAGGTTGATCGCGGATGCGGGCTATAGAAGAAACCGAGACATCAAATACCTCCACAGATCCTGGTGCACTCTAGAAACCCCTAAAGGGTTCGGATTATCCCTGATTTGGCATAAGGTGTCAGATGAAAACATAGCACATTCCGCGTTAATCCCGGGGGGATTGGGATGGGTTGTGTCAAGGACGGCGGAGCTGCGTGGTGGCCGAAAAACCCAGGTAAACCCAAAACCCCTCTACATTTGAAATTTGGATTTTGGATTTTGGGTTGTGATAGGTCGTTAATTAAGCATTATTTTATACCCTTTATACTTAAATTTTAATATTAAAATATTAAATAAATAGATAAAATAATTTATTTTGTGTTATTTTTGTTTAAATAAATAAAATTTGTAATTTGGAGTATTTTGGCCAAAGAATCGTCTCGATCAGAATTTTAACGAAAATATTATGGACGAATTTCGGTGAAATATTACTAAGTTAATTAATTAATTGATTTTGCAGCCCAAAACAAATCCTGAGCCCAAACCAATTTTCCATTCAAGTGCTGCAGCCCAACAGAAAAAAGAAAAAAAAGAAAAAACGCCCAGCCCACATCGTCGCCAACCCCAGTCCGCAAGCCCAACCAGCGTCTCAGCGCCCAGCAGCCCAGAATCCTGTTCGGCGCGCGTGTCCCGAGCTCCAGCTCCTCCGTTCGGCGCGCGCCTACCGACGACAGCCTCTGCACTCCAGCAACCACCTGCCGGCCACGCCTCTCTCTTTCCAGCGCAGCTTGCCAGCCCACCAGCCCCCTTTCAGCACGCCCATGCCGAATATTCCTTCCTTTTTCAGCTGTTTCTGACAGCCCATTTCCAGCAGCATTTCTTTTGTTTTCTTTAACATCTTTTCCGCACAAACACCACCCAATCTCATCATTTCACTTTTTAATATTTTTATTGTAACTTTTATTTGTTTTTATTTATTTTTTTTAGTGTAATTAGCTTTTCCCCCCTATAAATAGGGGTTCAATTCTTGTATTTGGGGGGTCCCCAATTAGTTTCATTCTTCCATTTCTTTCATTTTTCTTAGTTCTAGTTCTTAGTTAGTTCTTTTGTTTCTCTCTTTTGAGAGACATTTTTGGGGACCATTTTAACTTCTTGTAGATTTTCTTATTAATTAGCTTTCTTTTAATTCTTGTTCTTAATTTATGTTATTTTTATTTTTCTTAATTTCATTTCTTCTTTACTTTGTTCTTGTGATATTTCTTTGAGATCTCTTAAACACATTTTTATGTTTTCCTTAAGAAATACCTAGGCCAAGTAATTCTAAGGTAATTCAAGAGTTTTAAGACCGAATTCCTCGTATTTCTTCTTCCATCTTCACAAGTTTCCTGCCGATATTCGGTGATTCTTGTGAAAATCCATACTTCTCTACTTAAATTCTTGTTATTGTTATTGATTTTGCTTATAATTCAATATATGTGTTGGTATTTTCTTTCTAACATTTGTAAGTAAGAATGCAATCTCCATGTGTTTTACTTTTTGAGTTTCTTTTACTTCATATGTTTTAGTACTTAAACTTCAATTCGAAACTAAATGTTGATCCGTTGTTCGGGGCATTTAGAATAGAGTTGAAGAGATTTAATGTTTGATCGCTGTTCGGCGCATTAAATCACTTACTTAAGGTGGATCATATTGTAAGTAATAATCCGCTGTTCGGTACATTTATAATATGAAAAAGGTATGCATGTATTTGAGATGATTAAGGTATGATTTCGTGATTGGTTCAATATGAGCATGATGTTAGAGTGTTGGTAAAAATATGTGTTTGAAGAAAGTTCACTAGTACAAAGGTTAAAGTAGAAGTAAAATTAAGTATTTAATTATTTTTTCTTGTTTTCTTTATTTTATATTTACAACTCTTTTCAAAACTCCCCCTTTCAATTCTTTATTCTTTTATTCTTTTATTCTTTTATTCTTTTAGTTTATTATTCTTTGATTAATTAATTCTTTAATTCTTTAATTCATTAATTCTTTAATTTGTTAATTCTTTTATTATTTAATTATTTAATTCATTAATGTATTCATTATTCATTTATTCATTACTCTTTCCCACTAATACATTATTAATGTTCCCTAATTTCCCCGGTTAAGAACGATCCATATTTACCAATATTACATCTACACAAAAAGGGTTTAAATTGCACAATACTCAAATTACGTGTTTAATTTAATGCGTAGTTTGGGCGTAGTCAGGTTGTGAAATCATGTTCTGAGGCCAATGTGTGGTTCTACGAGGCATTGCAAGTGTGTAAAGACCAAAACAAACGATGTTGGACGTAGGGAGGAGCCCAGGTGAAGGCTTTAAGGTGACCCGTGAAGGTTTGGATTGGACATGTGGGTTTCTTGTGGTTTCTCTTGATTTTAAGGCCATGGGCATGTTTCTGGGTGATAGATGAGGAGATTGGTGAAAAAATGGCGTGATTCGAGGGTCAAACGAGGGAGAACGGACCGGGCCAAGGTCGCGGGTCGAGTGACCCAATTGCAGGAAAACGGGTTGACTCGCTAGACGTTGACGATGATGATGTGGCAAGCCAGATCATCATCTATCAGACCTATCAGGCCAAATGGTCAACCAGAGGGTGACAAGTGGTAGGCTGTCAGTGCCAATCAGCAGCTGACGTGTCAGGTCTACGTCAGCCATGTTAGACCATGTGGACCAATTAGATGATGCCACATGGCAGGGTGTTAGGACTTGTCAAGCCTACGTGGTAGCTAATGTATAACGACCCATCCCGAATTTACGGGATTAATTAAGAATTAATTGAGGATTAGTGAGACTAATCGAGAATTAGTCGAGGATTGTCGGAAGTTTAGGGTTAATTGACGATTTTGCCCTTGAACGAGGGTAAAATATTAACTTTTGACCTAGGAAGTCAAATGCACGTGGAACGAGGATTGTTACGTAGGTCGAGTCGGTACGAGTCCGTAGACAGGTGGCACATCGAAATCGGACATCGTACTTGAAAGTTATAGGTCACGAAAGATTTCGGGTACTATTGCACGAATTACGAGGCAGGTGAACATTTGTCCTTTATGGGCCCAGATATTTTGGCCAGGCCCAATGGATGAGTGATAAGTGTCACTCATCCATTGCACCTTTCTTTTTCATTCATGCATATCTCTCCCTTTTCTCTCTTTCGTTCAACCAAACCCGAAAACCCCAAAAATCCTTCCCCTTCCCCATTTGCAATTCGATTAAGGCCAAGAGAGTGATTGGGGATGAGTGATGGACTAAGGGAAGTTATGGGAGGCAGCAGGACCGCCGTCGATGATACACAAAAACTAAGTATTAAATTAACACTTAATGAAAACACATGCAATTTAAAAACCCTTTTTTTCTAGTTGTAGCATTGGTAAATAGGGATCATTCTAGACCGGGGATTGAGGGTACCTAAGCATGATTGTCGTTTGATTGGTTAATTGGGGGTAAAGATTGATTTTGAGTTCCTAAATAATTAAACTAAATCTAAACTAACCTAATCTATTATTTACATGGTCAACTCATTTTTAACCTAGCTCATTCATAAATTATACCAATTCCAAAACCTACGAAATTCCCTCATCTCAGTTCTACGAAATACAAGCATATTATCCCAAGTACGTGCTCGGAAATTTCCCTACACACTTTCAATGATCTAGACTTGGAAATTGCCCTACATCTAATCAAGCATTAAGCGCAACATACAAGTATAACAAAAACTAACACATGGAAGATTATTCAAACTCATATAAGATATAAAACCATAATTATATTAAAGATCAATCCAACAAAACAATCATTCAATAACTAAAGACAATCACAGGGTAAAGAGGTCGTGTTACACTTTTTCTCCTTGGAAATTGCCCTACGGATGCTAAGTGGCTCGACACTCCTTGGTGAGACACTCGAAAATTACCCTATATGTCACGGGTGAAGGTGTTTGTGGTGGAGTATGGTGTAATTGGCTATTGCTAAAGAAATATCAAATTATTGAAGAGAGAAATTTGGTTAAGTAAAGCTTTGGTAAAAAAATGGGTGACAATTACAAATAACTTAAGCCTCTCTATTTATAGGAGAAAATTAATCCCCAAATAAATAGGAGTTTACAATTTAATTCTAAAAAGAGAAGGATTAAACTAATTAAATTAAAGTCCTAAAAGATAAAGGTAATAAAAATACTAATTAAAAAGGCTTCCTAAATAAAAGGGTAGAACAAATCTTAATTAAAAATGAAATAGAAAACCTAATAAAAAAAAGGAAATTGGGATTGCTTTCTGGAATAGTAACATGAATCGTCATGGTGGCAAGCTGCTGGAACTTGGAGGGAAATTCGATAGGCGGCCACCGAAGTGGGCAGTGGGAATTCGGTAAAACAATGAACTGAGGAAGAGAAGACTGATTCGGTGCCTGCGCACCGATAGGGACTATGGAAATTCTGGATGTGTGCGCCTAATCTATGCTCATCTGCTCAGCAGGCAAGCACCGAACAGAGGTTGTGGCTGTCTTTTTTGGTTTGGTAGGTTCCTACCGAAACTCCGAGTGATTTTTCGGGGTTTCTCTTGTTTTTATCATAACTTCTTCAATATAACTTCGATTGAGGTGATTCTTTCGCATAAATTCTCGTAATTTCGTGCTCTATCCAATTCTGCACATTTCCTACAAAATATATTATTTTCTACAATTGTTTGGTATTTAAACATTAAAATATAAGTATAAAAAAGTATAAAATGGTGTTTAATTCAAGGCTTATCAGTTGACGACGGAGGAGCCCAGAAAACCCAGGTAAACCTGAAATCGTTTTTAACCCAAAATTGGAGAATCGATTTTTAACGTTTGTTGAAGGGTTCTATTGATCCTAAACTGTTTCTTAGGTTTGTACGACCTTAGTGAGGTTGATTTTGAAGGCAGTGGTGGCCAGAATCGACGAGAAACAGAGGTGGAAGATCACGGTTACTGTTCATCCATAGACAAGTATTTTCCAGGTTGATTTTGGTGTTTTTGATTCGATAGATCAATTTCTGGATTGACGTCGAGTAGGTCGGAAGAAAAACGGGTTAAAGTGGTGTAGAATTGAGGGATTTAGAACCGGGTCAAGGTCGCGGGTCTGCGCGACCCGGTTCAATCATTCGGGTCTGACCAGTCGCGAGGATGAAGACGATGGCATCATCAGATGTAGTCATCATGTCAGATGTTAAGCCAAGTGACCTAGTCACATGACGACACGTGTCATGTTGTTAGTGCCTAGTCAACCTGGCATGTCAGTGATGTGGACTAATCACGTGGTGCCACATGTCACTGATATGTTAGACACGTGTACCAATGGGCTGCTAATACGTGGCACTTGTCAGGTCTAACACGTGTCAGATCTGACATCTGTCAGGATGATGTCATGTTGACATAAGCATTAACCGTTAACCAGCTGACGTCAGCGTTGACTTTTGACTAGCGTTGACTTGACTTTGACTCATGTGTGGACACAAATTTCGAGGTGGGATCGGTCTTGACACGACCCATCCCAATCCCCCCGGGATTACCATGGAATGTGACGTGCTCCCGTCTGACAAGAGGCGTCAGACAAGGGATAACCGGTTGCCATTGCCCAAACGGGCTTCCAGAGTGCGTAAGGATCGATGGAGGAGGTGTGCGATGCTCAAGTCTCTGCTGCAGTCGTATCCGGAATCAACCTGAAGGGCATTAAAAACAAAAGCTGTGAGTGGACGAAAATAAACAAGTCTATTAAAACATTTATAAGACATTTATGCCCCTCAGTAAAATCATATGCATGCACCAAAAACCAATAATCCCATATTTATTTAGAAATAACCACTAGGGCCTTAGCCCGGAACCCAAAGCATAGTTTCAAATTCCCAAAAGTCAATCCAAGAGTTATTTCATCAATCCAGTAATATTCATTGATTATTTTTCCATCTCCGGCATCCCCGATGCCTAGCGTCCTAGACGCTCGACGTTCCAGACGTCATATCTCACGGTATTAAGCAACGCGTGCTGCCCGAGGTCTCACCAGGTCCATATCTCTGACATCCCCGATGTCTGACGTCCATGACGTCTAGCAATCCTGCTCCTGGATCACTATACGGTCCGGTAGCTCCGTATAATGAGCCCTCGCAGGCAATGCACCGTGACTTCTCCAGTGTCCCTGACACTTGGAGGAGACCAGGATATAAATATCCTCATATCGAGATGGTTTTATGGAACACATTTTATTATTCATTTCCAAAATATCACAAGGGCCCTGCCCCGAATTTCCATAAAACCGTCATAAGTCCAAATAGTTGAATCAAATCCGAAATAGTTTATTCAATTCCATTTTAGGGTCCCCGACCCGAAATCACATATATAAGTCAACTGGGCCCCTGGCCCGATTTCATAAGTCAACTGGGCCCCTGGCCCGATTTCATAATTCAATTGGGCCCCTGGCCCGATTAACAAGGTAACTGGGCCCTTGGCCCGATTTTACTTTATCAAATCCGTAACCGTTTCATGAAATCATATCCATCCATATTTATGGAAATCAGTGCAAATCCAGAAAACCTCGATTCACGTGCAAACACGTAAATCGCCTCGAAATACGTGAAAACATATAAATTCACTGATATCCAAAACAAATCATATAATCCCAATTATAACAATCATGAAACAGTTATGCATGCATCGAATTTATAAAACCAATGTCCACTCACAGACCGTTTAACCGAGTGCCTCGATACGCGTGCCATAGGCCTTCCCGGGCCACACCACTATCACCGGGACTCCCAATCCTATTCAAATCACATTAGAGGATTACTAACCCCTTCATTAACATTCTATCAAAGTCCCGTAATTTTCCCGAATTTTTAAGTATTTTTAAACTGGATTTAAAACCTTCGGACATCCCGAACAATAACGAAACGGGATCCGATCGACACGAAACCAATCCCAAAATGTTCGTAACATTGTATAGGATAAAAGTCATGTTGACCTCACCTTGAGATTCGTGCCCACGCGCCGTCACGCGCCGCCGTGAGTGGCTGCGCGTGAAAGCCACGCGCCTGCTACAGTGACTGCTACAGTCACCACCTTCACCCGTTTGTCTGGTAAACGGGTCGAAAAACCCGCGATAGGGCCCGGTTCAATCTCACCCAATTCAACATCAAATCAATCCGCTCTTTCAACAGATCCCTTGTAATCAATCACCATTTAAGTTCTGTAAATCGAATTACACAAATCATGGTCCAAATCTTCACGACTCTCGATCGATCCTCGACGGGTTTTCAATTCGGGTTTCACGATATCGTCCCTGGTTTCCAAATTAATTCATTCAGTAAGCATCGTGAGAGTGTAAGGGACATTTCTACAAGGTCAATTTGAGAATTACTTACCTCAAACCCACTGAACACAAGCTCGACTTTGAGCTGCCATGGAAGCTCCGTTCATCCTCAATCCGCCATGGTTTCTCTTCGTTCTTGCAGCAAAGATGTTCGTTTTGATCCCAGAAGTCGAATTGAATCATCAATTTCGATCCTCACGGCTCAAATCATCCATTTCGAATTTCCCTCCCAAAAACCAAATTTTCGATTTCTTTGTCTCCCTCACCCGATCAATCCCCCGTGTAATCCCAGTTGAGTTAGTCTCTGAATTCTCTCCAATTTCTCACTCTAAGTTTCAGAATTGGAAGAGAAATGAAGGTAGGAAGAAAATGGCATTTGGTTGTACACGGCTAAGAAAGCAGAAGAGGTTTAATGGAAATTAAACAATAATTTAGTTAATTAATTAATAAAACATAATCATAATGTTCCCCCAAAACATGGATCCTGGTCTTAAGCCCCAAATTAAGGGATGAGTGACACTTGTCACTCATCCAAGTGTGTTCAGTCACCGGGTACTGTTCATTATTATATTATTATTTTAATCGGAGCCTCGGTTCGTAAATTCGTTTCCTTGACCATAACTTCGTCGTCGAATCTCCGATTTCGGCATGCCGCCTGTCGTTGGATTCGTATCGACGAAACCTACGTAACGGTCCTTGGCCCTCGGCCATCGGACATCTCGGTCAAAAAGTCAACATTTCCCCTTATTTCGTCCAAACTACGAAAATGCCCTTGCACTTCCGTACATCGTAACTTTCACCACGAACGTCGGAATCGAACGTGCCACCTGTCTATGAACTCGTGACGTCCCGAACTACGTCACGGTCATCGGTCAAAGTCCATTTGACCATCCGAATTAAAAGTCAACGTTTTACCCACGCCCAGGGGCAAAACGGTCATTTTGCACAATTCGTCCGAAATCACACAACTAATCCCAGATTAGTAAATCACCATTAAATATTATTAAATCCCGATATTCGGGATGGGTCGTTACAACCTTCCCTCCTTAAAGAATTTCGTCCTCGAAATTACCAATACCCTTATTCCACAACCACCACGTGGAAAACATTTCGACCTCATAACATGTGTACACCTATACACCCACTTGCTGGGTCAACACCAGCCTCGTCTGTACCCAGACATCCCATCACAGTCATACGTCACAATCAACAACATTCGACCACCTCGAGTGGACATAATCACCTGATTCGTGATAAAATCGCTTAACCATTTAGCTGACTCTTTCAGCTAGACGGTTCCCTTCCATTGCCAATATATCCTTACATTTGCTCCCATTGGGAATCACCAAATCTCATTTGTCAGTCCATGCTGACACCATCAGTCAAACTGTCACCGCTAAGCTTTACCACCCTGTAAAGCCCAACCCATCGGTCAATCAATGACAACACCATGTACTACATCGCTCTCGATGCAGCGCAAGATCAACCACATGATCTCACTTCGCAGGACAAGCCCATTCCTGCGACATAAATAAATCTCAATGTCCATAATCGCCAACTCCCGCAGCGAACCAAGACGCTGGGAAATCACGGTGTGATCGAGTCACACAAGGCTATTCGTGGTTACTCAGACCACCAACTCACTCATCCTGAGTGTACGTATACCGTCAACTTACACAAACAAGTGGTGTAACTGGAACACATTGAATACCAGCCCAGCAGGGAACACACATCTCAATACTAGGGTTCCACAAGCCAACCATGACTAAGAGCACCTGCTCATAAAATCACTGAACCCGACAAGATCAATCTGCCCAGCGCACAGTATCCAATGTCCAGTCCACAATACAGCCAAACAAATGATATCGGAACCAAGCCGATTACCAACACGTTAGTTACACACCACTGGTACATCCCATGTACCGCCATTAGGCACCACTCAGCCTAACCAGTATCAATCCTCGTACAACATACCCTGTACGCACCTCAATCCATCAATCCGCCTACAACCACCTAGGTCGTAGCCAAACACGTTCCAAAAATGGAGTACATTTGCCCAAACCATCACGAGACAACTCGAACTCCACCATCATCTAGTTCCAATTCCGAATCCGAATTCGTAATTTCGTAAGAAATCCCGAACCCGAACCCAGACATCATATTTTAATCCATTTCCAAATCCGAATCCGAAAATCATTACTTCGTAAGCTAGCATTGGAATAATCATTCCGTACCCAAATCCAGTAATCCATTTTTGAGCTTCGCAATCGAATCCTGAATCGTCACCCAGAAATTCAATTCCAAAACCCAAAATCTCGTTTACGTCCACCAGGACGTAACATAACCGAACCTATCGGTTGCCTGTCCGAAACACTCGATTGACTTCATAGGGAAGCCAATCCCAATATCCATACGTCAAAGGTTGACAAAATCCGACCACATCGGAAACCTACTCAACCAAGTCACAAACCATATGGACTCACTCCGAAAAGAAGTCAGTCCCGTCATTTACGACTCACATAACAAGGTAAGAGTGATAAACTCTCATCCAGTCTGGATCATCACGATCACAACCCAGATCCATCGCTACGTCATCCGACAAGTAACATCACGATCTTAGATCGTCACATCGTCCAAAGTCGACAACATCACAAATCAGATCCACCTAGGATCCACACATGCTCATATAGCTAACAATCCATCTGAAAGCTGATCGTAGGGTCTTACACCCTCAATTGAATCATTCGCCAAATTTTCCCTTGGTGGATGACCACGCATTTCACCACCAAATCCAAAATCATACACAACTGCTTGTGTCCAATGACCCCAAGCCAAACATGGGTCCACCAACCAATACACACTCAACGAACTGGTAGCAACAATCATCATCTGCCACGGCAGGAAATAAGAAGTCAACCCCAAAGACTTCGGAATACCAATCACCGGTGTGGAAACGAGCACTCCTCTCGTCTCCCAATCACAACTCTCCCCGAAACGGGAGTTCCAACCATGTTGGAAACAGACATGCTCCCAATGAGATGTCAAGTCCAACCACTGGACTGCCCACGTCCTTACCTCACTTGGACCACCACTTGTCCAAAATCAATTCATTACTCGGACCTCACGTCCGCCAAAACTCATGTATGCACACATCCCGATTCCGAACGGAAATGTCCTCAACTCTGCCTGGATGTGCATACCATACTGCCTTCGTCTCTCATCTCAACCTTAATAGGTTCAATCCTCAGGTTCCAAGTGATTCACAATCACAACATCACACATCAATACCACGAATGGTTTTCCCCGACTTTTCCAATCTCAATAATTTCCTTGTACTTCCTGGGGATATAAGAAGTAAATAATCTTACCAATCTCGGAGTTGACAACAACTCCCCAAATCCACTGGTTCTCATGACGTAGGGAACATCGTCCCAAGATTCCTCAAGTCTCAAACATACCTTTTTATCCATTCATCACTTGTCATCATAAATCTGTTGGGACTTATCCCAACACGACACAACCTCCACTGGATCCCATCCAGTCCAAGACTCAACCACCACTGAGTCGCAGATACCGATCATATGTCCATCATGACAGAGTCACACCCCAAATGGTGGCTCATCGTCGACACAATTACTGACACCTGCACCAGCGCTAGTACCAGCACCAACGCACCATCATCAACACTAGTATCAGCACACAGGCATCCATACTAGTATTGGCATAAAGGTATCAACATACCAACATCCATCCATACCCAGTTGTGGATTTGACACGATTCGAGGAGGAATCCTGGACTATATTTTAGGCATGAGATGTAACGACCCGTCCCGAATTCCGGGATTAGATTAGTGACTAATCAAGGATTAGTAAGGCTAGTCGGTGATTAGTTGAGCGAAATCGGACGAACGACGCAAAATGACCATTTTGCCCCTAGTCGTGGGCAAAATGTTGACTTTTAATCCGGGAGGTTCGATGGCCTAAGGTCGGGGAGCATTATGTAGATCGGGTCGATGCGAATCCGTAGACAGGCGGCATGCCGAAACGGAAGTCAAACGGGAAAGTTATGGTCACGGGAAGTTCGATTGCACTATGCATGCTTTACGAGACGGAGACACTTGGCAAAATCTGACTGGTTGACTTTTTAAGTGGGGCCTATGGATGAGTGACAAGTGTCACTCATCCTATTGGTCTTTAACCCCAAAAAGTGGATCTAAATTGTGATTGGTGG
The DNA here is from genome assembly GCA_032719365.1 of Prinsepia uniflora. Classification (NCBI taxonomy): domain Eukaryota; kingdom Viridiplantae; phylum Streptophyta; class Magnoliopsida; order Rosales; family Rosaceae; genus Prinsepia; species Prinsepia uniflora. The sequence goes on along the minus strand of CM064865.1, from coordinate 8,020,578 downwards.
GTTTAGGATTAAAATATTAATTTTAGGATTATTTTATAATTTCCCTTACACACTCTCTCTCAATCCCAGCCAACCATTCCATCACACCCCTCATCCTCACCGTCCACTCACTTGATCATCACACCTAAACTCTACCTTCTTTTTCTTCACGGATCACACTTCACACACTTCACCATTGCTACAAACAGAGAAGCCCATTCCTTACACACCCTCAAATGCTCTAAACCATCACCCTTTGTGCTTGAACGAAAATTGGAGAGTGAGGGTAGAGAAACAGAATGGTGGCAGCAACGATGACCGTCGTGGTCGGCGGCAGTGGCTAGGAAACTGAAACCCGAGCTCTATTTTGGGGTTCAAACTAGTAGGACAGGTTTTAGGGACATACGGACGTGATGAGTGATGGGAGGAAGGTTCTGTTGTCGATATGGCCGTGACGGTGGCCACAGCGGGGCCACGACGGCGAGGGAGGTAAGAATTTCGTGGTGCCCTGTTTTTGGTTTGAAAATGGCATTTTGAGTTCTAGCTTGTGTTGGACGATTCTAACATAGGGAAATGTTTTCTGAGGGTCAAATAAGTTAACTTGGGACCTGAGCTAAGGTTGGGGGTGGCCGGAGAATGGAGAACATGGCGGTGGAAAATGGAGGAGGTTGCTTCGATCGGGATGGTTTGGGAGTCCCGATGACGGTGATTAGCCCCGGGGAGGCTTACGACACGCAAATTGAGGCGGCAGCTTAGGACGGTCTGTGAGTGGATCTTGATTTCTCAAATATGATGCATGCATAAATGTTTTATATGGTTTATAGATTTGATTCTATAATGTTGATTTTGGATATTGGTGAATTACATGGTTTTACATGCTTGCACGTAAGTCGAGGTTTACGATTTTGCACTGATTATACGTGCGTATGGTTTTGGAAATGGTTTAATGAAATGATTTTAGATTTGAAAAGGTAAACTCGGGTTCAAGACCCATTTGTTTTGGAAACCCTCGGACTCGAAGTCCATTTAGTTACGTTTTCGAGCTAGAGGCTCAATTGGTCCTTAAATCGATTTAGATTTGAAAATATGGAACAGGGCACGAGACCCAATTGATTTACGAACTCTTTAACTTGATGTCCAATTGATTTAACAAGGCATCGGGTCGGAGGTGTAACGCCCTGGAAATTCAAGGATTTTAATATTGAAAATTAATGAATGAATTGACGTCTTTACCCCTGTGAATTGTATTGCCCAAATTGTTGACTTTTTGATTGGTGGGTCAATCGGACTTTGACCAATGACCGTGACGTAGTTCGGGACGTCACGAGTTCATAGACAGGTGGCACGTCCATTTCGGACGATCAGGGAAAAAGTTATGACTATCGGAAGTTCAGGGGCATTACCGTAATTTGGATGGTAAGGGCGAAAATGTTGACTTTTCGTTTGACAACCGATTTTCACACGACTCAAAGGCCGTTGGGTAGGTCTCGATACCCTGAGTCCGTTGACAGGCGGCACGTTGAAATCATACTTCGGATGGCTGAGTTACGGGTCTGGAAAGTGAAGGGCATTATGGTAATTTTTGAACTAGGGGCATTTTGGTCATTTTACCCTGGTTACTGTAGCAACCGCGGGGGAAAATGGGCGGCACCACCATGTACGGTGGTTCTGAGTGCCCAATTGTTTATGCAAGTGTGTGCTGGAAAGAAAGGAATGTTTAAAACTTTAGGAGCATCAGAACGTGGTCTGATTCATCCACCCAGCACGGCCACATTGTTTAATTTCGATCGAAGCTTTTCGGGGAACAAATCTCAGTGGATAGATTGGACTTCCACGAGCCTCTGGGACGGCTTAGGTTGTTTAAAGCTGAGTAGAATGTGAGTGAGCTTCACTCTGCCGTTGAAAGAACTGAGAATTGGTGAGGAACCAGAGAGAAACCATTTCATTTGGAAGGAAATCGGGTTTTCAATTTCTGGTACTTGTTGGACTGAACCAAGGCTTAGTTTAGTCTTCTGGGAGTGTTTAGAACACATCCATATCGAAATCGAAGGCAACCAGCCACAGGTGAGCTGGGACGGTGACTGCCGTGTTCAGAGAAATTTCAGAGGTTTGGACGACTACTTCCAGGAATTGTACGATAATCCCGGTACAGGTCCGTACGCGCAGATTCGCAGCGGGATCGTACTATGAGTGGGCCCGATTTCACTAAACCCTTGCATGCATAAATGTTTTCGGATTTACTTATATATTCACATGCTGGAAACAAGAAATGGTTTTGATAATCTTGAAATTATGATTATGGCACGTTTTACGATGTTTGGGCTTGAGACCTGTCTGGTGAAACTTGAGGATGGTTTTGGATTTTATCTATATATATGTGCATGTGGATATCAATGATTTTATTTTGGTACTGCACTGTAATGATATACTCGTATTATACTGTCTCCTTCAGATGAGGAAAACCAGAGTAGTCACGGCGCAATGCCTGCGACGGGCCATTCTACGGAGGAACTGGACCGTAGAATGACTCAGGAACGGGATTATTATAATTGGGCGTCTAGGACGTCGAGCATCTAGACGCTAGGCATTTGGGATGCTATACTCGAACAGGGTTCGAAAATTGTACTTGGGATTGAGACCCCGAGTGGCACGCGTAGCCTTGAGACTGTGACCATATTGGACAACAGGGACGTCGGACATCTGGGATGTCAAGATTGGAGTATTTTTGTACAGTGGTTATAATTATATTATGGTTTTACTATATGCCTTATGGTTATCATATCTATGATTTAGGGTTTCAAATTCTGATGCATGCATGTTCGGAAAACGGAGGGGTAAATTATATGTTTTACTTATTAAACGGTTTTATAAACTTTGAGTTTCGCCCCACTCACCCTTAATGTTTTGATAACCCCTCCAGGCTGTGCTACTGAGGTAGATGAGGATCCTAAGGCTGAGGCATAGATCTACTTCCGGGTACCTGATCTTCTGTTGGGTGGTTTACCCGCAGGTTTATTTTAGAGTCGTGCTCGCAACTTGTACTTTTGGATTTCATCCCTTGTCTGACATCTGTTAAATTTGGATTTGATGTATAACTTTAATTTGGTTATTTATTAATTTGAACGTTTGAGGTTAAAATTGGAATGTTATTTCGGGTGTCAGACGGGAGCAGGGCACGTCCCCTTGTGGTCCCTGGGGGATCGGGGCGGGTCCTGTCAGCTTGGTATCAGAGCACTAGGTTGTGGTCAGCATGCTAGACTAGCGATTAGTACCTAGTTACTTTTCGAGTTTAAGGATGATGTTACTAATCTATGCCTCTTAACAGCTGGTTATGCCTCCAAGGAGGATTCCTCACATACGGACTGACGAGGAACTAGAGCGAGATATGGAATGCGCAAGCATTGAACGGGCTCAGCGTTTGGGAGCCACTCCTTTCAATGGGGGATCAAACCCCGAAGATGATTATGAATGGATTACCAAATGGGAAAGGATTTTCACAGTGATGCACTGCCATCCAAGCGAGCGGGTGACCTTGGCGGCCTTCTTACTGGAAGGCGGAGCCTACCAGTGGTGGCATGGCCTCGAGATTTCTGGATGGTCGGTCCACACCACTACCAGGGAGGTCTTCCGTTCCCGATTCCTGGATCAGTATTACCCGCGATCGTTTCTCGCGGCACGGGAGGCGGAGTTCCTGCGACTGGAGCAGTGGGATATGTCCGTTACGGACTATGAGCAGACGTTTGGGAAACTTTCCCGGTTCGCTGCATCATTTTTTAGCACTGATGAGGACAAGTGCCATCGGTTTGAACTCGGACTCCGAGGGGAGATTCGGGCAGGTGTGACTGCTGCCAGTCATGCTTCTCTGAGGGACATGGTCGACGCGGCGGTGCATGTCGAGGCCATTCTGGCGACACACCAGACACGACAGCCTTCTGGCGAGGGGCGACGTCGGGATCATCCACATCTTGTACCGACGGGCCAGAAGAACTCTAAGGGAGGAGGCTATAGGGGAGCACCCTCATCCTTTAAGGGTCGTGGTTGGTCAGGTCGACGTGGGGGCTCTCAGAACACAGTATCAGGAATCAACTCTGGGCAGCGTCCATCTTGGAGCAGTGCTTCTGGTGGGCATTCGGATAGGCCGAGGCCGGTGTGCTGTTTTGCTTGCGGAGAGAAGGGCCACTATGCCCGTGATTGCCCGCTGTTGTCCAGGAGCAACGACGCTGGGGGCTCTAGTGTGGTGCAGAGCACGGCTTCCCACACTAACGGAGGTCGAGGTCAGGGAGGTGACCTGTGGTACTGGGCGTGGTGCGTGCGGGCGAGGACGGAATGGAGGGCCTAGAGCTCATGTGTTTGTAATGACCCAGCAGCAGGCGAGGACCGCCCTAGGCGTGGTTACAGGTACACTAAATATCTCAAACCTTCTTGTACGTGTATTGATGGATGTGGGGGATACACATTCTTTTATTTCGAGGAGTTGTGCTGGTATGCTTGATTGTGTGGTATCAGCCTTAGATTGTGAGATGGGTGTTGGCACCCCGATGGGCATCGTGTACCTTGTGAATCAGGTGATTCGGAGGTGCCCGGTGAGAATTAAGGATGTGGATTTACATGTAGATTTGATCATTCTGGATATCCACGACTTCGATGTGATCTTAGGAATGGATTGGCTATCGGAGCATGGGTCGCTCATCGATTGCTGTAGCAGGGTTTGCCGGAGGTTATCTTTCAGGGGGAACGTGATGGTTCGCCTCCTAAAGTGATTTCTTCACTTACTGCTACTAAACTTCTACGGAAGGGATGCCACGGCTATCTGGCGCATGTCGTGTTGAAGCAGGCTGACACTCCGGGTATCGACGAGATACCAGTGGTACGTGAGTTTACGGACGTATTCCCGAAAGACTTACCTGGATTACCACCACCGCGGGAGATCGAGTTTACAATTGAACTACTCACCGGTACCCGACCTATATCCCAGACACCATATCGGATGGCGCCGACCGAGTTACGAGAACTCAAAACTCAGTTGCAGAAGTTGGCGGATTTGGGATATGTTCGACCGAGTACTTCACCATGGGGAGCACCGGTGTTGTTCGTAAAGAAGAAGGAAGGGAGTCTCCGTTTGTGTATTGACTATCGACAACTTAACAAGGTGACACTGAGGAACCAGTACCCTCTACCCAGGATCGATGACCTCTTTAACCAGTTGCGAGGAACGCAGTGCTTCTCGAAGATTGATTTGCGGTCTGGGTATCACCAACTGAGGATTTCGGAGGAGGATATTCCGAAAACTGCTTTTCGAACCCGTTACGGACACTACGAGTTCCTAGTGATGCCTTTCGGCTTGACGAATGCTCCGGTAGCATTCATGGATCTGATGAACCGGGTCTTCTGACCCTACTTGGATAAGTTTGTGATCGTATTCATCGATGATATCTTGGTGTACTCAAGGAGTGCTAGCGCACATGAGGAACACCTACGGTTGGTGTTGGAGAAGCTGAGACAGGAACAGTTGTACGCCAAGCTGAGCAAGTGTCAGTTTTGGCTGAGCAGTATTGGTTTTCTGGGACACATGATATCAACGGATGGGATTAGCGTGGATCCCCAGAAAATAGAGGCGGTGACTAACTGGGCTAGACCGACAACGGTAACGGAGGTGCGGAGTTTTGTCGGGTTAGCAGGTTACTACCGGAGATTCGTGGAGGGTTTCTCCAAAATTGCTGCACCATTGACTCGATTGACTCGGAAGGGAGTGAAATTCATTTGGGACAAGCAGTGCGATCGGAGTTTTCAAGAATTGAAGGATCGATTGACCACTGCACATGTCCTTGCATTGCCGGATAACAGTGGAGAGTTCGTGGTCTTTAGTGATGCATCGCTACAAGGTTTGGGCTGCGTGTTGATGCAGACTAGTAAGGTTATCGCTTACGCGTCGCGGCAGCTAAAGACTCATGAGTTGAACTACTCTACCCATGATTTGGAGTTGGTAGCGGTGGTTCATGCTCTAAAAATCTGGAGACATTACCTATTCGGCGCAACGTGCCGGATATACACCGACCACCTGAGCTTAAAATATCTATTCACTCAGAAGGAGCTTAACATGAGATAATGGAGATGGTTAGACTGTTGAAGGATTATGACTGTACAATTGAGTACCATCCGGGTAAGGCCAATGTGATGGCAGATGCACTCAGCAGGAAATCAGCGGGATCTGTTGCACACCTGGGAATGGTGTATCTTCCTTTGCTGGTGGAACACCGGAAGGCGGGAGTTATTTTGGATACGGATGAGCATGGAGCTTTGTTGGCCAGCTTTCATGTACGACCAGTGTTGATTGATCGGATCATCGAAGCACAACTCCAGGATCTGATACTCTGTATTTACAGGATTGAGGTCGATGCAGATGAGAGACAGGATTTTACCATCCGGGATGATGGAGCACTTGTGAAGTTGGGCCGTTTGTGTGTACCTGCAGTAGCAGAGTTACGGGCCGAGATTCTTGAGGAGGCCCATAGTTCAGCTTATGCTATGCATCCGGGAGGTACAAAGATGTACCGTACCCTCCGGAGCCATTATTGGTGGCCAGGAATGAAGAGGGACATTGCAGAGTTCGTGAGCAGATGCTTAACCTGTCAGCAGGTTAAGGCGGAACGGCAGAGACCGTATGGGGCTATGCAACCACTTCCGATTCCCGAGTGAAAGTGGGATCACATCACCATGGACTTCGTCTTTAAGTTACCAAGGACTCAGAGTGGAGTTGACGAAGTATGGGTGATTGTGGACCAGTTAACCAAGTCAGCCAGTTTTCTGCCAGTTCAGGAGACGTATAAACCTAATCGACTGGCTCAATTGTTCGTAAAGGAGATCATACGATTGCATGGTACGCCGGAGTCGATCGTGTCTGATCGTGATCCGCGTTTCACTTCTAGGTTCTGGCGGAGTTTGCAAACTTCTTTGGGAACAACCCTACGTTTCAGAACTACTTTCCATCCACAGACTGATGGACAGCCTGAAAGGACCATTCAGACCCTGGAAGACATGATGAGGTCCTGTGTGCTACAGTTTCAGGATTCATGGGATACTCATTTGTCGTTGATGGAATTCGCTTACAACAACAGCTATCAGGAAAGTATCTGGATGGCCTCCTATGAGGCACTGTATGGTCGACAGTGCAGGACACCTATCTGCTGGATGGAGATAGGGGAGCGAGCGGCTGTAGGGCCGAAATTGATGGACTTAACCCAGGAAACTGTTCAGGTTATCAAGGAAAGATTGAAGGCGGCACAGGATCGCCAAAAGAGTTATGCCGATCGACGGATTCGAGACTTGGAATTTGAAGTGGGAGATTTTGTCTTCCTAAAGTTATCTCCGTGGAAAGGGATTATCCATTTTGGTCGACGGGGGAAACTGAGTCCGCGTTTTATTGGACCATATGAGATCGTGGAAAGGATTGGCCGGGTTGTTTACAGATTGGCGCTACCTCAAGAACTTTCTAGAGTTCACGATGTTTTCCACATATCGATGTTACGGAAGTACGTACATGATGCTTCCCATGTACTGGAGGAGCAACCTGTCGAACTCCGAGAGGATTTGAGCTTTGAGGAACAACCCGTACAGATTTTGGATCGGAAGGACAAGGTACTACGTCAGAAGACGATCCCTCTCGTGAAGATTCTCTGGAGAAACCAGAACGTGGAAGAAGCCACATGAGAACCCGAGGCACAAATGCGAGAACAATTTCCTTATTTGTTTCTTTGAAATTTCGGGACAAAATTTCATAAGAGGGGAAGGTTGTAACGCCCCGGAAATTCGAGGATTTTAATATTGAAAATTAATGAATGAATTGACGTTTTTACCCCTGTGAATTGTATTGCCCAAATTGTTGACTTTTTGATTGGTGGGTCAAACGTACTTCGACCAATGACCGTGACGTAGTTCGGGACGTCACGAGTTCATAGACAGGTGGCACGTCCATTTCGGTCGATCAGGGAAAAAGTTACGACTATCGGAAGTTCAGGGGCATTACCGTAATTTGGATGGTAGGGGCGAAAATGTTGACTTTTTGTTTGACAACCAATTTTCACATGACTCAAAGACCGTTGGGTAGGTCTCGATACCCTGAGTTCGTTGACAGGCGGAACGTTGAAATCGGACTTTGGATGGCTGAGTTACGGGTCTGGAAAGTGAAGGGCATTATGGTAATTTTTGAACTAGGGGCATTTTGGTCATTTTACCCTGGTTACTATAGCAACCGCGGGGGAACATGGGTGGCACCACCATGTGCGGTGGTTCTGAGTGCCCAATTGTTTATGCAAGTGTGTGCTGGAAAGAAAGGAATGTTTAAAACTTTAGGAGCATCAGAACGTGGTCTGATTCATCCACCCAGCACGGTCACATTGTTTAATTTCGATCGAAGCTTTTCGGGGAACAAATCTCAGTGGACAGATTGGACTTCCACGAGCCTCTGGGACGGCTTAGGTTGTTTAAAACTGAGTAGAATGCGAGTGAGCTTCACTCTGCCGTTGAAAGAACTGAGAATTGGTGAGGAACCAGAGAGAAACCATTGCGGGAAAATTTGGAGGGAAATCGGGTTTTCAATTTCTGGTACTTGTTGGACTGAACCAAGGCTTAGTTTAGTCTTCTGGGAGTGTTTAGAACACATCCATATCGAAATCGAATGCAACCAGCCACAGGTGAGCTGGGACGGTGACTGCCATGTTCAGAGAAATTTCAGAGGTTTGGACAACTACTTCCAGGAATTGTACGATAATCCCGGTACAGGTCCGTATGCGCAGATTCGCAGCGGGATCGTATTGTGAGTGGGCCCGATTTCACTAAACCCTTGCATGCATAAATGTTTTTGGATTTACTTGTATATTCACATGTTTTGGTAACCCTTAATGTTTTGGTAACCCCTTAATGTTTTGGTAACCCCTCCAGGCTGTGCTACCGAGGTAGAGGAGGATCCTGAGGTTGAGGCATAGATCTACTTCCCCGTACCTGATCTCCTGTTGGGTGGTTTACCCTCAGGTTTATTTTAGAGTCGTGCTCGCAACTTGTACTTTTGGATTTCATCCCTTGTTTGACATCTGTTAAATATGGATTTGATGTATAACTTTAATTTGGTTATTTATTAATTTGAACGTTTGAGGTTAAAATTGGAATGTTATTTCAGGTGTCAGACTGGAGCAGGGCACGTCCCCTTGTGGTCCCCGGGGGATCGGGGCGGGTCCTGTCAGGAGGCCCAGTTGGTTTGCGAATCGGGCTCGAGGCCCAGTTGACTTACGTATCGGGCACGAGGCCCATTTAGTTTTCGAAATCGGGTACGAGGCCCATTTAATTTATGAAATCGGGCACGAGGCCCATTTGGTTTACGAAATCTAGTACGAGGCCCAGTTGGTTTATGAAATCGGGCGTGAGGCCCAGTTGGTTTATGAATTCGGGCTTGAGGCCCAGTTGGTTTATGAATTCGGGCTTGAGGCCCAGTCAGGGACCCATAAATGGATTTTTGGTTCATGACAGTTTATGGGGACCGGGCATGAAACCTTGAAAGGTTTTTAAGAATGATTTCAAAATGGTTTTTCATATACCATCCTTATATTTGTGGATTGTCTCCTCCGGGGAGGGTCGTTGGGTTGGGTGGACCCCAGAGTAGTCACGGAGCACTAACTGAGTGGAGTCGCCCCCGTTGGGTACCTTACTCTCAAGAAGGCTATGGATTATAACCCCCAGGGAGGGTAATTAATATACGGACATTGACCTGGGTGGACCTTGGGGAGACTTAGGATTTGAGAACCCGGGTAGCACGCGCGTAGCTTTAGATACCGTGACAGGATTGGTGATATGATTTATGATAAACATGATTTCTTGGTTTTGCGAAATTGTGTTTTATGGATAATAAATGGATTTGGGCTGAGCTCCCACATATGTTTACTATGTTATGGATTTCTGTAAATGTTTTTGGCAGGGGCCCGTGTGACTTGAATTTACGGAACTTGGGGCTGAGTCCCTAAATATGGTTGTTTAAACATATGTGGTTTGATAAATGGTTTTACTATGCATGCATGCTTTTTAGTGAAGGGCATAAAGGTCTTTCATGAAATATGTTTTTATGAACTCTTTTATTTTAGTCCACTCACAATCTTTTCTGTTTTCACTGCCCTTCAGGTTGATTACTGGTGCGGACTATAGACCGAGACATCACACTCTTCCACCGGATCCTGGCGCGCTCTGGTAGCCGGTCGGGCTAGTGGTTTTAATTTTTCCTTGTCTGACACTCCTTGTCAGACGGGATCAGGAGCGTCCCTCGTTAATCCCGGGGGGATTGGGAAGGGTCCTGACATGAGATCCAGTTGTGGATTTGATAGGATTCGAGGAATCCTGAGATGTGAAGTGTCGTTAGACACTGGTTTTCGGGTTGTGACCCATTTGGTGATATTTCGGGCTTGTGGCACTATTGATGACTTTCGGGTTAGAGTCATGATCGATTGGGTCCCGGTCGATGATGGCATTCGGGTTCGAGTCTCGAGTGATATGACGCTTGCTTCTGGAGTACGGATGTGTTCCTTCCAGAGAGGTCACAGTGCACTGCCTTTTGTCGAGCAACCGCTAGAGGCGATGACTCATGGAGGCTCGACTCAGGAGTGTTGTTGTTCTTTGAGATCGATCGGTGATGTGTTCACGATGATCTAGAGAAGGTCACAACAGGTGATGTGTTCACGACGACATGCTAGGATTATGAGTGATCCTAAGCTTATTTGCACGCGTGTTGGGATTATAATCGTGACTAGTGACACTAAGATGATGATGGACTGAGTGCCCACATAATTCTATGGTGGGGCTGATGTCCCCTATGTAATTTGACTTGGGCTGAGGCCCTGTACATGTTTTCTGTTTAGGCTAAGACCCTGTAAGACTTGGTTTTGGGCTGAGACCCTACTGAGGTAATGGCTTCGATTGAGAAGCATTTTTCATTGAGATTTGAATTGAAAAGCAATATGTCTTGCTTTTCGGGAAAGTATTTGAAATACTATTTTATGATGCATGCATACTTTTACGTGAAGGGTATAAGTGTATTTCGATAAATGACTCTTAAATTGTTTGATTTTGTCAACTCACGTCTTTTATGTTTTTAATACCCTTCAGGTTGATCGCGGATGCGGGCTGTAATCGAGATCGAGACATCACATGCTCCCATGGATCCTAGCGTACTTTGGGTAACCCCGGACGGGTTACAGTTGTATCCCTGGTCTGGTATGCAGTGCCAGATGGGAGCATGGCACATCCTACAGTAATCCAGGGGGATTAGGATGGGTCGTGTCATAATGTGGCAGGTTCAGTCAGCATTGTTAGAACATATGGACCAATGAGGTAGTGTCACGTGGTAGTGTGTCAGGTTACCAGAGCTAACGTGTTAGTGACACGTGGCACCGGTTAGGGAGTGCCATGTGGCAGGCTGTCAGACCTAATAGGTGTCAGACCTGTCAGGCTGAAGTTAGTAGATGGCGTCAATGTTGACCATGATGACGTCAGCGTTAACTGTTGACTTTTGTTGACCGGTGCATGAGGGTGCATGTGCAAGAATTTCGAGGTCAAATCAATTTTTTTCTGAAGGTTTCAACGTTCTGAATCCAATGGTGGTAGTTTCAGGTCGATCGAATATCGGTTGGTTAGTGTTTTAGAGGTTTTTAGCCTCGGGAAGCGTGTTCAAGACACGTTGACCATTCTGGGATTTGAGAGGCTCTTTGATATGGACTTGTATAGGTTGATAGTAACCTTTGAGTGTGATTTGGATAGGTCTAGGCATCCTGGAGAGTATGGATTAACCCTGAGTTTGGGCAGCTCGCAGCTTGGACGGTCTGTGAGTGGACGTTAGATTTATAAATATGATGCATGCATAAATGTTTTCTATGTTTTATAATCACGATTTGAGACGCATTATTTGCATGATGTTTTGAATATGATTGGGCATTTTCGTAGAAAATACGACATTGCACGTAGTTCGAGATTTCTTTTTTTAGATGATATTTGGGCTTAGGTCGAGCATTCTACGTGCATGTATTTATGTGATTTTGATGGTTTCACGAAGCGGCATGAAACTGAGGATTGAGTATCGATTTTGAGTGATTTCACGTAGATGCATGAAATCGGTATTCGGGCATGAGTCCCAGTTAGATATGGACATTGATTTATAGTTTGACTTAGATCATAATCAAATGTAAGATATATCAGGCTGTGACTAAGGGTGGCAATTTTTGACACGACTCGAAACTCGCATGAGATTTATCTGGGTCAACCCTCACGATTAAAATTTTGGGTCAACCCGTTATGACACGTTTAATAAACTGGTAGATTTCGGGTCAATCTGTTAACCTGTATAATGACCTATTAACCTGTTTAATAAATGGGTATATTTCGGGTTAACATGTTAACCCGTATATTGGCTTATAGATTGACCCATTTAATAAACGTGTCATTACTAACCCATATATCTACTCATTTACCTATCTAAATACCTATTAAATCTTATAATTTAAATAGGTTAAACATGTTAAACAAGTTAAACGGGTAAAACGAGTCATAGATTAAGTGAGTTTTGAGTACGGCCTGTTTATTAAATGGGTTACACGGGTTAGCGGGTCATTAACAGGTCGAGTTTGGGTTGGACATTCTTGACACGATTATTAAACGGGTCGAGTTCGAGTTGGGCATAAATGGGTAAAATAGAGTTCATGACACGACACGAACCCGACACGACACATCCCATTGCCAACCCTAGCTGTGACCTAGTTATGAGATTTATGAAAGATATTTCGGGCATGAGACCCAGTTTTGGATTTGATAAGATTCGAGGAATCCTGGATGTATGAAGTGTTGATAGACACTGTATTCAATGATGATTACGATTTTGATTTTAAAGACTCGAGATTTTAAAGACTCAGATTTTATGAGAGGTCTCTAGTTGTGAATGTGTTTCCCCGGAGAGCAACCTGGAGATAATACTCGCCTCTGAGGTATGGAGAGGTCACGATGCGCCTGCTCTCGAGCAGTCGAGAGAGGCGGTAGCCGAGGGAGGCTCGATTTAGTAGTGCGGTATTAGAGCGAGATCGATGATATGTTCACGACAATCTGGATATTGTCAGCCAATGACATGTTCACGGCGCCATGCTCAGGATCAGAGCAGTCCTTGAGCTTATGGGCATGCGTTGCTGGGATTGGAATCATGACTAATGATACTGATAATGATGGGCTGAGATCCCACATGGTTTTTTATTCGGGCTGACACCCTACGTGATTTGACTTGGACTGAGAACTTGTATGATTTGGTTTTGGGCTGAATCCCTATTGCGAAAATGGCTTCGATCGAGAAGCATTTTTCACTGTGTTTTGTTTTGATAAGAAATACGACTTGCTTTTGAGAAAGTATTAGAAATACTTGTTTTCTGATGCATGCATGCTTTTACGTGAAAGGTATACATGTATTTTTAATAAACTTTTTTTTTTATATAAACTGTTATTTTTGTCCACTCACAGTTTTTATGGTTTTTGATACCCTTCAAGTTGATCGTAGATGCGGGCTATGCCAGGACCCGTCCCAATCCCTCCGGGATTAACGTGGGACGTTCCTGATCCCGTCTAACACGGAGTGTCCGACAAGGGAAATTCCGACTTTAGCGCGCTCGGGCTTCAGAGTACGCCAGGATCCGGATGAGGTATGTGATGTCTCGGTCTCTACTACAGCTTGCATCCGTTATCAACCTGAAGGGCAATCAAAACATTTAAAAGCTGTGAGTGGACAAAACAATAATTTATAAAAACATTTTCATAAAAACATTTGTACCCTTCACTAAAAAGCATGCATGCATTTGAAAACCATTTACCAAACCATTTACCAAACCATCAGGGCCTTAGCCCAAAATCGTATGTGAAACCAATCATACGGGCCACTGCCCAAATCCATGTGGGACTCAGCCCAAAACCTGTATACATCACATAACATATAAATATAAATCACATAACCATCATGTCACGGTTTCTAAAGCTACGCGCGTGCTACCTGGGGTATCAAAGCCCAAGTCTGCTCAGGGTCCACCCATGTTAATGTCCGTAGATCAATGACCCTCCCTAGGGTTATAATCCAAGCCCTCTTGAGAGTAAGGTACCCAATAGGGGCGACTCCACTCAGTTAGTACTCCGTGACTACTCTGGGGTCCATCCAAGCCAACGACCTTCCCTAGATGAGACATTCCATGTAACGACCCGTCCCAAAAATCGGGATTAGATTAGGGGGTAATGACGGATTAGTGACGATAATCGGTGATTAGTCGGTTGATTTCGGACGGACGGTGCGAAATGACAATTTTGCCCCTATAATGGGCAAAAATGATGACTTTTTGTTCGGGCGGTCAAATGGACTTTGATCGATGACCGTGACGTAGTTCGGGACGTCACAAGTTCATAGACAGGTGGTACGTCCGATTCCGACGTCCGAGGATGAAGTTGTGATATTCAGAAGTTCAAGGGTAATTTGGTAATTTGGTTAAAAAGGGGCAATTTGTTGACTTTTCAGATAACATGGACTTTTCGAGTAATTCAAGGATTGTTGGGTAGATCTCGATCTCCTGAATACAACGACAGGCGGCATGTGTCAATTGGAGTTCGGACGACAAAGTTACGGGTTTAGGAACACGAGGGGCAAAATGGTAATTTGTGCGGAAATGGGGCATTTTGGTTATTTTGCTATCTTGGAATGTGTGTCCAGTGATATCAGGACACTTGGCTCTTTTGGATGGGGTAACCACCAGGTTTTGGACACCTGGCTGGGTCTGGATGGCTGTAGAAGCCTCATCATCGTCTCCCTTGTTTTTAAACTTGTCGATGCACGATCAAGGGACTAAACAGAGAGTTCATGAGGGTGTGATTGTGAACCCATTTTCCTTAAATCCTGAACCGTGACTGATGAATGGACTTGCGAAAGAAGGTTGGAACGACGTCGACGGTGGTGTCCACGACGGCGTGTGGCAGTAAGACACCGTGTTTTGTTCTCTGTTTTGTTTCAGACATGGTTGATTGTGTGGTAGACGTTAATCATCGAATTGGGTGATAATGGGGTGATCTAGAAGTGACTAGGAGTTGATTTAGCCCGGTTTCGAGGCCTATGGTGGCCTGTAAGGTGGTTCCCGCGAAATTTTGTCGTTTTCCTTCAAACATGGCAATCTCGGTTTTAATCATTGTCGTTCAAATTCATTGTTTAGGTGAGGTTTTGGATGCTTAAATGAAACTATTGGGCATCAAACTGAAGCTGGAAGAATCCTGTGGTGGCCAGAGACAGAAGAGGAAAAGATGATTTGTAAACAAGAATTGGGAAGGTATGATATCGGTCTCCCTTTTATGATTTAAGGACGTAGATGCGTAGGAAATGACTGGTTAAAGGTATAGGATTAAACGGGTTTTGAAAATATGGAAAAATGGACAAAAACCGTGAGCGCCGGTCCAATTGAACCAGCCGGTTTGAACCAGGTCTGTCTCAAGGTTGAAGATGACACTGTAGCAGCGCGTGAGGCCCACGTGCAGCCCCTTTGGGCGGCACGTGAGGGCGCGTGGGGCTCCTTTTGAGAATGTTTCCAACACGACTTTTAAAGTATTCGATGTAACGAACATTTTGGCACTGGTTTCGAGGCGATCGGATATCGTGTCTATATGTTTCGGGATGTTTGAAGGTTTTAGGCCTCGGTTAAAAATAGTTAAAAATTCAGGAAAATTACGGGGTTTTAGTAGAAGCTTAATAAAGTAGTTAGTGACCTTATTATCGGATTTGGACAGGTTCGGGAAAGCTGATGATAGTGGATTAGCCCGAGAAACGTAATTGTGCGCGTATCGAGACGGCGACGCTAATGGTCTGTGAGTGGACTTTTACTTTCTAACTTATGATGCATGCATATAAGTTTTTATATGTTTCTATACGTGAGTTCTATATTTGTGAATTGATATTAATGATTTACAGTTTGTACGTATTTCGAGATATTTACGAAAGTGCACGTTTTACGAGATATAATTTTCTGCTATAGTTTGATAACGGTTTTGATGAGTTAAATTTGGACTTTGAAATATGACAGGATTTCAATGATTTAAAATGGATTTTGGAAAGTGATTTCGGGCTTGAAGCCCAGTTCATAAAAGTGGTTACGATAAACGTGATTTCAGGTTTTGGAATCGGATTTCAAGATGACGATTCGGGATTCGATTTTGGAACTTGATAGTGGGTTTCTGGATTTGGGTTCAGAATGATTATTCCGGATGCCCGCTTACGAAATGATGGTTTCGGATTCGGATTTGGAAATGGATGATGGATATGATTCTGGATTGGGATTCGGGATGCTGATTTCGGATTCGGTTGGGAATTCAAAATGGTGATTTTGAACTTGGATTTGGCCATGGATTTGGAAAATGGTTTTAAAAATGGTTTTGGATTGGATTTGCTGGATTTGGTTATTGGGTTTAAAGACTCGGATATGATTATGACGGGGGCGGGCCCGGATTGGGTTTAAAGACCCGGATTGAGTTTAAAGACTCGGATTATATTAATTCCTGGATTGAGTTTAAAGACTCGGATAGATCCAGCAGATTCGATGGTTTGCAAAGAATTTCAATGTGTTTTGCATTTCGATGATAATGATGGTTTTCAGAAATGGGTTTTCCACTGTTTTAGGCTATGCCCGGATGATACGAATTTTGATGGTTTTGGGCTGAGGCCCGGGATTTGAGAAAAGGCACTAAACCCGTTTTTCTTAAACGGTTTGAATAACTTGAGTATGGAATGGTTTTATGACATGGGCTTTGATATGCATGCATTGGTTTTTAAATGGAGGATATAAATTGTGTTTTCTGATAACTGTTTTTCTGAAATTATTATTTATTTTTGTCCACTCACAGTCTTTTTATGTTTTTCGATACCCTTCAGGTTGACGCGGTGCGAGCTGTTGGTTGAGAGAGACGGAGACATCACACACGCGATCCACAGTAGAATCTGCGCGCTCTGGGAAGTCTGGACATGTTGAATGGTTAGTTTGGAAATCCCTTGTCCGACTTATGTGTCACATGAAGGTTGGACGTCGGTTTGGTCTTCGTGTGTCAGGACCCACCCCGGTTTCACCCCGAAACCCGAGGTAAATCCCGCTCCCGTCTGACTCCCCGACACAACACCCAAGTAACACTCACGCAACTCAGTCAGACGCAGGAGTAATTAAACAAAATATCCCAACCTTATCGTTTACAGAGCATAGCACTAAATTACAAGGAAAATAAAAATAAAAACTGATAAAGTACACGCACACAGAAGCCTTTAAACTCTTCTAGGATCCCTCACGTCACTTCTATGCCTCGGACACTGCCTCGACGTCAAGACCCCGCGTTAGCTCCACAACCTGGAGGGCAATTTAAAACAGAAGGTGTGAGTGGACCAGAGTAAAAGGAAAGTTTGAAAACCATTTTATAAGAAAACCGAGTTTAACCCTCCGTTTTGAAACCACATGCATAACCAACAGTTATGAACACAGTTATAAAATAATCGTGATAAAACATCATAAGAAACAGAAACACTATAAAATATCATAAGAAACCATAGCATGAGTATCAGAAACCGTATCAAATCCTCATTTCCCGATCGAACCTGCTGGACCTATCCGAGTCTTTAAACTCCCGAGTCTTTAAACTCAATCCAGGCCTTAATCATATCTGAGTCTTTAAACTCCCGAGTCTTTAAACTCAAGGCCTACGGGGGAAATCAATATACATCCGAGTCTTTAAACTCCCGAGTCTTTAAACTCAATCCGGGTCTTTAAACCCAATCCGGCCGGTCCCCCGTCACATATATCCGGGTCTTTAAACCCAATATCCAGATCCAGCAAATCCAATCCAAAACCATTTTAAAACCATTTTCCAAATCCTCATCCAAACCCGAATCCGAAATCACTGGTCCGAAGCCCTTCTGGCATTCAGAACCGTCATTCCGAACCCAAATCCGGACAAATATCCATTTTCATACCAAAACCACATGTAATCACAAATCATATTTCATAACCCATTTATCATTATCAGAAAACCTTTATAGGTGGAAATCCCCAAATGTGGCATCAAAATCCGAAAACCAGCATTTTCTTGAGAAAACTTGCAAAATCCCGAAAACGTCTCGAAAAACGTGCAAATATCTCAATCACGTATAACCACGTAAAACCATCATAACATATGCGATAACATAGTGTCTTAAGTAAAACCATCAAAAACGTATATAAAAACAGTTATGCATGATCGAGTTTAAGAAAAGGGTCCACTCACAGTACTGAGCCCTACTCGCGTCCCGAACGTCCAGCCCGTTCCTCGGCTTCCTCGGGAAATCCCGATCCTGTCAAACACCGTCAAATTATGTCACTAACACGTCTACGACACAACTACCTAATTACCTTAAAATTCCCCGAGCCAAAGACTTAAAACCCGGGACCCTAAACATTTACCCTCGCGGAACTACACTCAAAAGACTTCCGATTGACCCGAAACCAACTCCATTGAACTCACCACAACTCCTAGACCAAAAGTCAAGTTGATCACTTTCCCAACCGCTGCCGCACGCGCCCCCACGCGCCGCCCAAAGTGGCTGCGCGTGGCCCTCACGCGCCAGCTACAGTACCATCGTCAACCTCTCGTACTGTGCTGAACCGGCCGCCGTGGCTTGGACCGGCGAGAGGCATTCTCCACCGTCCGGCCACCATTTCAGTCCCTTCTTTCACCAGCAGCTTCGTCCAGACACCACGAATCCATTCCCCAACTCCGTTCACCTCGACACCGTCCCTAGCCCGTCGACTGAACTCAAAACCAGACAGCCCCAAACTCCCCTGCTTCACGATCCAGCCACCCAGCTCACCTCCATTCACGGTGGTTACACCAAACTCATCCTAGGACTTCACTGAACCTAGACCACACCTCCATTACCTTCGACTCACCTCCAAACTCGTCGACTCACCGTTTGAAGTTTACGGCCAAACAGAGGAACAGAGACTCCACTTCAACCGAGCTCCGCCGTGAACATCCCCCGTCACGGCGACCATCCCAGTCGACACTTAGGACCTCCCTGAGCATAACCCTGACCTTCAATCCCATCGACACTAATCCTAGACTCACGACTTTCGAACTGAAATTTCACGGGAAAACAGAGTAAGAAACCTCACCTTTCGATTGCAGCTCCGCCGTGCGCACCGCCGCGTGCCACGGTGTTCGTTGGGTCCCCTGCAACCTCCTACAGCTCCCCCTACCTTGGATTGAGCCACCTCACGGCGTAGCCACCACCACAGTCTCACGGCCTCCCTGTTTCCCCAGAATTTTGCCGCACCTCCACCGTGCCGCCGTGCACGATTCCTCCACCAATTCACGACCACCAGCTCATACACTCCTCTCTGTCACTCTCACAAACCACTCCTCACTCCCTCTTGCACAGAATCGATCACTCTCTCCCAATGCCTCACCCTCTGTTTCTGTCTGTGTCGAAGAACAAACACACGGGCACACACAGGTGCACCCCAATTAATTAGGACCGCGCACATACAGGATTCCACCAGAATCCTCTACACACCTGCCATGTGTCACCATCCCCCATCCAAACACTCCCACATGGCCCAATCTCAACCGTCCATTTCTTTCTTTCTGCACAAATCCCAATGTGCAGAAAGACCAATTTACCCTTCTTTTTAACTCATTTTACGGTTCCGCCACTAACGTTCTAGGCCCGTATCTCACTCATCGTAAGTCCGATGCATACGTGCCGCCTGTCATCGAACTCAGGACGACGAGATCTATCTAACCATCCTAGGTCAACGTACCAAAACTCGTCCGTACAAAAAGTCAACTATTCCCCCTACTTTACCCAAATTACGGTTAAGCCTTCAACCTTCCGAACATCACAACTTCCTCCTCGGATGTCGGAATCGGGCGTGCCACCTGCCTAAGGATTCGTGACGTCCTAAACTACGTCCTGGTCACTGGTCAATCCCCAATTGACCACCCGAAATGAAAGTCAACATTTCTGCCCGACCCAGGGGCAAAATCGTCATTCTAGGTTCCCGGACCCCTCGGGACCACCTAACCCTTAATTACCCTCACTAATCACACCTTAATCACTCTAGGAATCCCGATTCTCGGGACGGGTTGTTACATCGTGTCACGCGTAAGTTAGAAGGGAGCATGACTTAGCCCTTATTCCTGGGGGATTAAGGGTGGGTCGTGTCATTCCAAATAAGGAAGGTATATGAATATATATATATATATATATATATTGAAAACATTCTTAAAACCTTTCAAGGGATTCATGCCCGGTCCCCATAAACCATCATGAATCCAGAAATCCATTTAGGGTCCTTGACTCGAAATCATAAACGTAAAGTAACTGGGACTCGTGCCCGAACTCATGACTCAACTCGGCAACGTGCCAGATATCTTAGGGTCAGTCACGATTCCAATCGTAGTGATGTGTGCAACCATCCGTCCAGGACCGCCCTTAATCCTGATATGTCGCCGTGAACGTATCAACCGATGTGACCACCTCTAGAACATGGTGCACCCATCATCGATCAATATCCTAAACCGTCAGCACTCCGAAATCGAGCCTCCAGTGGTTGCTTGATGACTGTACGTGCATCGTGATCTCTCCGAAAGGAACGCATCCCCGTCTAGAGGCGAGCGTCGTATCTTCCATCGCCGTGCACAAAGCATTCGCCGCAACCACGACTCAGACTTGTAGGTCATCAATAGGGCTACATGCCCAAGACAAAAAAAAAATGGGTCTCATGCCCGAGTTTATCCTTTTTAAATCCAAAACCATTTCATTTAAACCATCATAGAAATACAAACCCATATAGGCACCGTATAAGGCCGAAACCTCGAGATACGTGTAAATACGTAAACACACACAAAAGCACTCAAGGCATCATAAAACAAGTATTAAAACATGTAATAAACATTTATGCATGCATCAATTTAGAAAATAAGGTCCACTCACAGACCGTCCGAGCTACCGCCTCGATACATGTGCCACACGGCTCTCCTGGGTTGAACATCGTCGACCTCCAAACCTGTCCAAATCTTAATAGAGGGTTACTAACTACTTAAATAACCCCTCACTAAAGCTCCGTAATTTTCTGGAATTTTTAACTATTTTAAAACCCAATCCTAAACCTTCGGACACCCCGAAACCTATCGAAATGATGTTCGATCGACATGAAACCAGTCTCAAAATGTTCGTTACATCAACAGGATGATTTTGTGTGTTGGAAGCATCCCCAAAATGTGGGCCATACATCCACACGCACCGGCAGAAGCCCCTGCGCGTGGGAGCCATGCGCCGGTGCACTATAGCTATCTTCTTCCTTCGGCAGACCGGGTCCGAACCGGTCTGCTGGTTTTCAGTCTGGTCTGACCGGTGGAACCGGTCCAATCATTTTTCTCCCTTATTTCGTTCCAAATCACTCCCTCTTCAATCCTAATCTCTTCCTCACATCTCTAGGAGTCTAACCATATAAAAAGGATGAAGAAAAACCCCCTGAAACCCCCTGGTTCGAACCCTCCATTCACAGCCAAAATTCCCGTTCATTCCCTGGGCCGTCCGGCCGTATTGCTCCTTCCAAACCTATTCCCTAATGGTCATACTAACCCTAAAATCACTTCACAATCCACAAAAAACAACCTAAACGTCTAAATCCAAAAATATGAAGATTTGAATAAAAATATGGGTTATCGGGTTACCTGGGGTTCTGGGCCTTCGCCGCCATCCACGGCGGCCCTTGTCATCACCAGCCATCACAAACTCATCCTCCCTCCTATCCTGGCCTCTCACAGAATCAAAAGGGAAGGGATATGGATTTGGGTTCAAGGGTGAGATCGGATTTGTTTGGGTTTGGTTTTGCATGAACAAAGGAATGGGAAATGCATGTATGAGAGGCTGTGAGCAATGGATGAGTGACACTTGTCACTCATCCATTGGGCCTTCCTAAAATATCTGGGCCCACTTGAGTGCAAAAGCTCCTTGTTTCGTAAAACATGCAATAGTGACCCGAAACTTCCTTGAACCGTAACTTCTCCGTCGAACATCCGATTTCGACGTGCCTCCTGTCTACGAACTCGTATCGACCCGATCTACATAACAGTTCTTGGCCCTCGACCATCGGACATCCTGGGTCAAAAGTTAACATTTTGCTCACGACCAGGGGTAAAATGGTCATTTTGCATCGTTCTTCCGATTTCGCTCCACTAATCATCGATTAACCTTACTAATCCTTGATTAGTCACTATTCTAATCCCGGAATTCGGGACTGGTCGTTACAGGCTAGAGCAGAGATCGAGACATCACATGCCGATGTGTAACTCTACAGATCTTGGCACACTCTAGATAACCCCGAGTGGGTTACAATTTTTATCCCTTGTCTGACACGCGGTGTTAGATGGGAGGAGGCATATCCCGTGATAATTCAAGAGGATTGTCATGGGTCCTGTCAATTACTAATATACATAATCGACAAACAAAACATCACTCTACGCGTCGGATCCGACATAAGGCCTTTCATTACCTTAATCCTCAAGCGCTTACTCCAACCGAGAAACACATTCATTATCACATTCAGGTCCACCATGGTGACAATTACTAGGACTTTTGTTCCTGTGCTCTTTTACTATCTGAACCCACATCACCTTCTCTTTTATTAGTACACAACATTCATGATTCACACCGATAAACCAATCCATTTACTGCCTTATAACTACCCCGGAGCTTCTATACTCGTCTCATTATAAGGTCGTGCAAGAGGCTCACATTATGGAGGCATGACATTTACAAGCACAACTCAAAACCTTTGCTCTAATATCTAGTTGATAGGACCCATCCCTAAAGACACCTCGAAAAAAACCGGAGTAACCCTCAACACTTGCCAGACAATGGATACTCCGTATTCTTCCATAATTCATGTCTCCGCTTCTCGAATAGTATCGTATTTCATGCAATGGTCTTGAAGGGTTATAAAAATCAAGAAAACGTGTGAGTGAGCAAATGTAAATATTTTAAAACATAGTTTGAAAGCATACGTAATTTACCCTTCAGTTTAATAAACTATGCATGCATGTGACAAATCATCTAAAACCTCAATCAAAATAAAACATTGTTTATGACCTCGAGATACGTGAAAACCATCACAAAGAAAATATCCTTAGAAAATCAACATAACCATCACAAGTCCGCACAACAAGTACATATAGTCAACCCATCCTCGATGCCTTAATGTCAAACAACATATCATATTTGCACTACCAGTAGGCCACTCACATGGGAAAATGAGTTTTACCTCAACGTCCAAGTGAGACCGACTCAGGAAAATGAGCTTTAACTTGACGTCCGAGTCATCACAACCCTAGTCCAAAAAATGAGTTTTACCTCGACGTTTGGGACTACTCACCACAATGCCAGTCTTAGAAAAATGAGTTTTACCTCGACGTCCGAAACTAACCAACCAAACGGGCATCCCGAAGAGGGTTATCTACATCACAATATATACCACATCATTTATACCAAGAAAACATATTCTTGTCATTCATATCGATTCTAAAACCAAATCCATATTCCATAACACAATATATGCAAATTTCTCATAAATTGTGCATTAAAAATATTTCCGTAAATTCACCAAAAATAACAAAAAAACCATAATAAACCAAATATTACCAAAGTCACATTGAAAAACATTTAAAATAACTAAATATGCCTGCATTATAATTTTAAGAAAAGAAAAATCCACCCACAATGATTATTGCATAGTTATTCTTGATTTACGCGCCTTGGTTACCCTGGAGTAGAGATGATGTGCCATAAGTCAGAATGATTTCGAGTGTTGGTTACCCGTGGGAGACTAGTGCTTAGGATTGAACCTCGGAAAGGTTAAGGCGTAATGACTAACATTCTTTTGGAGGAGCATACCCAGTGTGAACAGACAGGTGAGTTGATCGATGAGTTAAGCCAGTTACGGACACGTGGCTATGATCCGTAGGAGTTGAGGATTATCTCCACGTAGCAGAGAAAGTTACGCCTGGACAATTATTTTGGAGGTGGTAGACTTGTGGATCACGTACCGTGATTGGAATCTCGGAAATCAGGAGATGTTATGGTTTAGACGATGATAGGTCGTGCTGATTCCGAGTTTGTGTTAATTGTGGCGAGTGCCGTAGGATTGTACTAAATTGGAGTAAGGTTGGATGACTTGTAATGTCCTAGTTGTGGACTATTGAGGGTTCTGTCGAAGGAAGACGGAAGGAAGCTGAGAAGGAATGACTATAACTGATTGATATGAGGTTATTGAAGAGAACCCACAATCTAGACGTGCGGTATAGAATACCGATTGGATTGGATACAGTGGTCTGAAACTTAGGCAGTAGGATCCCCGTAAGGGTGAGTAGATCAGGTTTGGATCGCCCATGGTTCAGCGTTTGAGTTGGGTATTGGTTGTTGGACCTATAATTGGTACATGGGTCTACTTTGGATTCGTAGTTGAGTTACCTTAAGATTTCCTACCGACCAGGAGACCGGGAGTTTGGGAAGGACTTTGAGTTGGATTTTTCAGAAGGTGTATGTGGAAGGACGTGAGGATGTACTCTAAGAACTGTGTTTGAGGTATTTTAAAATACCTTTGTTTCTTTTAAGTTTGTAGAGTTGCCCTTGCGTAAGCAATGTAGTTCTAGTTGGTGGTACTGGGTACTAGTTCTACAGTGGTTGGAACCATACCGTTGCATTGGACGTGCAATTCTATTAATAGGGGTGTTGTGGCGTACTTAGGTTTGATCTCAGGAGAGTTGGTTAGTAAGTTGAGATGACAGATTGGGAACTGTTCGGAGAAGTTAGATTGGCAGAAGTTGGACACCAGGTAGGAGACCCAGGAATAAGAAGCGTTGGATTTCTCCCCGCTAGTTACAGAGGTACGAGATGTGGAATTTCGGGACGAAATTCTTTCTAAGGAGGGTAGATTGTAACGACCCGTCCTAGGAGTCGGGATTAGATTAGAGTTTAATGACAGATTAACAAAGAGAATTGGTGATTAGTTGGACACTTTTTGGACAGACGGTGCAGAATGACGATTTTGCCCCTAGAATAGGCAAAATGTTGACTTTTAGTTCGGGAGGTCAAAAGGACTTTGACCAATGACTGTGACGTAGTTCGGGAGGTCACCAGTCCATAGACAGGTGGCACACCCGATTCCGACATCCGAGGAGGAAGTTATGATGTTCGGAAGGTTGAGGGCACTTTCGTAATTTGGTTAAAAGAGGGGAATTAGTTGAATTTTTGTTTGACCATTAGTTTTCACGCAAACCGAGGACCGTTAGATAGGTCTCGACGTCCTGAGTACAGCGACAGGCGGCACGCCTTCATCGGACATCGAACGGATAAGTTGTGATTCTAGAAAGGTGAGGGGCAAAATGGTAATTTGGACATTACAGGTGCATTTTGGTCCTTTTTACACCTTGGACTTTGTGCAACCGGCTAAGGACATGTGGACAATGATTATTGGATATTTTGGGGTTTTGTCCATAGGGTGATTGACACCTGGTGATATCCTAGAGGCTTCGGCCTAATTCTACATTGTTTGAGCCAATTTTAAATGGTCGGTTAGTCGTGCACGGTGGGAAAAGAAAACAGAGAACAGGGGTGAGTATGGCCGTGCAATTTGATCGTTCAATTGGCCTCAGTTGCCCGTGGTTTTTGAAGCAAAGTGGGAGAGGAAGATGAGAGGATCATGGTGGTGACCACGACGGCTCACGATGGCGTGTGGTGGCGAAGAAACTGTGGGAACCCGTGAAGCCATGAATGACAATTGGAATTGATAGTCGAGTTTCGATGGGTTTAGCTCGATGAAGTTGTTGGGAGATGATTTCTGGAGGTTCAGAGGATCAACTAGGCTTGGTTTCGTGACCTACAAGGGACGGTAAGGACAAAACTCGTAGAAAGCTCAACTTGGAACTTAATTATGGTAAATCGATCTTTTTAGCTTAATGTTCGTGTGGGTTGATTGTAAATGGTTTCTAGGAGCTCCAAGAATGGGTTAGGATCAAAACCAAAGTTGGTTGATGGCTAGAACCATGGAACCGTATAGGGGACTTTGACCGGTTCGAGAAAATAAATTGAAGGTATGAAAATATAACTTGTTTTTCTTATTCTGAGTTCATAAATCTTTTAGAGACATTGCAAAAGGATTGTAGAATTAATTAAGGAAGGAAATGAACAAAACTAGACCAGTTAGACCTTTGAACCGGCCACGCTGGTTCGGCCTGAACCGTGAACCGGTCGAAGCAAGGTTGAAGATGACATTGTGCTGGCGCGTGAGGCCCACGCGCAGCCCCTTTGGGCGCATGTGGGCGCGTGGCACAGTGTTTGAGTATGGTTCCAACACGACTTTTAAAGTATTCGATGTAACAAACATTTTGACGTTGGTTTCGAGTCAATCGGACATCGTCTCGATATGTTTTGGGATGTCCAAAAGTTTTAGGCCTCGAATAAAATAGTTAAAAATTCAGAAAAAATACGGGGCTTTAATATAAGCTTGATGAAGTAGTTAGTGGCCATATTATGGGATTTGGACAGGTTCAGGAAAGCCGGTGGTAGCGGATTAGCTGGGAAAGCTTTAGTGCGCGCGTATCGAGGTGGCGTCGGAATGGTCTGTGAGTGGACTTTGCTTTCAAACTTATGATGCATGCATATATGTTTTAATATGTTTTCATACGTGATTCTATGATTTGATTTATTATCTTGATGCTTTACGGTTTTGCACGCTTTTTGAGATCTTTTACGAAATTTCACGTTTTACGAGATTTCGAACCATCTTGTGATTTGATCATGGTTTTAAGTAAACTTGTATGATTGATGTTTTTCACTGGTTTTCCGATATTTTGGGCAGTGGCCCGGCTGAATTGAATTTGATGAGTTTTGGGACTGAGTTCCCGGATTTGAGATTGATTTGTGATTTGAGGCTGAAGCCTGGATTTGAATAACGGTTTTTTATACGGGTTTTCAAATGATTTTTCTTGGATGGATTTTGATATGAGTGGTTTCATGTCTTGAATTGATATGCATGCATTGGTTTTTGCGTGGAGGGTAATAAATGGAATTTTTTTATTAAACTATTTTCTAAATTATACTTAATTTTTGTCCACTCACAGTCTTTTCATGTTTTCGATACCCTCCAGGTTGTTGCGATGCAGGCTGTTGGGCGAGAGAGACGGAGACATCACAACCGAAATCCACAGTAGTTCGGCGCACTCCGGGAAGTTTGGATACTTTTAGGATGGCTGGTTCGAGAATCCTTTGTCCGACTTACGTGTCACACGAAGGTTGAACGTTGGTTTAGCCTACGTGTCATGCGTAAGTTAGACGAGAACAGGACTTGGCCCTTAATCCTGAGGGATTGGGGGGTGGGTCTTGTCATGTATAAATCACCAGAAAGATGAAGGGGAATTGTAAAAAAAATTAATCAAGTATGGGAACCGAGGCACGTTGTTGATACAGAAATCGTCTGGACTTGTAGAATTCCATCTTGAACCCTACACACAATAACTAGAAATAAACGGGGTTAAGGTTGAAGCCCGAGGGGGAAGTTCAACCAAGAACACTATGATGCCAAAGTCAATTTAATCGAGGGAAATAAACCAAGAGAGTTTTAGTATGGGTTTTGAATTACCTTTATAGGCAAGTGAAGCCTTGTATTTATAGTGGAGCCTCGTGGGTCACCAGAGTGTCTGATTGGTTGAAGGAAATAATGTTTAATAGGTGATTCTACCACGAGAATTTACTATTATTAACTATATAAATAACTAGCGGAGAGATTATTTATTATCGGTATTGATCTAAATCACTAATATATTCAACTAGTAAATATATTAAATTAATACAAAGATCGTGTGGTACCGTCATCGTGTATACCGAGCATAATATTGACGTTATGATAGTTATGGGCCACGTAGTAGCTGCATAATTTTCCGGTAATTTATGGTTCCACAAATGCCCCTACATCGCTTAGGAATTCAAGGAATCCTAAAAGATGTAATTTTTATTGTGGTCCCGATAAACCATTTTTTAAGAGAGTTCGACTCCGCTTTGCTTGCAACAGTTGAAATTCGGATTGATCTCGACTCGTCCTGATAAGAAGCTTTTGGGCTTGGAGTCATGCTTTGAGTTCACGCTTAGAGCCCAATTAGTAATTAGGGTTTGTTTACTTTTTCCTTTATTTAAATAAGGTCATTGTAGCCTTCATTTAAAATAAAAAAAGAACTAAACCCTAGCATACGAGGGAGGATTCCACCGTCAAGCTTGTTGCAGTGCTTGGGTCGCAGCCTCCAAAGATGGAATTCATTTCTCTTTCATTTTCCGCTGCTTGTTGCTAAGGAAAGAACATATTTTTTTCTTTGTAAAGTGACAAGGCTGGTGGAGACAAGTGAGGAAAAGTAGGTGTGCAGAAGGTTGTTGGCGACTATTTTTTCAGCTTGGCCATTGGGGCTTCAACAATGGGCACCTCGGCTTTGGCCTCATTTGTGTTTCTTTCTTCTTTTTTTGTTTATCGTGCTTGTTCCTGTATAATCAATGTACTTTTTTTTCCTGTTGAAACAGCCCCTTTTGTTTTCACTGTAGCTTTACAGCCTATTTTTCTTTCTTCCTTTGCTGTCTGTTGTCAACAAAAGCAAAGAGCTTTTTGCATGTATAATATATATAAGTTGACACAATTGTCTTTTAAATCCCTCATCTAAATTCAGATTATTATTTTTTTTCTTGCATTCTGCATTCTGGTCGGGTATGTTCGACTTTTCCACGTTTATAGCAAATGACTGTTCGTTTTCTTGTTATTTTTCCCGCCTTTTTCCACCTTTTGGTTTGTCCATGTTTCTGTTTGGAGGAAGATCCGTGTTTAAGATTCTCTCACAGGTCGAGACGATCTCTAGTCCTATTAGGCTTTGAAGATCGAGCATATTTCTTAGAAACCACTTTCTGTTTGTGGGAAGATTTTCTTCGAGTCAAAAGATCTTTGGGGTCAAATGCAAATTGTTCACAGAAATCACCCATCTCCTTAGATCATAGAATCTTCTACTTATCTAGTTGTTTCTTTAACTTCAGCACAAATTTTAGATGTGAGTTCTCCATAGGTGTACCTATCATAAGGTATAACGCCTCCATATTTTCCTCTTATTTGGCTTCTTACTTTATCAGTGAATAAAGGAGGTAATCCGGAAAGAAATTTTTCTTTCCAGAAATCGGCAAAGTAATCCGACCTAAGAAACACTTTTGCATAAAAACATCCTTATACCATCTAAAATGAGATAAGGTTGGACATCTTAAATTTATTAGTACTTCCTTAAATCTGTCCTGATGTAATTCAGTGGATCCAACAAAATGGAGAATGATTGTATATATTAGGGTATTCATCGCATCTTCTTGGGCTGTTAATTGTCCATTAACTTCAGTTATTTTTGTAGCGAAAAGAATTTCTCTTTTGGCTTCTTCGCTAAGATGGTTATCCCACCATCCTCGAAGTTCGCCAATGAATCCAACAACAATGGCTTGAGCAATTCTATGATCAGAATTACCATGAATCATACTTGTAGATGAGAACATCATCATGTGTCTCATAGTATTAAGTACTTGGTAGTCCGTTTGTCCGTCAATATTCCATTCAACAATTGACTTTCCATCATATTGGACTCTTTCTCCCATATCAGTATCTTCATACTGAAGGTCAACAGGTGAGGGTCTAGGATAATAATTTTTCATTATAGGATTCCTTGTTATCCTTGGTCCTTATTTTATCCTATTAACCTGTGGTTCTATGCTGACATCATCAAACTGGTCTTCTAATTCAGTAATTTGGGTTTCCTCAAAAAGGATAATTTTACATAATATACAAATAAAGAAGACTAAATGGGGCTTTAAGTTGGTAGAAATGATCAGGTAGTACTCCCCACGGCACTATTCCAATCCAGAGTATACTAATTACTGAAATCTTCTGATCAGATATCTTAATGGTTTTCAACCTGCTAAGGCGGCGACAAAACTATCAGTATTGCCTAGCTTATAGTCCTTAAGATCTGGTATAGGTTTGAACATGGGTTGGTCAATTTTCTCCTTTTCCTTTTCAGAGGTACTGGAAGATGTTCCAGGGTCTATAAGAGTCCAAATCTTAGTTCCATCTTTCTGGGTATTTTCAATTCGTATTGTTTGTTCTCCAAGAGATTGTAAGAACAAATTTGTGTAGTTATTTTGGTTTATGACTGCAGTAACTCCACTTTGTACAAAAGCTTCCTATGCACCATCTTTGTATGGCAAGGCTATGGTTCGTTTGGAATTGATGTTAATTGATTTTGGAGGTGGATGTACAGATCTTTCAGATTTTCCATCACAGGTTGTATAGGTCTTAAAAGGATTCCCTATTGTACTGATACAATGAAGATATTCAGGGAACTTGTACCATTTTGCACACCATTCAAACCACGGAAAGAACCAACAGTTGAATCCCTTTCCTTTCATAAAGGTATAGTGAAGTTTGCGCAAAATCTTTCTTCGCTCTTCACTATAGGTTGTTTCTAACCAACTTCTTCTGGTTTGGTTTTCTATACTTGAGTAATCTCGTTCTATGTTTTTCATATCTGGTTCGAACCTAGAGATTACAC